>CM062818.1:1574995494-1576195494 GCA_031772625.1 Pinus tabuliformis
CCTTTAGAATTATCTTAAAACGTCGAGAGTCTTCCCACTACCTCTAGGATGCCTTGTTTTACTATCCTCCAACAAGCTTTGAAAAAGTCCACATTGAAGCCATTCGGGCCTGGTGCTTTCCCATTGTGCATCTCTTTAACGACTTCCTCAATTTCTTCCTCTGTTACTAGTTTGTTGAGATTATAATTATCTTCTCTAGGAACCAATTTAGGAATGTACTGAGTAAATTTTTTCATAAACTGGTATCTGTCTTCCGAGGTTCCTCAGCAATTTTCTGAAAATGCTGGACTAGAACCTTCTCCATCTCTTCATGAGTGTTTCTTTCTATTCCATGTTGATCTGTAAGCTTCACAATTCTATTTTTGTTTCTGTGAGCTAAAGTGGATCTGTGAAAGAATTTGGTGTTTCTCTCCCCTTCTTTAATCCATTGTACTCTGGATTTCTGTCTCTAGAATATTTCCTCTTGAAGACATCTGTTGTCCCATTCTTGTTGTAGTAACTCTACCATCTCTTTCCTTTCATCTGTATAGCCTTCTATGATGAGAATATGGTTTATTTCCTTTAGTTTCTTTTCCACATCCCCTTAGCTTTGAATATATTACCAAATTCCTTTTTATTCCACTCTTTGAGTCTGCCTTTAATGTGTTTGAACCTGTAGTGTAGAAGGAACATCTTTGTACCTTGAAGGTGTAGCTCTTCCTTCCACCATTTTTCGATGTTTGTGAGGAAATCTGAGTGTGTGAGCCAAGCGTTCTCAAACCTGAAGGGGGAGTTCCTTGGTTTACCAAAAAGAGAAGCTTCCAATTGGATAGGCCAGTGATCTGAACCTCCAAAAGGTAGTATGAGCGCAGTAATGCTGCTTCCCATGAGAAGAAGTTCCTCTGAAACAATAAATCTGTCCAATTTTGAGGCTACTTGGGTAGGGCCCCCTCTTTTGTTATTCCAAGTGAAGATTCCATTGCTTGTTTCCATATCAACCAATTTCATATTGGTGATGAAGTTCTGGAAGGCAACTGAATCTCTACCAAGTGTTCTAGTTCCTCCTTTCTTCTCCATAAGTGATTTTGTCATGTTAAAATCACCTCCAAGAATCCAGGGTAGAGCTGGGTATCTCTTCTTCATATCCTCCAGTGTTGTGAGAAGTTGAAGTTTGTCCTCCATTGGATGCGGACCATAGAAATTGGTGATCATGTAACATTGTCTGTCACCCACCGGTTGGAAAATCAAAGAAAGGTGATGTTTGGATGCCTCTGCATCAATCACACCAAATTTCTGTGGATCCCATAGAGTGAGAATTCCACCAGCAGATTTATTTGCCTTAACTTCAAGGTATTCATATCTATTTAACCATTTGCTTTGTTTTTCGTGGATCCTCTCCACAGAGCATTTTGTTTCCTGTATGAGTACTATGTCAGGTTTTTCCTCTCTGATCTTGTTACCTAGATTCCTCTGTTTTCTTCTACTCCCAAGTCCTCTAATATTCCAGGTTGTGATTTTCATTGAGGTGGGGTTTTAAAGGAGTAACTGGAAAGGTCTTTCATCCTTCCTAAGTCAATCATGAGTTTTCCACACTCCAACGGTAGTTCTTTCTTTCTTTTTCTTCCCCTCCTTTTGCCTGGATTTTTTGTTAGTTTTCCTGTTATTAATCTTATTGAGGAAGTCCCTTTATTTTCCTGGTTATCATGTCCTCTTTTAACTCCTGCAGCTGTTTGATGTGACTTGTTAAGGAATATCTGTTGTACCTTGTCCACATCCTCCTGAGGGATGGAGTTTATTCCCAGGTTTCCTCCGTGCTCTAGAAACTTTTCCAACTCTAAGATCTCTTGTAAGTCTTGGTCCTCTGTACCACTTTCACTTTGAGTCATTTCCTAGTCTTTTTTTATTTCCATGGTACTCAAAGGGTCCGTCGTGTGTTCATTCTATTCCTAAGTGAACTCCATGCTGGTCTCTTTTCCTTTCCCCCTTGCTGACTGATTCTTTGTACTCTCTTAATCACCTCCATCTACTTTTTTCTCTCCTAAGATCTCAAAAATATTGTGACTTCTTGTTTTGTAATCATTCGTAATAGGGTTCTTTTGTGTCTTCCTTCCCCCTCCTTTTCCTTTTCCTCCTGCTTTGGTGAAACCTATCTGGTCTTTCCCTTTGTTGGTGTTTAGGTTTTCCTCCCTTCTATTAAGAGGACAATCTCTAGATAGGTGCCCATGCTTATGACATTTGTGACATCTGAATGGGATATGTTCACAGTCAACTGTTTGAACCCATTCCTCGTCATATACTTTTAGAATGACCTAATTTGGAAGGGCCCTTGATAGGTCCATCTCCACACATATACAAGCATAGGAGGTATATTTTCCCCGTAGAGTTGCCTTTGAAATTTTTAAGAAATGACCTAATTTATTGCCTATAGCTTTTAAAGACTCTAGCATCCAATAATCTAAAGGTAAGGAGTAGAGTCTAATCCATACCGGTACTGAAGTGAAGGTTTCTCATTCTAGCACAAAGTTCATCGTCCATGGCTGCATATAGAGACCAACAGCTGCAAAGAAGTATGGTCCTCCTTCAAAAATCCTGTCTCTGTCTTCCATGTTCGTGAACACCACTGTAAAAAAACCTTTGGATCCAAGATGTATATTTAACTCCCCCTTTGGTTTCCAGTTGTATTTTATCCAGGTGTACAACGCTTTCTCTGACGGCCAGATTCCCATAAATTTGCATATGATGGCATAGTTTGCCATGTGATCCCTATGCACTTGCAGAGCTGGATCATTCAAAATAACCCGAGGTTTAGTTATGGTCTTGGGTTTACAGGGCCCCATCTTGGCTCTGTTCTCTGTTCCCTGACCTCTGTCTTCCGCTTTCTCCTCCTGTCGGTCTTCTTCATGGGCCCCTTGATCTGCATGGGTTTTGCTGCCTTCCGCCTTCTGAGTTTCAGTGTTTTTTGTCTTGACCTCCAAGGGTTGTGGAGGTTTGTTCTTATTCCCTCCTCTTCCTCTATTTGAAACCACATCACTGTAGGAGGGAGTGGAGCTCCCTCCTCCCTGTGCCTCCATGGGTACTTGTTACCCTTTGTCACTCTCTCAGATGAACCCTAGAACCCTCTGTGGAACCAATCGAGAGCCGTCTCTAGGCTGCTCAGTTTCTATACTTTCATTTATGAGTACTCGTTAGATTTAAATGATGACACATCTTCATTTGTTCTAGCAAGTTGAACACGTGTTGTTGTCCTATATTATAGCTAAATATTTCTTTGCATGTGCAACTATGTGTTACTAGCTCATTGCTTCCTATTTCTTAACTATCTTTTCATTACTGCTAGCATAGTGTAGACCATTTTCATCTTAGGGCATTAGTTAGCTTTAATTTAGAGTTTGTATACCTCTATTATGACAATTGCCCATATCTTATAGCATTCTTAAAAATAAAAAATGGTTATCAGGCCACAATCCTGATGGATCTCTTATCCAAACTATGTGAGGTTTGATAAAAACCTCATAGCAAATAGAACCGCTTGATTGTTGCAGGGACATTTTCTCCTATTAATGTCATTTTGTGTAAACTTGGCATCTAACCCATATTAAGAAACTGAAAGAACAAAAATATTTTGTATAAATAAACAATGATGAAGTGTTTGTTGGCAAGATAAAAATAGTATCAAGGTTCGCAGTGCTTTCTAAAAAACAAAAGCCATAAATGCACATTTGGGCGGTAAAATATGTATAAATCATCATATTCAATATTTTTTTAAATGAAAAATTTAGAGCTTAAAAATGAAAAAACATAGAACTTGTTTCTCTTAAAAAATATAAAATACAAATAAATCATTAAAAAAATTGGAAATATGAAATTGATTTATAAATAAGTTAAAAATCATTATAAAATAATGAAAATATAGTAAATTATAATCCAATGAAATTAATTTATAAATAAGTTAAAAATCATTATAAAATAATGAAAAAATAGTAAATTATAATCAATATATTTCATTTACAAAATAGAAAATATGAATACTCCATGCCTATTATATTTTTAATTAAAATATAAATACAAATAAAAAAATAAATCATTATAATAATATATATATGATATCACAATATGGAAAAGATAAATAAATCATTATAATAATATATATATGATATCACAATATGGAAAAAATAGAAATAAATCTATATATATATATGTTGTCATAATAGGTGTATTTATTTTAAAATGTAGAAAATATATATATGCCACGCTAATTAATGCATGTCAGTTTTAATTAAAAACGTGGATAAAGATGGAAAAAAAAAATGTTAGTTTTAAAAAACGAAAATATAAAAGTCATCGTAATTAAACTATTTTATTTTTAATCAAAATAGTGACGTGTCATCATAATCAACATACAATTTTTTAAGAATGAAAAATATCTATAACAACTTATTTTCCTAAAAGAGGATGTGTAAAAGAGGATGTGTAAGTCTTATGTGTGAGTCTTATTTGTAAGTTTTATAAAGAAAAGATAAGGATAATCATATGTTGACCTAGAAGTTGGTGAAAGGAATATGTGATATATCTATAATACACCAATTGATAAGGTACATCAAATAAGTTGACACAACCATGCTAGTAAGAAAAAAATCCATTAGTCATAATTCCATGTTCTAAATGATATGTTTGTGTGATTTGAATGTATTTATGTGAATAATATTTTAACCCAGTAAGAAAGTTTAAAGGAGGCTTAACTTTTTAAATATATTTATATGAGATAAAATCTCATGTTGAATTAGAAATTTTTATAAAAATGAATGTTACCTAGCTATATTGAAGCTATAATGTTAGAAAGGTTAAAGTGCTATATATGTGTTTAATAGTTTTTTTATTTGTGTTGGTGTTTTAAACTATAACTTTCTTTCTCAATATTGAGACATTGTTAGAGGGGAAAGGGTTTGGTAAAGTATATTAAGTAGAGAAAGGAAATGTATTTGAGTATCACTAAGAATTTGTTTAGTAGAAAAAGAGTATATTCCTATTATTTTTTGGGTTCAAGAAGAAGGTTTTTTTTTGGGTTAAAGAAGAAAGTTTCCAAATAGTTTATAAGTATTAGAGATTTGGTTGGATGATGCATCAATATAAGTATTAGAGATTTAGATGGATGATGCATTGAAGTATTGGCTAAACCTTATGGCTCATCATGGTAGAATACATGACATACTAATATGGTATTCTTGTACCAATGTAATTATGCATTGACAAGATGTGCATGAGTAGATTATGTAAGTGTGGAAGTTATGGTTATGCACACATATATGTTGGCATATATATGAATGCACTGTGTGAAAGCAAGCGTATGCCATATTTCACTGCATATAATGTTATTACAACTAAAAAGATGGAATTGTTGTCAACACATGAATTTTGGGATCATTTCATGAGTTGTTGTAGATGTAATGAAAGAATTGTATACAAAAGTAGTCATATATTAATGCACTACATGAATGTTCTGTTAGGAGAAAAAGTTACAAAAAGGAATGTCTTGGATATGGAAATGGAAGTAGCCATAATGAAAGTAGGGACTATTATATACACAAATGAAAGCTAAGTATTATGTGGAACTCGTTATACATTTTGGAAATTTGAAGTAATCGTTATTTCAAAAGTTGCTTGAAAAATAAAGAGTTGACTCATAATATTTGTATGTTTATGCCTATGATATAGGTTGTTGGCAAATCTACCTTGTATGAACAAATGATGGCTATTGTAGGTTGGAAGGCCTAGGAAGAAGGTCATTGCGATAACATTGGGGTTGTATGTCGACATTCTTCTTGCATGTGAAAGTATTGGCAAGATGGATTTCCTAAGGAATTATTTAGTAGAGAAGAGGATGCTTGAGCTTGAAAGGGAAAGTTGTTGCAAGAAAAGGGAAACCTGAGGGTGTGTTAGAAAATAAACAACCTTATCACTCAGAAAAATCCATTTCAATTGAGCTTCCTCTCCAACAGATTCAAGGGTATCTCATATGGAAGGAGTGAACATATAGAAAATCACCTCAAAGCACTCTGGTTTGTTTTATGCACGAGTAATAGACTTGTAATGCAAACCTCACTTGTTATGACCCTTCTTTCCTTATGTTGTATGAGATGCTTAAAGCAGATGGTGAATAGGAATAACGCCAGAATCTTGTTAACAAGTTGAGGGAGAATTTTGTCGAAAATCTAGAGCAGAGTTAAGCATAGATGGAAGATTGCATATGACAATGTTGTGCAAGAATGAAGCCAACAAAAAATAGGAACAAGACTAGAAGCAAGTGGAAGGCATGAAGCCATCCATAAAAATTCTCGTTATAGTCCTTATCACCTATTGCAAGGCATGGAAGGGAATGTTTTTGAAGACTAATTGAGTATGGATAACAAGCCATGATAACTACGACCATAATGAAATGGTAATACACCGAAATCAATTAACTTATCAGTATTTGAATATGAGAAGTGTCCTCTATTGTTATCAATTATCTCTTTGAAAAGCGAGAAAGTTAAAGATAAAAGTTATACTCTCTTTCAATAATTGTACTTCCCTACCACCCAATTTTAAATACCAATTTAAAAAAATTCTCATAAAATTATATTATATATTTATAATCATATTACATTTTAATTAAATATTTATAATAAAAAATAATTCCTCACACACCAATTAGATTGTATTATCAATATCAATTTAAAAAATATCACATTAAATTGTATTATCAATATCAATTTAGGAAATATCACATTGAATTGTATTATCAACACCAATTTAAAAAATATCACATTGGATTGTATTATCATATTATATGGAGTCAATAAGTATGAACACGAATATAGGAAATACCACATGGGATTGTATTATTATATGAAAGAATATAAGAAATATCACATGGGATTGTACTATTATATTACATAGAATCAAAAAGTAGGGACAAAAATAGTTAATTCCACTCGAGAAATATTTGAATATTTATAAAGTGGTTAAGTTTATATAGATATATAATAATTAACACTATAATTTAATTAAATAATTATAAATAATTATTTAATGATGAAAATTATTTATATGATAAGTATTATTAAGTTTGTACTTAATATATGAAATGGGGTAAATATTAAGTATGAATAAATTTAATTAATTTAATAAGAAAATATAATATCCATTAAAAAATTATAAATTTATAATTTTAAATATATTTAATAATTTTAAATTTATTAAATTAAATATTTACAAAATAAATTTCTAATAAACTAATTTAAAAACTGTTTATGGAGATGTGATATGTATCATGTTTCATTGCATTGCTCTTTAATCTAATATAGTAAAGATGAAATATAATATAATATAATGTAAACATTTTGACTCAGTCAAAAAAATAATAATAATTATAAGTTAAAATTAAAATAATGAAAATAAAAATTCTACCTTATTATTTTTATTTTTATTAATTTTTGTTGGGTAGTTACGGTAAATTTGATCTAGTCAAGTTATTGTGGTTTATGAGCTCTAGGTTTATGAGAACCCATGATATTGCCCATGGTATTCATGTGGAACATAGACTATTTAAAGGGGGAAATTAAACTAGCCTAGGTCCATCTTAACTTCGGATCTACCAATCATCCACATGGATAAAGCCTCTTTTCACTTTAAAAAAAGTTTGCATCTCAAGAAAATTGATCCTTCTCGGAGCTTGGTAGATCTAGAATTAAAATGGATCTAGTTTGGTTATTAAAGAGATTCTTTTTCTATAGATATTTTTGGGTACACATGACTAACTTGGTACATCCACAGTTAAAATGGATCTAGGTTGGTTATTAAAGAGATTCTTTTTCTATAGATATTTTTGGGTACACATGGCTAATTATCAATCTCTTAGTATTATGTAGGGTATAATGATATGGTACACAAAGCATTTGGGGGTTCATTCCATAAGTGTTCTTTGTGTAATGACAACTTTACTACTACAAAGGTTCTTCTGCAAGTTTCAAAGCCCCAACTTAGTAATGAATACGTTGGTATTTGATGGGAAGCGAAGACATGATGTCTTTAACAGTCTACAATACCATTGTAGGCCTTGCTTGGAGGAAAGAATCAATCATTCTTAGCCACAACAAAGTAACATTTGGTCTTGTCTTTGGTTGTTTCTCTCTAGGTAAACATGGCTATAATGTTATTTTCAAGTCTTTGCCTTGGTCTTTGGATTTGTGAGTTTCTTAGACCACTAGGGGTTACTGTCAGTGAGATTGGTTGGTTTGTGCATCCCTTATTGCTCTACATACCTCCAACAACTATCAATACCATTGGATGTTAATATGGCTAGAGACACCCCCAATTGTGGAGGATGTAGGGCAAAAAGGAGGCAACCTATAACTAGAGCTCAATAGTGAGTAAAGGAGTCTATGTGGGTCTTTTCAACTTAGATGTTACTTAATATTTAGCCAAAGATAGAGATCGCAAATGTAAAGGCATGTATAGAGTGAAGGTTTCTCTTTGATGCGGAAGTAGATGCAGTGATTGGCCCATGGGCCCTTGACATTGACACCGCTAGATGTAGAGAAATAAAGTACCATAGGACAATGGGTCTTTACTGGAAAATTAAAATATTACAGGAAAAGTTTTGGTGGAAAGAATGAAGCTTATAATGAGATCTTGCTTCAATTAGATGCTAGACATCTTGAAGTTAAAGAGGTTGATTGACAGGTCTTCCTTCTGACTAAATATATTATTGGATTAGATTTTACACACCCTTGGGGCATCCATCAACATGTTTTTATGATGTTATTACTACTTCTTCTTTTTTTTTACTAAATATATTATTGGATTAAATTTTACACACCCTCATGACATCCATCCACTGTTTTATGATGTTATTATTACTTTTTCTTATTTCTTTTAAGTGTGTTACGATAAATAGATATTTTGTTTCCTCATTTCTTAGTTTAAAAATTATAAAATTCTAAAAATTATCTTATAAATATAATTAAGTTTAATATATGAATAGATTTTTTATTTCAAATTATTTGGATTAAGACATTATACTGGTCTTTCTTTATTTAATATAAATTTTTATTAATGAAAAATAAATCAATGTGAAAAATATGATAATATTAAATATTAACGAGAATAATTAATATGATAGGAAAATTTCTCCATCTTCGTGAGGTAGTTGATGAATATGAAAAAGAATAATTAATATTTTAGAAAAGTGTTCATATATTTGTAGTTGAGTATTCAATTGATTATATAACATAATATGACTTTTTTATTATTTTATATTTTAAAGAAATAAAATGTTAATTATTATATAGATATATGGGAAAATGAATAGATATCTGATAGTCAATGCCATAGTTATTGGAAGAAGTGATACTGGAAAAGGCTTGTTCAGAAAGCAATCTGGTCGTCGAGGCTCTATCCAAAAAATAAGGGTTTGGGTTTTATTTGTCAAAGGGCATGGCCGTAGATGGATGTGCGGATTACCCAACTTTGTTGACAATTTAAAAGCCGAAAGTGAACCCTGAAAGTGAGGAGGAGAAGATGATTACTAAATGCAAAATTTATAAACCAAGTTGGCCATTGATGCTTGCGTGGGTAATGAAATATGGATTGAATATGGTTATGGAAGCAGCCAAATCTTGGTCAGCGCCCTGTAAGAGAACTCGGGCTCCTTTATTTCAGGCGTATGTGATGTAATTGGATAGGCCAAAACTTCGTCAGCGCTGTGGGGATAAGTACAAGCAGCCATTCATGCAATGGGGAGTGGATATATATTTAATACAGAGCCATCCTGATTGAAACTATATGTACAGAGCTCTGTATAGAAGAAGCGAACAATCTTTTTTTCGTTGGAATCAACCATGGAGAAGGAAGAAGCATTGATAGGATCAATTGATCAGGGCACCACAAGCACTAGATTCATCATCTATGATCAATATGCAAAAGTTGTTGCTGCTCATCAAGTTGAATTCACACAGATCTGTCCTCAAGCCGGGTCGGTTTTTTTTCCCTGAATTCAACAGTATTTGTTTTTAAAGTCGATTTGAATATGGTTGTAAGGTGTTTAGGGTTGATGAATATGAATCCAAGGGTGTTGATTGCAGGTGGGTGGGCTTTAATTCTTTGATTTTGTTGTTGTTTGTGGTTATTGAGTATATGGGATTGCTGGAAAAAGTGTAAGGAATGATTTTGTTTATGGTCAATGGGGATTAATGAAAACTGCTAATATGGTATATGTGTGTGGTATTGCAGGTGGGTTGAGCATGACCCTCTGGAGATTCTGGAGACTGTGAAGATATGCATGCAGAAAGCGTGCGAGAAGGCGAAGGCAGCTGGCAGAGAGGTAGAAACAGGACTCAAAGCCATTGGTATTACCAATCAGAGGGAGACAACCATTGTATGGAGCAGAAGCACTGGCCTTCCACTTTACAATGCCATTGTCTGGATGGATGCAAGAACCAGCCCCATCTGCAGGTTAGTTTGACTATTGTGATGGATATTTGAATGAATTTGGCTTCCATGTCTTCGAATTCTTTTGTTTTTATATTTTGGGTATGTTGTTTTTCATGTTGTTGAAGACCAGTTTGTCCCCTATCAGATCATGGGAATCTATGGTTGACCAGTTCAATCCATTCTTTTCATGTTTTTGAAGCACTTAAGCGGTATATGGAGCTATCTTAGGCTAGTTTGGAGAAATATGCCCATTGTCAAGATTGCTTGCACATTTTTTGGATCTACTTCAAGAAACTTCCCCGGAGGAGCTGCACCACATAGAGCAGACTTCCTTCCACCTAGATGCCCACTCTTGGCGGTATGTATTACACCGAAATCACCTGGAACTTGCACCTGCCCCATACCTTTCAAACTCATGCCTCACCAGCGGGACAAAGCACAGAGAGAATATAAGCCTGGTGGGCCACTTAAACACTCTGTCAGCCTCACCAGCAAACCAATGCCTGGTTTGCATTGCCCACATATTTTTGAAAACCCACCTCGGCAATTTGGTGAATTTTGTAAATTTTTGGATCTTCTCTATGCTTTATTGGCAAACAGTTGAGAATTATCGTTGAAGAAATATGACACTCCCTTACTCTGTTTTCACATTACACTGTTTAACAACCTGGTGGAAGGCTTAACACTGAGTTGACCTTACCACTAAACCAATACCTTTCCGATTTGGTTTATTCTGCGTTCTTTTGACCATTTCTAAGCTTGATCAGCAAACATTTGAGAATGGAGATTGAAGGAATCAGACCCTTGCCTTTTTTCATTGTCATTTTGCCTCGCTTATAGGGTGGAATCTTCTATATTTTCTCAGCTCCTTTTCTTGAGAAATCCACAGAACTGGCAGGCACTTGTGGCTTCAAGGTTTTCATTGATTAGCAGAGGCAGAAGAAAAGCACCCTACTTTAGTCTAGAAAAATGAAATAATTAGTCCAGTATGTCTGACCAATAAATTCATTTTCTCAGGGGTCAACTGGTACTTAACAGCTACTAGAGGTTGGAGTCCTTTTCCCGAACTGGATCCTAGAATGGAACTCTAAATATCTCTTACAAGTTACTCCTATTCTTTAGTAGAGATTCTACTTCTTTATGAGAAGTTGATTAAGAAATCTTTGATTGTGGTTACTTAGAGCATATTTTTAGAACCGTAACCTTCAGTCCATCAGACAAATCTCAGGGTCTAATTATCTAGATTGCCAGGTTGAAAAAAACCTAATTGGAAAATCAATTTTAAAGCCATTTCCTCAGGTCAATTTGAAGAATTGTGCTAATTTTTAAGCAACCTTATCTTTTCTTTCAAAGGATTACGTTCATTCATGGCCAATGATCTAAACGAATGGCTATTTTTCCATCTCCTGAATTTCTGAAGCTTATGTTTACAGTATATATAAGTTGAATTGTTATATAGCAAGTGAAATTTAAGGTTACAGAACGACCAATTCTTCATCTTACACTTGATTCATAATATTCATCATATATGTAGGAGGTTGGAAAAAGAACTACCAAATGGCAAGAATCATTTTGTGGAAACTACTGGCTTACCGATAAGTACATATTTCAGTGCCGTGAAGCTTCTGTGGTTGTTGGAATCAGTAGATGCCGTTAAGAGTGCAGTAAAAGATGGTGATGCATTATTCGGGACGGTGGATAGCTGGTTGATTTGGAATTTAACTGGGGGCATTAAAGGATCTAGGAAAGATGGAACAAATGTTCAGGGCATTCATGTCACCGATTGCTCAAATGCAGCTCGAACCATGTTGATGGATTTGAAAACACTTTCCTGGCATGTGCCTACCCTTGAGATTTTGAAAATTCCGACAACTATTCTTCCTCGGATTATTAGTAACACTGAAGTGATTGGAGAAATTGTTCAGGGATGGCCTTTTACCGGAACCACAATTGCTGGGTGCTTGGGAGATCAACATGCTGCCATGCTTGGACAGTCTTGCAGAAAAGGTGAAGCAAAGAGCACTTATGGCACTGGATGCTTCATTCTTTTGAACACAGGTCAAGAAGTCGTTGCCTCTACCAATGGCTTATTGAGTACAGTGGCATTCAAACTCGGACCAAATGCACCTACAACTTATGCTTTAGAAGGCTCCATAGCCATTGCTGGAGCTGCCGTACAGTGGCTGAGGGACAGCCTTGGTGTAATCCAAAGTGCCAGCGAAATTGAAGATCTGGCCAGATCAGTGGAGAATACTGGAGGTGTTTATTTTGTTCCAGCCTTTAATGGTTTGTTTGCTCCCTGGTGGAGAGATGATGCCAGAGGAGTTTGTATAGGGATATCACGTTATACAACAAAAGCCCATATAGCTCGGGCTGTGCTTGAGAGTATGTGCTTTCAAGTAAAAGAAATCTTGAATTCTATGAGTATAGATGTCAAACAAGATGAGAAGAGCGAGGAGAATGAGCAGTTTCTTTTGAGAGTCGATGGAGGAGCATCAGTTAATAACCTTCTCATGCAGATTCAAGTAAGTTGAATATTTTCCCTCCGTAATTGAAACATAACACATTTAAATCCTCTTTCTTCAACATACTGTGCAGCCATGCAACGTTTCGAATCATAATCATAATACATATTTGATATTATGTTGCTATTCAGATTGCGTCCTGTGCATAGGTGAGGTACACATGTAGATGTTTCAAATTTAGTTAAATCCTAATATCTTTCCATTGAAAGTATGTTTACAAAGCGAGCAGAATGCAACTCCTCCCGTTACTATAACATTGATATTGTGCCAAACAACCAATAAAGGTCAAACAATCAGGTCAAAAGTCTAATTTGAAACTTTCTAGCTAATAGATATTGGCATTCATAGATTACAAAGTCTACAAACTATATATATATGGGGAGCATTTCTACTGACAAATGATAGAAATTCCCAAAGTGCATGTTGAAATCTTCACAATATAGGGTATGCTTTCTTCCAGATGAAGCTTGACTAGAGTATAGTGCTTGAACACTATTGTCAACTTTTAGGCTTGATCAGAGTGCTATTCCTTTTTGACACGAACCTATATTCATGGAATGAATTTGTGATATAAAATGCCATTAATTTGCACGTCTTATTTTATAGTACTGAGCTGGCCTACCCTTTTGCACGTCTGATTTTATAGTACTGAGCTGGCCTACCCTTTTGCAACATTTAGCCACATAATTCTTCCAAGCAAAGTAGATAAGCAAATCCAGATGGGATATGTTAGAGTCAAGGGTGAACAATTGTAATGTGTTAGCATCTTTAGTCCATTACTGGCTGTCTGTATTTATTCTCAAACATGTTTTGATAAAATTGTCACAATCTTATGCTGATTATTGCAACTGCAATCGTTGGATCTTGAGATCTTCCTTTGCAAGTCATTTAACAGTGAGTTCAACTATGAGGACATCGAACATAATTTTGTGTTAACTATATGTTGTTTCTCTTCCTCGGGACAAATGGCTTTTATTTTGTACTAAGATTTTTTTTTCACAGGCAGATCTATTGGGAAGTCCAGTGCTAAGACCCGCAGATACAGAGACTACTGCATTGGGCGCAGCATATGCTGCAGGTCTGGCGACTGGTGTTTGGACTGAGGAGCAGATATTTTCCTCTGGAGCTAAAAAGGAAGAACCTACATTATTTTATCCAGAATTTGGGGATGAACAAAGGAAAAAACGATATGATTCATGGTGTAAAGCAGTAGAAAGGACATTTGGCCTTGCAGATCTATCTTCCTGATGCATACACTATTTCCTCCTTTAGTGTTGTACGTGCTGCACCTATTATCTGTCATCGAATATTTTAGCATAAATGATACATCTTTTGGGAAAATTTGCTTGATGTTACTGGAAGCCCATCTCATTTCAAGAAATTATTGAAATTTGAATCCCTGTAACAAATTTGGAGTGTAGAATAAATGTTGTTATTGTCACAAAGTTTTGACTGTAGAATAAACTGTTGTTATAATTATTCTGCAGAAGAAAGGAAAAAGCTGCAGGATTGTGCAAGGACCATATTTTATTGCATGAAAATACTATATATCCACAAATTGTTGATGTCATTCCTTATCCTTTAATTAAAGTAAGTTGCAAATGTGAACTTTTATTAGGTTGCTTTGGTTTTTTGAGCCGCCGAGTCTTTCTTGGTAGTCTCCTTTTTATAGATCCTTGTAAGGTAATTTTTGTTGCACGATTCATGGATGTATTGAATGTTATCATAGATACTGTATAATGCAATAGTAAGACATCAGTTTTCGATCTTAAGTTAAACTTTTGAGTATGTGTTACTGGATCCTTTTCAGATGGGTCCTTCATTTATTCATATCTGGAAGGAATACAACATGGATCTATATGGGACTTGAAACATTGAATAAATCAGCATTCATGTCAATTTCGATAACTAGAACTGAATATATGATAGTAGACAGTAGACTTGATCTGTGCTATACTGCCACCTACAGGCACCCATCAACAAGAGCTCCATTGTGCAGGCACTTTTATCATGTACATGGGTGTCAGTTGAAAGCCATATGTTTGAAGAGAGCAATCAACCTATTTTTGGTTCTCACTGCAAGCTCTCTATTCTATATCTACTTGACCTTTCTTTCAGCAATCACTTTACAACTTCACATGTAATAATATTTAAAACCTTTAAAACTACATAGAGGTCCATACATAAAAATCTATCTTTGTAGGTCTTTCAAGTTTTTGGTTTTGTGTCAGTTATATCATCAGTACAAAGGAATTCCAGTTGCCAAGAGTCCAACACCAACCTATCTGGAAGTTGACATGTCTAAGAATGCACAAAATGGATCAGATATGCCACTACCAGGACAATGCCTTCCATTTTACGCATGAGAAATGGAAAATTCCTTTTTGATTTGTTTCACTGTATACCATTTACCAGCTTATGGTGTTTGTCCTCATTTTCTGACCTGCTACAACTTTCACATTGAGTGGATTCCGAAGTATGATGATGAATTCGACTGGGATTTCACATTGAGTGGATTCCTAAGTATGATGATGAATTCGACTGGGAGATCATTTTTTGGTTCTTTTCTACATTTGGAGTGGACCATATTAAAGGCTTTATCTTCAGATTTTGTCCTTTAAACATCACCTTTGACAAGAATAATTGAGCTTTGTTTCCCAACTTGTAAAGCATGGTCAAACGTAATGTTTGCCATGACTGCTTTTATATTTTTGTTGGGTCTTGAATGTATTTTCCTTGCACTTTTCTGTACTTCTTTGACGTGGTGTATGAACTTTACAGCTTGTTTTTGAGGCTTGCCTTGTTACCATATTCACATAGGAACATTTATTGCCAACTCTAAAGAAGACTAGAGATGACACCAAGATGATGAAACTGTAGAGACATGAATATAACTACAAACAAACCTATTATAATATATAACTATGTTAGTATGTTGGTTACAAGTCATATTATCTTTGCATGTTTGAGGATGTCGATGACTACACATCTTCAAAATTGTTTGCCACTTAGGTTTGTTCATCAGTTTACATCAGAGGGTATTGTTTTCCTTCAATTTGGTATTTAGTGTAACAAGTTTTCTTCCAAAAGTGATTCAAAATTGTTTTCAGAATGTCAGAAATAATGATGAAGGTAAAGTTTAAACAAATTTTACCCTTGGATTGAGGAAGAGGCCCTGCAGCTTCTTGGCCCGTTATGGTTTCTTAGATGGAATCAACATTCTTGTTTTGCTAAACTACTTTTGTTTCAAAAAAATGTAGTTGTGTTTCATTGTAGTTGTAGGTAACCCACCAAGGGAGTCTATGGAGACATACTAGGCACTAGAAAAGGGACACATAATACAACAGACTTCCTCATGGAAAGTTCTGAGAAACAAAATAAAGCACATCCTTCCCAAACTTTCAAACATCCACCACCATTTGGCCGGGTACAAAACCCTTTACAAACTCGTCCATGACTTTTAAAATTTTGAAGTTTCGAACTCAAATGGCTATTAAAGGTTTGACAACGATAATGTGTTTCATATCTTCTTCTACAACCCATATAAATCATTACTGTGTTGCATATCCTCTTCTACAAGTCTTCAAAAGCATTATGTTGTTTCTCAGTCAGAACAAATGTCACATTTCCATTCCTTTTCTGCAGCTTTTCAAAAACATTATGTTTTTCATCAGTTAAAACAGATGTTACAATTTCATTGATTGCAACATTTAAGCGAAGTGCTATGTATGGATAATCCCAGCACCAAGTAAATGTTCAAAATCAAATGGCATTATCCATGTAACCCCGAAGTTTTGGGAGGCGTTTAGCTGGTGGCCATTTCATCACAAATTCCATCACAACTTGAATACATTTAATATTAATGTGTAACTGATTTGCATTTGTCATGTACTAAAGATTTCAAATATGATATAAAGTTCAAGGCAAGAGAATATTGTCTTAGCCTACCTAAAGCTTTTCTCCTATACAATAGAAGACTATTATTTAAGTGTTCAAGGATAGTGTCAATAATTCAATCTTGAGACGGTAGAGTTTTTTGGAAGACTATCATTAAAGTACTCATGAATGGTGTCAATAACTCATACTTGAGACGGTGAGAGTTGTTGGTTCATGTTTTAAACCAAATGGCACGATTACCCTACCTATAACTCTTATTAGGTCTCTAGAGTAACATTTTACATGTCTTATTTTCATATATCTTATTTTACTTGAACCTCATGATATCTTACTTAAAAATCCACAAATAAAAGATACATTGCACCACATAATTTATCCGCTTTGCCTTTGATCCTCGGTGAAGGATTTATTGTTTGATGCAAGATGGTCTTCACATATTTGTCAATTACCAGGTTTCTTGTTTTAACACACCATTACCGCTTCACATGGTTTGGAACTAAGTAAAATATGAACTTTCTCAATCAATTGCTACAACTCCTTATCTTTTCATCTTCAACAATTAACCTCTTAATAAAACCATTATTTTGGTTGGACGAAATTTTGTTACAGGCCTAGAATGTAGGTCGATATTTTGATTGGGCAACATTTTATCATAGGCCTAGAGTATATTGAAGTCTTAACAAGAGGAAAGCCAATTTGTTTCACGAATATATCTAGATATTTTTGTAAATACCTTCAATCGCTCATCTTGGTCACCATTTGTATGGTTAATATTTCAGCATTTATCTTGATATTCTTTAGCAGCTTCAATGCCCACCAACAAGATGCTTTTGTTAAGCAATAAGAAATTATTTCATTTGAATAGTTGATGAAATAATGGGGTATTGTTTTCTTTGCAAGTTGAGAATATAGCTAATCATAGTACCTCTAAATAAGCAAATTACATAAAACAACCTTTGCAATACCATTGGTTGATGTGAAACCATGGTGTCAGTTAATTAATTAACTTAAATTGTAGACATTAAATAATCAATCTAGGGGCACAAGATTGCAAGATACCAACACATGGACTTTCTAACCTATGAGGAAAAATTCTTAAACTATGATCTAATACTGCAAAATAAAGTTGCACCTTTGAAATCTAAATAACTTGAAACAAGATTAAGAATGCTATAGAGATCTCGTTCATGGGATAGTAAATTAGAGAAATGTTTTGTTGGGCATAAAATACAGCCTTTCATTCAAGAGATATTCCTAAATGTTCATGTACTTTTTTATGAAGCAAATCTTGTTTTAATCTTCAATGAGACTTATTCTTTTATAGGTTGCTAAGTTTGATTTAAAATGAAAACATACAAGCAATTATTGAAAAGGAAATCCAATCCATGGCATAAACTAATACTTCCCAAAGGGGTTTCTCATCATCAAACATAGAGTTTCTCAATGACACAAGTTGCAGTCTTTTACTGATATTGAATTCAAGTGTTATACAACTAAATGAAGAGTACAATGTATCTTTCAACCTTTAATGGAATATTAATTGTCTTTGCAAAGGAGTAACACACAATAAAAATATAAGCAATAAAAATAGAGCACTGAAACTACTAATCAAACATACAATGCTTATGAAAGTAAACTGCAAACGAACTATTCTTATCAGTGTAATGCTATAGAATAGAAGAAGAGCAATGCTCGTTGAGGGGCACTCCCAACTAGTTTCACGTTGGTTATAAAACTCCAATGCTATGGACCAATTACGCACACACAAAATATCTCAACACATCAGAGTAGTCACTTTGTATTAATGGAGATTTCAATGATACATAATAATTGTATATCTCTCTTCTTCAATCCAATGATCTCTGGATCGACTGAGTGACTACCTTGGTTAAAGATTATATTGATGATTACATTACATTTCTTTTGTGTTGATGTATATAGACTCTACATATTTCAAAAGATGCATAGGTGAACTCTATCGAATCCCTTGTTTCACACATCGAGAGCATCAAATACATATCATAAGAGGTGAAGAAAGGTAATCTGGTAAATTTCTTGGCGAGAATAGATCACAATCATAGAATGGTGCAAAAACATCCTTTATCATATCCAACAACTAATTTAATTGTAGGATGCATTGTTCTTGACATAGAGCGATAATTTAGTCATCCATTTTGACTTTTGAGGATCCTAATTAACCATTAAGGAAGGGGGACTACCCATTTTCCCCTGCCACCAAAGTTCACCTTGACTTAACCTTGACCCCAAATTAGCCATATGATCATCCTTGGAGTTGTTTGATCTGAGAACATGAAGACATTTCTTCTTGGGGATAGGCTAATACAACTAAAAAATTTGCTTGAAAACATGAATTAATTTTGTATTTGAGGGGAGAGACCCTAAATATAAATGGTGAATTATATTCAAGGAATCACCAAAAACAGTCACCTCGTGAATTCTCAGATTCACAATTTGCCTCAAACTCTCATATAAATTATAAGCCATAGGCTTCAACAATGTTGTTGGAAGTGTGACCTAAACCCCAAGCATACCTATGCTCTTCTTGATTCTCAAGGGAAAAAATTACCCCCCCTACTCCTGCCACCCCTAGGTTTCCTTTTGCTACTCCATCAAAGCTTAAGAAGAAATGTTTATGCTCCAAGAGCCATTGATCAAATTCCTCCTTAGATAATCTTACTTTCCAACTCTCGTTGAGATGTGTTTTCTCCTTGATGGCCCACTTTGGATCAAAAACTTTAATCCATTATGATTCCTCCCCATCCAACTTTTGATCCTCTTCATTTATTTTCTTAGCCTAGAAAGATTCTCCAAGAATCCCTATTGTTGATCATGCCATCTTAATGACATTGACCCTTTGATCTTGAAAAACAACCTGATTTCTAGCTAGCAAAATTTTCCAACATCAATATTTAGGCAATACTTCCCAGATTCTCTTCATTAATTTTTTCCTTGCAAAAGAGATAACATTTTCCCCATTTTCCCAACAAGTCTTATAGTGAAGAAGGCTAGAAAATCCTTGATTTTAATTGAGATAATATCTTTCCCCATACTTCAAGCATGAAAGGGAATTCCAAGAAGAGATGATCTATATTTTCAGCAATGTGCTTGCACAAGACGCACCAAGAAGGTCCAACAACTCCCCTTTTTAGTAAATTCTTAGCTATTAGGATCTTCCTTTGAGCTAATGTCCAACAAAAAATATTAATTTTTGGGAGGTAGTCCGAGTTCCAAATAAAGGCCCAAAGCTGAGAAGAGGGAGGTCTAATATTAGGGAAGAACAAAGATTGATAACCCCTTTTAAATGAATACAAATCACCTGCCCAACCTTGAGAGTCTCGATTTGACAAGGAGGAAGGAACATATCTAACAAAAGTGGATTTGAGAGACCTGCAAATAAAAAAGTGTAGTTTATTTCAAATTATATTATAAATTGAAATTCAAAAGGTAAGGTGGATGAGTTTTATTTAAGAAATTTTATATGCCAAATGTGATATTTTTTTTCTAAAATAGGAATAAGCCCACAAAATTTACTAGGCTAATCTTTGTTAATACAATCTCAAAACCCTAACACCAAACAACACTATGTATGTAGAAAAAATGTATCCACCTAAATTAACACATTGGTTGTCAAGGGATAAACTTCCACTCTTACCATTTTTATGTCTTGGGTTGTTAACTAGTTTCTTTGCAAACAAAAGAGATAAATTCTCAATATCATACTTCACTAAAAAAACAATTTCAATCTATGTCTATATCTAAGAAAAAAGCCAACATCCCAAGCTAATCAATCATGGGAAAAACAGTCATATGTTGTTGTTTTTTTTAAACCAAACTTAACCTTACACATGAACCTAAGATACAAAGGAATAATTTCAATTTAACTTCATACCTAATAAATATACTTTAAACTATTAAAAAATTATTATAAATGAAGAAACAATGATATTAAAATATAAATTTATAAATTCGAAGTATTTTATTAATATAAATATATAATTTATAAAATTTAATATTTGTTATTTATAATGAAAAATATCTCTACAAGCAATCAATATAAAAGCGTTAAATGGACTATACTTGCATTTGCACAAAGAGGTGCAAAGCAACGTTGATAGGACATGCAGAGCCTAAGTTCATCTATGTTTGAGCCAAAAAGAGAGCTTATTATGTATTAGAGGTTTTAACATGATAGGCATGATAGATATGTGATATTGGAAAGTTGCGACACAATGGAGGCAAAATCACACGAAAACATTATAAAAAAACAAATCGCATCTGCATATGATATTGGTGATTGACGATTATTAGAGGTGACACTATAAAAGTTGATATCGGCAGTCGAGGGTCTTATGATATCGGCAATCGACAGTCAGGGTGTTAAATTATGGTATGTTCTATGCTTAGAGCAATTTACTTTTCTTTCTTATTATTATTCATAGATTAGCAATCACATGTGCATAAGTAAAGTGCAGATAGAACATTAAACGATCAACAGAAAACAAGCCAAGACAAGAGACACAAGATGTGGCGGCTAGCCAGGGACAAACCCCACAATGTGTGGGGAAACCCTTTGATCAAATCTTCTTTTATCTTCAATAATTCAGCAGAGAGAAATAGTACAATAAATCTGATTTATATCAGCAGTAGCAAACCCTAGATCAGCAGCATCAGCATTAGCGGCTTCATCATCAAAACTAGGGCAGTCGATATCTCGCAAACCGACCATCGGATCAGCTTGATTCCACCACCAAAAAATGCAGCCTTCAGAGGAGGTCCAGATGGACCTACAACGCAGTTCAAAGGAGGAGATCTGATGGTCAACACTGGTCAAACTTTGGATCTGCAGTTGTAGCTTCAGGTTTAGCAACTTCCTTCCACGTGTGAGAGAGAGTCTCTTTTCTGTGCAACAAAGAAGAACCTCTTTTCTGCGCAGGAGAGATAGAGAGATGTGATGAGATGAATGAGAGAAAATGAGGAAAATTCCTCCTGTATTTATACACAATTGTTGATGTTTGAATAGATGTGACTATTGGGCTTCTGAGCCTACATGAGTTGTAGGCCGACTTGATAATTATTCCATAATCAAAATAAATTCATATCTCCATAAATACTTATCGGAATCGGATGATCTTTAGATCAATCCTACACCTCTTGACGAGAGGAATCTAATAAAAATATTATCAGTCATGAATAAGATGACCCACATGAATTTTGCCCCTAGTTTCCAATTTTAACACTCCCTCTCAACTAGGGAGAACTTCATCTGCAATCTGTCTGTCGATCGCTACTATTCATCCATCAAATGCACTGCCTTGTATAGCCTGACCCTTTTCATGCTTTGCTCTATTCTGCCTGTTCTGCTTTGTCTTGTTCTGCCTTATACTGATCTGTACTGCGCTTGCCATGTTCTGCTCTGCTCTGCTTTGTTCTGTTCTGTTTTGCTTTTGTCCGAATTATGAAGAAGAAGAAATGATCAAGGATGTATCATACTGACTCAAAGTCAGTCTCAGAGTATGTACCACTGGTGCCAAACTAGTCTCAACCAACCCGAAGTCAGCATCATAGTGAGTACAACTCCTACCACTGGTCCCAGACCAGTATCATCCTCCACTGACTCAAAGTCAGTCTCAGAGTGCATACCACTGGTCCCAGACCAATCTCAACCGACTTGAAGTTAGCGTCATAGTAGGTACCACTCCTACCACTCGTCCTAGACCAGTATCGCAGCCTCAAAGAGTGTACCACTGGTCCCAGACCAGTCTCAACTGACCTGAAGTCAACGTCATAGTATGTACCACTCTAACTAGTCCTAGACCAGTACTACACTGACCAGAGGTCAGTCTCAGAGTATGTACCACTAGTCCCAGACCAGTCTCAACCGATCAAAAGTCAACGTCATAGTGGGTACAACTCCTACCATTGGTCCCAGACCAGTATCGCAGTCTCAAAGAGTGTACCACTAGTCCCAGACCAGAGTCAACCGACCCAAAGTCAGCGTCATAGTATGTACCACTCTCACTGGTCCCAAACCACTACTGCACTAACCAGAGGTCAGTCTTAGAGTATGTACCACTGGTCCCAAACCAGTCTCAACCGACCTGAAGTCAGCGTCATAGTAGGTACAACTCCTACCACTAGTCCCAGACCAGTATCATTGATCCCAGATCAATGAAGGTCATCCTAGCATAGGGAGTACGATAGATACAGCGATGCGTCCATCGGTACTACTATGGTCCCTATCCTCATTTCCCTGCTCATTGATCATATGAGTCCTAGACTGCATGGGTAGGATGCCTCGACAGGAGAACTTAATCAATCTTGTCCTCACAAGAGAACTAATCATCCTGCTACACAATCGCCATGGAGAACACATCATCCAGGCCTCACAGGAGAGTTAATCATCCTGCTACACAGGAGAGCGAATCATCCTGTCCCACAAGAGAGCAAATCATCTTGTTCCAAAAGAGATCAAATCATCTTGTTCATAGTGTGCACCACCAGGGGAGGGTGAGTCACCCTGTGGTCGTATGTTGCTCCAGTAAGAACTGCAAGCCCCCAGAGATCCCAGATTTCAATGTATGCAACATGCAGGACCCTTTTACAAGGGTCTATCGATGACTCCAAGTCATTGGGGAAAATCACAAATTTGATCTTTCCTTAGGGCTCTGACCTGTACATCATCTCAGTGCGATGGAGCCTCCTTACTCATTGACTTACCATATACCAGATAAGGCAGTATCATATGTCTATCTGCTGGAGCAATCATTGAATACGAGATTCCTCAATAATCGAATCCCACCTCTGGTTGTCACAGAGAATCACATTGGTATTCATCATGTGTACTCACTGAAGAGTTTCCAAAACTAGGCAATTTCATACGAGGTCAAACTCGTAGTTATGTATCCGGTCTCGGCGGTACTTATAACAACCGATTTCTGCTTCCTACCCATCCATGATATCAAAGCAGAATCCAAAGAGAACCAGCACTGAGAAGTGCTCTAGTGATCCTCCACAATGCCTGCTCAGTCAACGTTCGAATAATCATGCAGTTTTCATATTTCCGGCAGTGTGTCTCAATCCAATGAGAGATTGTGCCCCGAAGATATCTCAGAGGATTCTTGGCACCAATCCAGTGAGGCTCAACCAAATATGAGCTCACCATGCTAACTACAAAACATATGTCCGGACGGAAGTTCACCAAGAACATCAACGTGATTGAGTTTATGAAACTCAGAGGCATTTCCCAAATCTGGTCCTACATCACTACCATATAACTTCTAAGAGTTAATATCCTTGAGGTAGTCACAGGCTTGCAATTTATCATTCCAAATTCGGAATCCAACTCCCTCTTACCTCTGCAAATGAGAGGGTCTGCACCTATCAGAAATAGGTCATCCTTATGAGGTGCCAGTATGAGAGGTATATCATCCACAACCTTCGGGTAATGGTTTGGATCGGTTTCACTCCTAGTGAATCTCAGCTTCATCAAACAATTATCAATCCTCTCATACTATGCCCGGGGTGTTTTGATTCAAGCCATAGAGGGCTTTCTTCCACTTGTATACATGAGATTCCTGTTCATGAATCTCAAACTCCACGGGTTGTTCCAAACTTGTGGACCTGCTAAATGAGAGGAATGGTCCCCTTGTGAGATTTTCCTTTGGTACATCTCAGATAAGTACCTTCATGCTCTTTTTGAATTCAGGCATCCCTGTCACCATCTGACTCATAAACCTCCGGTGTTGTGTCAATGGACATGGTCCCTAGTGGACTTCCTACAACTTGATACAACCTTGAACTCAAAAACATCTTTGAAAAAATCTATTTTCAAACACTTACCTTTCCATCGATGAGTGCCACCTTGTAACCTTTGACTTCCATTGCTGAAATGGACACCAGGTTCTTCTTGCGATCAAGTACATAAAATAGATTCTGTAAATGAATTGAGTTACCTTCATTCAATTGAGGGGTAACATTCCCTACACCCTTAGATTTGAACTTCCCAATGAAGTGATCTTTAAGTAGGCCATCAGAAACTTCTGTTGCGCCATTCTGATAATATTCTCTACTTCCACTTCACCCTCGGTGAATTTGAACCCATTGATCCTTTTGTCTTGTCCCAACTGTTGTTGGTGATTGCTCTTTCACTCTTGCTTGATCATCGTCTTCACCTCAGCTCTGATACCATGTTAAATTATTGTATGTTCTATGCTTAGAGAAATTTACTTTTCTTTCTTATTATTATTCTTAGATTAGCAATCACATGTGCATAATTAAATTGTAGATAGAACATTAAACGATCAACAGAAAACAAGCCAAGACAAGAGACACAAGATGTGGCTGTTAGCTAGGGACAAACCCCACAATGTGTGGGGAAACAATTTGATCAAATATTCTTTTATATTCAATAATTCAGCAGAGAGAAATAGTACAATAAATCTGATTTATATTGGCAGTAGCAAACCCTAGATCAGCAGCATCAGCATTAACGGCTTCATCATCAAAACTAGTGCAGTCGATATCTCACAAACCGATCGTTGGATCGACTTGATTCTACCACCAAAAAATGCAGCCTTCAGAGGAGGTCCAGATGGACCTACAACGCAGTTCAAAGGAGGAGATCTGATGGTCAACGCTGGTCAAACTTTGGATCTGCAGTTGCAGCTTCAGGTTCAGCAGCTTCCTTCCACATGTGTGATAGAGAGTCTCTTTTTTGTGTAGTAGATAAGAGCCTCTTTTCTGCGCAGGAAAGAGAGAGAGAGATGTGATGAGATTAGTGAGAGAAAATGAGGAAAAGTCCTCTTGTATTTATGCACAACTGTTGATGTTTGAATAGATGCAACTATTGGGCTTCTGAGCCTACATGAGTTGTAGGTCGGCTTGATAATTATTCCATAATTAAAATAAATTCATATCTCCATAAATATTTATCGGAATCGGATGATCTTTAGATCAATCCTACACCTATCGACGAGAGGAATCTAATAAAAATATTATCAGCCATGAATAAGATGACCCACATGAAGTTTGGCCCTAGTTGCCAATTTTAACACAGGGGTCCAAGCCATGTACTTTATCTTTGGAATTGAAGCAGAGTGACCACATTTCATGTAGGAATTTACAGGGTAAGTTCCTCAGACAGAACATCAAAGGACACCGCTCACAAACAGATCACAGATCAATACACCAATATTGTTGATGTGTTTAAAACCCTCTAAGAGGGAAACAATCCACGGCCTGAGCCAATGCAACCACTTCAGGCAATTTATTAATAAAAGAATGAAAATTTACATAAGCTTCTCTCATGAATGGTTACACTACAAATGACCCTCCATGCTCTTTAAATAGAGATCATGGACCAATTGGGTGTTAAGCGACGGATCAAGTGTCGGTAATACCAAGGAGAGAATGAATCGTCGGATCACTACATATCATGACCGTCAGATTGTAAGTTACAAATGTACATAATAAAGAAACACACTTTACCTAACTCTACACTACACCATGTTATACTTAACTATTTCCTATGTGTCGAAATATCCTAACATCCCCCCTTAAGAACAACTTGGGATAGGATTGAAGGATGTACAAATATGACACAATAGGAGAAGGAAGGAGGCACTAGAGCCTATCTCCCCTTAGTGACAACTTCCTGAACTCCAACCATAAATCGAAGTCTAGTAAACTTAACCTCTATGAGAGCCTTTGTAAAGATGTCTGCAACTTGATCATCTGTTGAACAATATTGTACTTTAAGAACATGATCATGAATGATCTTTCTGATGAAGTGCATGTGCAGTTCAATGTGTTTGTTGCGCTGATGTTGGACTGGATCTTTGCATAGTTAAATGGCACTTTGATTATCGCACCAAAGTGTAGTCGGATGCTGCGGCTGAAAGCCAAACTCTGACAGGATCTGACGAAGCCACAAGGCTTCCTTACTAGCTTCTACGACACCACAATACTCTACTTCTGCTGAAGAAATAGAAATGACACTTTGTTTCTTGCAAGCCCATGCAATAGGTCCTGAACCAAGAGTGAACACATAACCTACAGTAGAATTCTGATCATCAGGGTCACCGGCTCAATCAAAATCAGTGAAACTAACCAATAGAGGAGATGCTTCTGCACTGTAATGAATCCCAAACTGAACTGTACCTTGAACATAACAAAGTATTCTTTTAGCTACTTTCCAATGACTTTCATGTGGGTTTTTCATAAACCGAGCAATAAGGCCAACAACAAAGGAAAGGTCAGGACGAGTATGGGTCAGATACAAAAGCTTTCCTACAAGTTGACGGTATAAGGTAGCATCAACTTCAGGGGAAGTACAAGTGACTGAAAGTTTGGCTCCAGACTGAAAGGGAGAAGGGACTGACTTACAATCTTCCATGTGAAAATGGCGTAGAAGATCACATACATAATTGGACTGGGAAAGGGAAATACCTTCCTTGGATTGCAAGACTTGAAGACCAAGAAAGTAATGCAAGTGTCCTAAGTCTATCATTTCAAACTTCTTTTTAAGGCTGGACTTCACATGGTTTATAAGGTTGGGATCACTACCAGTAAGGATAAGATCATCAACATAAAGAACAAGAATGATAAGAGACTTGCCCACTTTCCTGGTGTAGATAGTATTGTCAGAATGACACCTAGAAAATCCAGTTTCTAAAAGAAAGCTATCCATTTTGGCATACCAAGCCAGAGGAGCTTGCTTGAGACCATAAAGGGATTTCTTAAGCCGACATACAAGGCTGGAGTTGGTTTGTATAAAGCCAGTAGGTTGTTCCATATAGATTTATTCATGCAAGTCCCCATGCAGGAAGGCAAATTTAACATCCATCTGATGGACTTCCCATTTGAAAGAGGCAGCAAGGGAAAGAACGAGGCGGATAAAGTTCATTTTGGCAACAGGGGAGAAGGTTTCAGTATAGTCAATGCCTTCAACTTGTGAAAAACCCTTAGCAACAAGACGAGCTTTATGTTTATCAACTTTTCCATCTGGTCCATACTTGGTTTTGTAAACCCATTTGCATCTAACAAGTTTTCGTCCCTTTGGTAGAGGAACAAGATCCCATGTATCATTTGCCAATAATGAACGATATTCTTCATTCATAGTTGCGTCCCAATCTGGATGGCCTGAAGCTTCTGCAAAGGTGTTAGGATCATAATTCGTTGAAGCTTGAGCCAGTAAAGAAGAGGCTCTATCAAACTAAGAATGTGTATGTCGCTAATCTATTGGATCACCGGCAAGAGCGCTCGAGGAGCTGAAGGAGGATCCTGAGAAGTTGGGGGAGGATTTTCATCCTCGCTTTCATCATCTGAAGAAGAAATATTTTCAAAAGTAGAAGAGATAGAGAGAGGTGGCACATCTGCCGAACTAGGCCCATAGGCCAATATATTTTAAGCAAACTTTACATCTCTTCTAATGATAACATTTTTGGACTTAAGTGGAATAAGTCTATATCCTTTAACATCTTTATAATATCCAACAAAAATACATTTTTCACTTTTAGGTTCTAAAGCTTTATGTTTCTCATCTGGAATATGGGCCCATGCTTCACTTCCAAAAACATGAAAGTGACTTACATCTAGTTTAATTGAGCTCCATGCTTCTTCTGGAGTAACATTCTTTAAAACCTTAATAGAAGTGTGATTTATTATGTAATTTGCACAATTAATTGCTTTTGCCCAAAAATTAAGACTAAGTCCTTTAGATTGAAGCATACAATTAGCCATTTCCTTTAAGGTGTGATTCTTCCTTTCAGCTACACCATTTTGTTGTGGAGTATATGGAACAATATGTTGCATTTGAATTCCATTCTCAGTGCAAAAGTTGATGAATTTGTTGTTAACATATTCTCCATCATTATCAGATCTTAGCTTAAGAATTTGATGTCTAGATTGTTTTTCAACAAAGGCCCTAAAGCCCAAGAACATGTTAAATACTTCACTCTTGAGTTTTAAGAAGTATACCCAAGTGCGTCTGGAGAAATCATCAATGAAACTTAAGAAATACTTGTAGTCAGAGAATGAAACAACTGGAAGTGGACCACATAAATCACTATGCACAAGCTGTAAAGGGGTTGAGGCGTGCCAAGAGGCACGTTTTTCAAAACTATCCTGATGATGTTTTCCGAGTACACATCCAGAACAAACACCATCTCTGCAAGATACCATTGGAAGACCTGTCACCATATTTTCTTTACATAGATTTTGAAGGGAGCGATAGTTTAAGTGACCAAATCGCTCATGCCAAAGTTTGCTCACTTCATCATTATGAGCAACAAATACCGAGGGAATATTTGATGACCCAAAGTTGTTAAACTTATACAACCTTGTAGAATCATCAGCGATGCCAGTAGCTAAAATCTATCTAGGATCTCTTAGGTCCTTAATTACAACATCGTGAAATGAAAATTCAATGATTTTACCTTCACTTGAATGAGTTATCTGATATACAGATAGAGGGTTGCAGGATAAGGTTGGAACACATAATACACCATTAAATTTACCATTGTCTATATGAACAGTTCCAGTACCTACAACACTAAGAGATCTATCATCACCAACAAATGTATTTTTGGTGTTACAATCATTTAAAGAAGAAAACATGGCTTTGTTTTTGGCCATGTGATAAGAAGCTCCAGAATCAATGAGCCACTCATGAGAATTAGAAGAAGATACATTTAGTGCATATCCAGACCGAGATGTTTGACAACCACATGCAAAAAGTGCTATTCCTGAAGATGAAGTTGAAGTTGAAGAGTGCTCCAAATGGATGTTATGCTTCTTCATTGCTGCTTCCAAGGCTTCCATATTCTTAAAGCATTTGGATTCTAAGTGGCCATCTCAATTACAAAATTGGCAATGTCGATAAGTCTTCTTCCCTTTGTTTTTATTTGCCTTATCATTTTGTTGAAATGATTTGTCATTTTGAGGCTGAAATTGCTTAGGACCCTTGTTTGGTTTAGGACCATTCCTTTTAGGATACGGCTCCTTAGGATGTGAATTTGGTTGTTGCTGGGCGGCTAAGGCTTTCTTAGAAGAGTTTCCAAGATTAAGAAGACCAAGGTGTAAGAGTTTTTCTTGTTCTCTTATTAAAGAATCACAAAAAGAATCAAAGGAAGGGGACTTGTAGTCTTGTCCTTGAGAAATGAAGGCTTCTCTTATAGAATGGAAGGTGGAAACAAACAAAGAGTAGGCTGGTCCCAACTTAGTAAGAATGGAATAGATAAGGTTACCATCTTCTTTCTTAACCTTCACACCTTCCAAGAGAAGTCTAAGGGTCTTGAACTTGGACAGAAAATCTTCAATGGAAGAAAAATTATTGGGGTCCAATGTAAGCAACTCATTTTTGAGTTGATGGGCTCTAAGTTCATTTTTAATTCCAAAAGCTTTAGTGATCTGTTTCATTGCTTCATCAGGAGTATCAAGTTCTGCGATATGGAATCTAAGGTCTCGAGAAATAGACATCCCTATCAACCCACGTGCTTGATTTTGCCTATTTTCCCATTTGTCTACCTTATCTTCATCTTTCGGTTTGGTTTCTTGGCCTGAGGCTATTTGGTAAAGACCTTTACTTCTAAGTAAATCCACAATGTAGGACCACCATTGGAAGTAGTTGGTGCTGTCAAGAATAACTTGGCATGGACTTTCCATTTTAATAGAAATTGAAGCTGTATATGCTAAAAATAAGTGTTCCAATGGAAAGATCTCAAAAAAATAGGGTGATTAAAAAAAAATGGCTTTGAAAACGGCTTCTGGATGAAGTAGTTATGGCTTTTTGAAGAAAAGTTGTTGAAGATGCTGACGAAGTGCGGGAATGTGCAAAAATGAATGATAATGTTATATTAAAAAAAAATCCGCCCCCTTTCCAAACTTAATCTAATAAAGTAGATTTGGACCAAGAAAGACTTGAACTCAAGACATCTATTCTCATAAAGTAGCTTTGGACCAAGTGAGCTAGATTAAAAGGTTAGTAATTTTTGGAAGAGGAAGGGGTTTTTTTTAGTCACTAAAGCTTTGGGGTGCGTGCTTACTTGAAAAAGCTCTTTTTTGCCTACAAAACAAAAAACACAAAACCCAACACGGACATACCAAAAAAACAAATCTTACGGCTTGAAGTTAGCTTTAGCCGGAAACTAAATATTTTCCTCAATGTTTCTGATTTTCCGAGATCATACTAAGGCGCGACGGAAAAGAGCATACGCATGAGAAAAATCCTTACTTTCTGTTTCTGATTTTCCCTGATAGCACAGAGTCATGGGGCAAAGAGAATACGCAAAAATGAAAGGTATAGATCCGATAATTAAAAAAACAAAGAGCTAAATAAATCGAAATAAACAGAGAGAATAACTAAAAACTGCAAATAAACATTGTATACCTCAAGATCTTAAAAATGACATAGCTAGGGCTACTAGAAACCTTTTCGCGTGAAACGAAAGGGGTTCCTAACTGGAACAGATGCTCCTAACACAATAGAGCAGTCCTCTTGGCCCGAAAGTAGTCAGAAATAGTGGATCTAGGAAACGGCAGTCGGATGCAATTCTACCGGCTTCAGATTTGGATCACCAACAAATGCGGCCCTCAAATAGCTCTGATACCATGTAGGAATTTACAGGGTAAGTTCCTCAGACAGAACACCAAAGGGCACCGCTCACAAATAGATCAAAGATCAATACACCAGTATTGTTGATGTGGTTAAAACCCTCTAAGAGGGAAACAGTGCATAGCCTAAGCCAACGTAGCCACTTTAGGCAATTTATTAATAAAAGAATGAAAATTTACATAAGCTTCTCTCATGAACGATTACGCTACAAATGACCCTCCATGAAGGATACAAGTTCAAATGGTCTAGAAACCAGGATACACAGCTAATAGGACAAAAGCTATGATAATTACCCGTTTCACATTCAAGCACCACTTAAGAAAATGTGAAAGGGAGCAAGAGAAATGGCTGATACCATTGGAAGGAAAAAACAGGGGTAATCCTCTTCTATATCAATTAATGGATCTAGTGGTAAAAAAAAGACGTCATGGACCAAACGGGCGTTAAGCCACGGATCAAGTGTCGGTAATACCGAGGAGAGAATGAACCGTCAGATCACTACATATTGTGACTGTGAGATTGTAAGTTACAAAAGTACATAGTAAAGAAACACACTTTACTATGTACTTTTGTAACTTACAATCCGGTGGTCACGATATGTAGTGATCTGATGGTTCATTCTCTCCTCGGTATCACCAACACTTGATCCGTGGCTTAACACCCGATTGGTCCATGATCTCTATTTAAAGAGCATGGAGGGAAATTTGTAGTGTAACCGTTCATGAGAGAAGCTTATGTAAATTTTCTTTCTTTTATTAATAAATTGCCTGAAGTGGCCGCATTGGCTCAGGTTGTGGACTGTTTCCCTCTTAGAGGGTTTTAACCACGTCAACAATACTGGTGTATTGATCTGTGATCTGTTTGTGAGCGGTGTCCTTTGGTGTTCTGTCTGAGGAACTTACCCTGTAAATTCCTAACATTTCAAAAACGACGATATGCAATGAAATCGTCTGGAATGGACTGCTAGTGTTAATGTGTCGGGATGGGCGATAACGAATTAACAAATTGAAGGGCTCCGATACGGGGGCTAAACTGCGGTCACGTGAAGATGTACAGGACCAAGGGCCAAACGCAGAAGGTGAATAGTGATCGACAATCGGCGAATTGACAGGTCATGCACCAAGGTTACACCTTTGATTGGAAATGGCCGATAGAGAGGGCTCTAATTTGGGGTCTAGCATGAGAGTCACAAAGAGTTCAAAGGAATCAAGGTCTATTGCCATATCACAATCGGAGATCAACTGATGTAAGCAAAGGTTTCATCCCAAAAGTTGTGATGAAAGTTGACATGTGTCGAAGGCCATGTGGCGGACATTGTGTCAATTAATGGTGAAATGCAGCGAATTTATGGTTTTTGATATTCTAATGCTTTCATTAATACTAATGATTCCCGAAGATTTCACTCATAAAATTATTGGATTTATGAATAATTCGTCATTTTATCTAAGTGTAAGCGTTGGTCATTCTTGCGTTTTTTGCTCGTGAGCTAATCCCAATAAATAGAATTCACGAGAAATGTCTCGACCGACTAAACCCAAAAGGAAAATTCTCATTCAACAACGGCCAGTTGCTCCTCCTCCTGAGGTCACATAAGTTCCTGGGATATTTTCCAACATGACATGCACCCCTGATGCTAGGTCACTAGCTGGGAGGCCATGTATAAGCTTTCTGAAGATGAAGGGCCAAAAATCACACAAAGAATAGTCACAACACAGGATAGGGTTCCTGTTTCAGAAATTAATACAGTGATGTGGCCAATTCGTTTCTCCATAGAATTGGTGCTCAACCAAGCATATTTACTTATATAGCTATGATTAGATGGACCATTGATCATATGAACATCACAAATAGGAACTTCATGACCAAGAGACAGACAGTCATTGGCTCTTTCACTGCAAAATATTTTTCTGCAATGTACCACCTCCCACCAGCTTAGAAAAATTGATAAATAGTTTGTTGAGAAGTTCATGCAGGAAAATGAACACCAATTTGAGGTCATTTGAGGATGGAGAAGAGACCCAAACAAGCATAAGCGGGAGGACAAGGGTATGTATGTTATAACCTCTATTAATGCACCCTATTTTTTTACTTCTGTAATGATCTGTAGATTGTTTGGCTATGACAATACCCATAAATTTTCAGACCAATGGGTACCCCTGATTGAAGCTGCCTCTGATAGTTATGTAATGGACTGGGGAACTATTATGTACAACAACTTAAGCAACGAAATCCTAGAATACAGGAAGCAACATAATTTTTCTGAAACTGTTGTTCTCCCATTCTACATGAGTGCCTACATTATTGATTGTACTTGTTTCACTTCAGGTTTTCCATCCATGGGATGGAAATGGACTATTGAATACCCTTTTTTTTTTTTAGACGAAGATCGGGTGCTATATATTAGACTGAAAAAAGAAGGCAGATTGCCATACATAAGATGCTTCAAGAGCGTTTTGAATCCAAGGAATCACAAAAAAATTTCTTTCCTTGATTCGGACTTTAACTTGACTGTCCCTAGTGCTACTTATACTACTGTAGATTTTTATAAACTGCCGACCCCAAAATTTGCATCTGCAACACATGACTAGTCAATCTCAATGTGGCTCATCTTTCTTGCAGTTGATCCTTCTGGATCTTGGTCAGTTGCTACCGGCTTTTCGCTGGAGGAAGAAGTCGCCTCTTTCTTTTCTAGCATGTACTTGAGGATAGAAATCCTTTCCTCTGCATGTCTGCATCTATTGTGTAACTCGCTATACTGTTCATGAAGTGTGTGCACCCTGTGTAAAAAAAGATTCACCTCAGCTCTATATTTTTCGTGGAGGATTTTAGCCTGGTCTTCAAGCCTGGTTTCCCAGCTGCGCACTTGGTCCTCCAACGCTCTCTGCTGAGCGCAAACTCCTTCAAAATCGGCTTGCAGATCCCTATAATGAAAACATTGCTCAGGACGCTCCATTGTGCCCTTTGAGTGGTTGCTGGCACTATGTCTTTGTTTATCTCCGTGCCTCTGAAGATTTATCTTGCTAACAGCTCTGCTCTCAAGATTGCTAATGGCGCTGGGGGCTTTAAACTCGGATTGACAGAAGCTATCACAGTTAACTTCAACTGGATTTTCGCTCTGTATCCTACGAGAATACGTTTCAACTGTGGGATGTTGAGACTGCATACCGAGAATATATAGAAAATTTCCCTGATTACAGTGAGGGGAAGGGGTTCTACGCATCCCAATATTCCTCTGCCCTTTCCGACACAAATCTTGATCAAGATCTATTATTTGATAGCGAGGACGATTTCCTTCTTTGTGAATCCTGTTTCCCATGCTCTGAGCTGATTGCCTGATCGAATTTCTGATGCAGTTCCGTTCAACCTTATCTGTTCTGCCCTCTGCTCTGCTGATTTGCTTGCAGTGGCGGATTCTATTGGTTACAGTGCCCCAAGTGCTGACTATGTGCGTGGTCCTCATGGCAGTGGATGGGTGGACGAGATATCATTGCAGCTGAGCTGGCCTTTGGGGCGTTCACAGGCCTTGCTGGCATATTTGTCCGCATCTTTGTTGAGACCCCGTAGGATATGGTAGTATCGGGCCTCCTCCAACATACCGTGCAATATCTGATTCCTGCTGTTGATTTGTTGTAGAAGAGTATTTGGCGAGCTCTGCATTTTCACCATGAGCCGAATTATAATTGTAGAGTCGCCGAAGACAATCACCTTTTTGATGCCCAGCTTGATCAGTTGGGTGAGGCCTTGGAACAAGGCCAGTCCCTCAGCCCTGTTGTTGGAAAGTTCACCCAGCCCCCATTCATAATGCAAGATAGATTCTCCATTGGCGTTGCAGATGAGGCCTCCTGCTCCTGCTAGGCCAGGATTGGATTTTGAGGCACCATCGAAAAATAGGTAGAAACTGTTGCAATTGCTCAACCAGAGAGCAAATTCTTCTTCCTTGAGCCTCAGTTTCCAAACGTTTGTTGGCTCCTTTGCTTGCAGATTTCCTTTCCTTGGTTCCTGAGCGTTGATAGTGCTACCATATCCATAATTTATCAAGTTTCGTTCTTCTACACTGTAGTTGATGTCCTCGATTTTGCCTTGGGCGCGGGCTGTAACAGCTTCCACCGCTAAGCTCTTGGCTTTGTGACACATGAATCTGATGTTGTATCCTTTGTCTTGAAAAACCTTCTTGTTTCTGGCTAACCAGATACTCCAGAGAAGAGTTAAAGGTATTGTATTCCATATCCGCTGTGTTAACTTGCTCTTCTTGCTTTCCCATGGGCAAAGTTTCTTCCAGTTGTAGACTGTTTCTACTATGGACGCTTTTGGATCCCATGTGACTGCCCCTACTGAGGCCATATCTTCCCAACATTTCACTGCTACTTGACATTCTATGAACAGGTGTTGCATTGTTTCTTCAGCTTGGCAACAATTTGGGCATCTGGAAGGGCCCAGAATGCCCCTTTTTTGAAGGTTTTCAGCTGTAAGGATCTTACCTTTCATGAGGAGCCAGAAAAAGAATTTAACTTTAGGAGGGGCTTCCGCCCTCCAAACCAATCTCCAGTGACTCCAGATGGCCTGAGGAAAGGCACTTTCACACAGTTGGTAATATCCAGCTTTAGCTGTGTAGAGGGTTCCCGTAGGATCCCATCGGTAGCTGTCTTTTTTCCCTCTTTGAATCGGAGCTTTACTGTGCAGATGGTTCTTTAGTGCGAGGACACTTGTTTCTAGGTCCCTGGGGTAATCCGGAAGAGTCCATCCAGTCCAAGCTTGGGAGGGATTTCCCCATTGCGCAATTTGAGCAAGACTCCAGATTCCTCTGCTGTTCAGCCAATTTATGGCTGGGGTTGCATCTATGTTGGATCCAATAGGGCGCTGGCCTAGGATTCTGTCATTGGAGATGCTTATGCTGTTCCCCCCTCCTGGGATTTTTGAGGTATGTTCAACCATAAAGGGAATGATTTTCTTGCACAATTTCCAGATGCTGGAGCTGTCTCTGTTGGGGATGTTGTTCTCTAACAGCTGGAGTCTATTGCTGTTCAAATACTTGGCTTCTAGAACTGATTTCCACCAAGCTGTGTCACCTGAAATTAGTCTCCAAACAATTTTAGCCCCGAGAGCGAGGTTCAGTAATTTTGGAGACCTTATTCCAAGTCCTCCTTTCTCCTGGGGTTGGATAACATTCTTCCAATTAACCAAGTTGAACTTTTTCTTCTCCGTTTTTCCTCCTTGCCAGAGGAAGTGTCTGAGGGCTTTTTCCATTTTATGATGGAAGGCCATTGGAGCTTGAATCAAAGAAAAGCGGTAAATGGGTAAAGAGATCAAACCTGATTTTAGGAGAACGAGGCGTCCTGCTGGATTCAGCCACATAGATCCCCATTGCTGAATTTTCCTTTTGATTTTGTCCAGGATTTCATTCCAAGAGTCAGCCTTCAGAGGTCCTATACTCACCGGCATCCCTAGATAGGTGAAGTGGCTCCAGTCTAGCTTGTAAGAAACCCCTAACGTGTTAGCAATGCTGTGAATGGTGTGATTTGCTGCATTCCATCCGTAGATGCAGCTTTTAACTTGATTGACTTTCCCTCCAGAATAATCCATGAATTGATCTAGGATCTTTTTGAAACGCCTTGCAATGGTATTCGAGGCTCCTCCCATCAAGAGGGTGTCGTCTGCAAATTGGGAGTGGTTGATATTCTTTGTACCCTGCTCGAATTGGATGCCTGTAATTAGGCCTATTCTTCGATTGTGATCCAAGGCTTTGCTAAGGGATTCAGCCATAAGAATAAATAAATAGGGGGACAAGGGGCAGCCTTGTCTGAGGCCTCGGGAGGATTGAAAGGCTGCACAAGGTCTTCCATTCACCAAGGGGGAGATCCAGGGTTTTGAGATACATGCTTTGATCATGTTAATGAAGGAGGTATTGAATCCCATTTTGTGTAAAACTGCAAACAGATAGGAGTGCCTTACCCTGTCAAAGGCATTGGCAAGGTCAAGCTTTAGGACAAAGCCTTTTTCCTTTCGACTAATACTAGAGTGAATGGCCTCTTGAACGAGGAGAATGGAGTCCGAGATGTGTCTGTTGGCCAGGAAACCTCCCTGATTTTCTGAGATTAGAGAGGAGAGATGAGGCTTGAGTCTTGTGGACAAAATTTTTGTGATTATTTTGTAAGCAGTATTGCATAAGGATATGGGCCGAAATCTAGAGAAGGTAGAGGGCCTGTTCTCTTTTGGGATTAGAGCTAAATATGTTGAGTTGGTATAACCCCCCAATTTGCCTTTCCTAAGGACCCAGCGTATCATCTTTAGAAGGTCCTTTTTAATCAGATGCCAGTATTCTCTGAAAAAACTAATTGGAAACCCGTCCGGACCTGGAGCTTTGTCCGGATGGAGACTCCAGATAGCTTTGCGGATTTCTTCCTCTTCAACTTCTTGGGTGAGCTTGCTGTTCATTTCATGAGTTACTTCTCTAGTCATGTATTGAAGAAGGCATGAGTAGTCTTCCTCACTTTTGTCCTCCGTTAGAAGATTTTTGAAGTGGGTGGTTGCAGCTGCTTTTATGGTGTCCTGGGTCTCATAGCTGTTCCCTTCGCTGTCTTGAATTGTGCTCACTGTATTCCTTGCTTTTCTGACTGTAGCTTGCTTGTGGAAGTATGAAGTATTTTTGTCTCCTTCACGCAGCCATATCTGTCTTGATTTTAACCTCCATTTGATCTCCTCATCTCTTACTGTTTGCCGCAGCTGGGTATACAATTTTATCTCTGCTTCTTTTGCTTGCTGGGAGAGTCCTACCTCTTCAATGGTTTGTTGTAAAACCTCGAGATCTTTTTTGATGACTTTTTTTGTCATCTCGGGTTCCTGATAGTTTGCTTTTGCCCATGATTTAAGGGCCTGCCTCGTTTGCTTCAGCTTTGTTTCCCAAATGAATGATGGGGAGCCTTCAACATGCTGGAGCCAAGCTTGCCTCACCACTTCTCGAGCAGCAGAGATTCGGTTCCAGAGAGAGGAATATTTAAAGGGAATGGGTCCGAGCTGGCTATGGCTATGCAGGGTAAGCGTGATTGGGTAGTGGTCCGAGGCTGAGATATTGAGGATGTCAGACTGACCGTTGGAGAAGGAGGATAGGAATGCGATGTTAATGAGGAAACGGTCAAGCCTTTCCATAATGTTGCCAGCTCCTAAACGCCTGTTGCTCCAGGTGTACCTTCGATTCTTGGGCTTTATATCTACCAAATCTTTCTCCTGCATTATTTGCTCAAGCCGGTTTCTAAAAGGGTCTGAGCTGAAATTTCCTCCTCTTTTCTCATTGGAATGCATGACCAAGTTTAGATCCCCTGCTAAGATGAGGTTGTTGTCATGGTCTTCTTCTAAGTTTGCCTCAAGGGTATTCCAGCTTACTTCTTTTTCTCTGTAGTGATTCGGTGAGTAGACATTGTATATTTTAACCTCTTTTCCATTTCCCCTGCTTTCCAGTTTTACACTTATCCAGTTCTGTTGAATTTTGGTGGAGTTGCAGCTCCACTTACTGTTGTCCCACATTGTTAGGATGCCTCCCGAGGCTCCTCTTGCTTCGCTGGCGCAGCCACAGTATTGCTTTTGCTGGTTGATGAGTCTGCTGATTTCTGTTTGATCAAGCTTTGTCTCTTGGATAAGGATAATCTCAGGCTTTTCACTTTGTATTAGCTCCTTAAGGGCCTCTTTTTTGGAGGGGTGCCCTAGTCCCCTGCTGTTCCAGGACAGCATTTTCATCATGATTTACCGTTGTTGTGGAGAGGTGCTCGCCTCTCTTTGCCTTTGTTGTTATTCTCCTTGTCCGAGATTCCAAGGATGTAGGATTCTATAGGCGTTTGAGATCCCATTGCTATATCTTTCTGTGCGCTTTCTTCTCTGTGTTGTTTAGCCGACTTCCTACCTGGCCCATGCTTTTTTGGGATGTCGCTGGACGCGCCATGGTCCTTAGATGAGCTTCTGGTGATCCTTGTTGAAATGGTTTCGGGGGAGGGCTGGGAGGAACGAGGGGGGGAGGAATGGATTGGCTGATCAGATGAGGGAGGATCCTGATCGGGCTCATCTTCAGAGAGGGCTGCAAAAGGATTGGATGAAGGAGGGATGGAGGGATCAGTGGGTCGAGAGGGGGAGGGGGGATCATTTGAAGGGGGCTGCTGAGAGGATGAGGGGGGATGCTGGTGGGATGAGTGGGGATGAGAGGGATGAAGGTGGGAAGGTCCCGGGGCTTCAGAGTCTGCTTGCTTCAAGGATGAAGACGTTTTTTTCCTTTTGACCGTTTCCCATTGCAGCTCCTGCTCTGATGATTCGACATTTATAAGTTTAGGGCATCTATTAGCAAAATGTCCATATTCGTGACATACCTTGCATTTGAAGGGTATCTGTTCGTAATCCAGCTGTTGAATATGGCACCAGTCGTCCACTTTCAGCTTGATTGCTTCCGGTAGTCCGCGTCCCAGATCTACTTCAACACAGATTCGCGCACATGCTTGCATGTTATCCTTGGGTTCACTGCGGTCAATATATTTTCCAACCGCGTTTCCTATTGCCTTGACCGAATCGTCGCCCCAGCAGTGGAGAGGAAGATGGGGAAGCCTGACCCAGACAGGGACAGCACTCGGAATGTCTAGTTCTGGATCGAAGTCCGGGGTCCATTTGTTGAGATAGAGGCCCCTGGAATCCATGAAGTAAGGCCCGTTTCTGAAGATTAGGTCCTTATCCTCCTTGGTTTCGAAATGAAAGGTGAAGAAACCTCTGCCACAGAACCTGATAGATATTTTTCCTTGAATCTTGTCTGCCCAGTTTCGCTCAACCCATCTTTGCACAGTTTTGGGTGAGGGCCATAGTCCTGTAAACTGACCGATTAATCCTTTCTCCGCCAGTGAGATGGCTGCCATGCGAGGAATGGTGGGAGGCAAAAGAACTTCCTGAAGCACATCTAGTTTCTTTACGAACTTGGTTGCTGTGGGCCTTGGTCGTTGTTGAGGCAGCGATTTAACCAGATTTGAAAACGCATGTTGCAGATCTGGATCCCCACCAGGAGGATCCGGGGGTTCCATTGGGATGATCGAAGGTGAGCGGCAGCAGCGATCTCAGGCCGCGGGCAAGCTCAAACGCGCGCGCGCGCAGAGCAGCAGCAGCGAATCAAAAAAAAAAATGTAATGGTTAAATGTGTTTTTGTTTTCATTTTCTGATTGACTCCGACTATTGAATACCCTTTACCTATTCACATTTACCATAATATTATATGGGAGTCAAAATACCAACCCCATTTTTACAATATTATTCATGGCGTCATCCTTCCTATTTACTAGTTTGTTTTCAATGAGAAGTGCCCTAGAATCTTCGTTTAAGACAACATTGACCTCTTATCAGTTGGAAGATGGTTTGGGTAGGAATCATTTACCTATGTTAGAGTTTTTAGCAGCCTTTCATAACCTCATGTGTTTCCCATGTATGTCCTTGATAAGATCCTAGCTTGGAAAATAGCCTACCAGACTATGGGAAATGGGTTGTCTAAGGTCATGAAAAAAAGTAAGAAGACAATGTGGCCTGGTTTTCCATTTCGTTGTGGATTCTATTCTTTAGAGAATTTCAAACATGCTACTAAGGAGATGGAGGAAATCCAACTAATGAACTTTCCAACCATTCCAAATCGGCAGTATGATTCGAATGATACTGCAAAATATATTACAACACAGGCAAAAATCAGGCAGTTTACAAAGGAGCCTAATAAATTTGATGATTTCTTTCAGTTGGCCTCAAATTATGTAGAGGTTGAAAAAGAAGCAACAACATGGCTCAACCCCGAGGAATTAGTGTAGTTTCATCAATACATGGTTAAAAGGATTTCCCATTTTCCCAATGAAATTCTGAATCTTAATCACCAGAACAGGGAACAAGACACAGGAATGAGCACATCTCAGAGTCAAGATGCAGTTGATGTAACTGAAACATCAACAACTAGAGAATTAAAGGCATAGGAGGTAACAACAAAAGAAAGTTTGGATGTGATATGGGATCAGTTCCTTAAAGATTCTAACCCTAAAAAACAACAAACTTCATCGCAGACACAGATTGCTCAAACTACCTCTGAGGTCATTCTCAATATTGAGGAGATTCCTCCTCTGGACGTATTTTATAGTCCCAAACACACAGCAATAGTCAGCAGGTAGAGAAAGAGGAGAAGGACTGAAGAAAGATAGACTTTGGTCCCTGAAAATACCTCCTTTCAAGTACTATGGAAAGATGTTGAAGTGACCCCTGCTGAAGATCTTGGGAGACTATCACAATATGTAGGAGCCTATGCTAGTGCAACAATTGACAAAGCCACATAAGTGAAACAACTCCTAAGGGAGAAAGATGATAGAATAAGGCACCTTGAACAAAATTTAGAAAATGAAAAGCAAGGAATCGTCCAACAATGGCAAGCTCAAGTTGCACAATTGCAAACCAGTTTTGACGGGCTGAAGATTCAATATGAATCTGACATGAAGAGCCAGGATGCCCATATATAGGAGCTAAAGCACATGATTGAAAAAATGAAGGCTAATCCTGAGATGACAAAATTCATGAAAGAAGAAGGGGAACTGAATAACCTTCTTGCTCATCAGCAGGTTCTATTTTGCCAAAATCTGACCATTATTGAAGAGATGTGCCAATCAACTAATGCACTTGTGAATCAACTGTCCGATCTGAGGACATATAGCAAGGAAGTTGAAGAGAAAATCTATGATTTCAATGACTGGCAGAACAACTTTGAGGGTCGATTAGCAAACCTACCCAAAATAGAATAATCTCATAAATAGATTGTCTTCCAAGAATGGGAGATAAGGCTTAAAAATGTGGAGATAGAAATCTATAATGCCAGGGACATATCTAGAAACATGATTGAATCAATCATCGATAACCTATTGCGGGAAAATTTAATCTCAAGTGCCCAAAAGATACGTTACGCGATGTTAAAATATTGACAAAATCTTGGAAAGAATCATCAAATAAGAATGTTGAGCGGATAAAATATCTATCAAAGATTGACTTGGAATGCCATTGGCATTTCCTAGTCAAACCACATGGGCAATGGTTGATGTTGAGGTGTCTTCTACTAAATATAACCAGTCAAGTGTTTCTAACACTCAACGGTGCGTTATTCATTGCACGGATGCGCATTAGGCCAGAAAATCCACCTGAATTGAAGCCAATGAAAAATATATGCGAACTTCAACAACGATTGACAAAGTAGTCTTCGTCCAAGTCTTGATGAACTTGTTGTAATAGGACTGTACTATTAGTTTGTATTTTTATTTTAAGCATGGTTTGTTTGTACCAACGCAACATTTTATGGACTTTTATATATTTGAGTTTTGATTTTATACTTTAAATCCCCTTCACTGTTATGAAGAAAGGGGATTTTGAAATTTTGCAAGACTTATTTTGGTTTTTACCACTGTAGTTGTAAACAGGTCTTAATAGAAAGAAGAACCATACCGATTTCACTTATGAGCAGAGTGAATGTGTATTGGGTACTATTAGCTTTACGTTGATGCTATGTTTTTGAGCTGAAGTACTATTTTAATTGAACTTTGTTTTAATTCAAGTTTTTCATATATGTTATTGCATGTGATTAGATCAATATCACCATTGATGTGTTTTAATCGAAATCTGTTAAGTATACAGACAAACAATGATATCATATATGTGTAGTTGATGATTCAGTGTTTTTGTTATATGTTAACACTTGAAACCCTCCGATCTCTGACTTGCGATAGAGCACTTCCTCTGATATCCATATCCCATCGATATTTTTGAAGGCATGTGCTATGATATGCAATAATGTTCGACCTCATATTTGCTCCAATATTTGATATCCGGACCCGATATGGTGTATTAACGTTGATTAATAAGAATTTCGTGTCTCCCTCGATATCTGGACTTTTGAACGAAACCTCCAATATCAAATCATCGATCGTCGATTCACTTGCGAACCCGATATAATTATAAGATTGGATTTAGTCTAAGATCGCATCCATTTATCAAAACTTTCGTTATGTGCCATAATCTCAAATCGCCGACAATATGGATGCAATATTGATATTAAAACGATTTTAATTGTAATTTGGCGTCCACCATATCGAAGCTTTATTATAGCACAAATTTGCAAACTGTGGCATGTTGTGATTGTTAGAGCCTAGATTTGTCTCAAGCTGAAAAGACAAGGTTCTAGGTCCACATCAAACCACGCTCCACCGATAGGAGAGGGCTCTCTCCAGGTCAATCTTGACAAAAGGTAATCGATGAGGCTCGAGATGACTAAATTTGCAACTGATCTTAGGCTAGGTATTAAGTGCAAAGGATTTGATTTGGTTTTTTGAGGGTTTTTGTTGAAAAAATGGGAAAGGCAAATTGGGCTCGGGGATGAGGCACAGTTCCTACAGAGTTCCGATTGGGGCAAGGAAGGCAATCGTTTTGATGCTTTAAAGTGAGTGATATGGATAGATCAGACTGGTGAGGAGCTAAGGAGAGAAAGAGAGTCTCAAGAATTCTCCTTAAACAGATGAAAACATGAAAATTTAAACAAATTCAAAGGCATAGCATAACAGTTAAGGATTCTACCTTAATCACTCATTTGTTCAAATTCAGAAGAAGAAGCTTGAAAATGATACACATAACACTAGATAAAATTACAATTACTCAGAGAAACACACCATCAAAACATAAAGCCACATGGATCCCAAACAGTGCTGCAAAATCCTGGTCTTTCCTTAGCAAAAAATGCAGAGATAGAATGTACAAGAGAGTGCCAAGCTTTTCCCAAGTGTCCAACCCTGAAAATGACTTAGAAATTACATGATATAGACTAGCCCAACCCATTCCCTTGCCTCTAGGGGTCGATCTCATCATTCTAGGAGTTGTTTCGACCAATTCTAAACAAAGCACTAAAATCTAGGCAATCAAAACAACTTGCCTCTATAAGGTAGGAAACTGATTCATTCATTAAATTTTCACTTTTTGGTGAATGAATCCTCTAGAAAAAGTAAATAAGTGCCAAAATTACATCATGTTTATCCAATTACATCAAGATAGATCAAAAATTACATCACAAAGCAAAACTAGTCAAACTGGCCGAATTTTTGAGCTGGAAGGTGAAAATTTGAGCAAAAATCCTTTGTGCACCGCGCCAATTTCTCTGTGCGTCGTGCCACTTTGAGGCTGAGTTTGAGGCACTTCCTGAAGTCCAAATTGAGCCCAAGTGTACTTGTTGGAAAGCCCTGCCTGTCTACTTTCTAACCCAAGTGGAATTTCTGAATTTGGTGCCCATTTTCCCCTCCAAAACTTCAATCTCCCAAGACTGCTTCCTGTGTGTCAAAATAGGGGCAGAGAGGTCATTTTTTGAGTGTTTTTGACCTCCTGGGGACTCAAAACTTTCCCAAACTTCTTGGCCATGCACCAGCAACCATGATTTTTCATGAGAAATCCAGAAATGTAAACTTTTTGCAATTCAGAGCTCCCTAGCAAAAGCGCGCGCCACGTGGCGCGGAGCATTGGGCAGAAAAGCCTGTTTTTGCTAAAAAAAAATTAGGTCCACACTTCCTCTGTGTATTACCTATGGTCTCGCACCCATTGGTCATGTATTCAGCGGACCTGACCGCACCTTTTCTTTGTGACAGGTGCGGAACCCTGTGTGCGCCACGCCACTACCCAGTTGCGCCACGCCTTTTTGCATACCAGTTTTGGAGGCCTTCCCGGTGTCCAAATTGGGTGCAGGATAGCTTGTTGGAAATTTACTTGAGTCTAATTTCCACCCCAACTAGAATTTTTCAATTTGGAGTTCATTTTCCCTGTCAAAAGCCAAATCTCCCAAGACTGGTCAAAATGTGCCAAATGCGGTTGCCTAGAGGCAGAGTGCTGTTGCAGTCAACTTTTGAAGGTCTTCCTCAATTCTAAAGTGAGCTCATGATAGCTCATTGGAAAGATATTTGTTTCTACTTATCATTTGACTCATCAAGAAATTCATTTGGCCAACCAAGCTAGGAGAAAACTTGATTTTCCCAAGGTCACTTTAGAGGTGCATCAATTCTCCCGAGGCAACAGTATTTTTGACATTTCTCTAAAACCATGACGCCTGTGTAAAAAGTGAAGGAGGTTTTTCTTTATTGGCCTGTTTTGGAAAAAAACCTCTCTCAGGTTTCTAAATTCATCTTTCCTTGCTTAGAAACATCATTTGAGTAAAACCTACCCCGATGTGTGGAACAAGAGATTTGTCGAAATGAAGCGAAATGAAGAGGATAGGGAGCTTCTAAATTCTTGAGGAAATTTTGTGAGGTGGGGAGGGATGTTAGGAAGTAGGGGAAATTGTAATTATATAGATTGAGTAAGGAGAAGGGGTCCAAAAGGGAAAAACACAGGTCTAGCCTAGAAAATTGCCAAGTTGTAGCAAGAAACTAGGGTTTGTGGAAAATTGAGGAATTTGGGGGATCTCAGTGATGGGAAGTGTTTAATAAGGTACATTAAGGATAGGGGAAGATGTATGAATATTTGGATACAAGTTTTTCTAATGATTTGACCATCCAAGAGAAATTTCCTTCAAAACTCTAGGAGAGGGAAATGAACCTTACCTAGGCGCAACTAAAGCATGAACAAGGTGTAAAATGACCCAGTGGAACTTAACATGATGATGAAAACCCTCTGAATGATAGTGGAATCAGCTAAATGGTGACATGAACCGACATTTGGACAACTTTGGAAGAAGTAAAAGCAAACCCTAGACCTAATACCTAGTGACCAAATTTTGCTTGAAGACTCACTGAAATGACAAAATTTGACCTTGACACCTTAAAATCACTTTGTAAGAGCATGTTTGATCACTGGAGGAAGACTACAAAGACTGACACTAACATTGGCTCCAATGGGGATGGTAGCTCCTTGGAGGTGCCAAGAACGAAAGATCTTTGGGAGAGCAGACAGTGCCTTCGTCCATTGGGCTATGGAGTCCATTATTTCGAGAAATTCACACAAGACTTTTGACTTATTTATTGACTGTAACTTGATTCAAACCGACTCAATTATGAAACCAAAATGACTAAAAAAAAACTGACTGAACAAACTAACTTAAAACTTAAAGCTTGATGGCAGTACGTGACCAACTGTGTTTCTTACAAGACAATATACCATCAAACTATATCAAAATGCCAATGTAACCAATCAAGCAGATGCCTTCTTGATTGATTCTCCCGATCAGATCTTCTGGTCAACAATAAATACTGATAACTAGGTATCCAAAAACATAGTTGACCATGATCTCCTTCATCACTGAATAATGTAATAATCACCTTCACTGCTGACTGCAGCAAATTCGCCATTGGATCCTGAAAAACATGAAGATTTACCTCCTGCTGAAGAAACAAGGTGTCTTTCTCTTTTTATTCTGATCTTCCTTCATAATGTGCTTCAGTAAAGGTATGTTCCTGGTCCTCAAATAATTCTGAACAAGTAGATGAGTAGATTTCTTCTTCAAAGAACGCTTCAAAACATGAGACATATGAAGAAGACTCTGAAAGGTAGTGTTGAATGTTCTGATCTTCTGTAGTCTGAATATATTTTTGATCATATTCATATGATATGACATCCAGATTCTCATGTTCCTCATTACATTCATCAATCATAAGAAAAGAAACTTCAGATGCTTCGTGAAACCCAACACTATCATTTCTATCATCTACCATAAATTCATCCAGAGAAACTTTTTCACTTACTTGAAGGAAGATCTCGTCTTGTTTTTCACAGAGGAAATGAACTACCTCCTCATGAAGATCTAGTTCTGGTGAGATGAGAGCATTTAGATCTGTAACTCTGTTTTCTTCATTTGAGGCAGCCGCAACAATACAACTCTCTTTTATGAGATCCGGAACAACATGTTTTTCCTCATCACAATCTGTCTCTCGATCTGATTTATCATCATCATGATCTGAGATTGGAACATCATTTTCCTGCGTATCATCCTTTATTTCAACCAGATCTGAAATAAAACTTCTTCTTTCATCATTTGCAGCAATATGGAAATCTTCAACCTGCTGATCTTGATAAGTATCCTCTAAGAGTTCTGTGTGCTGCTGAAACGGATTTTCATATAGGGCTTCCATGATCTCTTCATCCATGAAATTATCATCTTCATAATATTTCTCAAGGCTTTCAATAAAACTATAAGCATGCTTGCAACAGTCCTGAACTAACTTTAATGATGGATAAGTTTCTTTATATATTTCAATTAACATGGCATGAAAATCCTTTAAACAGTAAATACAAGCAGGTGGAAAATTTTCATACCAAGATTGGGCTTCACCTTCCAGAGTGGCCAGGAATATATTCATCAAGCAATCTTCAGGAAAATCAACCTCCAACTTGCGAATATGCATGTGAAATCTAACCAGATGCAAAGCAACATCCTTCCTACCATCATCTTTAAACGTAGGCAAATTCCTTGACCAATCTACCTTCGGAATTTTATTTGGAAAGCCTAGAATATGATCTCGGCTCATGGGAGCGTATCTTCTTGCAACCCATTCCATCTTGAAAATCTCAAAGCTACTGATCTCTCTGCAGGGGAGTCACCATGAAGGATTGATTTCTGGATTTTTCAGTGAATGAAGTTGCCAGGTGAATGATTTCAGCCTATTGAAATCTAGACTCATCACCCAAAGTCTAGAACGATCTGATGTACTGGGGGGTAATTCACAAGTCAAGTGTCACGTTCACAAGCTAGACCGGAGATTGACTGAAGCAGCATTTATCTACTTGCGCTAATGCAAAGCAAAAGCATTTCGAAGGCTACCTGGCATAACTTCAGGCTTCGTCTGTAGCTTATAAAACAAATGACATCAACAAGCAAACCATTTTCTCCCCAGTATGGTCGCCACTATGTTAGAGCCTAGATTTGTCTCAGGCTGAAAAGACAAGGTTCTAGGTCCACATCAAACCATGCTCAGCCTCGTAGCTAGCCCTACGAGGATAGGAGAGGGTTCTCTCCAGTTCAATCTCGGAAAAAGGTAATTGATGAGGCTTGAGATGACTAAATTTTCAACTGATCTTAGGCTAGGTATTAAGTGCAAAGGATTTGATTTGGTTTTTTGAGGGTTTTTGTTGAAAAAATGGGAAAGGCAAATTGGGCTCGGGGATGAGGCACAGTTTCTGCAGAGTTCCGATTGGGGCAAGGAAAGCGATCGTTTTGATGCTTTAAAGTGAGTGAGATGGATAGATCAGACTGGTGAGGAGCTAAGGAGAGCAAGAGAGTCTCAAGAATTCTCCTTAAACAGATGAAAACATGAAAATTTAAACAAATTCAAAGGTAGAGCATAACAGTTAAGGATTCTACCTTAATCAATCATTTTTTCAAATTCAGAAGAAGAAGCTTGAAAATGATACACATAACACTAGATAAACTTACAATTACTCAGAGAAACACACCATCAAAACATAAAGCCACATGGATCTCAAACAATGCTGCAAAACCCTGGTCTTTCCTTAGCCAAAAATGCAGAGATAGAATGTACAATAGAGTGCCAAGCTTTTACCAAGTGTCCAACCCTGAAAATCACTTAGAAATTACATGATATATACTAGCCCAACCCATTCCCTTGCCTCTAGGGGTCGAGCTCATCATTCTAGGAGTTGTTTCAACTAATTCTAAACAAAGCACTAAAATCTAGGCAATCAAAACAACTTGCCTCTATAAGGTAGGAAACTGATTCATTCATTAAATTTTCATTTTTTGGTGAATGAATCCTCTAGAACAAGTAAATAAGTGCCAAAATTACATCACAAAGCAAAACTAGTCAAACTGGCCGAATTTCTGAGCTGGAAGGTGAAAAATTGAGCAAAAATCCTCTGTGCACCGCGCCAATTTCTCTGTGTGTCGCACCACTTTGAGGCACTTCCTAAAGTCCAAATTGAGCCCAAGTGTACTTGTTGGAAAGCCCTGCCTGTCTACTTTCCAACCCAAGTGGAATTTCTGAATTTGGTGCCCATTTTCCCCTCCAAAACTTGTAGCTCCCAAGACTGCTTCCTATGTGTCAAAATAGGGGCAGAGAGGTCATTTTTTGAATGTTTTTGACCTCCTGGGGACTCAAAAATTTCCCAAAATTCTTGGCCATGCACCAACAACCATGATTTTTCATGAGAAATCCAGAAATGTAAAATTTTTGCAATTCAGAGCTCCCTAGCAAAAGTGCGCGCCACGTGGCGCGACGCATTGGGCAGAAAAGCCTATTTTTGCTCAAAAATTTTTAGGTCCACACTTCCTCTGTGTATTACCTACGGTCCTACACCCATTGGTCATGTATCCAGCAGACCTGACCGCACCTTTTCTTTGTGACAGGTGTGGACCCCTGAGTGCGCCACGCCACTACCCAGGTGCAGCGCGCCTTTTTTAATACCCGTTTTGGAGGCCTTCCCGGTGTCCAAATTGGGTTCAGGATAGCTTGTTGGAAATATATTTGAGTATACTTTCCAAATCAACTAGAATTTTTTAATTTGGAGTTCATTTGACCTGTCAAAAGTCAAATCTCCCAAGACTGGTCAAAATGTGCCAAATGAGGCTGCCTAGAGGCAGAGTGCTGTTGCAGTCAACTTTTGAAGGTCTTCCTCAATTCCAAATTGAGCTCATGATAGCTCATTGGAAAGATATTTGTTTCTAATTATCATTTGACTCATCAAGAAATTCCTTTGGCCAACCAAGATAAGAGAAAACTTGATTTTCCCAAGGTCACTTCAGAGGTGCATCAATTCTCTCGAGGCAACTGTATTTTTGACATTTCTCTAAAACCATGACACCTGTGTAAAAGGTGAAGGAGGTTTTTCTTGCTTGGCCTGTTGTGGACAAAAAAATCTGTCAGTTTTTCTAAATTCATCTTTCCTTGCTCAGAAACATCATTTGAGTAAAACCTACCCCGATGTGTGGAACAAGAGATTTGTCGAAATGAAGTGAAATGAAGGGTATAGGGAGCTTCTAAATTCTTGAGGAAATTTTGCGAGGTGGGGAGGGATGTTAGGAAGCAGGGGAAAGTTTAATTTCAGATATTTAGTAAGGGGAAGGGGTTCAAAAGGGCAAAACATAGGTCTAGCCTAGAAAATTGCCAAGTTGTAGCAAGAAACTAGGGTTTGTGGAAAAATGAGGAATTTGGGGGATCTCAGTGATGGGAAGTGTTTAATAAGGTACATTAAGGATAGGGGAAGGTGTATGAACATCTGGATACAAGTTTTGCTAATGATTTAACCATCCAAGAGAAATTTCCTTCAAAACCCAAGGAGAGGGAAATGAACCTTACCTAGGCGCAACTAAAGCATGAACAAGGTGTAAAATGACCCAGTGGAACTTAACATGATGATGAAAACCCTCTAAATGATGGTGGACTCAGCTGAATGGTGACATGGACCAAAATTTGGACAAATTTGGAAGGAGTAAAAGCAAACCCTAGACCTAAGACCTAGTGACTAAATTTTGCTTGAAGACTCACTGAAATGACAAAATTTGACCTTGACACCCTAAAATCACTTTGTAAGAGCATGTTTGATCACTGGAGGAAGACTGCAAAGACTGACACTAACAGTGATTATCTCTAATATCAAAACCTTCGATATTATGGGCCCGATACAATTATTAAAATGAGTTATTTATGTTATCGCATCCGTTCCACATTGGAGGTACCCATATCAAAAATGTTTTGTGTTGTCTCATTTTGAATGTTGCGATGAGTAAACCTTCGATTCCACTACTGGTTCTGGATTGAAGGACTATATTATGTTGATTATGTTTGTGTATGTGGTACATCCTTGTGGGCATGAGTTATATGTGTGTGTGTGTGTGTGTAAAAGTTGAAGGCAAAGATGTGTATAATGACTAGTAAAGGTAAACATAGAATGTTTTATTCTTAAGAGTCATAACAAATCGCATGCTATAACAAACCACATGATAACAAAGATTAGGCAGCATAACAAACTGCATGATAACAAAGATTAGGCAGCATAAAAAACCGCATGATAACAAATATTAGGCAGCATAACAAACCGCATGATAACAAAGATTAGGCAGCATAACAAAGCGCATGATAAAAAATATTAATAACTTATTAAGGAAGTGATAGAACTCATTACATGTCATGGTCGAGCCATGAGAGGTTAGATGAAATTTGAAAGATAGTGGGTTTTGAGATCCTTTTACTAACATGAAGATTACATGGAAGACTCGTTGGATAGTAGGGTCTTTATTCGCTTGCATGCCTTTTGTTTTCCAACTTACAAGTTGTTGTGTTGCATGGCAAGCATTGGATTAATGTCAAGTGGAGGTTTCCCATAGGATCAGACGAGCCGGCAGCTTTGCCTAAATGACCGGAAACCTGGCCTTCTTAGCAGGTTGGATACCTATTATTGGCATCATATGATGGTTTTCAAGGCACCCGAAGGTTTCATCGAGCACCATTGAATTGCTTGCAGGCTCGGCATAGGGTCTGGCACCATCGACATGTGGCAGGCGAGGTAGGAACCTCTCAGTAGTCCACACCAAACATGTGGTAGGTAAGTGATGCAGGAGCGTCTATGCCGCCTTGGGTAGGGTTCCCTACCAGTGGGAAGGAAAGACTTGCCGTCTAGGAATCCATTGGAAAACATATCACCCAAGGTCAGGAGGGATAATGCCATAGATTGTCCTAAGTAACCAAAAGTATCATCATCAAATCGTGAAGCACATTTTGGAGTCTACGAGATTCCTAAGATAGAGACATAGTTGACAAGATTGGGTCAAAGAAGCCTTTTCAACATAAGAGCTTATAACCGGGGAGGTTCTAGAGCTCTTCATCTCAGACACTATGTGATGCAAAGTCGAGGTCCCTTAGCTGAGTCATGACAAGAATCAGAGAGAACACCTTGTTTCCGTGCATAAGAGTGAGGCTATGAATTTAAAGGAAATTTTGGGATAACCTTATCCTTTGGATGGTAAAAACCCTAGTCAAGGGAGGCTTCTGATTGGTGGAATTAGATTTACCCTCATGTGATTGGTAGGAATGACGTGGCAGGGAAGCCATAGAGTGGTTGTAGTCTATTGGTGGGAGGAGCCTTTTGATAATAGAGTTATATCAGAGTTATGACATTGGAGGAATTATTTTAGAAATATTTGATAGTAAAACTCTAATACATATAACATTGGTTCTTTATAATAATAAGAAAATATCTAAACTCTGAAACACATACGTGATAGCCCTTTTAAAAATTTTTGGAGTATTATAATAAGCATAATAGGAGGAGCCCACGTGGCATATTCTACTCCTCTTTAGCAAATCGGAGATTCCGTATCGGCGTTTTTGTTATGTGACACGATTCAAAATATATGCTCTCCAATATGTGATAAAGGGTTGCACTACGATATTGCGATATGCTAATCTCGTAGGTTCTCCGATATCGGAGGTCAAAGGTAATCGCATATCGAAACCTACGCCTTTAAGGATGAAAAGAGATTTCTGAGTAAGTGAGAGCAGTTTTTTTTTTTTTTTTTTGTCAAGCGTTTTGAAAGTATTTGATTTGAATTAGAGTTGTAAAACCATGGTCACATCAATCACTGAAATGCAAACTAGTAAAATGTGTCGATTGTTTTTTATTTTTTCTAAACATAAGTGAACATTATAATTTTTTTAGAAGGGGGGGAAATTTTGGAATTTTAACTGAGTTTCACAACAACTATTCGTAAAATAAAGTAACTATTTTAAAATTGAATCAAAAGTATACTTACTGAAATGGAATTAGAAGGTATTAGTTCAATATAAAAGGGTTAAAGTCGCATGACAATACAAGTGTTGGACTCTAGAGATATTTGTTTCATTTATTCTAATTAATGAATAATAAAAAAATAAGATTAAGACAAATTGAAAAATAAAATAGGATGATAGGATAAGAAAAAGTGAAATAACAAAAGATCCAAAAATAAGTTGCAAATACATAGGAATCCCCATTACCAATATGATAACAATAGAGTCAAGTTGGGGGCGTTGTATTTTTTACCACAATAGTTTTGAAAGTTTATTCAAAGTATGTTTTGAGTCCTTTTTTTGTTTGGAAAAATCACTGCAAATTTCTGTCGTAAGTCACTCCTTGGAGAGATGAAAAGAGATTTGGCAGTAAGTAAGAACAAATATTTTATTTTCTATTTCCCTGTCAAGCATTTTTTAAATTATTTTGATTTTTCAAGCAGAGTTATAAAAGTATTCTCATATCAATCAGTGAAATGTGAACTTGTAAAGCCATTTTTTTTTTCTAATTACGAATGCACAAAAAAAAAAAAAAAATTGTAGAAAGGGGAAAATTTATGGAATTTTAACTGAGTTTCGTAGCAACTATTTGTAAAAGAAAGCAACTATTGTGAAATTGAATGCAAAGTATGTTTACTGAAAGGAAATCAAAAGGGTCTAGATGCAACGATCAAACTGCAGGTGGATGTAAAGACTTTGATGCTAGTATGGATTCCTCTTGCTGCCTACACTTGATGTAAGCATTGCCTTGCATGCAGGAGTAGCGGCTGAAGGAAAATGGTGGAGAGATGTGAAGATCAGCCAACATTCGAACTCTGGAGATAGCAGTGAATGTTAAGCCTTGTCAGTCTATGTTGCCAATGTCCATTGTTGCCTTTGGTAATGTCATTCCTTGTGATTTATGTATTGTCAAACCCCATGCCATTCGAAGGGGAATTTGCCTGCGAGACCCTCACATTATTGGGGCAAGTGGAACATAAGATGGGTTGAAGGCGTCCCATGGTGGACCTTTGTATTGGAAGAAGTCAACAACAACAAAGGATGGTAATTGAGGGGGTTTTGATCTAGCTGCATAGAAAATGGAAATTACTTTTCCAAGTTCTCCATTTACAAGACCTACTTCAACCCACAAGTTACATGTGAGGAAAACTTGTTGTTCATTGCAAATAAGAACTTTTGCATCCAACTGTTCATCTTCTTCATGTGCACCAATAGGATGGTGGTTCCTTTTCTCTGCGTAGCATCGTGCAATTGGCATGTTCAATTTTTTGAGCATTTGTTTGTTATGCAATTCGACAACTAGGTTGGTTGGATATAGGTGGATTGCATTGTCAAATTCTTGTTGCTCATCCTTTGACAAAAAAAAAAAGTGTCCTTGACATGAGAAGGTTCCAGTCTTCGAATGTTGGTGTTTCATTTATGATATTCGTGAGAAATTGACGGAATGCAATTTGAAGAGGGTATGTCCCTTGTTGACGAAAGATGGTACACAGTGTAAAGATCGTGTCAAAGGTGCGCCAAAGAGCATTGCCGTGTGATGTGCCAACATACATGGGGATGTCCTTCATAGGAGGTAGTTTCCCAAGGTCACCAACAAGTATGATAGATCGATTTCCCAAAGGCGCATTCTGATACAAAGTGATACAGACAGTTTTTGTAGCATGTGGCATGTTTCTGCATGTTGATGTCCCTATCAAAAATTGTTTCTGTTAAATTTTTTTCGGACAACATTAACAACAAGTGTTTAGGGATGGACAGCCTAGGAGACACGTGACAATATTTGCCGCTAAATTTATGAATTTATTTATTTTTTGGTTTCGATGCATATTTCACGATGTAGCGAAGAACAACATTCCAAGATAAAACCGGTTGGCAATCGATGTTTTCTCTCCATATGTATAGCATGCTAGAGTTGTGTAAATTTAACCTGTCATCATTACGAGCGGTGACATATTTCTTTCATCCACTGTCATCAATGATCAGAGACGAGGTAGGATTCAAATCCCATAGAACTCCATAGCGGCAAACAAGAGAAGGACCATTTTTGTGAAGACATGAAGAGGGGTGGCATTTTGTATGTCGTTGAACGAAATTAAGAAGATTCTCGTAGTCCTGAAGGCGAGAGGATGAAAATATCAATGGCGATGGGAGGATGCATGGGTCATTCTCTGTAGATATGTGTACATAAGGTCCACATTGTTCAGGAGGGCAAGGATTCCAAGTATAAATGTGTTCATTGAAAAAGGACCTGGCTCTATCCATTGCAACTTGGTCATCCCAATTGAGGTTGTCCATATCAGGTGCAATTTTGAGCCAAAGGAAACCATGTATGTGTGCGGAGCCCCTATGTTTCCACTCATATCTGCAAAGACGAAAAATTAAATTTTGTGAGACGACTGCACATCCAGATAAAGAAACAAAAAGGAGAAGGATGGTCAGGTAAAAACCTGCACCATAAGTCCTTTGCATGTAAACATTTTTGCAAGACCTCTTCAAGGAAGATTGTGAATCAACAATGAATGCACTGCGCTGCAAGATGTGGATTGTTGATTATATTCTTAAATTTCCATCAAGACATCTCGAATGAATCCTGGGGGGGGGGTGGCTGCTAGGCATGACCATGTGCATGCCATGCCATTTGGTGTCAGTTTCACTTAGGGCGAAGAAGAAACTAGAGATACCTATTTGTGTGATCATATTAGTGAGTTCACCTTTGCGTTTGTTCCAGAACGAGTGTGTCCCTCTAAGGCCTAATTTGAAGTGCATAATCAGGTCAAGAAGCATGGAATCACATATGACATGCTTGATTCCATGCTTCTTGGCCCTCTGTTTCCCCCTCCACTATCAATGAATATACCACAAAAGGCATATTTTCTATGGCGTTCCCCATGCTCTTACCCACATGGGATGCCATGATTGCTCAACCACATCTTATAAAAGTTGAAATGCGTGAATCTGTTGTTCACCTCATATGCTACTATGATAATCATTTTGTCCAACATCCAAGATTTTGATATGACTTGTACAGTCTTATGTTGCAGCATCGTAGTCAAGCAATTGCTACTGTTTTCATGAAGTGAAACCTTGAATAGGGATGGTAGTTGCATATTTCTTCAAGCTCAGTATGGGAATTAGGGGAGTGTTGATAACAAAGAGGATGGTTGGAGGTTTGTTGGAGTGGGGTGTGTAGGAATATTATCATCGAAAGTAGGGAAGTCAAGTCGTGGTTTAGGAGAGGAGGGGGAGATGCAACATACAAGAGAAGACATATAGGTAGGGTGAGTCGGCAAGGCAGATACTGCAACTTGGCCCAGCTAGACATTCTTGTAGTAGGGATCATGGGCTAGTTTGTACTCTAAAGTTGCAAGAACGCGTGTGCATCTAACAATGAAATCATATGTTTTGTGGTCAAAGCTGTTGAAAATAGCAACAAGAAATGCTAAAAATAGAAATGTTAAAAATAGCATTGCTATAGATAGCATTTCAGGATATATTCCAATTTTAATTTGTCATTGAATTAAAATTTGAATTTAGTCTCACCAACTGTTTGAAAAATAATTAATTAATTCTTCTTGAGTTAATTAGTTGGATAAATTCAAACATGAAGTCTTTGTGAAGTCATGGAACAATTATCCCTTTGATTGAGGAAGTTATCCCTTAATTAAGGAGATAAGGATGAGTTGTATTTGAGTTGTAATTAGTTAGCTCAGTTAACTGAGTTAAGTCCAATTAAATTAGTTCCAAATAGTTTGAGGAACTAATTGTGAGTTCAGTGAGTTAATGCATGCATGCATGCAACTAGTGTACTCTAGATAACTGAATATTCTCTCATAAATAACTCATGCATGTCAGTTTAGACAAAGAACCCGTTGGGATTAAAGGCAGGAACAATGCACTATCAGTTGCAAGAATTTTCCTATGAGAAAATCTCTTGCATGCAGAAGGAATTCATTCCTTGAGGATTGCGCAGTTTTATAGTGTGTAAGAGTAGTGTTCCACTTGGTTGAAGGTGAATCATCCCAGAGGAACAACGCAAGGAAATAGGAGGCTTGGAGGACAAAGGGAAAGGTATATGTGTTGTCTATTATGTCTATGAGCAGCAGTGAGGGATTGTACTGAGAGCTGGATAGCTGTGAGAGCTAAAGCTTTGTGTAATCCTGAAATATTTCCAATTGTATTATGATATAGATAGTGGGGTTTTTAGCTGAGGCTTTCCCTAGAAGCTTATGTAAATTTTCATTCTTTTTTTAATAAATTGCCTGAAGTGACTGCGTTGGCTCAGGCTGTGGACTGTTTCCCTCTTAGAGGGTTTTAACCACGTCAAAAACGCTGGTGTATTGATCTATGATATGTTTGTGAGTGGTGTCCTTTGGTGTTCTGTCTAAGGAACTTACCCTGTAAATTCCTAACATTTCAAAAACGGTGATATGCGATGAAATCGTCGGGAATGGACCACTAGTGTTAATGTGTCGGGATGGGCGATAACAAATTAACAAATTGAAGGGATCCGATATGGGGGCTAAACTGCGGTCACGGGAATATGTACAGGACCAAGGGCCAAACATAGAAGGTGATCAGTGATCGGCAATCGGTGAATTGACAGGTCATGCACCAAGGTTACACCTTTGATTGGAAATGGTCGATAGAGAGGGCTCTAATTTGGGGTCTAGCACGATAGTCACAAAGAGTTCAAAGGAATCAAGGTCTATTGCCATATCACAAATGAAGATCAACAGATGTAAGCGAAGGTTTCATCCCAAAATTTGTGATGAAAGTTGACATGTGTCGAAGGCCATGTGGATGCACGTTATGTCAATTAATGGTGAAATGCAGTGAATTTATGAGTTTTGATATTCTAATGCTTTCATTAATACTAATGATTCGCGAAGATTTCACTCATAAAATTATTGGATTTATGAATAATTCGTCATTTTCTCTAAGTGTAAGCATTGGTCATTCTTGTGTTTTTTTCTCGCGGGCTAGTCCTGATAAATAGAATTCACGAGAAATATCTCGACCGACTAAACCCAAAGGAAAATTCTCGTTCAAAAACAACCAGTTTCTCCTCCTCCTAAGGTCACATAAGTTCTTGGGCTATTTTCCGACACGACATGCACCCCTGATGCTAGGGTCACTAGCTGGGAGGCCATGTATAAGCTTTTTGAAGATGAAGGGCCAAAAGTCACACAAAGAATAGTCACAATAGAGGATAGGGTTCCTATTTCAGAAATTACATACAGTGATGTGGCCAATTCATTTCTCCATAGAATTGGTGCTCAACCAAGCATCTTGCCTTATATGGATATGATCAGATGGACCATTGATCATATGAACATCACAAATAGGAACTTCATGACCAAGAGATAGACGGTCATTGGCTCTTTCACTGCAAAATATTTTTCTACAATTTACCACCTCCCACTAGCACAGAAAAAATATGATAAATAGTTCGTTGAGAAGTTCATGCAGGAAAATGAACACCAATCTGAGGTCATTCGAGGATGGAGAAGAGAACCAAACAAGCATAAGCGGGAGGACAAGGGTATGTATGTTATAACCTCTATTAATGCACCCTATTGTTTTTCTTCTGCAATGATCTGTAGATTGTTTGGCTATGCCAATACCCAGAAATTTTCAGACCAATGGGTACCCCTGATTGAAGTTGCCTCTAATAGTTATGTAATGGACTAAGGAACTATTATGTCCAACAACTTAAGAAACGAAATCCTAGAATATAGGAAAAAGCGTAATTTTTCTGAAACTATTGTTCTCCCATTCTACATGAGTGCCTACATTATGGATTGTACTTGTTTCACTTCAAGTTTTCCATCCATGGGATGGAAATGGACTATTGAAGACCCTTTGCCTATTCAAATTTACCATAATATTCTATGGGATTCAAAATACCAACCCCATTTTTACAAGATTAGTCATGGCATTGTCCTTCCTATTTACTAGTTTGTGAGACGACTGCACATCCAGATAAAGAAACAAAAAGGAGAAGGATGGTCAGGTAAAATCCTGCACCACAAGTCCTTTGCATGTAAACCTTTTTGCAAGACCTCTTCAAGGAAGATTGTGAATCAACAATGAATGCACTGCGCTGCAAGATGTGGATTGTTGATTATATTCTTGAATTTCCATCGAGACAGCTCGAATGAATCCTGGGGGGGGCTGTTAGGCATGACCATGTGCATGGCATGACATTTGGTGTCAGTTGCACTTAGGGCGAAGAAGAAATTATAGATACCTATTTGTGTGATCATATTAGTGATTTCACCTTTGCGTTTGTTCCAGACGAGTGTGCCCGTCTAAAGCCTGATTCGAAACACATAATCAGGTCAGGAAGCATGGAATCACACATGACATGCCTGATTCCATGCTTCTTGGCCCTCTGTTCCCCCCTCCACTATCAATCAATATACCACAAAAGGCCTCTTTTCTATGGCATTCCCCATGCTCTTGCCCACATGGGCTGCCATGATTGGTCAACCACATCTTATAAAAGTTGAAATGCGTGAATCTGTTGTTCACCTCATATGCTACTATGATAATCATTTTATCTAGCATCCAAGATTTTGATATGACTTGTACAGTCTTATGTTGCAGCATCATAGTCAAGCAATTGCTGCTGTTTTCGTGAAGAGAAACCTTGAAGAGGGATGGTAGTTGCATATTTCTTCAAGCTCAGTATGGGAATTAGGGAGTGCTGATACAAAAGAGGATGGTTGGAGGTTTGTTGGAGTGGGGTGTGTAGGAATGTTATCATCGAAAGTAGGGAAGTCAAGTCGTGGTTCAGGAGAGGAGGGGGAGATGCAACATACAAGAGAAGACATATCGGTAGGGTGAGTAGGCAAGGCAGATATTGCAGCTTGGTCCAGCTGGACATACTTGTAGTAGAGATCATGGGATAGTTTGTACTCTAAAGTTGCAAGAAAGCGTGTGCCTCTAACAATGAAATCATATGTTTTGTGGTCAAAGCTGTTGAAAATAGCAACAAGAAATGCTAAAAATAGCATTGCTATAGATAGCATTTCAGGATATATTCCAATTTTAATTTGTCCTTGAATTAAAATTTGAATTTAGTCTCACCAGCTGTTTGAAAAATAATTAATTAATTCATCTTGAGTTAATTAGTTGGAGAAATTCAAACATGAAGTCTTTGTGAAGTCATGCAACAGTTATCCCTTTGATTGAGGAAGTTATCCCTTAATTAAGGAGATAAGGATGAGTTGTATTTGAGTTGTAATTAGTTAGCTCAGTTAACTGAGTTAAGTCCAGTTAAATTAGTTCCAAACAGTTTGAGGAACTAATTGTGAGTTCAATCAGTTAATGCATGCATGCATGCAACTAGTGTACTCTAGATAATTGAATATTCTCTCATAAATAACTCATGCATGTCAGTTCAGACAAAGACCCAGTTGAGATTAAAGGCAAGGACAATGTACTATCAGTTGCAAGAATTTTCCTATGAGAAAATCTCTTGCATGCAGAAGGAATTCATTCCTTGAGGATTGTGCAGTTTTACAGTGTGTAAGAGCAGTGTTCCACTTGGTTGAAGGTGAATCATCCCAGAGGAACAACGCAAGGAAATAGGAGGCTTGGAGGACAGAGGGAAAGGCATATGTGTTGTCTATTCTGTCTATGAGCAGCAGTGAGGGATTTTACTGAGAGCTGGATAGCTGTGAGAGCTAAAGCTTTGTGTAATCCTGAGATATTTCCACTTGTATGATAATACAAATAGCGGAGTTTTTAGCTGTGGCTTTCCCCAGAGTATTCTTCTTTGTTTCATGTGTGATTGATTCTTCTTCTTTGTTATATGTGTTATGTTTGATCTTGCTCAAATCGATTAAGCTTCCGCAAGTTTGATTGTAGAAGTAGATTAAATATTTTGCTTTAGTACATTGCATAATCAAATTAATCTACAGTGAGAATTTATACATGGTATCATAGCAAAGGTGATCAGAGCTGTGAACAACATATTGAGAAGGGAAATTTTCGAAGTTTGAAGTTCTTGATTGTAGGTACAAAATTGATTTCTTATCACACCTCAAAGTTCACTAATGACATTCAATGGTTTGAGACTCGAGTATGCCCTAGATGGCAGCTCGAATTATATAGCATGGAAGGATCACATGGAAGCGATATTAGAAGAAAATGGTTTGAAGGATTTCGTTGATCAAGAAATCCCCATGCCAGCAGCAGCTAATGCCCAAGAATTGGCTGAATGGAAGAAGTGTGTGGCGAAAGCGAGGAGGATTCTTCTGGAGGAAGTTCGAGACCATATTGTATCGAGTCTCCATGGGAAGGAGACTCCATTCTCAATGTGGAATACATTGAAGAACATATATCAGAACAGTAGTGACTAGAGGAAACTAGTGCTGAAGGACAAGCTTCGGAAAATCAAGTGTGAAAAGGGCGACACGATTTCTACATATCTGAACAAACTCACCACCTACAGAGATGAGCTTGGGAGTGTAGGAATAATGACAGCCAATGATGATATGGTGAGCCTCGCTCTCCTCGGTCTTCCAAAGAGCTGGAATAGCTACCAGGACTCAGTGAATGGAAGAGAGAAACTTCCGGATTGGGAACGACTGTTGTCGGATCTCATGCAGGAGGAGATCAGGAGAAGCACCAGAGATGGTTCTTCATCTAAGTATGATGATGAAGAAAATCTAGCCTTATAAATTAAGGCAAGGAAAGGGAAAGGGAAGGCTTCCCATTCCAAATCGTGTTCTTCCGATGGAGGGAATAAGATTGAAAAATCTAAAGTGAGATGATTTAATTGTCATGAGGTGGGCCATTATGCAACTAATTGTCCATTGAATAAATCCAAGAAGGGATCCTCGAAAGGATCAGAATGTGAGGCACTAGCCTTTTAGTTCGATGGATTTTACCCTCATCGCATGCATGGTTTCATCGATGGTGGGTTGTGTTTGGTACCTGGACAGTGGAGCCTCATTCCACATGATCGGCGATAAGAGTTTATTTAGTACCTTGGAAGAGAAAGACCTCAAGATGAGCATAGAGATGGGCGATGATGGAAAGTACCATGTTTTAGGTGAAGGTACGGTTGTTTTTCAGAGGGAGCATGGAGCTCCTCTCACCCTGACTGATGTAAAGTATGTGCCTGGACTAAAGAAGAACTTGGTATTGGTCACGATGTTGGAAGACAAAGGCTATGATGTAGTCTTCAGTAAAGGAAAGGCGTTCCTGAGACACATAGCCACGGGTCAGACCAAGAGGATTGGGATTCGAGTGAAGAATCTCTACAAGCTGGAGGTAGATGACTATGCTGCATTGAGTTCCAAAGCTAAATTGGCACAAAGCCAAGATATTGGCAAGTTATGGCATAGACGGTTGGGCTACTTGCATCATGGGGCCTTGAAGATAATGCAGCAGATCTCTACCAGACTTCCAAAAGGTAAACTTGAGCAAGTGGACACATGAAAAGGTTGTACCTTGGGTAAGTATGCAAAATCTTCCTTTCATGATCGAGACAGTCGAGCTGAAGCAATCTTGGAGCGAGTTCATACAGATGTGTGTGGACCATTCTCGACAGCCTCCACCGCTAAACAAAGGTATTATGTGATTTTCATTGATGATTTTTCTCGTAAATGTTGGATCTATTTCATGCAGAAGAAGGATCAAACCTTCTCAAAGTTTTCTGAGTTCAAAACTTTGGTTGAGAAAGAACCAGGAAAGAAGATCAGGGCCTTAAGAAGTGACAATGGTGGAGAGTATGTCTCTCAAGAATTTAAGGACTTTTGTGTTGCAGAAGGAATTAAACGAGAATTGACGGCACCTCATAACCCACAGCAGAATGGGGTGGCCGAGAGGAAGAACAGAACGATTGTGGGGGTAACTCGGGTGATGCTGCATGACCAAGGCCTACCACTTCATTTGTGGGCTGAGGCATGCAACACAACAGTCTATTTGCAGAATAGAAGCCTGCATCACATACTTGGGATGAAGACACCAAAGGAAGCTTTCTCCGGGAAGAGACCAGATGTGGGTCACTTCAGGATCTTTGGCTCATCGGTATATTTCCATGTGACCAAGGATGCCCAGAAGAAACTTGAGCCGACAACAGAGTTGGGGATACTTGTGGGGTACACTGATACACCCCACAACTATTGGGTGTATTTGCCTACCAGTCGGAAGACAGTGGTTCGCAGAGATCTTAAGTTTGATGAGCAGAAGGCCATGCGAGTTTCCCTTGAGAGGGAGCTCCAACTACAGGCTGTGGAGGAACTTTTGGTTCCTAAGGAGGAGGAGCCTCAGACTGATGCGGAGCAGCCGCATGCAGAGGTTTCAGGAGTGGATACATCCACTCAAGCAGAGTCTTCTAGAGATGGGTAGAAGCACACAAGAGAAGCTGACAGATTGTTGTCGAATGTAAGAGAGAATGTGGGAGAACCATCTTCTCAGCGCAAACAGAGGAGGTCACCTGATAGATACACTAGATACATGGCCTTTGTTGGGGAATGTGTTGAGACCGAGCCATCTTCCTTTGAGGAAGTAGTGCAGCAGCCGATTTGAGTTGATGCTATGGTGGAGGACTATGACTCCATAGTTCAGAACAATGTTTGGGATGTGGTTCCAAGACCAGAGAACAAGTCAGTTGTGAGTTCTCGTTGGCTTTACAAGGTAAAGCAAGTTGCTAATGGTAGTGTGGAGAAACATAAGGCAAGGTTTGTTACCCGTGGTTTCTCATAGGTCGAGGGGATCAACTATGATGAGACTTTTTCTCCTGTAGCAAGGTACTCATCTATCATATCGATGTTGGCACTATCAGCACAGATGGGTTGGAAGATCCATTAGATGGATGTGAAGACTGCATTCCTCAATGGCAAGATTGAGGAAGAGGTGTACATAGAGCAGCCGGAAGGTTTTGATACCTTCGATCATGAGTCGCATGTGTGCCGACTCAAGAGAGCTTTGTACGAGCTGAAGCAAGCACCTCGTGCTTGGTACACCAGGATTGACAACTACTTCACCAGATTGAGCTTCAAAAATAGTGAAGCAGATGCGAACTTGTACCATATCATGGTAGAAGGTAAGCAGTTGATCATTGTTCTTTATGTTGATGATCTGATATTGATAGGTGATGATCAGTTGATCATGTCTTGCAAGGAGGACCTTGCAAGAGAGTTCGAGATGAAAGACATGGGTCTCATGCACTACTTTCTAGGCATGGAAGTGTGGCAGAAGGATGGGGAAGTGTTTGTGTCTCAAGGCAAGAATGCCGATGAGATACTCAGGAGATTCCACATGGTGAAGTGCAAACCCATGCAAACTCCTCTATCAAGTAACTGGAGGAAGGAAGATGCTACTTCAGGAGAAGTAGTAGAAGCTACTATGTATCGGCAGCTTGTGGGTTCACTGATGTACTTAGTGAACACACGACCAGATTTGTGCTATACCGTGAACCAGCTAAGTCAAGCTATGGTTCAACCTACCAAGCTATTTTGGAACATAGCGAAGCATGTTTTGAGATACCTCGGAGGCACATCTCAGTTTGAATTATGGTACAGACGGTCAAAGGGAGTGAAGCTACAGGGCTTCACAGATGCAGATTGGGCAGGGAGTCCATCAGATCGGAAGAGCACATCAGGAGGAATTTTCAACCTTGGTTCAACTGCAGTTTCTTGGTACAGCAGGAAACAGAGGTCAGTTGCACTCAGCTCAGTAGAGGTTGAATACATGGCTGCAAGTCAGGCAACATGTGAGGCCATTTGGATGCGGAAAATTCTAGTTGGTTTGTTTGATCAGAGGATGGATCCAACTATGATCTATTGTGATAATCAGAGTTGTATCAAACTCTCTGAGAATCCAGTATTTCATGACAGATCCAAGCATATCGACATTCAGTATCGTGATCTTAGAGACTGTGTGGCAAGGAGGATCATGTTGTTGCAGTATATTTCGACCGAGGAGCAAGATGCTGACATTTTGACTAAGGCATTGTCAAAGTGTAAATTTGAGTTCCATAGAGACAGGATCGGGGTGGTAGATAATCCCTTTCTTGTTGAGAGGGAGTGTTGAAAATAGCAATAAGAAATGCTAAAAATAGCATTGCTATAGATAGCATTTCAGGATATATTCCAATTTTAATTTGTCCTTGAATTAAAATTGAGAATTAAAATTCGAATTTAGTCTCACCAGCGGTTTGAAAAGTAATTGATTAATTCATCTTGAGTTGATTAGTTGGAGAAATTCAAACATGAAGTCTTTGTGAAGTCATGCAACAAGTATCCCTTTGATTGAGGAAGTTATCCCTTAATTAAGGAGATAAGGATGAGTTTTATTTGAGTTTTAATTAGTTAGCTCAGTTAACTGAGTTAAGTCCAATTAAATTAGTTCCAAACAGTTTGAGGAACTAATTGTGATTTCAGTCAGTTAATGCATGCATGCATGCAACCAGCTTACTCTAGATAACTGAATATTCTCTCATAAATAAATCATGCATGTCAGTTCAAACAAAGACCCAGTTGAGATTAAAGGCAGGGATAGTGTCCTATCAATTGCAAGAATTTTCCTATGAGAAAATCTCTTGCACACAGAAGGAATTCATTCCTTGAGGATTGTGCAGTTTTACATTGTGTAAGAGTGGTGTTCCACTTGGTTGAAGGTGAATCATCCCAAAGGAACAGTGCAAGGAAATAGGAGGCTTGGAGGACAGAGGGAAAGGCATATGTGTTGTCTATTCTGTCTATGAGCAGCAGTGAGGGATTGTACTGAGAGCTGGATAGCTGTGAGAGCTAAAGCTTTGTGTAATCCTGAAATATTTCCAATTGTATGATAATATAGATAGCAGGGTTTTTAGCTGAGGCTTTCCCCAGAGTATTCTTCCGTGTTTCATGTGTGATTGATTCTTCTTCTTTGTTATATGTGTTCTGTTTGATCTTGCTCAAATCGATTAAGCTTTTGCAAGTTTCATTGTAGAAGTAGATTAAGTATTTTTCTTTAGTACATTGCATAATCAGATTAATCTACAGTGAGAATTTCTACAGCCATGTCTAGTAACAACGACTATGTCCAATTCGAAAACTAAGCGTGGTAAAATGTTGGCGATGGCAATGATGTCTTGCAAGAAACAATTAGTATGACCAATGTATTTGTAGTGTCCACCTCGTGCATGGGTGACTTGCAAGATTGGGATAACACGTGATATGAGCATTTCTTCTATTTGTGTTAGAGCAACAAGGAAAAACGGAGAAACAGTGGGTGGATTTTGTAGTTGCATAGTGGGAGCAACAAAGGTTTCCATGTAAGATTTTTTTTTTTATATTTGTGTATGATTCTTTGCATATGGTGCAGATATGCAAGGGAGAGAGCTCATCTATCCTTTCATGAAATCAGTGGTGTGCATGGTTAAGGGCAGGGTTGACCAAAATATGGGGATGGGAGGGTGAAGAAGGATGATTCAATGGTGGGGTGTGCAATGCATATGGGCAAGAAGTGGCAATGAATGGAGGAAGTTGACGGGTAGGTACAATTAGAGAGAGGAATGTTGAAGGAAATGGGTTTGCAAGTGAATTTTTAGGATGTCGAGAAAGAGAAACATTAGATGGGGGTATAGCTGGAAAGGTTTGCGTGTTTAAATCAAGTTTATATTTATGTCGTCTTTGTTTGTTGGAGGTGTCTTTATTTTGTGCATAAATGAGTCTCTTCCAAGCATTTCTTGAGGGGTTTGTAGAAGACGTTGGCATGTCCATCCTGATACAAACACGGGGACACAATTTTAAGTGAATATAGGAGATGAGAAAGAGTTGTCTTAAGCACAAAGATATAGTACATAGCCCCCAAAAGAAAGAACATCATTAGTGGGTATATTTTTGAAATAGTGCCTTCTAGCTTATAAAGTAGATGTGTCTTTTGACAAAGTAGTTGAAGTTTAGTGGGCGGAGAAACCTTTTTTATAATATAGTTTATGTTTCTTTGATATTGTGTACTAATGTCGTGTGATTCAAATTTTGTTGTTGGAACTTTTTCAAAGATATCTTTGGAGCGTAGAATGAGATTAGAATCAATCTTATTTCGGTGAAGTATTTTTGTGGTGATCGATAACTATCTATCATTCATTTATCAAGTAGATTTAAGGCAAGCAAATGAAAACCCTTTGTAAGAATAGAGTGTTTGTATTTAGGTGCACAAAGAACAATATAAAAGGATTTAAATATTCTATTTTGTTTAGAAGGAAGAAGGAAAAAACATATATACTGTATGTAAAAGTAAAAGATGGAAAAGTATGCAAAGGTGGAAGTTGCAACATGTATCATAGGTGTATATATAGAAAGAAGAGAAGTACAATGATGAAGTGAACAAAAAGAAGGGGGGTGGCAAGGGATGAAATGAAAATGAATGGAAAAGCATATAGAAGTTATTGTTTACACTTTAGGGTGGCATGGGGAAAAAATCAACTTTCAAATACGCCAAACAACTGAAGCAGTAGACATTTTTTCGATTTCTTGGAGGAGAATGGAACATGCATAGCTATAGGTGATTTCCTCTAAATTTATTATTACAAACTTTAAACGGTCTAGACCATTGAAGATATATCTTTTCATAGACAGTGTGAAAGGAAAGGACGACATGAAACCCTTGCACGAAGCTCATGGATAGCATCGGGATCACTAGAGAGTATGAACAAGTCTTTTGCTTGGACACCCATGAGTTCAGTTGTAGAATTATCAAATGCGATGACATTTTCCAGCATGCCTATGTGGTCATGCATTTCAAATTTCAGCACATACTGATAGCCACATTCTGGGAGGGCCCCACCACATGTTTTGCAGTGCCACATTCCATTTGAGTGGTTGAAATTTTTTTCATGCATTGCATGCCATCAGATAAGAGAGGGAATGCAAGGAAGTAGAAATATTGCATGTCAATAGAGGTGATGGTTCCACGAACAGAGAACCATGTTGGTTTCCGGTGGGATGCGATTCTATGAGGTCGACAATTGTACGTTGTGGGTGGCCCCGCTTGGAAGGCCTTGAGAATTTTCTACTTAACGATGGTGAAGAGGCCAAGCGGTATCTTTGATGAAACCATGATTGGAATTGTTCAGTCTCTGGAATGGCAGGATCTAGCATGAGGTTGGTGATCGAGATAGTCCCAACATTCCTTCCATTAAATTCGCTATGCAACCCCCTTTGATTGCAAGCATGGTCGAAGCACCAAAATGTTGAAATTTCTAAGTCTATCCGTTAGAAATTGTATCTGTATTCTTCTGGTTTATTCCTCCTACTTGTTAATTACAAACAAGTTATTAAACATATAAACATCAAAATAAACACAATACAGTCTCAACCATCTACAGATCAACAGATGAAAGAAATAGCAAACACACAAGTGACACCGTTATTTTTGGACAAATCGTCCCCACAAACCGAATGCGGGAAAACTGGTGGAGCAGTTTTGAGGGTTATATTATTTTGCAGTACATCCTTGAGTACAACTGGGTGCCAAACTGGCTCACCCGACAGAGAAAAATAAATGGCAGTAATACCTCTCTATTCGGAAGCAAGTATTTAGAAAACTTGCCCCATGAAACCCTCTCCAGCAACACTGAAGCACTGCTTCAACCCTCCTAGTCTCTTTGTCATCCTCAGAACCCTCTGTGTTAGCCCTTTGAGGCACTGCGCAGCCTCTTGGACCCTTTTCATTACTCTTGTTTCCTTCTACATGGATGACGCAGGCCCTCTGGCCTCTGCGTTGTCTCTGCTAGGCTCTATGTGGCCTGCTCTGGCTTCTGCATCTGCCTCTCTGCCTCTGCACTGGTCTCTCAGCACTATCTATGCCTCTCTATCTAGTACTCACTACCCCTCATTGTTGATCACTGATTCGACTTTACTTAGCAACCCCGCTCTAGTAAATCGAATGAGTGATCACTCTGGTGTGTTCTCCAACTGACCCTCATGCCTCTTCTTATACTTTTCTTGTTGGTCCTTCAACGACCGAGATTAAATCTCTAATCAATGGCTAAGATTAGATTTGACTTGATCCATGACTTTTGGAACCTTCTAATCCAGTTTTATATTAATACCCATTAATATTTTATTTTTCCTTAAGTTTAGACTTAGGAACTCCATTAAAAATATTAATATTTTAATATCTCCTAAACCGAAAAGAATCTACCCAAACCATTTCTGGGCCTTGGATATCTCATGTGCTTTAGCCTCTCCACCAATTTTCATGGCTAGAGCACATCCGATGCTACCCCAAATCAACACTCCCTCTTAGCGAGGACTGTGCTCTAGTAATACTCCACACTGAGCATCACTATGATTATACGACACTAGTACCTGTGCTAATGCTAGGCCTCCCCGCCCAACATCCTATGCATTGTTACTTCCTGTACTACTGCCCATGGCCCTACCACTACCACTACTACATTCATACGATAGCTCCCTCTGCATCTGTGCTACTACTGGTCCTTTCTCCCAACATTGCATCTGCACTGCAACCCCCTCTCATCATGATGCATCGTGCTACTGCTAATGACTACTGCACTGCAACTCATTTACTGAGAAGTAAGTAGCTGATCCACCCAACTACTGACATCCTTATCAGGCTAGAAACACTCCCGATGTTGAAGCTCCCTCTGTCGCTATCAAGTGCTTCCTCTACTGCCTCTGCACTACTGTAGCAACTCCCTGCCTCTCGCACCACTGCAAACCTCTCTGTGCCATACTGCACTGTGAAACCTCCTCTGTGCCTCTCCCACTGCTGCAACCTACTATCTCTGCGTTGCCCAAGACTCATGCACTGTAGCACTGTCTATCACTTTATCTGCATCTATTTCTACTGACATCCGCCAGTCCTGCTACTCTCTCTTCGAGGCTCCCGTAGCAAGGTATAATCCAAGAAGTTGGGTACCTCAAGGATCCTGCCCCCATCGCCTGTAGTCTTCCTGACTACAGCTCGATGTGTCCCCACCTCTTCTCTAGAGGTGCATGATCACTCATGGCATAATCATCATCCTCCTCTACCTCCTTTTCTGCCTTCACTGACGCTACCTTAAAGACAGACGCCTCTCCCTTGTTCTTCTTCCTCGGACACTGGTTCACATAATGACCCAGTTCCCCACAGTTGAAGCACTTGACATTGGAGAGGTCCTTTTTCTTCCTCTTCTCCTGCTTTCCCGCAGATGCTAGAGTTGCATCCTCTTACTCTTCCTTCTTGATCTAGACTCCTTTGTTGCTACTTCCCATCTTGCTCAATCGTCTGATCTCTTCTTGACGAAGAGCTGCCCATAATTTTTCATCTACCCTGCCCAGAATGCTCTAGACAAATGTCTCCCACTCCTCGAAGACTGCATTTAGAGCGGTCCTCACCAACATCTCCTCATTTTGTGTGGCCCCTATGGAAGTCATTTGGTACCGTATCTCCTTCAATCTGCCGAGGAAGTGATCTATCTGCTCCCCTTTATGCATTTGGTATGACCGCATTTGATTCTCAAGTAACATCTTCCTCTGCATGTAAGTATGTTGGTACAATTTCTTCAAGGCGTCCCACATTTCCTTTATCGTCTCCTTCTCGGAAATATCATGGACCACATGATCCTTGACCCCATCAAGGATGATGCATTTCGCCTTGGCCATTTCCTCCTCATACTTTTCATTATCAGTCGGGTCAACTGGGATCACCATTGTTCTCAAGGTGAAGGCCTTGATGCGATGTCTATATAGAATGGATAGGATCCTGGCCTTCCAGACCACAAAGTTGGATGCCCCATCCAGCATGTCTTGATCCCTCAGCCCATTCATGGCCATCTCTCTGCTCTTCTTGTTGACTCCTTTGAGTCTCTCTACTTCTTGCCTGGAAGTTCTCTCTTCGACTCTTGTTGAGTCTCACTACTTCCCACTTGGAAGTTCTCTGCTCGACTCCCTCTGAGTCTCGATTTCCCTTCTAGAAATCCTCCTACCAATCGTCAAGTCACACCTCTCTGATCTTCTGTGCACCTGCAACACTAATCCGGATTCCTTGGCTATAAATACGCCTCGGTAATGACTCCCTCTACCTTGGTCTTTCCCTGTGAGGTACAATTATGCCCACAGTACCCCACCAGCTTCACTCCCACAAACTGCCCACAACTTCCTATGCCCCAGCAACTGAAGGATTGAGCCTCTAGGCTCTATGCAATCCTGACACTAACAAAAATGCTCCCTCAACCAACTGCATAAACCCTCCTGATCTTTGTGTGGCTCTGCATGAGCCTTTTCCTACCCTCCTCAACCTCTGTTCTGGCCTTTCTTTGACCCAGACTGATGATGCAGTCCCTCTGCATCAACCCTTCTTTTGTCGCTTTCTGCAAGGAACAACTTCTATCACTCTGGAAAGTTGTTTTGCTGCAAATGCTCTGCTTCAGCTCTCCTGTGATCTGCAACCACACTCTGATACCATGTTGAAATTTCTAAGTCTATCCGTTAGAAATTTTATTTGTATTCTTCTAGTTTATTTCTCCTACTTGTTAATTACAAACAAGTTATTTAAACATATAAACATCGAAATAAACACAATACAGTCTCAACCATCTAAATATCAACAAATGAAAGAAACAAAAAATGCAAGAGTGACGCTGTTATTTTTGGACAACTCATCCCTGGAAAAAACCAATGTGGGAAAACCGGTGCAGCAGTTCTGAGGGTTATATTATTATGCAGTATATCATTGAGTACAACTGGGTGCCAAACTAGCTCACCCGACAGAGAAAAATAATCGGCAATAATACCTCTCTATTTGGAAGCAGGTATTCAGAAAACATGCCCCACGAAACCCTCTCCAACAACACTGAAGCACTGCTTCAGCTCTCCTGGCCTCTGTGTCAACCTCAGAACCCTTTGTGTCAGCCCTCTGAGGCACTACGCAGCCTCTGGGACCCTCTGCATCACTCTTGTTGCCTTCTGTGTGGATGACGCAAACCCTCTGGCCTCTGCGCTGTCTTTGCTAGGCTTTGTGTGGCCTGCTCTGTCTTTTGTGTCTGCCTCTACGCTGGTCTCTCAGCACTATCTCTGCCTCTCTGTCCAATACTCACTGCCCCTCGTTGTTGACCACTGATTCGACTTTACTTAGCAATCCCGCTCTAGTAAATCAAATGACTGATCACTCTGGTGTGTTCTCCAACTAACCCTCCTGCCTCTTCTTATACTTTTCTTGTCCAAAGCTGAAGGGCTTAGCCCCGGAAGGAACCACTCACTCGCTTTATGACGTAACGTCCTTTCCACAGTCATGATGTCACACTCTGCCATGTGGCTAGCATGTGATTATTAAGAGTCAAAGAACCTCGGACGAAGCAAATCACAAATTGGAGGCCCACGGTCAATCACACCATCGAAATGGTATATTATTTAAAGGCCGATGAATCTGATACAGTGTCGTGAGGAGAAACCTCACCATAAAAATCTTATTGGCTTAATTATCGTAATACATTAGCTTGTATTATCATAGAATAATATATATGAATTATGGTCAATCCAAGTTATTCTCGATATTAAGTTTTAGATAAGAATGTATTATCATATTACCATGTGTAAAATGGAGTTAATATTAAATATGAACAAAGATATTTAATTTGATAATGAAATGCAATATTAATTTAATTACTTTAATGATCAAAATATAATGTTATGATGAATAAAATAAATTTGTAATTTCAATATATAATATTGATTTTAAATTTTAAATTTATTAAACTAAATATTTACAATTAAAAAAAATTATTTTAAAAATATAAGATAGAAACATGTTTTCTTATTACATGAAATTGTATTATTATATAGAATAAAATAAATATTAGCATAAATAAGAATAATTAGTATATGAAAAAAATGGGTGAAAATCTTATTATATAGAATAAAATAAATATTAGCATAAATAAGAATAATTAGTATATGGAAAAAATTGGTGAAAATCACATCATCAGAAATATGTTGATGTGTTTCGAACCATCAAGTGTGGTTTATTGTCAAGACAAGATGGAGAATCAAATCAAGGTAACAACTTAAATAGAAAAATTAATATAGAGACCTTAAAAATTTTAACAGTTAAATAAACAACTAATTTTGAAAAAAAATAAAGATAATTAAAAAGGCCTTGAGTCAAATAAATAGATTAAATCAGTTATTTATAATCTTAATATTTAATACTCTTTTAATTTTAGATTAAAATAAAAATTAAATTAATAAAAGCTTTATAAATTAAAATAATAATTAATTAGATTAAATAATTAAACTTAACATTAAATAATTGAATCAAATCCTTAAAATTAGGTCAAATAAAAAAATGAGATTTCAATCTAGATTGAGTCAAACCTTTAGATAAATTAAATTAAATGAAATGAAAATTGAGTGGAATGAATAATATTAGATTTCTAAATTTTTTTAAGAAAAAAAATAAGGTTCAAATTAAAATGTAAGCAAAGGATATTCCAAAAAAAATCAAATTCAGAAAAATATATATAACTAATAAAGAAAGGGGAATAATAAATAAATAAATAAAACAACAACAACAATTTTTATTAAAAACCACGAAACAAACACAAAAGGATAGAAGGAGAAGAAAAAAAAAAGTTAAAAGGATAATAATAGATAAATAAATAATAGTAGTAAATAGTAAATAATAAATAAAAACTTAAAAATCAATAAGAAAGGGCAGGGACCAAACAACCGCTGATATTCCAGCTATTGTCTCTATTTAGATTGGTTGGCCTCATTTCAATCTCTATGGCCTCCCTAAACTTGCAATGATAGAAATGATATATTTTAGCAAGGGCCCAGGTGTCTTCAATACAGATGTTGTGTTTTGTATTTTCCGCATGTTCCGCCGATGCTGAGGAGCGGGTCCTCCTATGTTTGATGTCAGTGGTATGTTCTTCCAATGCTAAGGAGCGGGTCCTCCTATGTTTGATATCAGTGGTATGTTCCACCAATGCTAAGGAGTGGGTCCTCCTATGTTTGATGTGAGCCACATGCTCATGAATATCAGCAAAAGAAAAAACACCACATATGTATTGAAGACACTCGGGTCCTTGCTAAAGTAGATCATTTCCATCATCGTGAGTTTAGGGAGGCCTTAGAGATTGAAAGAAGATCAACCAATCTAAATAGAGACGATGGTTGGAATATCAGCAGTTGTTGGGTCCCTACGATGGTTGGAATATCAATAGTTGTTGGGTCCCTGCCCTTTCTTATTGATTTTAAGTTTTTATTTATTATTTATTATTATTATTTATTTGTCTATTATTATCCTTTTAACCCTTTATTGTTTTCCTTCTCTTTCTATCCTTTTAGGTTTGTTTCTTGATTTTAGATCAAAATTGATCTTTTATTTTTATAGATATTATTATATTTTTATTTTAGATTTATTATTCCTTTTTCTTTATTATTTTTATATTTCCAGTGAATTTGATTTCTTTTTGAAATATCCTTTGCCTCGATCTTAATTTGAATCTTATTCCTTTTCTTAATAATAATAATAATAATAATATTCATTCCAATTAATTTTAATTTTAATTTAATTTATTTAAAATTTCGACTCAATCTATATTGAATTCTTATCTTTTTATTTGAGGTAATTTTAAGGATTTGATTCAATTATTTAATCTTATGTTTAATTATTTAATATAATTAATTATTATTTTAATTTATAAAGCTTTTATTAATTTAATCTTTATTTTAGTCTAAAATTAAAATAATATTAGATATTAAGATTATAAATAGTTGGCTTTATCTATTTATTTGACTTAAGGCCTTTTTAATTTTCTAAAATTTCTTTTTTCAAAACTAGTTGTTTATTTAACCATTAAATTTTAAGGGTCTTTATATTAATCTCTCTATTTAAATTGTTGCCTTGATTTGATTCTCCATTGTGTCCTGATGATAAACCACACAAGATGGTTCGAAACACGTCGACACATTTCTTATAATGTGATATTCATTGAAAATTTTCTCATATTCGATTTATGGATCATAGAAGCCTTAATTCAGATAAGAATAATTAGTGTTATATACTTATAATGGGTTGTCCTCAATTAGGTTTAGTTTGGGTTGTTGAAAAACAAAGTTGTAATATAAAATAAAATGAATATTAGTATGAATAAGAATAATCAACTTGATTAGAAAGTATTTAGATATTTATGATTGCTTATCGATTGGATTTACTTTGGGTGGTTGGGAAAAAAAATTGTTATCCTCTCCACTCGGGTTTAATTCCCACATATGACATGTTGAATCCTGTTACACAGCAATTTGTCACCGTTTGTCACCGTCCCTGTCACCCCTCACCCGCACACTGGAGGACTCATTCCGGGACCTATGAGAAGTGACATGACCTGAAACCACTTGCATCATATTCCTCTAAGTATGAGCTTCATATGCCCTGAAGACATCTCTTGCAGAATACCCATGAAAACAGCTCTTTTTGCATTAGCGTGGGTCCACAGTTTACTGCCCGCGCCAATGGGGGAAATCCTCTAAAGAGGGCGCGCTATTGGCGCTCTGTCTCAGAGTCGCACTCACGCCAACCGAATTGAGTAAAGTTTTCAACCAACAAGCTTCCGAAGGTTCTCCTTAACCCATTCACCAACTGGATCTATGTTGAGCTAGGATGGTTTGGCTTCGAATCTCCATAGAAGGGAAGTGGTTTGCCACCTTTCATGGAAGTTTCTAAATGATAAAGCCAATCCCATGAATAATTTGGTTGATCCTATCTCTTTCCTCTCTATCTATAAAAGCTTGTCTCAATTCCTTGAGCAAGCTAGTTCCAACATAGTGATAGAGAATACCAGGAGTTCAAGAGTTTGAAGCTGCAAGAGCCTTCTTTGCACCCATAAGGCCAAATCTAAGTGAGGAGATTCTTGTCACCCAAGAGAGAGAGGCTTGTTTCCCATCTCAACAAGCTTTGCAATACTTGTGTAGCTGACTACCCAGCCAAAGGAGGATTTGACGTCAGAACAATGGTTGCATTCTTCTTTGTTATTTATCAATAATAGATGACTATCATTATGGTTCCACTCTCATTGTCTTATGATTGATGTTGAGTTATATCTTTTCTGACTGATATATAGTTGCATCTATTGGATTTTATGCTTGTATTTGTGTTGTTCTTTGCATGTGCAGGTGTCCAATCACGGAGATCGTGGGGATCGTGACCAGCCAAGGCAAAGGAACGAGGGCGACGTCTCTTCTACGAATATTAACGTTGGAATCCAAGTAGGTTCTCATCATCCACTTTTTATTTGCAATTAGGAACTTGCATGATAGCATTGTTTGATTGTTGCTAGACCCAGTCTGGGCTAGTAGGGATCGTCTCTGTCCGCAGAGAGGATTTACCTCCACAACAAATCCATAACAAGTATTTCTTGTAATGACTTCAAACCTGGTTGTATAAAGAGTCCTTTGAGGTCTGAAAAAAACATACACACATACACACATCTATATATGTTAGTCTAACTAATAGATGAAGGGTGGTGAATCCATTTATGTATTCAAAAGTGCACTTTAAACAACAAGAAATCACATTTTTGCTAGAAATTGTATTGCCAAATTTGAGCAAAAAAAATCATTTTGTCTATATATTACACAAATTTTCAAAACATAGGTACATTGAAAACATGATATAAGTGTTTGCAACGACTAGAAGTTTCCCTCAAATTCTTAGGAAATCTCAAGTTGAGAATAACAATATTATATATTTAAAAAAATAAAAATAAAATATAAAATTAATAATGCCCATTAAATTTTAACCCCCAAATTTATAGGAAATTTCAAATTTCCCCCAAATTGGTAAGAAATATGAGATTGGAAATAACAATGTTATATATTAAAAATATAAAAATATATTTTAAATTACAATATATCCAATAAGGATATTGTTAGTGTCAGTCTTTCCATCCTTCCTCCAGTGATCAAATATGCTCTTACAAAGTGATCTCAGAGTGTCAAGGTCAAATTTTGTCATTTCAGTGAGTCTTCAAGCAAAATTTGGTCACTAGGCATTAGGTCTAGGGTTTGCTTTCACTCCTTCTAAAGTTGTCCAAATGTCGGTCCATGTCACTATTCAGCTGAGTCTATCATCATTCATAGGGTTTTCATTATCATGTCAGTGTCTAATGAGTCATGTTACACCTTATTCATGCTTCAGTTGTGCCTAGGCAAGGTCATTTCCCTCTCCTAGGGTTTTGAAGGCAATTTCTCTTGGATGGTCAAATCACCGGCAAAACTTGTTTCCTGATGTTCATACACCTTCCCCTATCCTTAAAGTACCTTATCAAACACTTCCCATCCCTTAGATCCGCCAAATTCCTCATTTTTGCACAAACCCTAGTTTCTAGCTACAACCTGGCAATTTTCTAGGTTTGGCCTGTGTTTTGCCCTTTTGGACCCCTTCCCCTCACTCAATCTCTGAGATTCCACTTTCCCCTGCTTCCTAACATCCCTCCCCACTCCCAAAAATTTCCCCAAGAATTTATAAGCCCCCTATCCCCTTCATTTCGCTCCATTTCGACAAAATTCCTTGTTTCACACATCGGGACAAGTCACACTCAAATGATGTTCCAGAGCAATCAAAGATGAATTTTGGAAAACTGAGAGAGGTTTTTGTCCAAAATATGCCAAAGAATAAAAACCTCCTTCACGTTTTGGACAGGTGTCATGGTTTTAGAGAAATGTCAAAATTACAATCGTCGGATCCAAGGAGGTTGGCCAAGGCACTAAAACGACGGAAAAGGCCCGATCCACTCCAAATTTTGGCCAAAGCCTCTTTGACTGAGCATGGCACTTTATTGGGGACTCTCAGCCCAAATTTCAAGAAATTTGGACAAAATTTTGTCAATTGTGAATTTTTTGTGCCATTTACAAGTTTTTCCCCATTAACGCGTCTCACCCCGCGCGCGACCCTTCATCATGGCAACTCATTTTGGCGAAAACTCAGCATTTCTAGATTTTTCATGCAAATTTACACATGCTCATGGATGGACTTGAGATTTGGTGAAGTTTTGGGTCTCCAGAAAGTCAAAAAATTAGCAAAAATTGACTTTCTGCCACTTTTTTGAATTGCAGAAAGCAGTCTTGGGATATTTGATTTTTGACAGGGAAAATGAACTCCAAATTGAAAAATTCCAGTTGGGTTGGAAATTAGACTCAAATACCTTTCCAACGAGCTATTCTGCACCTGATTCTGACACCGGAAAGTGCCCCAAAAGTGGTCCCAAAGGTGCGCGACCCGTCAGGCAGAGGCGCGCGACCCGTCAGGCAAACTTCTCCAAATTTCACTGTACAGCTCAGAAAAACGCAGTTTGACCCTGTTTGACTTTTTGGGGTGGATTATTAGGCTCTTTGATGTAATTATTGTACTTTTATGACACTTTTACTCTTATGTACCTCTTCTAGAAGATTCATTCATGAAAAGTGTGAAAATTAAATGAATGAATTGGTTTCCTAGTTTATAGAAGCATGTTGTTTTGACTGCCTAGATTTTAGTGCTCAGTTTAGAATTGGTTGAAACAGCTCCTAGAAGGATGAGCTCGACCCCTAGAGGCAAGGAAAGGTGTTAGATTGCCTATATTATGTATTTTCTTAGTCATTTTCAGAGGTTGGAAGGTTGAACTCTTGAGGGAGAAGCTATCATTGTATTATTCACTATATCTCTGCAATTTTTGGCTAAGGAAGACCAGGGTTTTGCAGTCCTATTTGGGATTCTTGTGGACTCATGTGTTGATGGTGTGTTTCTCAATGTACTTGTAAGCTTGTTATGTGATTCATTTCCTTTCTTTTACTTCTGCACATTAAACAAATGAAGTGTTAAAGTAAGAATTCATGCTTGCCATGCTCTGCTTTTAAGTTTGTTTAATTTCAATGTTTTCTTCTGTCTAAAGAGAATTCAAAGTTATTGTTTGCTCTCTTTAGCTCTTCATCTTTCGTTCCTGACCATCCACCTCATGTTAAAAGCATCAACACTGTCTCCTACCTCGCCCCAAGGAACCCCCTGCAGAAACTGTGTCCAATCCCCGCACCCAAAATTGCCCTCTCCTCAATTTGCCACCAAAAACCCAAAAAACCCCAAATCAAACTCTCTGATCAGTTTACTAGCCTAAAATTAGTGTTACCCTATTGGTCATCTCATTTATTGAAGATCTTACCGAGATAGACCGGAGAGAGCCTTCTCCTGCCCCGTAGGGCTAGCTACGAGGTTAAATGGTTTGATGTTGCCTTGAGGTTTACCTTTCTCAGCCTGAAGTGAAATTTCAAGCGCTAACAGATACTTTTTAAATTTTTATTTCAAATATATTATAGATTGTTGGGGCTAGTTTTGGGAAGAAGATTTGGAGAAATGTTGAAGTTTTGAGACAATTTTGGAGTTGTGTGCAATAGAATGTAGCGAGAAGTATTAACGTGTAAAATTGGTGTATGAGTATCAGCGCGCAAAACTGTCACAGGAGAATTAATGCGCATAATCATCACAAAGAGAAACGATGCATAAGGTGATCGAGGTGGAAATGTTTCAGTCGATTCTATACTTCGAACCAGCATTTAATTAGGTCAAGAATAACAATTGTAGTTTATCTGCCCATGGTAATTGATTTCTCTAGTATTTCCCATGGTATCAAGGTTAGCTTGGGACCACATGATTATGTATAAATAGATGCAAGCCAAGAGGATTCAGATTAGCTGAGTGATTACTAGTTAGTTCCTTTTGGGTAGTTATTTCTAAGGTGAGGTTCTGAGCATGAGTACTATGTGGTGTTGCAATGTTGTTACATTTAGGCTGGTGAGTTGAGATGAAGTATTGTTGTAATTCAGATTTCAAGTTTCCGCAATCCTCATCTTTGTGTAAATCAGTTTCAGGATTCATATCACATTTGGTTGTTGTTGTAATCGATGTTTCGAACCAACAACGATGGTTCATCATTAGGATGAGAAAGATCTATGAAAGACTAGTCTACCACTTAGATCAATAAATAGATGCCCGAGATGAAGAGCCGACAGTAACCTTAGATAGAATCTTTGCATCTCTTTAAGAAAATAAGATCAGTCTTCCTCTTTACTAAGATCAGTCTGTAACGTTCAAATATGCAAACTATTTTAATTATATCCCTTTCGTATTGGGTGAGTATCTTGGATTTCAAGTTTCTGCGATCCTCATCTTTGTGTAATTCATTTTCCGGATTCATATCGCATTTGGTTGTTGTTGTAATCGACGTTTCGAACCAGCAACGATGGTTCATCATCAGGATGAGAAAGATCTATGAAAGACTAGTCTACCACTTAGTTCAATAAATAGATGCCCGAGATGAAGAGCCGACAGTAACCTTAGAGAGAACCTTTGCATCTCTTTAAGAAAATAAGATTGGTCTTCCTTTTCACTAAGAGTAGTATGTAACATTCAAATATGCGAACTCTTTTCATTATATCCCTTCCATATTGGTTGAGTATCTCGAATTTCAAGTTTTTGTGATCCTCATCTTTGTGTAAATCAGTTTCCAGATTCATATCGCATTTGGTTGTTGTTGTAATCGACGTTTTGAACCAGAAATGGTGGTTCATCATCAGGATGAGAAAGATCTATGAAAGCTTAGTCTACCACTTAGTTCAAAAAATAAATGCTCGAGATGAAGAGCTGACAGTAACCTTAGAGAGAATCTATGCATCTCTTTAAGAAAATAAGATTAGTCTTCCTTTTCACTGAGAGCGGTCTATAACGTTCAAATATGCGAACTCTTTTCATTATATCCCTTCCGTATTGGGTGAGTATCTCGAATTTCAAGTTTCTGCGATCCTCATATTTGTGTAAATCAGTTTCCGAATTCATATCGTATTTGGTTGTTGTAATCAACTTTTCAAACCAACATGGTGGTTCATCATCAGGATGAGAAAGATCTATGAAAGCCTGATCTACCACTTAATTCAATAAATTGATGCCCGAGATGAAGAGATGACAATAACCTTAGAGAGAATCTCTACATCTCTTTAAGAAAATAAGATCAGTCTTCCTTTTCACTAAGAGCAGTCTGTAACATTCAAATATGCGAACTCTTTTCATTAAATCCCTTATGTATTGGGTGAGCATCTCTGATTTCAAGTTTCTGTTATCCTCATCTTTGTGTAAATCAGTTTCCGGATTCATATCGCATTTGGTTGTTGTTGTAATCGACGTTTCAAACCAACAACAGTGGTTCATCATCAGGATTGAGAAAGATCTATGAAAGATTGGCCTACCACTTAGTTCAATAAATAGATGCCTGAGATGAAGAGCCGATAGTAACCTTAGAGAGAATCTCTGCATCTCTTTAAGAAAATAAGATCAGTCTTCCTTTTCACTAAGAGCAGTCTGTAACGTTCAAATATGCGAACTCTTTTCATTATATCCCTTCCATATTGGGTGAGTATCTCGGATTTCAAGTTTCTATGATCCTCATCTTTTTGTAAATCAGTTTCCAAATTCATATCACATTTGGTTGTTGTTGTAATCAACGTTTCGAACCAGCAACAGTGGTTCATCATCAGGATGAGAAGGATCTATGAAAGATTGGTCTACCACTTAGTTCAATAAATAGATGCCCGAGATGAAGAGACGACAGTAACCTTAGAGAGAATCTTTGCATCTTTTTAAGAAAATAAGATTAGACTTCCTTTTCACTAAGAGCAATCTGTAACATTCAAATATGCGAACTCTTTTCATTATATCCCTTCTGTATTGGGTGAGTATCTCGAATTTCAAGTTTTTGTGATCCTCATCTTTATGGAAATCAATTTCCGGATTCATATCGCATTTGGTTGTTATTGTAATCGGCATTTCGAACCAGCAACGGTGGTTCATCATCAGGATGAGAAAGATCTATGAAAGACTGGTCTACCACTTAGTTCAATAAATAGATGTCCGAGATGAAGATCCAACAGTAACCGTAGAGAGAATCTCTGCATCTTTATAAGAAAATAAGATCAGTCTTCATTTTCACTAAGACCAGTCTGTAACGTTCAAATATGCGAACTCTTTTCATTATATCCCTTTCGTATTGGGTGAGTATCTCAGATTTCAAGTTTTTGCGATCCTCATCTTTGTGTAAATCAGTTTCCGGATTCATATCACATTTGGTTGTTGTTGTAATCGACGTTTCGAACCAGCAATGGTGGTTCATTATCAAGATGGGAAAGATCTATAAAAGACTGGTCTACCACTTAGTCCAATAAATAGATGCCCGAGATGAAGAGCCGACGAGAATCTCTGCATCTCTTTAAGAAAATAATATCGCTATTCCTTTTCACTAGGAGCAGTCTGTAACATTCAAATATGCGAACTCTTTTCATTATATCCCTTCCGTATTGTAATGTTGTGCCAAGCAACCCATTTTAAATATTAATGGAATATGGTCGATGGTTGAGTTGTCCCATTTATTTGTGTTTGTCTAATGTTTGAATGGTAGATTAGTTCAGCTTCATTTTCAATATAATTTTGAAAATGATACAATGTATTACATGATCATGGCACCCCCTTCTAAAATTTTGTTAATGTCATGATACAGGTTACTAATGAATATTATGGGTGTCTGTAATTGTAATTAGAATATGAGTGTGAGATGAACTTGAATGTTGAAAAGAGTAGCTATCGTGCAAATTTTGATTCCCTTCTCCATTGCAAAAACTTGGTTCCTGCAGTCCCCATAGGTGTCTCAGGTCAGACTTCGCCTATTCTACAGGTGATGGGGAAAGGGCCAATGTTTAGTGGGGTTTTGTTGGTCAAACTTTGCGCATTAACCCAAGTTGGACTATCCCTAACACCAACAAATGGTTATGTTGTCAGGACCAAGATTTATTATTGAAGGGAACGTGGAATCCCACCAAGGAGGAAATAACTTTGTGGATTGAAGAGAAGGAATGAAAATTCATTGCCAATGAGATTGGAGGTCGAGGAATCAACATAGACAAATGTTTACAATAGTATGTCTTTACTGAATTTTATGAAATTTTCTTTATCAATTTCATGCAATTGTTAACAGGATGGATACGAAGATTAAATATTAGAATTAAAATTGGTGTCCTTTTGAGCCAAACTGATGGAATCCGAAGTTGGCCCTAGTAGTTGAAGGTTGTCAATAATAAGATTTCCAGTGTAGTAGATTATTGGTTTGAGAGTGTCTTGCAAGGGTACATTACATAATTTTTTATTGAATCCATAACAACTTATAGAATTGTTGAAAGGAAGTATTTGAAGGGATCGTGTGGGAGATATATTCGATCGTTGCCTACTTCCATCGAGATGTTGTTATGTGACAAGGGAGTTCTAAAGCTAGAATCAGACAGTATGAGCAACTAAATCCCATGTGCACAAATGGAGAACTAGGGGATGACCAAGACTGGTTTAATGGAACAGGGCTTGGGGCGAAGAGGAAGAAGGAGGTAGAGAATGGATAAATTGGGGGAATTCCAAGATATTAATTGCTAGAAAGTATGCCTAGGTGTTATAGAGTTGACAATGTGAAGCAAGGAAGCCAAGGAAGAAAGTGCATGGTAGGAAAAAATGACATATTTTGAGAGTAGAGTCTTGTGTAGTGGAAGAAGGTTTTGATGTTGTTATAAGAGAGGATATATGTATGTGTCAATACATGTAGTTGACAGAATCCTAGAAAAGGAAGTGATGAAAGGTCATAGGAGAAGGAGCAGTGGAGATTGGAGAAGTCTTGGAGGAGCGCAACTTGGCATATCGCCTGAAGGAGAGGATGGAGGACCCTCACAATACATCCTAAGAGTATTATAGCTTGTGCAACCCATCCACCCTATTCAAATTGTGCCCTCCATCGAACCCACAACCCCATACACATCTATTGATGCAGAGGTAAGTTCGCCTAGCAATGTATTACATACTTTAGTTAGTAGGGAAAGTGAAAGTAGTCAAAATAGCAGTATGATCCGGATTTAAACAGGAATGCAACAAATTACAAATATAACCATACATACAGAGATGCAGCAAAAATGATACTTCATTTCATTATTGTAAAATATTGAAATATGCTTACAAACAAAAATGGAAATAAACTAGCTAGGGCGATGGTAGCTTATCTCTGAGAAGAGATGTGGCGGCTACATGCCTCTGAACTGTGTTACAGTGAGGCTCGAAGGCCTATTTATTGTTGAGAAACAATGGAGAACTCTAAACATCTAAAAACCTAACCCTAGGAGATGAAACGCCAAACTATGGGCCCCATTTTGGGTAAATTGGTACATCAACTTCCCGGGGTCGTATCTTTGGCATACGATCTTAGTTTGACACGCACAATACCTCGTTAGAAAGACCTATTTGAGGACTACAACTTTGGTAAGAGAAAAATCAATTTATTGACCCATATTGCTCCCAGTTTTCCCAAAAAACATCATTTAGGGCCTCAAAACGGCTCCGGAAGTTCAGGACCCGAAAAACTGCTAAAAATGGTAACTTGTGCTACAATTAAGGAAACTAAAAAAACTAAAAGAGACAGTTGTGGGGGTCCAAGTGGGATAAATGGGTGGCAACCAAAATCCACCTGGATCATTACTCCCCCCTTAGGAAGCATGGTCCCCATTACGTTGAGTTCCTCCATGAGATGAAGAAATATTTTTTGAACTTGGTCCTTGCTGAGTTGTTCTGCAACCTCTGATGTGTCTAGTAATGGTGGGAAGCTTGGTCGATGATGGTCCACATTAAACACTCAGTGCAAGCAAAGTAATGGGGGAATGTTGTGCTCCAGAGCATTGTTTCCCACAACCTCGATAATGGTCTAAGAACCATATTGGAGTGGTCTGAACTTCTGATGGAATCTTGTAAGGTGTTCTTTCTGCAGATGCAACCAGACTTTTTCACCCAGCTGAAACTAGTGTGGTACCTAATGCTGATCATGTCACTACTTGTACTTGGAATTTTCCAAAATGGAGCGGCGATATATCGTCCCGTTGGGTAGAGGTGCTCCAGAAGTCAGATCGAACAGATACTTGACCTGACAGTGCAACGGTACCCATGCGGGTGAGGAGAAGATGACCGTATCCATCTACTGTTGTTGCTGTGTGGAGGAACCCTTCGTGAGGGTCATGGATGTGGCGACGATCTTCCCCTTACTTTGGGAGTGAACCAGACAAAAAATGAATTTCCTAGTCTTTGAAATGAGCTTGTTGCATTTCTTAGCAGAGATCAAAGAAGTGGTGGTAGGTGTGGCTATCTCCAGTATCCTGTATAATGAATTACACAAAGAAATAATAACAGAGCGAGGCCTTGACTCATACACAACATGTCGCCTCCACAAGTATGGTTGGCCTAATAATACATCACAAACATCCATAGGTGCAACATCACACAATACCTCGTCTGTGAAGGGTTTGATGCTGTAGGGAAGGCGACACTATTGGCGAACTCAGAGATCTCGTCCTTGGTGAAGCCACACGATGCTATATGGTTGCGGGTGTGGTATGGTCGGTAGTCCCAGCCGCTTCACGACCTTTGTTGAAATGAGGTTCTTTCGGCTCCCACTGTCGACAATGAATTGCAGCGGCAAACCCTTCACCCACATTTGTGAGTGGAAAAGACACTCTCCCTCCTCTGGATCTTCGGGCTCAATGTTTTGGATCTTCATGGTGGAAACAGTGGCGCTGGGCTCCGCGCCAATGATCTGCTTCCCTTTGTCATTCCCCTTGTCGGGTTCTGACTTAGGGTCGAAACGTGCATCTGATTCTGAAGCCTTCAACTCAGCCACCAGCGACTACTTGGTCCGACACTCATTTGTGTTATGAGTGGGGCTCTTATGGAACTCACACCGCTTTCATGTGTCCTTCTTTGACTTCATGGTGTTGTTATTTTCTTGAGGCTTCGACGAGTTGTCTTGGGTCACCCCACTTTGTCCTTTGTTCTTCAGATTCACAGATCCAAAGTCTCACTTCTTTTGTTTAAACTCCTGCTCGATCATGATAGCGTATCAGTATGTCGTGCCGAGCGAGGAGATGTTCAGGAACTCCTTCTCATCCTAGATTTATCTATGTAGGCACACACAGTGCACACACGGTATTTGAGTACCAAATGCAGCTCAGAATCCTTGATACCCAACTTTGTGCGAAGGGTATGAAAAATATTTGTGAACTCTGGCACATCTTGGTCCCTTCCCTGCCGCAGCGTGGTCCACTTTATGTATTTATCCTCATAGCTTTTGACAAGGTAGTACTGCTCCTCGATGGCATCCCGAAACGAGTTCCAAGTGAGTGCAGCTGAAAATACTGAGCACGTACTTTCATCCTTCTGCTCACAGTAGGTTTCCCACCAATCCTTTACGTGGGGGACTGCTTTGAGAAGAGCAAAAATAATCTTTTCCCGACTGGAAAAATCATGAACAAAAAAATGCCCTTCTAGCAGATTTAACCATTTATCTATGGAATTTGCATCTATCTGACCCTCGAATATGGGGATTTCAAAGTTAACTTGTACCTTAAAGGGTGTGGCATTTCTAGGGCAGTTGTTGGAAGCCGATGTGTCGCCCCTGGGTAGCTCCTGAAGGATCTGGGCAAAGTTTTCCATCATCACGTTCCTTTGTCACTCGAGGGCTTCTTCGAGCAAGATTTTGATAGGATCTCCTACCCCCTCATATTTCTTTTCATCTTCCATGAGAGGTCGTTGGGATTTGCGAGGCTAGCCTTACAAAGGTTTGACCAGTTCAAGCCCTAACTCCTTATATCACGACCTTGTTGGGGACATGCAAAGAAAGACAGAGAAAGAGGAGACCACTCTGATACCTTTGATCCGGATTTAAACAAGACCGCAACAAATTACAGATATAACCATACATATAGAGATGCAACAGAAATAATACTTCATTTCATTACTGTAAAATACTGAAATATGCTTACAAACACAAATGGAAATAAACTAGCTAGGGCGATGGTAGCTTATCTCTGAGAAGAGATGTGGCGGCTACATGCCTCTGAATTGTGTTACAATGATGCCCGAAGGCCTATTTATTGTTGAGAAACAATGGAAAACCCTAAACATCCAAAAACCTAACCCTAGGAGATGAAATGCCAAACTATGGGCCCCGTTTTGGGTAAATTGGTACATAAACTTCCCGGGGTCGTAACTTTGGCATAGATCTCCGTTTGACGCACACAATACTTTGTTAGAAAAATCTATCCGAGGACTACAAATTTCGGAAGAGCAACATTGGTCCATGAGTGGACCCATGTTGCACCCAATTTTCCCAAAAAACGTTGTTTAGGGCCTCACAATGGCTCCGAGAGTTCAGGACCTGAAAAATTGCTAAAAATAGTAAATTGTGCTACAATTAAGGAAACTAAAAAACTGAAAGAGACAGTTGTGGGGATCCAAGTGGGATAAGTGGGTGGCCACCAACATCCACCTGGATCACAGTAGGAGTGAACCCAGTCAATTGAAGGGAAGTGGACCACAAAGTTATCTATTAAAGAATGGTGTGCAGAGTGTGTTGCAACAAATAGTGAGTATATTTAAAAATCCTTTATTGGGATCTAGGGCACAAAATAAAATGGAAGATACTTCAAATATGCCTTTGTTTCATGGTTTCAGGATGGAGGATATTGTCGGGCGTATAAATGCAAGATTTACACCAACATTTAATTTGTCAATCTGGGTAAGTAAACTTAGAGGCGTAGCACAATAAATGCCAAAACACGACCTCAGGGATCACTCAAATAAAAAACCAAGCTTTTGCAAGAAATTCAAAAGAAGCATCATTCAAGAAAAAGGAACAAGACTCTTCAAAACGCACTCTAGGAATCTACTTATGGCTCCTCTTCTTGGTTAAGTTGACTCTTGCAGTAAGTCTTCCTCAATTGTCCAGGGGACAAGGCAATGTAGGCCCCATTCAAAAGAAAGTGATTAAAGAAATAAAGAATGCAAAACCTCTTAAAAATTACTGCTATGTTGCAAGCATGAAACTAGAAATCACATGACAACTTCATTCCAACTAATCTAAGGAAAGAATCAAGATAATAATGCACTACTTCTCTTAAAGACAATTCAGTAGTTTAGTTGTAAGATAAATATGCAATAAGAACCAATATAAAAATATATAATTCATGTTGGTTACCTTGATCTTGTTAAATACTTATAATATATGCAACATTTAATTATAATGAAGAATTCTGTGAGCGTTTTGTCAACAAGATTCGCAATATTTCCTTATGTTGATCCCAACATCTACTTGCAAATGTGTAGGAATAAATGTTTTTCTGCAAAAGTGCAGGAACCTGTCTCATATAATATTCAAAGGAAATTATGAGTACATGTTAAGTTAAGTTAACCAAAATTCTTGCTCAGCAATTATTTCACCATTGTGTTCTGGAAATAAACTTTGTTATGTAGCAATGAGATCAGGGTAAATCTTTGTAATAATAAATAAGAGATGCAGTTAAAACATTCATTGTTTACTTTAGTTCAGCCTTTATGAAAATACATCCAAAAGCATTGATATTAAACTTAAATAGCCAGAGCAGTAAAATAAAGCTTTTGGAATGAAATTGAAAATGAAATGACTGAAAGAAGAGCTATGAAATGAAATTGTGAAATTATCTAAGATCACACTCACACCAAGCAAACTAAAATGCAGCAAAAGAAAGTTAAGAGGTTTGGGGCAACGGACTGGCTGGTGGGCCCAACCACCCAGCTCATTGCCCTTGCAGCAATTTAAATCACAGGCTTTAAAACATTTAGGAGAAACAAAACTCAGAAGCGATTGCCAAATAAACTCATTTTAGAGTAGAAACCAGAATTCAAAGTTAAATGCCAAAGAAATTCATTTCAAAAGTCTTGTTACAAATTCATAAAACAATGTTGTGCTAGTTCTAGTGGTCCCCTTGAGGGATCATCCCACTAGTGTGCAGCTCCTCCCTTCCTGCACAGAAAGATCGATTCCCTCCTCCTGCAAACAAATATGATTTACATAATACAATCTGCCATATACAAAAACCCAACCTTCACACCTACGTGACTCCTTCCTTTTATAATGTTCTTTCATGATAATTTTGGCTCTATTCCTTAGAAAACAACATGGGGATTGAATCCCAACTAATATTCATCAATAGAATATCAGTACAACCATTTACCCATTGAAGGAATGAAGATCTGGCACGAATTTCCCAAATCTGGCCATTTTCTACAATTCTGGAAAAATCAGTTTTTTTAACAAAATGCCTCCAAATAACTCTGCGTATCTCCTTAACCATTCCAAATTTCAGAAACCAATTTGGAGGAAATATAGCTTGTTATATTTTCAACAATAACCTCTCTCATAATTTTCTGGTTCAAATCCATTGCCTCGAAAATTGTGCCCGAAAATCACTGTTTGAAATCTGAGATCCTAAAATTTTGGAAAAACAATCTATTTTTATAAAACTACCTCAAAGTCCATTATGTAACTTTTATACCATTAGGAATTTTAGAAATCGGTTTGAAATTTCGTCAATTTTCTATATTGGGACCAAAACCCATGTTCTAGAGTTTCCCTATTTGCCTTCACCTGCACGGAAATCGAGACAGAAGTTGGCATTATGGAAATTGTTGCGAATTTGGGGCTGAGGCATTAATTATTTTCTAAACATAAATTCGTACGACCTGGGTGTATCTTAGCTTATGTGGAAGTGTTCAAACACTATTTTGAACAAAAACCTCTTTCATATTTGCCTAGAAATGTGTCAATGTATGAAAGCCCCAAATTAGTGCAGGCATGTTGGTGGAGGCATGTTGGTGCAGGAATGTTGGTGCAGACACAACTGGTATAGGAACTGATACTACAGAAATGTTAGCACCTGCCAAAAAAGGAGCCTGACATTAATGACATTTTCACATTAAATTAACAAAACAAGAAGAGTTCATAGATCAACAACTGTCATCTCTAAATGGCTCTAAATAATAACTTAATAATGCGTAAAACGAATAATAATGATTATAGACACTTAGTACAGGCATAAAACTATTCAGTTAAATCATGAAAAATTGGACAAAATGGAGGCTCAACACTCCCCCACACTGACCTTCTTGCATGTCCTCATGCAAGCCAAACCATAAGATTATAAAACCATGGAAGAAGGCAGGGGGGATGTTTAAAGATCATACTATCCTTCCCAATAAAGAAATATTAGCAAGGAAATATGAAGATATCATGGTAGAGACCTCCTATCTTCCAGCTTTTTAGCTGAAATCCATTACTTTGGCTTAGTGACCAGCACAGTAATGTCATGCATGTTAGGTCCCATGATCGTGGTAGGTCAGCTCATCACGAGACCTCCTATCCTCCACTAAATCTTTTATAAATTTCAATTGTATTTAACCTCAAAGGTTACTTAATAAGTGGAGAGGCAGATCTACTCCTTAGGAGTATGGGATGGCGTGAATTTTTTTTTAATGACTAATCATTGCTGGCTAGTTCCTATACCCTAAAGACTTATTAAAAATATCTCAGATAATGATTGAAAGATTATTTAAGTTAATAATGCTAGTGTTCTCATGAATAGCTTATTATGATCTTTACAAGAGTGGTCCACCATAGGGACTCTCCAATAGTACCTTCTAAGGGAAACTGAAAATATATATCTCAGATGACAACTTCATTAGAGTGGTTAATCATGGTTACTTTTGCAAAATCATGAGGTATTAGAGTGAATCATACTCAACAAGATTTGTCACAGATGTGTGTGTTAACAACCGATGTGGATCAAAAGCAGTTTCAGTGGCTATGCTTTGAAAGTCAAAACCCTAATTTCATTGTTGTAACAGCTTTATTCATGGCATTTCTTTATTATTCTACCCTAATCTACCCTAAGAAGTGGAAGACTCCCTTTTAAGTATAGGAGGATTTCCAATGCATCCAAGTGTGCAACAAGAGGATAATCCTATTCATGTTCAAATTTAGAAAGTATATGCGAGAAAATACCAGAACATGAGGTACCAATTGCATTAACTGATGTGATGTTACAAATTGCCAAATGATAAAGGAGGAGTGGATACTGACAGTCATCTGAAACTAAGATTCTATGGGATCCATATACTCTTGGTCATTTGATTCATGGGCAACATCTGGTGCATCATGCAAATCCTCCAATTTTCTTTGTTCATCCTCTAAAGTGCAAGCTGGATCAAGTTGGTGTTCTTCAATCTCTGCTTCTGATGGATTCTCCTCATCAAGTATGATCCATAGCTTCTCGGTCTCCTTAGGAAGATCTTCTGGTTCTTCATGATTCTCTTCTTCCAAAGGAGTAGACCGATTTCTAATTGATGCCAAGATGTGTTCTTTCTGTGAAGCAGAGACCCCAGCTTCTACCAAAATTTGAGATAGTTCTTGGAATAACATCACACTTCCTAGCATTTTCCTGCTAGCTGGAAAGTCTTGTCAGCACCTAGATTGAGAGAAAGAGTTCTTTTAGAACTTGAAAAACTCAAAATATTAATTGCAGTAAAAAGAACAAACCAAGATTGTAAACTAAGGAAGTCACACTTGCGGAAATTAAATAACCTCTATTGCGAAAGCAAAAAAAAACAAACAAACAAACAAAAACACTTTGCAATAAAAGAAATTGCTCATAAAAACTCAATTATAGTAAATCAAGCATCACACTTTACAGAAAGAAAAATTACTCATAAAAACTAAATTGCAATAAAAGAAACAAATCAGGCATCACACTTTGCAGTAAAGGAAATCACTCATTTGCAGAAAGGAAAAACTCACTTGTGAGCTCTCTGGGAATGTCGTCTAGTATGCTTCAACAAGCAAGGGGAATCTCGTTAATCTATAAATTCAATTGTGAAAGAAAGGGAAAAACATGAAATCATTGAGGCCTTATCCTATAACGCCTCCCTGGCAACGGTGCCAAAATGTCGAGCTATATAAATGCAAGATTTACACCATCATTTAATTTGTCAATCCAGGTAAGTAAACTTAGAGGCGTAGCACAATATATGCCAAAATACGACCTCAAGGATCAGTCAAATAAAAAACCAAGATTTTGCAAGAAATTCAAAAGAAGCTTCATTCAGGAAAAAGGAACAAGACTCTTCAAAATACACTTCGGGAATCTACTTCTGGCTCCTCTTCTGGGTTGAGTTGACTCCTACAGTAATGCTTCCTCAATTGTCCAGGGGACAAGGAAATGTAGGCCCCATTAAAAATAAAGCGATTCAAGAAATAAAGAATGCAAAACCTCTTAAAAATTACTACTATGTTGCAAGCATGAAACTAGAAATCACATAGCAACTTCATTCCAACTAATCTAAGGAAAGAATCAAGATACTAATGCACTGCTTCTAAATACAATTCAGTACTTTAGTTGGAAGAGAAATATGCAATAAGAACCAATATATAAATATATAATTCGTGTTGTTTACCTTGATCTTGTTAAATGCTTCCTTATAATATATGCAACATTTAATTATAAGAAGAACTCTGTGAGCGTTTTGTCAACAAGATTCACAATATTTCCTTATGTTGATCCCAACATCGGCTTGTAGAAGTGCAGGAATAAATATTTTTCTACAAAAGTGAAAGAATCTGTCTCATATAATATTCAAAGGAAATTATGAGTACATGTTAAGTGAAGTTAACCAAAATTCTTGCTCAGCAATTATTTCACCATTGCATCCTAGAAATAAACTTTGTTATGTAGCAATGAGATCAGGGTAAATCTTTGTAATAATAAATAAGAGATGCAGTTAAAACATTTACCATTTACTTTAGTTCAGCGTTTATGAAAATACATCCAAAAGCTTTGATATTAAACTTAAATAGACATAGCAGTAAAATAAAGCTTTTGGAATGAAATTGAAAATGGAATGACTGAAATAAGAGCTATGAAATGAAATTGTGAAATTATCTAAGATCACACTCACACCAAGCAAACTAAAATGCAGCAAAATAAATTTAAGAGGTTTAGGGCAACGCACTAGCCGGTGGGCTCAACCACCCAACTCGTTGCCCTTGCAACAATTTAAATCACAGGCTTTAAAACATTTAGGAGAAACAAAACTCAGAAGTGATTTCCAAATAAACTCATTTTAGAGTAGAAACCAAAATTCGAAGTTAAATGCCAAAGAAATTCATTTCAGAAGTCTTGTTACAAATTCATAAAACAATGGTGCGCTAGTTCTAGTGGTCCCCTTGAGGGATCATCCCACTAGTGTGCAGCTCCTCCCTTCCTGCACAACAAGATCAATTCCCTCCTCCTGCAAACAAATATGATTTACATAATACAATCTGCCATATACAAAAAACTAGCCTTCACACCTACATGACTCCTTCCTTTTATAATGTTCTTTCATGATAATTTTGGCTCTATTCCTTAGAAAACAACATGGGGATTGAATCCCAACTGATATTCATCAATAGAATATCAGTACAACCATTTACCCATTGAAGGAATGAAGATCTGACACGAATTTCCCAAATCTGGCCGTTTTCTACAATTCTAGAAAAATCAGTTTTTTTAACAAAATGCCTCCAAAGAACTCTATGTATCTCCTTAACCATTACGAATTTTGGAAAAATGTTTGGAGGAAATATAGCTTGTTATATTTTCAACAATAACCTCTCTCATAATTTTCTGGTTCAAATCCATTGCCTCAAAAATCGTGCCCTAAAATGATTGTTTGAAATCTAAGATCCTAAAATTCTAGAACAATAGTCTATTTTTATAAAACTGCCTCAAAGTCCGTTATGTAACTTTTATACCATTACGAATTTTAGAAATCAGTTTGAATTTTAGTCAATTTTTTATACTGGGAACAAAACCCACGTTCCAGAATTTCTCTATTCGCCTTCACCTACACATAAATCGAGGCAGAAGTTGGAATTATGGAAATTGTTGTGAATTTGGGGCGAAGGCATTAATTATTTTCTAAACATAAATTCGTACGACCTGGGTGTATCTTAGCTTATGTGGAAGTGTTCAAACACTATTTTGAACAAAAACCTCTTTCATATTTGCCTAGAAATGTGTCAATGTATGAAAGCCCCAAATTAATGCAGGCATGTTGGTGCAGGCAGAGCTGGTGCAGGAATGCTGGTGCAAGCACAGCTGGTAGAGAAATTGCTACTACAGGAATGTTAGCACTTGCCAAAAAAGAGCCTGACATTAATGAAATTTTCACACTAAACTAAAAAAACAACAAGAGTTCATAGATCAACAATTGTTAGCTCTAAATGGCTCTAAATAATAACTTAATAATGCGTAAAACGAATAATAATGATTATAGACACTTAGTACAAGCATAAAATTATTCAGTTAAATCATGAAAAATTGGACAAAATGGAGGCTCAACAGATATCAATTAATGTTTATTCATATGTGAGGAAATTTGGACTTTGAATGAGGTCTAGGATGATGCTACTAAGGTGGCACAACTGGAAATTATTTTTAGAGACCATGCATTGACGTGGTATATGAAGTACAAGAATATTGCACTAGTTGGACAACAAAGATCATTAGCAGAAATAAAGCAACCATTGTTGAAGGAATTCCAGAAGCCTAAGTTTGAGTCACAATGCATTACAAAGTTGAAGGAGATTAAGTAGGGACAAAATGAATGTACGTGGGATTATGATCAAAGATTTAATGTATTGTTGGGCATATTGACATTTGAGATTATACATACACAACATAAGGAGTGGTTCATTGCTAGACTAATCCCCCATATTCAAGTACCATTAACCCAACAAAATATTTCATCACAATCAAAAGCATTGGAAATCAAGTTGAAATTGGAGGCATCTCTAGCAACGAGTGGAGAGAGTACTGGCATGGCTCAGGTCGAGACACAGTTAGTTGCACTGACATTCTAGTTACATGACTTAACCAAAGGAAAGGAGAAGTGTGAGGATGTATGGTGCACAATATGCAAGAAGGATGGGCACCACAGGAATGAATGTCCTACATTAACAGATTATATGGCGACTGGTACATCCAACCCACTAATGGAAGGAAGGGGGTCATGGTGTGAGCTTTACAAAGTTTGGGGACATACACCCCGAACTGCCCTATGATACAGAAATATAAGGCTTTTGTGAGGACCCCATTTTGTGAATTTTGTAAGTCAGTGGGAAATGAGATTCATAATTCCCACGCCTTAGAGCTGATGAGGGAGCACACTATGGACTCTTACCACATGCACAGAGGATAGGGACAGGAAGGAAATTCACAAGATTATAACCATTCTGGACCATTTTATCAGTAAGGAAGAGTTCAAGGGATGATTGGTAGAGAACCTGAAGGACCAGACCAGGGAAGAGGACCGATTATCTGCTATAATTGTGGACAACTAGGACATCTTGCAAGAGATCATTCCAATCCTTATTCGACTTATACTTATTACAGATCCCTTGATCATGCAACAAAATATTATCCTTGATTGATTGCGAAATAACAGGAGAAGAACAAACAAAACATTTAGATGATCATTGTTGTACAGTGAAAATACCAATTGCATGTGTTGCAGTTACTCATGGAGGTAACAAGACTAGGATGGATACTACAAATCAAGCTAATACAAACTAGTAGTGGGTGTGATCCAAATTTAAATAGGAACACAACAAATTACAGAGATAACCATAAATACAGATATGCAGCTGAAATAATACTTCATTTCATTATTGTAAAACACTGAAATATTCTTACAAACAGAAATGGAAATAAACTAGCTAGGGCGATGGTAGCTTATCTTCGAGAAGAGATGTGGCGGCTACATGCCTCTGAATTGTGCTACAATGAGGCTCGAAGGCCTATTTATTGTTGAGAAACAATGGAAAACCCTAAACATCTAGAAAACCTAACCCTAGAAGATGAAACGCCAAATTGTGGGCCCCGTTTGGGTAAATTGGTACATCAACTTCCTAAGGTCGTAACTTTGGCATACGATCTTCGTTTGATGCGCACATTATCTCGTTATAAAGATCTAACCGAGAACTATAACATTGGGAAGAGCAACATCAGTCCATGTTGCTCCCAGTTTTCCCAGAAAACGTCGTTTAGGGCCTCAAAACGGTGCCGGAAGTTCAGGACCCGAAAAACTGCTAAAAATAGTAAATTGTGCTTCAATTAAGGAAACTGAAAAACTGAAAGAAACAATGGTGGGGGTCCAAGTGGACTTGGTGGATGGCCACCAATATCCACTTGGATCATTCCTCCCCCCTTAGGAAGCAATGGTCCCCATTGCGTTGAGTTCCTCCATGAGATGAGGAAACTTCTGTTGAACTTGGTCCCTGGTGAGCCACTTTCCCTAGTGAAGGAGTTGGCCTACTTTGACAATTCGATATAGTTGGATATTCTATTGGCGAGTGTGCTTGATCTGTGTGTCCAGGATCCGATTAGTTGCAACCTGTTCCATGCAATCTGGATTTAACTCTGTGGGTGTGAGTTGTTCTGCAATGACGGATGTGTCTAGTAATGGTGGGAAGTATGGTCGAAGGCGGTCCACATTGAAGATTGGGTTCATACCAAGGAATGGGGGAATGATGAGCTCAAATGCATTATATACCACAGCCTTGATAATGGTATAAGGACCATATTAGAGTGGTCTGAGTTTCTGATAGGCTCTGGTAAGGCGTTCCTTTTGCAAATGCAACCAGACTTTGTCGCCCACCTGAAACTTGTGTGGCACCCGATGTTGATCATGTTGTTGCTTGTACTTGGCATTTGATTTCTCTAGAATGTCGTGGACCTGCTGGTGAATATGTTGGATGTGCTCAATGAAGTTGTTTGCCTTATCTGTTTCGGACTGGACATGAGCCGAATCTGCGTGAGTAGCTGCAAATGGCATGGCCACATCAATGGGACATAGTGGCTGGAATCCCAAGCCCACCTAAAAAGGGTTGTGGCCAGTTGAGCTATGGAGAGCTCGGTTGTAGCTGTGCTGAACATAGGGGAGGCTCTCATCCCATGTGCGTGGATGCTTTGAGTTGTACATGCGCAGAATGTGTACGATCATCCTGTTCACAACCTCTGTCTGGCCATCAGTTTGGGGATGGAAAGTTGTGGACTTAGTGAGCTTGGTGTCCAGCATCGACCAGAGACTGGACCAAAATGTACTGAGGAACCTGCTATCCCGATCTGAGATGATAAACTATGGGATCCCAAAGTGTACCCACACCCATTCAAAGAATATTTTAGCAGTGTCTTCTATTGTGATATTCTTCTTGCAAGTCGCCATAATGGCCATCTTTGACAACCTGTCGACGACCACAAAAACACAGTTGTTTCCCCACTTAGTAGAAGGAAGGACCGACATGTAATCCATGGAGATGGATTCCCAAGGTCAACTAAGGGTAGGTAGTGGGGTATAGAGGCCTCGCTTCTGGATGGTCGGTTTGGCAATGGCGTAGACAGTGCATGATCTGATGTACTTCCCAACATCCTATCGAAGATTCAGCCAATAGAAATGCTTCTGCAATACTGCCATCGTTTTCTCGACCCTGAAATGCCCAGCAGCCTGGCTGTAGTGTGCTTCCTAAATCATCTTGGCACGCTCGCTTAAAGGAACAAAAAGGTGACCCACGTGGCATAACAGAGCATCTTGGAGGTGAAATCTAGAAAATGCTAACCCTCCAAGAGTGCCTGGTATGTGTGGCCAAATTCTGGGTCTCTTTTGTAGAGAAGTGGCCAATAAGAAGTCTCGTGCCCACAAGAGTTGAGCACGGTGGTTAACGCCATGATCGGTGGTCGACTAAGGGAATCTGCAACATTATTGGTGCTTCCCTTCTTATACTTGATATTCAAGTGGAACTATTGCAGGTATGTGGACCACTTCTGATGGCGATCATTCTGCAATTTCCCTTGGGTCTGTATGAACTGCAGGGGTCGGTGGTCAATGTGGATGACCATTTCCTTCCCCAAAATGTAATGCTTCCATTGTCGGCAGGCCTGCAAAATGGAATACATCTCTTTTTCATAAATGGGATACTTCTGGACTGTGTCTGAAAGTGTCTCACTGTGATATGCCACTGGATGCCCGTGTTGAGTCAGGACTGCCCCAATAGCATAGTCAGAGACATCTATCTCGACCTCAGATGGTTGTTGCAAGTTAGGCAATGCGAGCACTGGTTCCGAGTAAAGGTGATCTTTCAATTCTATGAATGCCTTCTGTTGAGATTCATGCTAAAAGAATTTTGCTTTCTCTCCTCCCTTGGTGACTTGACTCAAGGGCCAAGTGATGAGAAAATCCCAACAAGAACCTGTGGTAGAAGTTGGAAAGACCTAGAAAGTTGCAGAGCTCTGTTAGAGTGGTTGGAGATGGCCAATCCCGAATGACTTAGATCTTGGCTGGATCCACATGCACCCCCCATTCATCAATAATGTATCCCAAATATTGAACCTGGGTCAAGCCAAAAAGTGCATTTCTCCAATTCGTCACATAACTTGTGTTGCCGCAAATGTTTGGAGAACTTGTCGGATGTGGTGGAGGTGCTCTTCCCAACTCTGGCTGAAGATCAGGATGTCATCCAAGTATACCACTACAAATGAGTTGGTGAATGGCTGCAAGATGTCATCCATTAGCCTCATGAAGGTTGCAGTAGCATTCGTTAATCCGAAAGGCATAACCAACCATTCGAATAGGCCCTCCTTGGCTTTGAAGGCAATCTTCCACACATCGGAGGGTTCGATTGGTAAGTGGTGATATCCTGACTTCAAATCAATCTTGCTCAAATATTTTGTCCCCTTCAGTTGGTCTAGGAGGTCATCAATACATGGGATCGGGTACCTATTATGGACGCTGATCTTGTTCAATGCTTGATAGTCAATATAGAGTCTCCAAGTCCCATCCTTATTTTGTACCAACACGATTGGGCTCCCACAAGGCGATGAACTCAGACAGATGTGACCTTTCAGCAATAGCTCCTGAATATGCCTCTTGATTTCATCATTCTCTAGAACAGAGCACCGATAGATTGTTCCATTGGGCAGTGGCGCACCTGGGTTAGATCGATGGAGTGCTTGACCTGACAGTGCAGAGGAACCCCTGCCAAGGAGGTGAAGATGTCCTTTTACTCCTCCACGACCTTGTCCATCTGTAGTTGTCGTGTGGAGGGGCCCTGTCTAGAGGTCCTAGCCATCGTCTTCTTCTTTCCTTGAGGGCGTATCATCAGGAAAACAAATTTCCCGGTTTTTGAAATGAGCTTACTGCATTGTTTTGCAGTAACCAAAGAGATGGCGGTAGGTAGTGCTACCTCCGGTATCCTATACAGCTTATTTCCCAAAGTAACAATAACAACACGAGCTTAGATTCATACACAGCATGTCGCTTCCACAAGTATGGTTGTCCTAATAATACATCACAAACATCAAGGGGAGCAATGTCACACAATACCTCATCCGTGAAGGGCTTGATGTTGTATGGAAGGCGACACTTCTGGCTTACGTGAAGATACCGTTCTTGGTGAAGCCACCCGATGGTGTACGGTTGTGGATGTGTTGTGGTTGGTAAGACTAGCTGCTTCACGACCTCCGCCGAAATGAGGTTCTTTTGGCTCCCGCTGTCGACAATGAACTGTAGCAGGGAGCCATTTACCCACATCTAGGAGTGGCATAGATGCTCCTCCTCCTCTGGATCTAGCAACAGTGGCATTGGGCTCTACATCGATAATCTGCTTCCCTTTGTCATTCCCCTTGTTTGGTTCTGACTCAGAGTTGGAACATGCATCTAATTCTGAAACCCTTAGCCCGGCCACCAGTGATTACTTGGCCCGACACTCACTTGTTTTGTGAGTGGAACTCACACCACTTTCCCGTGTCCTTTTTCGACTTTGCGGCACTGTTCTTTGCTTACAGCTTTGGCGTGTTGTATTGGGCCACCCCGCCTTGGCTTTGTCTTTTGTTTCGTGGTTTGGGGGCACCTTTCCCTTGCTTCGGATTCGCAGATCCAAAGTCTCACTTCTTCTATTTAAACTTTTGCTCGACCTTGACGGCATATCGGTATGCCATGCCGAGCGAAGAGATGTTCAGGAATTCTATTTCTTCCTGGATGTACTTATGCAGGCAGCCGCAGTATATGAATACCAAATGCTGCTCCAAATCCTTGATACCCAACTTTGTGCGAAGGATATAGAAAATATTGGTAAACTTCGACACGTCTTGGTCCCTTCCCTGCTGCAATGTGGTCCACTTTATGTATTGATCCTCATAGCTTCCGACAAGGTAGTACTGCTCCTTGATGGCAGTCCAGAATGAATTCCAAGTGGGTGCGGCTAAAAACAGTGAGGCCGTACTTTCATCCTTCTGCACGCAGTAGGTTTCCCACCAGTCCTTGACGTGGGGGGCGGCTTTGAGAAGAGAAAAAGTAATCTTTTCCCAGTTGGAAAAGTCATGAACAAAAAAATACCCTTCTAGCATATTTAACCATTTATCTACTGCGTCTGCATCTATCTGACCCTCAATTATGGGAATGTCAAAGTTAACTTGTACCTTAAAGGGTGTAGCGCTTCCAGAGTAGCTGCTAGAAGTAGATGTATCACCCCTGGGTAGCCGCTAAAGAATCTGGGCAAAGTTGTCCATCATCGTGTTCCTTTGTTGCTCGATGGCTTCTTCGAGCAACATTTTGATAGGATCTCCTACCCCCTCGTCTTTCTTTTCATCTGCCATGGGAGGCCGTCGGGATTTGCGAGGCTGGTCCCGCAAAGGTTCGACTAGTTCAAGCCCTAACTCCTTATATCCCAACCTCATTGGGGACATGCAAAGAAACACATAGAAAGAGAAAACCGCTCTGATACCACTGATCCGGATTTAAACAGGAACGCAACAAATTACAGAAATAACCATAAATACAGATATGCAGTGGAAATAATACTTCATTTTGTTATTGTAAAACACTGAAATTTGCTTACAAACAGAAATGGAAACAAACTAGCTACGACGATGGTAGCTTATCTCTGAGAAGAGATGTGGTGACTACATGCATCTAAACTGTGTTACAATGAGGCTCGAAGGCCTATTTATTGTTGAGAAACAATGGAAAACCCTAAACATCCAAAAAGCCTAACCCTAGAAGATGAAACACAAAACTGCAAGCCCTGTTTGGGTAAATTGGTACATCAACTTCCCGGGGTCGTAACTTTGGCATATGATCTCTGTTTAACGCGCACAATATCTCGTTAGAAATATATAACCGAGAACTATAACTTTGGGAAGAGCAACATTGGTCCATGGACCCATGTTTCTCCTAGTTTTCACAAAAAACGTCATTTAGGGCCTCAAAACGGCTTCGGAAGTTCAGGACCCGAAAAACCGCTAAAGGTAGTAAATTATGCTTCAATTAAGGAAACTGAAAAGCTAAAAGAAACAATTGTGGGGGTCCAAGTGGACTTGGTGGGTGGCCACCAATATCCACCTAGATCAGGGTGAGGAAAGTTACAGATCCTCGGTCGAAGTTTGATCCACTGAAAGAGAAGATGACCTATAAGAAGGCACATAGAGAATTTGTTGCATCATAATGGGATATTCTAGAAGAGGCTCCAATAAATTATATGCCTCCAGTTTATGTTAGAACAACCATTAAAGGACCTAAAGTTGGAGAAGGTTCTATTAAAGCATTTTTGTAGAGTTGTATAGACTTGATGCAAGATGAAAATGCACTACAGAAGCTTCATAGATTGATCGATCAGTGCACTAGGGAACCAGAAGTAGTCACAACATATACCCCCAAATGCATAGTTAATCAAGTTGCGCAGAAGAAGAGAACAAGTCAAGGGTTCAGATTCAGGGAGTAGGTAGGTGGCTATGATATGGATAACATAATTCTCAATTGGGGATCGAATGTCAACATGGGAAAGTTGAAACTTACTTGCTCTCCTATTCAATTATGGTTGGAAAATCAATATACGATATTCCCTATTGGCAGGTTGTTTACTATGGAAGTGGATATTGATGGAATAAAGAGTTTTGTAAATTTTGAATTTATAGAAATCGTGGATGACACATATCCATATCCCTCACTATTAGGCATTAGTTGTTAATTTAACAATCAAGTTATTATTTACTTGAAGAAACGACAGATGATATTTGAGTCTGGTGATGTCAGAGTAATTGTGCCATTGGATCCCATGGAAGGGGACATATATGTGGAACATGTACGGGAGGAGTTAGACGCAGAGGCTTTGGACAACATCTATAATGTAACTACGTGGAGGGAGGACTATATCAATCCTACTGTGGATGGTGTGTTGATTTAGCATAGTATTGGTTCCCGCTCATTAGATTATGAAGAGGGTTTGGAGAACTAGTAGAATAGATTGCATGAAGTATCAACCATAAGGTGGTGCATGCATATTAGTTGTGCAGTGTGCTAGATCGGGATTGAAATGCAGGACCCTCCAAGGTATGATGGTTTATATGATGCTTTGTCTTTTGTCCAAGAGTTTGAATTGCAAATACCTGAACATTTAATGCTATTAGCATTTATGCTTCTTTGAGAGCAACTCCAGCGCAATGGTGGACTGCGCATAAGAGTACTGTAAAAACTTGGCAACAATGTAAACATTTGCTATGTATTCGATTTATTTTGGAGTTAGATCTTAGTGGAGTTAAGTACACAGCTTTGGATTGACTAACAACCCATGTGAAAATTTGTGTTGTTGCCTGGAATAGGAGAAAGATATCACAAGAGGAGTGGATTCATAGGTTTGTGCATATTTTATATGCCATTCCTAAGAACTAGTATGTTGAGTTGGAAGTGCATTGAGCAATAGTGGAATGGGATGATATGATACATATTTTTAAATCCACATTCAGTTTTGCAGTTGAGGATGGTGCGCTTGAAAAATCTCTAAAGTTTTTGAAGGAAAATATCTATGTGCCATAATGTCAGAATGTGCATAGAATGGTACCCGACATGTGTCTAGTGCATAAACATTTGTAGAAGGTACAAGAATTTATGGAGTGTTATAATATTGAAGAAGGAGTTGATGATGATGAAGACCATAGGAATATGCACATTCCATATCCAGAAGACGAGCACATAGTATCAGGGCCCAAATTGGAGACATAAGATTATTCCAAATCTATTAGAACGAAGAAAGTGAAAATCAACATTGTGCAGAATTTGAAGTTGGAGGAGATTATTGCGATGATGAGATAGTAGAAAAACTAATTGACCTATTGCAAGAATACCAGAATTTATTCCCAAACACTTTTGCAGAAATGAAAGGGATAACAAGATAATTGGGAGAAATTAAAATCCCCTTGAAGCCAAATGCTAAACCACTCAAGTAAAGGCCTTATGGGTTGAACCCAATTTATAAGCAAAAGCTTAAACAAGAGTTAGATAGGATGTTGGAAGCTAGAAAAATCAATCCAATGGAGGAATCATAATGTATTAGCCCCATAGTAGTCCATAATAAGAAGACAGGAAAATTAAAATTTATGTATATTTGAGGAACCTTAATGATGCATGTGTCCATGATCCTTTCCCTGCCCCTTTTATAGATGAGGTTTTAGACAATTTTGGAGGCCAAGAATCTTATTCATTCACTAATGAGTTTGTGGGATACCAAAAGATAAATATAGCCAAAGAGGATAGACCCAAGACTACCTTTGCTACAGAGTGGCATTATTTTCAGTACACAATGACGTTGTTTGGGTTAAAGAATGCACCTGCAGTTTTCTCTAGGATTGTTGTAGCAATGTTCGAGGAGTTCATACACAAGTTCTTGTAAGTGTATTTGGAAAATTGGACCGTGTTTAGTCAGTTGGATAAGGTTTTCATTGATGTCAATATGATGTCCAACATTTTTGAAGCTAGTCCCATGTAAATGGTGTCATCAATAATGATAAGCCATGGAAGGTTGGTAAGCCCTAGAAGGTTGATGTCTACATGATGCCCTAGCCCTAGAATCGTTGATGCAAGCCCCAAATGCTTGAATTATTGATATATGATGCCCTGGTTGAAGAAAATGTTGATGGTGATGAAACCCTAAGTACATGGAGGGAGCCCTAATTGAAGCCCTAATGTGTGCATAGTGTTTTTCAAGGATAGAAACATAATGTGTGCAAAAGATAAAAACAAACACACATAAGTGAAAAGTTTATTTAGAATAAACTTCATACTATGTCAGGCATAGTCTTGGTTTTTTGGATTTGGACCTTTGTAGTAAAAATTTGGCATATAAGTACTCTTGACTGTCGTAAGAAAATTCAAGAGTAGTTTTTAGAAGATTATTTATTGCTCATATTTATACAAATAGAATACTTCACCGATCATCAGATACTGTTATACTGAAAAGGACGTGATAATAGGTTTTGTAGCAACCTTCTCAAATAATTCAATTTAATGAAAAAACTATGCACATGTCACCTTACAAGTCGACCCTCGTGTCGGCTCCTCCACAAAGGGTCGTGTTTGTTCATTATTGGGAAAATTTGTATAAAAAAGTTGGACTTCTCATTCTTGCAAGTCACTCGATTAGAACACAATGAAGATTCAGATTTGAAGAAGAGTGGACAAAAGAGAGGCCAGGGAGGACGAAGGTCAAAGACTTTTGTTGGGCAATTATGTTTTGATTTTCTGTGGTGGGATTTTTTGGAGTCATTGAAGAACAGGCCCTACGAAATTGATTTTGGCCTTGTAATAGGGCACAGAATTTAGCCCCTCTTTTCTGTATAATTTCAGCCTACTTAAAAAACCTGGGACCTTCGGTTCTGAGGTAGATCTACTGCAACTCGGACCTATAGCTTGTATAATCTGAACATGTTCTAATTTGCATCTGTAGCAGATACCAAAAAGAATTTGTCTGTGGAGGCTTGTGTGATATTTGTTTGGACTACATAAGGTATATTTTTGAAACTATTGAGGCATCCAAATCTAGACTATTGACACTTGAACCTTGTGAGGCATCATTTATTGTCTTTGGAATCATTGAGAGCAGTTTATTGAGGATTGCTTGAAGAAAATCTTAAGAGTATTTTGAAGGACACTTGAGGAGATCTTATAAAATGATTAGAATTGATCTATTGTGCATTTTCTGAAGAAATTGTACTATTGAAGGAAACCCTAAAGCATCTGAAGGTATTCTTGGAGTATTGTTTGGAGCAACCTTAAGGAAATCCTTGTTGTAGAATCTTGAAGTGAAGACATCTATTTGAAACATCCCTTGAAGACTTGTTGAACCTGACTAAGAGGAGTTGTTGAAGAAGACTTGTTGGAAGTGGGCAATGGATTTTGTGGGTCCCATTAACCCGTCGATAAAAATATTAGGAGTATGGTATATTATTACTACACCATAATATTTGACAAGGTGGGTAGAAGGGTAGAAGTAACACCTTTGAAGGATTGTAGCGTAGAGACTGCTACACAATTTTTATTTGAGAATGTAGTGACCAAGTTTGGGTGTCCCAGAATATTGATGAGTGATCATGGTACTCATTTTTTAAATTAGACCATTTGTTCCGTTCACTAAGTAATTTGAGATATATCATTAGAAGAGCACACCTTACCATCCCCAAGCCAATGGAACTATAGAAGCATTTAGCAAGATTCTGGAGAATGCGCTGACTAAGATTTGTAATGTGAATAGGGATAACTGGAATTTAAGGATACTTGCATTACCTTGGGCATATAGGACAACCTGCAAAAGGTTGATATGACAAGCATATTTTAGTATAATGCATGGACAGGAAGCAGTAATCACTATGGAGTTTCTTGTACCAAGTTTACTCATTGTTGCATTCATGAGGATGATTGAATCTGGTGTTGTGGAACAAAGACTTCAAGATTTTTTGCAATGGGAGGAAGATCATGCACTCGCAGGACTTCATCAGAATGTTAAGAAAGCATGCGATAAAGCTTAGCATGATAGGTGCATTAAGTAGAAAAAGTTTCAATCAAGGGACTTAGTTCTAGTGTGATAGAAAATTATTGAAGCATCTAGGAAAGTTCCATATGCATTGGCTTGGACGCTATGTGATCATAACATTGACAGATGCAGGAGCAATGCAGTTGGAAAAGCTCAATGTTGAACCTATGGAAGGCTTTGTGAATGGGAGTCAACTAAAATTGTATAGGGACGGTTAATCTTCTGCGCATGATTGAGGAAGTGTGCTCCAAATAATGTTCTCTATACATAAGTAAATTGATAAAGCTAAAATGTTTTTGTTGGTGTCACAGAAAACATAGTTTTAGAATAGTTATGTAGTTTGTTGCATAACAATAAAGCTACTGCATGAAGGGACATATTGTGCATAGAGGAGTGTAGTGTAAGGATTTGTCGTAGATGTATGCAGCTCGTAGTGTTATGGCATGTGTGGATATGTGGAAGGAAATTGTCGAGCAGATAGGTGAACAAGGAAAAAACTCAGAACACGCATACAAAGAATTGATTGGTTACTATTCGACACGAATAACAACTTACAGTAGAAAACTGACGAAGTATAGGAAAGTGACTGTTTGAATCACGTCAAAGAGTTGGCATGACTGTGAAAGGAATGCTAAGCCATGTCATTAGCACTTCAATGAATGAGCCATCATAGTGAGGATATCTTCACAAGAGTGGATCTACATTCGTGATTGGGGATGGGACTATCATTGGTCCAAGCATGTGCCATACCAGCCATCACTCTAGTGTCATGGTTCATATCTTGGCGCAACACGTCAAATCATCTATATAGTGCAGAAGGGCAGTTTATTGTTCCAATCTATCTATGAAGTATGGAGTGAAGAGAGACATGGGAGCAGGGGTTAAATTTTACGGGTGACCCTACCCGTCAAGGAATTTTTTTATGACGTTTTTATTTTTAAACTGCCCATCATATGACTTTTAAAATGTATTTGTACAAGTTTCATCTGTGCTCTGTGAACTGGTTTGTTAAGAATAAAATCAAGCATAGCATATTTTTTTAATGGATTATTTATTTATTTTTAAACTGCTTCAAAGAACCTTTCACAATTAATTTATAAATTGAACCAGGCTAAAGTTCACTGGGCTGCCCCGTGGAATAGTAAAGAGCTTGAACTATGTAAATGTTCAAAAAGTAGATACAATATCACCATGTACAGAAATTAAATTTTGGACAGTTTCACCAAAAGAGGTAATTGTCAAAACACCACTATTACAAACATAAAAATAAAAGTAAAAACTTTAAATATTTAAGGTTCTCCTTTCTTTAGCATCTTTCCAGATGTCAAATACCCTATCCCATGCCACCATCGATGAATCAAGCCCTGTTAGAGACACCCGCATCAAGGCATCCAATGCAACTAATGATAGCTTTGTTCTTCGGACATCCTTTATTATGTTTTGTCTTGAGAATCCTCTCTCACAAGCAACTGTACTTGCAGGAATAGTAAGTATCGCCTGCCATAATTTTGACATGTGAGGAAAATTTGTATGCAACCCTGTAACATAAAAAATCCTCCATGCATCTTTCATGGATGATCCCTCGCAATTAACACGAAGAGTGTCAACAAATGGATGCAACTCTTTCAAACAAGCATCAAAATCAAATGTAGTTTTGTTTTCTTCACTTTGATAATAAGGATGTTGCAAGTGTTGAAAAATCTTTTCGAGCCAACGCTTTGAATTTCGTTCTCTGCCATGAACATCCTCTAAATAATGGCAAGGGCTAAACAATTTTGCTGAGTTGAAAAATGCAAGATCAGGGAATCTTGCGTTCAAATTCTCTACGAGAGCTTGAACATAATCTTTTGCAAGTTGTTTGCAACTTTCTATTGAACCTTCAATACACGGTTTCCATGATTGTTTTTGTATATCAACACAATCAACATATGCATGTGGAATTGTTACAAATCGTAATTCATGCTTGTGAACAAGCCCTTCCTTATCACAAATTTCTAGAAAGCCAAATTTAGAAGCATCTATAAATTTAGATAAATAACATGTGCCATCTGCAAATGTGTCGCTTCTTAAAAACCACCTTTTCAAAGTGTTTACCGTGACATCTATGGCTGCCCCTAAAGAGCTGACATCAATGTACTCTTCTTGGAATTGCTTGTTCAACTTGTTTAATTCACACATTATATCTGCAAGCATATGTAAACAAAATTGTACTGAAAATATTCTTGCCTTATCATACCATGAGTCTTTTCTTTCATTTTTCCACAATGTTAATATGGGAGGCATAAGTGCAACAAGTCTTTCAATGACCTGTCCCCTTGAAAGCCATCTAACTCCATGGATTTGAAGAGCTTGAAGAGTTTCAAGTTGCATAAGTTCCTGTAGAGCAATAAGTTGACTATTTCTTTTCGTAGAATTTTGCAGCCAAGAATATACCTTATTTGCTAATTTCTCAACAAATAATAATTCAGGTATTTTTTTTGAAGCATCTGATGCAGCTAAGGCTTCACGATGAGCAATGCAATGAACACCTACAAGATTAGGTACATCTTTCTTCAAGAAAGTGATAAAACCATTTTCATTACCAACCATTGAAGAAGCGCCATCTGTGGAAACTCCTATCAATCTTTCTGTTGAAAGGCCCCTTGATGCCATTAAATGTTTGATTGCATCACAAGTTGTTTTCCCTCTTCCATCGCAAACATTTATGAGCTTTAAAAACTGTGAAATTGGAGGACCCAATCCTTTTGAGTTTAAAAACGTGGCATAAACCACAAGATGTTTTTCTAAACTACGGTCTGTACTTTCATCTAACATCAATGAAAAAAAAGGGCTATCCAGCATTTTGGAAGTTTGTAGCTCTTCAAGGTACTGAGATATAGCAAAAAGGAATTCTTTTGCAACCATGTGATTTGTATATGACGTGTACTCTTTGTTCTTTGGCATATTTGGCATGTGTAAAGACATTGTAAGCAAACAAAGAGATTCATATTTTGAAAGTGGTAGATCCTCTTGAACCATCCAATATACTAATTTCATAGTAGTGATGACTCTTTCTTTGTTCATATCATCAATGCATGCAATGTGTTCTGTAATAGACTTCGCCTTCTTCTCATTTCCACATATCCACTTTGCCTGTGAGAGTTTATGAATGCTTGAATTAGCATGAACAATTATAGAATCATGCTGCAATGTAGAGCAACCAGTCCCAATTCCCCATGGCCCCATTGCCTTATGCATTTCACAATATATGCATTTCATAACTGTTTTTCCTTCATGCTTTGCCTCTCTCAACCACTTATATTTAGTTTTCCACTGATCACGAAACTCTCTTTTTACTTTTATTTTTCTTTTCTTTTGGGTGTTAGGTTCTCCGTGGTGAAATTCTTCATCACTTTTTTCATTATGCTCCAAGATATCATATTCTTCATTATGCCCCAAGACATCTAAATCTTCATTTAGATCAAAATCATGATCTTCTTTATCACGCAATGAAGCTTGAGATGTATTAGACCATCCAAAAAAAAATTTGATAGAAAGTTGATTCCCTTTTTTTGAAGACATTTTTGATATATAATACCTATATAATAAAAATAAAGTATTTAGTATATATGAATTTCATTTCATCAACTAAAACCATATTAAAAAAATAATCTTGCACAGGTATGCTGCTAAAAATCCCAAACGCTAAAAATAAATCTAAATAAATCATTTAATAAAATTATAAAAATACATCTTTAACAAATTCAATTAACTAATCCAACAAATGAAATTTTACAACAAAAATCCAAAACTAAACAATATAACAGAGCTGTTATAAAAAATGATATAACAAACTTTCACATGAAAATATTCATCTTAGTTGTTTCTTCTTATCCATCTCTCCTTTATCCCAGTTTTTATATGTAAATATTCATCGTCAGAAGACATGCAATGTGCATACCCCCATTTCATTTTCAAATGAAGATATCCATATTCGAGAGGATATACATAGCAGAACCCAACACAAAATCTTTCAGAAAAATAAAGAGAGTTCCCTACAGCTCCCACTGTCAAGAGCACAGGGACGCTGGAACTCGTAATCAGAAAAAGCAAAACAAAAGAATTCAAAATACCTGATTCACGATGCACAGTCTACAGATCAGCGGGGTGTTGGGCCCTTGTCATCCAACAATTCCTCTTGGATAGTCAAATCCTATCTTATCGGTTTTGTTGCCCTTAGTTCGACCATGCCTCTTTGACCACACAAGACCTCTTTTTCTATCATACTCAAATTTAACAGACCCTTGTCATCCAACAATTCCTCTTGGATAGTCAAATCCTATCTTATCGGTTTTGTTGCCCTTAGTTCGACTATGCCTCTTTGACCACACAAGACCTCTTTTTCTATCATACTCAAATTTAACAGATTCTATGACAGTAAAGGGAGAGGCACCTTCTTATGATACTAACTAAAATAAGTTTCCAACTAACAGTGAAAAGACACAGTTGAACTCTAGAAATAATGCACGGTAAGAACGGAGCAAAAATAAAGTATGCACAGTGAAACCCAAAAATAAACTATGCACAGTGAGCCCAACAAAAAATACTTTGGTTTATATATTTATGAAGGAGAATGCATTACAAAACACAAACGGGAGGCTTCGACTCCATTCACCACAGTAAGCTGGAAATTTTACGGAGACTTACTCCTCTGTTTTCACACAGTAAAAGACTGGTTTTACACAATAGAACAAAATATTCACGCGCCCACCGATTTTTGCTCCCCAATTCTTGCTCCAGACAGTCGAACATCAAGCTGCTTCAAACTAAAAACTATATGACACGCCATCGATGCATTTGACTGAAGACATGACGAGTATTAAATGGAATTAAGGGCACATAGACACATAAATTAGTTTTTCTGAACTTTCAGGTGTTGTGCATTACATACATATCCTGGACCCTTGAGTGTCTGCCGCATTGGGGATTCGGTGGTAAATTGATAGATTATTTCCCCGCGGACAGCCGGGACTCGGACTCATTAATGGAATCTGATACGTATTAACTTTTACAGGTGGTAAGTTCGTAGCGAATTGAATGTAAAATCTGCACCGCAGATCCGATCACTGTCACACGGTAAACTATATTAAAAATGCCATACGGTGAATCGGTGATAGCCATCCGAATCCCGATCATGTCACACGGACCTGCCATAGGTTATAAACTTATATATATATATATATATATATATAATTTATAAAAAAAAAATTTAAAACTTTTAATTTTTAAACATGCCCGTCAATATGACGGTTTTGAAAATGAATGACAGGTTTTAAATTAAAACGTATTTTACGGGGAAAATTACGAAATACGGGCATACGGGCGTCAAATTTAACCCCTGCTCGGACTCATTAATGGAATCTGATACGTATTAACTTTTACAGGTGGTAAGTTCGTAGCGAATTGAATGTAAAATCTGCACCGCAGATCCGATCACTGTCACACGGTAAACTATATAAAAAATGCCATACGGTGAATCGGTGATAGCCATCCGAATCCCGATCATGTCACACGGACCTGCCATAGGTTATAAACTTATATATATATATATATATATATATATATATATATATATATATATATATATATATATATAATTTATAAAAAAAAAATTTAAAACTTTTAATTTTTAAACATGCCCGTCAATATGACGGTTTTGAAAATGAATGACAAGTTGCGTATAACGTGGAGGTTTTAAATTAAAACGTATTTTACGGGGAAAATTACGAAATACGGGCATACGGGCGTCAAATCTAACCCCTGCATGGGAGGAAGTTAAAATCGTTGAGTATTACCAAGAGAGGTACCGCTGGAAGTTTCAAGCGTCCTTGAGAAGGGGAGGATTGAGGGTGAAGCCGTTAGGAGTTCTAATTGATGTTATGCAGTCTGTGGAAAATCTTGTTAACACATTAGTTGCAGGCGAGGCGACACAAAGAGAAGTTTCAGATGAAGATATACCACCAAGAAAGTCGAGCACAACATTAGTTTATAGCTTTCATGGGGATGTTACTGATAGCCCAAAGTCGAGGATGGATTTTGAAAGATAGCTTCACATTGGCCGATCACGCATGAACTACAATATTCATAAGGAATTCACCCTTGTGCTCGACTTTCTTGGTGGACTATCTACATCATCAAAAGAGACAAAATCATAATAACTAATTCTCCTACAATGTGATAGAATTTCTATATAGTATTTATTTTATAGTATTTAAACGTTAGTACATTAATATATTAAATTTGATTTTTTATATTAATATGTATTATTATTTTATTTTTTGGTATCCCAGAGGAAACCAGCAACCCGCCTGACACGTAACTACTAGTAAACCTTTGCAGGCTTGTCCTCCTCTCCTTAAATTGGGTGGTAAACAATGGGATTTGAACCTTGGATATCTCAATTTTCACAAATTTCACATCACTTTGATCAGCAATTGAATTGCCCCCTCGGACTCATATATAAGTTCCATTTTGAAAAAATTAATATGTATCAATTTTAAATTGTATTAAAATATGCAAAATTAAAATGTTAAATTACTCAAACAACCGTAACATCGAAATTATTAATTTAATTTGGGTTAATAAGTATATGATTATTGAAATTTTAATATCCATCAACATTGAAAAATGTGAAATAAAATTTATATACATATTTATAAAATTAAACTATATACATACACACATAAACTGGAAACATCTTTGTGAATTTGAATCTTTTTTATAATTTTTGGAAAAAAAGAATTGTTTGTCATTGACATAGTGTTGATTTAGTTATGTTTATTGAGGACTCATAAAAATGCATACAATTATGTTTATTGAGGACTCATAAAAATGCATATTATCCAGAATTATAAATTGAGTATTATTAATATTTTTAAATAAAATTTATATGTAGTTTAGTCTTTAATTTATAGTGATATTTTAAATAAATATAACAAAAATATTTGTAATAAATTAAATATTTGTGATAATTGAATAAAAATATATGTATTTTAATTTAATAATATTGAAAATTGATTCTTATTAATATTAAAAATTGATCTTAATTTAAATCTATCTATACTATAAACTCATTCTCAAACTCTCGTTTCCTTAAAGTTGAAGCTCACAATTTCCAAAATTGTTCCCAACTAATTGGGGACATTTTGTTCTTGTTCCCAAGCTCCAAAAAATGCCAAAATGGTAAGAATAGGTTTAAGAGATGCCAAGAAAGGTTCATGCATAGCCAGTGGATTGCATGTTTGTGGTATGTTACTAGAAAAAAACTAGAGGCAAGGAAGAGTGTTAGTCCCAATATGAAAATATTGGGTATATATATATATATATATATATAAGAGAGTGTTAAAACATTTAAATAGTGTGTTTTTTGGTGTGAGAGATATGTGTAATTCTTTTAATACTCAATATGGAACTTTCCAGTGACATATATGTGTGTAAGTATGTATATATTGTACTGAGAGTTAGTTACCTAATATGAAAAAAGGTAAATACCATGTTAGATAATATTATATTAAAATAATAAAATAAACAACTCAATTAAAAATAAAGGTACAAGTTAGCGCATAATTGATGAAATTCAAAAAGATCAAACAATTGGAAAGAGCTAAGAGAATTTTTGAATATTGATTAACAAACAAAATTTTTGGGTAGAAATCACATGATAGAAAATTTTACCGACATGTTTCAAACCATTTAGTGTGGTTCATCATCTTGCCTCATGATGAACCACACTAGATGGTTCAAAACGCGTCGGCAAAAATTTCTATCATATAATTTCTACCCAAAAATTTTGTTATTAGTTAAGAAAATTATATATCAAACTGACCCTGGGTAACCAAGTGAACAGATCAACGCACTAGTGAACATAGCTTTTAGGTTAGCTTTCAATAATCGAATCGAATTTCTTCTAAAGTCATTGGCCTCAATTTTCGTCCATTTATGACAACGAAATAATGTATTCTATTCCCTTAGCAAGGACATTATTGTGTTTTTTAAATGTTTCTACGCATATTAGTCAACTATCTATTATATCAAAGTGAGAAACAATAAAAGATACTAAAAGAAGAAGAGGTCCTAATTTTACTCGCTAAATTGAATATCCTAAATGTTTCGAGACAAATGTTGTCCATTACAAACTGCAAATTAATTGTGGTGGAACGAAAAGATTAATATAAATGCCATTTCCATTTAACCATTAAAAGAATAATGTACACAAGATACAAATTCACAATGAGGTTTTATTAGAGATAAAGAAATAAAAAGAAATGCTAATTTTACCTATTGCTAAAAGCCAAGGATTCACTATGGTGCAATTTGCAATTGTGGTGGAACAAAAAGACTGATAAAGACCTAATCTTTAACCAACCACTAAGAGAAATAAATGAATTCAAAATATAGATTATAAGAAATCATAAATTTAAATGAATTCAACAAAATATAGATTATAAGAAATCATAAATTTACTTGCTATAATGGCTTATAAAATTGGATGGAATCAATTTTGATCGATTTTGTATAACGAAAATGTCAAACACATTTCTATAACTCTACTAGCTGAATAAATGAATTATTTTTACTTATCTGTGATCAAGGGAGAAGTTCCAAAGGGAAGTTTAAAGATGTTGAAATATAAAGGAATGATTACACTTAAATTTTGTATGCAATAAAGAAGATGGTAATTGATAACAACTATATGGCATGGTATTAATTGCAATAAAGGAAGATGGTAATTGATAACAACTTTGCTCCATGGTATTAATGGTTGCTTGAGATTGCACAGATTTAAAATGATTAAATCCAATTTAGTATTTAAAGTTGCATTATAAGATAGCTACTAGTTACTCAACTAAAAACCAATGGTTTTATACACAACTAAAAAGATATTTAAACTTTTTACTTTAAAAAGTGGAATGTGTAAGGTCAATTCTTTCATAACATTATGAGGAAGTCCTTTGGTTAACATTATTGTCAGTGATGATTCAAGCTTTTAGTTCCCAAAATTCCAAGTTAAAAAGACAACAAAATAAAATTTTAAATTGATACAGACATTTTTTAAGTTAATTTTTATTTATTTATTTATTTATATCGAAGAGTTGTATATAGTTTTCATTTTGGTATTTTAATGGTTTGTCACTAGAGAAACCATCCCATTGGTAAAACTAGTGACTGTCAATCTAAGATATTAACAAATTCAAAAATAAATAGATCTTAACCAACATTTGCTATCTATCATAATATATAACAAAAATACTGATGAAAACATGGACAACTATTGTAATAGTCATATGTGATACTAAAAGAAAAATAGCAAAGACATGAACAAGACTAAGAAGAAATTGAGGCATTGACCTCAATGGGGACTAGTTCCATAGGGTTGTGGCTACTAGGTCCTGGTCCCGGAGTAGTTGTTGCTTTAATGTGTGTCAATATCCCCTTTATATCCATCAACCGAAGCATGGTATCATCCAACATGAACAAAATATTTTCCTTAGCATCATTCTTATACAATAGGACATTTCCTATGAGAGATTTCACGCAACAATATAAATCGATAGTATACATATATATTAGTTTTAGCATCTATATACCATGTCTGAGACTAACCTAGATTCATCTTAACCTTGACTCTATCAAGTGCCGAGAGGGATAAAAATTTGTTATGGTGCAAACATTTCCTCAAGTTCTGAACTCAAAATAAAGTTTGCACTTGGAGAGATTCAATCCGTCTCGATTTATGTATAATATGACTGAAACTAACCTAGATTCATCTTAACCCTGACTCTCTCAAGTGTCAAAAGGGATCAAATTTGTTGTTGTGCAAACATTTCCTAAAGTTTTGAACTCAAAATAAGGTGTGCACTTCGAGAAATTCAATCTCTCTCGATGCTTGATAGATCTAAGGTTAAGATGGATATAAGTTGGTATATAAAGGACCAACATAAATTCATCTTAACTCCAAATCTACCATGTAATGAGAGAAATCTATCATGTAATGAAAGAGATCAAAATTTTCAAAATGAAAACATTTTTACACTTCAAGGAATTTGATCCCTTTCGACTAAAAGGTGAATTTATATTATTATCATATTACAATAGATTCAATATTGAATATAAATAAATATAATTGGTTCAATCAAAAATATAATATTCATTTTTTTAAGATTGAAAATAAAATATTACAATAAATAAAATAAATTTATGATTTCAAAATGTTTTTTAATACAACAAGATTCATAGGCACAAATTCATTACAACAATGTTCACCATGCCACTAGTGGGAATTTGACCCGGGTGGGAATGATAACAATCATTAACCCAACCACCCAAGATAACCCCAATTGACATATAATTTCAAAATATATTATTGATTTTAAATTTATAATGTATTAAAATAAATATTTAGAACAAAAAGTATTTTTTATTAAAATAATTGTGCCAAGAGGCATTGTACAGCCTAATAAAAATGAAATGTTGTAGTGTTTATAAAATGAAGCATTAAGTTGTTGTTGTTGTTGTTTTTTTTTTTAAATGTCAACTTAATTAAAAAAGTAATAAAAATTCAAAAGCTTTAAAAATAATCAATTAATTAAATTGAATTTCTTATATTGTAATTTTGTTTTTATTAATAAAATTGCAAGGACTTATTTCCATAAAAAACATCATAATATGCATATCGCATTAAAAAAATTAGTAATTATCATGGTTTTAATAAAAATAAAATAAGAATATGTATATATATAGAATTTATATAAATAATATTATTAAGAAATAATATAGATTCATTTTAATTCTAAATTTGCCAAGTACTACCAAGAGGAATCAAATATCTCGAGGTGCAAACATTTTCTCAAGTTTTACACTCAAAAAGAGATTTGCATATGGAAAGATTTGATCATCTAGGGATTTGATAAATCCAAAGTTAAGATGAATCTATATCGGTTTAAGACATTTTGTTTTTTGTAAATTCATCAATAGATTTATATTGATAGCGAAAAAGTTTAAAGTTGTTCCAAAATTTACATTTCCACATTTTTCTTTTTGCTTGCCAAAACATTAATATGGATGGACATGTCTGAAACTATGGAAACCAGCAGAATATAGGAACAAAGAATTGCCTTTTGCATCTAGCGAGTCATGCTACTAAAAACTTATTGATTTAAGTCATATTGGATAGGATTATATTACCATCATACAATACATAAAATTATAAAGTAAAGGTGATATTAAATAGAAAGAAATAATTAATGTGATAGGAAAATATTGATATATTTATAAAGTAGTTAACTATTTAATAACAATATTAATTGTTGGACACCTAATCCGCTAAGGGTTGGTGTGGAATATGAATAGTCAATAGAGTCCAAGAGACCCCTTGGAATATCGAAAGCAAGGGTCATTAGAATGTATTATAAATGTATATCTTGTGAATAATAAATCCAATTCACATTTATCTTATATGTTATCTTCTCCATGTATGTGTTTAACATGGTATCAGAGTTGCAGGCAAATATCTTCCCTGCTCCAATTTGAGCCACTGGTTTTGTAGCCTTTCTCTACGTGTTAGTTCCGCCCTCTACTCATCAAACTTGCTACCATACCCTGTCTATTTGTCATAATTTTTTCCCTCCATGATTTCTCTATTTGACGATCAATACCTAATTCTTCCTTGAAGAAATTTTTTCCTAACATCTGAGCACTTGATTTTTTCTTTATGCATATTTTGTACGAGGTCGATTGGGGTTCCATTCTACATGTCATTCTAATCTATCATTCTGAATGATTCTTTTGTGTGGTTTTCTATCCACATTGTAGACTTTTGGCATTACATTGAATCATAGTTTGATCACTGCATACGCTGCCCTGGATTTATACGTTGTTGGATGCTTCTTTGCGTAAATGACAACCCCATTTATTTGATTGTGCATTTCTCAATGCTAGACCCACCATATTTACACCCTACTCCAACCTGACATTTCCTCATCCCCGTCCTTTGTTTTTACTTTGTTTGAAATTCTCTCAACTAGTTTACGCAAGGAATTTTAGGGCTTAGTCAGTCGGATATAAAATTCACCTTTTATAAAACCATTTTGCAACATTTTTCTGGAGTGTGCATGTGGGCTATTGCAAGCGCTCCAGTGTATTGTGCGAACTTCAAGACTGGAGAATAATATCCTATGGGTTTTATGTTATTAACAGAATAATTTCCATATTCAACATAGATTTGTGAGCATATTGATTCTATCTAGTTTAAAAGGAACAAGACTAGTGGAAGGTCGAAGTCTTAAGCCATTGTCCTCAAGTAGTGACACACAAATGGTGCAAGCACTAGAAGTGATGGATACTACCACGGGAACCACCTCATCCATCTCAGTAGAATATAAGAGGTTCCATGCGTGCAATTAGATGTAGCTTCCACTGTATATTGAAGGAATCCATGAAGGGAAAAGTAGAAATAGATTGATATATTTCTATTGGAGGAATTGAGCCCAGTTAAGTGTTGTGCAACAACATATTGCTATGCTCTTATGGCGTGGATTTGAGAAATGTGTTGTTTTCATGATATTCTGGTTACGTAGTGTACACCACTACGATTGACCTGAAGAAAGGAAATGTGGACACCATTGCCCCAATCTACATTGGAACTAATCTGAACATATTCTCAGAACCTATATTACAGTTTTTGCTATGAATATGACTAATTCATTGGCGTGTGAGGAAAATCATAGTGAATATTCTTTCGTTCAGTGAAGAGGACTTACCCAATATTGTATAGGCTCAAAATATCATGGGTGAAAAAAGAAATTTTAAAAGGTTGTAGTCAAAATACTATTGCCCCTTATCAAAGCAGTGCCTATGACCCTTTTAGTGCAGAAGAACTAACAGATGAGATGGAATTTGATTTTGGCTCAGAAGAGAAAAGATAAATGAAGTGTAATATTCTTGCAGGTTGGAGAGATTGAGTGGATTCATTTTAGAGAGATTTATCCATGAAGCATGGGAAGCGTGTTGAGGTCTAGAAATGCCTCTTTTTGCCATCAGATTTTACCTTCCTGTTACTTTTCTACAAAAGCCTCAGCATATTAAGGTCAAGATCAATACCTACAAGGTAATAATCATCCATACTTAAATTCTATGTTTTTAGTGAAATTGTGACAAAAGTATCTTGCAATTACCGATTTTTGTATATTTTGCAACTAATATCCATTTCCGCAGCAAAATCCATTATTAGATAGGTTTCAGCGTTCTAGAAGAATAAAGAAGACTGTCAAAAGATGGCATTTGGATCCTAGATGGATAACCACCAACTGACATTGTTTGGCAAGCTAAGCGAAATCATAGATCTTGAATTCAAAGGCTGAGTCAAACTTAGAAGCTAAACACAGGAATCATATAATCAATTGAGCGAGGCAATTAAGCAAATAATGAAGCGAGCGAAGCACTTAGCTCTTATATCAAAGGTGTCAGATTTACTTACAGATTCTCGACTTAAAACTCTTCTGAGTTATTTTTATTATTTGTATAAATAGTAGTAAGAAAAACTAAGAACAAAGTAGAAGTGGCGCTTATTGTTATTAAGTTTATAATCCTTTTGTGGACAAATTGATACTATGTTTTCTTAATACAAGTTCTTGTTATTCTCCAAATGCGTGCGTGAAGAATCATTGAGTATTAAAGTAACCCTGCACTCCGAGAGGCCCCACTGCACGCTGTGAGGTTTTGTTTTAGTTTTTCATTAACGCTTTTCATTACAGTTATTTCGTTTTAGTCATTTTTACAGAGTACTCATAAACCAAAAATACCAAAAAAAATATATTTACACTATACATTTTTGATATCGTTATTAGTCGTTTCAACATTCAATTTCAGCTTCTCTGAGTTATTTCTTCATTCACACCTAACTTCTAATATGATGAACAAAGTACATTTTAGAGATGGACGTGCACATAGTAATCAGCCTTGGATTTAAAGTTTCGCATTTTTTTGGATTTCATTATCATTCCCTTTTTGAAGCAACTTTATTTTTTTGCAATTTACATTTCGTTATTAGATCTTTCATATTTTTCAATTAATATAAAGATTTATTTTTAGCAATTAGTGTAGAATGAGTTCAATTCCGCAGCAGTAAGTTAGATCATTTTCTTTCATGTTTAATCTTCAAGCATTTCCTTTTGATAGACTAGAGTTAAGTGTGGATTTCACCAATATAGATAAGATTCTTGATTTTCAAAAATATAAGCTTAAATAGGAGTCTAGATTAAAAGAACATGTGGGTTGACTCTTTCCAATTTGTATAAAAAGCATTTCATTCATCTTTAAAATTAGTTTCATTTTTAGATCACTTAATTTGCAAAATAAATCCTAGCATATATAGTGCACATACTTGATCTGTTTTTGTATGATTAGTTTTGATGTGCTAATAACAATTACAGATTTCTAAACATATGCTTGTGTATTTCTTCTTGTACTAGGGTTTCCTTAGTTGTTTGTGCATACGATCAGGAAAATTTCCTTAATTTTAAATTGACATTCATGAGAAAAATAGCTTCAAACACAAATACTGAACAACAAACATTCAAAGTATAGCAAACCATCAAAGAGACAATTTAACATAGTTTTTTGATAAAGGAGTTCACCCCTCCTGGGCTACATCTCCTTGGTCTAGCTTCCATGGCTTGGGCCTATGTATTAGCTCGATGTGGAAAAATGTTGTTTTACAAATCTCTATGGCTCCTAATACCTGCACCAATGTGTTCAGAATGTCCAAATTAGCTAAGAACACCTCTTCCTAAGCTCAATTTGGTTGAAAATTGACTTCTCTATGGCTCAGTCATTGTTTTCCTAGAAAAGCTTTGCTAAATCTAGAATGACTCCAGTTAGTGCGCTAAATTTGGAGGCAGGCCTGAATTTGGGGGCACCTCCAAAAACTCTTCCAGATTAAACTGAGGGTTGACTAGTTGTTAAACTGCGCTTAATTAATATTAAAACCCGGATTAGCGCATAAATCCCATGTTAGTGCGAAGATCGCGAAGTTAACTGACCATAAACGTAACATCCAGTGGAACTGGACACATGCTAACCATTTGGAGTTTGGTATGTCAAAACCACTGGGTTTGATAACTGTAACCGTGTTGTTTTGTTGTGATCACATGCGAAACCATCGCGGAGTTATTAGGTTGGAGCCATCGGGTTAGCATAACTATTACAGTTCATATATAAGCATTCACATGTGAACTGTCATGGTTTTGGAGTTTTGGAGCCCGCCGATTTTGATAATTGTTTGCGGTTAATTAACGTTGTGTTCACATGGGGGAGGGTTGGCCCTCCCCTAATCGACAACCCATAATCGTTAGGCCGGAGGTTGCGGGTTCAACCCGACCTCCAACCAAAAAAAAATCCACTGTTTAGACCTCCAACCCAACCTTTGGGAGGTGCCACGTGGTGGCCTCCGGCTTGCCACGTGGCATTCTTCCATTGGTCCATAGTTAAACCAATAGAAATGCGCCAACACATCACCTGTACAACCTAACCAAACATTGCCACTTGTCCATCCCTAATTCGCAGTTAACCAGCGTTGACCATGCCTAATCACATGCCATGTCAGAAGTATTGATTGTTGATTGTGTAGTGACTGGGCATTTTTTTTTTGCAAATTTCGCCTGTTTAGCAAAGCGATCAGAACACAATAACTTTCTCATACGAACTCGATTTTCGACGAAACGAGTTACGTTATGATCATTTTTTCGAGACAGACACGGTCGTTCAGGTTTTGAGCCATTCTAAGAACTTTGATTCTTGAGCTAAATATTGAGCACCTGATCACATACACTTCACAAGAACACGAATCCTATTTGACATTTAATGAAGTGAATTAAAGACAATTAATTTACCAAACATAATGGCACCATTACTGGGGAAGTGTATATAGGATTCCACTCTTGCATTGTATTTTAGGAGTTTTTAATTTGATAAAATTGAAAAATGATAAGAAAATATTTATGCATAGAGAAAGATATTCTAGGGGTAGTTTTGTAAGTAGAGGTAGAAGTTCGATCACAACATCACCACTCACTCCACCTAGACCTCATAGTGCCACACCATCCAACCATACTCACATCCCATCATTGGCAGGTAGACATAGAATTTCTAAGGTGCATATATCATAAATCTAATCTAGAGATTCACCAACTTCTTCTACAAAAGCTATAGTTGACGAACCACATCCCCAATAGAAGGAGTAATCTTCCTCTCTTCAACAGGAGAACAAATTCTAGGACAAGAACTAGAAGTGCCTAATGAAGAAGAAGAATAAGAAGAACCTTATTTTAACATACCATTAGTAAAGGAACCAAAAGAAGAGCTATATAATCCTATTATCAAACCTTGTATTAGCTCTGAAGAATCTACAATGGTAAGGGAAGGAAAAGGAGAAGTGCATAATGTAGATGGTGGTGAATTTAGGATTGGAGGTGGAAGAGGTAGAGGAGGAAATAGAGGAGGGGGTGGAGGTCGAGGTGGTGGTAGAGGTGGTAGGGGAGAACCAAATCCTTATGGATTTCCCATCTTTGATGAAGATACCATCGCTACAATGAAAAACATATCACCTTCCATTCTCCCTAATTTCCATGGTTTAAGGCATGAGGATCCCAAAACATTTCTTTTTGAGTTTGAAGGTCTATGTAGAACTTATGGTTATCTACTTAATCCTCAAAAGTTGAAATTGTTTCCAGCAACCCTTAAAGGTGGAGCACTTAAATGGTTTGTGGGACTAGGAATACATACAATTAGAACATGGGATGAAATGAAAAATGTGTTCTTAAAAAAATGCAAGGATTATTGTATACCCCATAACCTTAAATATTAAGTCTTTAAGATGATGCAAAAAGAGGACAAGAGCCTTGAAGATCTAGCTGAAAGATTTGTTTACAACATCAAAAGAGATAAAATATATAATTTGAACGATGAAACACTAAAAGCTATTTTGTTAAAATCCAATAAATATGAATGGATTGATATTATAAATTTAATGGGAAAGGGAGGTGTGTCACAACTTTCATTTTCATAAATCTGTGATTTATGTAAACATATCTCTAGGGGTAAAGCTAGGACAGACAAAAATCCAAGAGATCATGTAATGCTTAGAATTAATAAATTTGCAACTGGAACAATAAGTACAGCTGAAATAGGAAATTTGCTTGATAATTTTAAAACAAATATCTTAGGGAGTCTTAGTGAACAACTAGATACCCTTAAGATACAAAATAAGCAGAAATCTGAAAATGTTGCATTATCTATTTTTTGCCCCGTGTAGAAAGAAACATGCCCTAAGAGAATGTCCCCTGGATAGTATAGAAATTTGTGCCATATGTGTTGAAAATCATAATACAAAAGAATGTCCTTCAATACGTGGTCTTAAAGTTGTTTTCCAAGGAGAAGCTGAGACAAGTCAAGTTGAATCTCTTTGTTTTATTGCTAAGAGACCATGGAAAAATCAATAATCGAATATGACTAAAGGTTTCAATACTCAACCATATGCACAACCACAAAATAATTGGATTGCACCCATGCCATGGTAATCTTGGCCCCCACAATCTCAAAATCCATCTTGGGCTCAAGGTTGGAAAAATCCTTATGGAAAATATCCTCAGTTTCCTCAGTTCTAGCACCCATATCCTTCTTTTCCACCACAATTTTATCCTCCTCAACCAACCCAACTTCCTCAATTTCAAAATTCAAATAAAAAACTCTCATTACCATTTCCTCAAAAACCCAATCAACTACCTACCCAACCACTATTAAATCCAAACAATAAAAATCAACAAGCTATTTATAATGTCGAAGGACAGAATTTTCAAGCTTGTATGATTACCCCATTAGGTCTAAATGATGTTCAACTTGTATGGATTTTACCAAATAAGTCACCAACAGTTGTCATCCAAAAATCTAAAAAGAATGAAGTTCCTGAGAAAGATGCAAATCTTGGTCAAGGAAACATTCCAAAAGGAAGATGTTCCTATATTATCAAAGGATGAACAAATAAAGCAAACTCCTATAGTTCCTCTAATAGAACAACCATTTGTTTCTTTGCAAGATCCACCTTTTCCTGAAAGACTTAAAAGATTGATAAAGAAATAGAGAGGCAAATTGTTTTACCAAATTATGATATGCTAGATGAACTTAAGAATATTTGCATTAAAATTTCTTTATTATAGACTATAAAGGAAATACCAATATTTGCAAAAACTATCAAGGAGTTATGCATTAGAAAACCAGGAAGAAAAAGAAAAGATATCAAAAAGATCCAATTGGTAGGAAAAATTGTTGACATCATGATGGGAAAACCTATTGTTCAAAAATATCTAGATCCAGGTAGTCCTATTGTGAAAATTCATATCAATGGTGTTGAGATTCCAAATACTTTAATTGATCTAGGAGCAGCCATTAATATCATGAGTAAACAAACAATGGAACAACTGAAGCTTCCTAATCTTCAATATACTCCTACATTATTACAATTAGCAGATCGATCTATTATCAAACCGGATGGAGTATTAGAAGATGTGTCTGTTTCTCTAGATTCTTGGGAATATCCTGTAGATTTCATGATTTTGACTCCCAAGAATAATTTAGGAGGCCATCTATTGATCCTTGGTAGATCTTGGCTAGCTACAATTGATGCATTCATAAGTTATAGATTTGGTGATATGTATATCTCTGATGGAAATTCCACTAAGAAGTATACCTTGTATCCTATTGCAAAAATAATAACTAAAATAGAAAGTGAAATTTGGTTAGATGATGATAATGAAGACTTTGATGATTTGCAACCAGTTTATACTTTTTCACAATTAGATGAAGAAGATCAATTGATAAATTTAATGAATAATAATGATTCTTCTTCATACTGTGAGCAAGATCAAAGTTTTCAGGAACAATGCAATATTGAATATTTATCATCTCACCAAATGGCTTTACATTCTATGGATAAATTTGGTAATTATCAAGTAGAATTTTTTCGAGATAAAACATTGAATATTAACAATAATTTGGAAGAATTTAAAACGAGAAAATTGGTTCAGATGCTACAAATACACTCCTCTTCTTATGCATGGGAATACACTAACATGAAAGGGATTGATCATAAAACTTGTATGTGTCATTTTTGTATTGAAGAAAATGCCAAACTAGTTAGACAACCTCAGAGAAGGATGAATCCTAATCTGAGTTAAGTTGTTAAGGATGAATTACAAAAATTACTTAATGTGAATTTCATTTATCTAATATTAGATAGTCAATGGGTGTCACCTTTAGTGATTTTTCCTAAGAAAAATGGAAAATGGAGAGTGTGCATTGATTACAGGGAATTAAACAAAGCTACTTTAAAAGATCATTTTCCACTACCTTTTATAGATCAAGTATTAGATACCTTGGCAAGGAAAAAGTATTTTTCATTCTTAGATGGTTTTAGTGGATATAATCAAATCCAACTAGCACCAAAAGATCAAGATAAAACTACTTTTACATGTCAATGGGGAACATATTCCTATCAGGTCCTTCCCTTCGGATTATGTAATGCACTTGCCACATTTCAAAGAGAAATTTTAGGTATCTTTTCTTATCTAATTCATGATTATGTGGAAGTATACATGGATGATTTTACTATATATGGTGATACTTTTGAAGAAGCAATGGAAAATTTGGAAAAAGAAAAAAAAGTTGCTAGATGTGAGGAAAATCTTTCATTAAGCCATGAGAAATGTTTTATGATGTTCAATGAAGGGATTGTTTTAGGCCACCATATTTCAAGTGATGGAATTAAAGTGGACACATCTAAGGTAGAAGTAATTTCTAAAATTTCAATTCATGTTTGCCAAAGAGATGTAAGAAGTTTTTCGGGATTTATTGGATATTATAGGAGATTCATAAAAAATTTCACAAAAATAACCTCTCCACTTTTCAAACTTCTTACAAAAGATTGTGAATTTGTTTGGAATCCTGTCTGTTAGAAAGCATTTGAGACATTGAAACAAAAGATTATTGAAGCACCAATTTTAAGAGGACCTAATTGGGGGGCACTTCCTTTACCTTAATCTACTGATGCTTCAGATACAACTCTAGGAGTTGTCTTGGGACAAAAAATTTAACTCCTTATGCTATTTACTATACAAGTAAAAATTTGACTCCTACAGAGTTTAATTACACTGTAACAAAAAAGGAGTTTTTAGTTGTTGTTCCTGCCATTAATAAATTTCGTCGTTACATTATTGGTTATGAAACTTTTATTCATACAGATCATTCTGCGATTAGATATCTAATGAAAAAACCAATTATTAATGGTAGAGTTACAATATGATTGTTATCACTACAAGAATTCAACATTACTATTCTTTATAGACCAGGAAAATAAAATACAGTTGTTGATTTTCTTTCTAGATTGCAGAATAATAATGAGGATGTTCATGTAAAAGATAACTTTCCTGATGAATATATTTTTGTGGTATCTACTAAAACACCTTGGTTTGCAGATATTGCTAATTATTTGGCTACAGGAAAGTTACCTCCACAACTATCAGCTAGAGAAAAGCAAAAAGTGATCAAAATCAATGCACCTTATTCCTGGATAGATGGGGAATTGTACAAAACTAGACCTGATTTGATTATCCAAAGATGTGTTCGAGAAGATGAAGTACCTGAAATCTTGAAAGCTTGTCATGATGAACCATGTGGAGGACATTTTGCCAATAAAAAAACTGCTTACAAAATCCTTCTTTTGGGATATTATTGGTCATCTATTTTTATGGATGCCAAAGAATATGTTAAAATATGTAATAGTTGTAAAATAATGGGGAAACCCTTTCCATCGATGAGATGCCTCTACAACCTCAGGTACTTATAGAACCCTTTGAAAAATGGGCTCTAGATTTTGTTGGACCAATAAATCCTCCATCTAAACAGAAAAGGTATATACTTGTTTTCATAGATTATGTTACAAAATGGGTAGAAGCTAAACCTATTTTATTGGCAACTGAAAATGTTGTAGTTACGTTTATTTTTTTGGATATCTTCACTCATTTTAGTGTTCCAAGAGAAATTGTAACATATAAAGGTACTCAATTCACAACAAAGTTGGTGCAAAAGATCATGGAGCAATACAAAATCAAGCATCGAAAATCTACTCCATATAATCCACAAGCCAACGGGAAAGTGGAATCTACCAACAAATTTTTTGAAGCAATTCTTACCAAAATTGTGCATTTACATAGAAAGGATTGGACAGAAAAGATTCCTGAAGCATTATGGGCATATCGAACCACATGGAGAAACATAATTGAGCATACTCCTTATGAGTTTGTATATGGGAACCAAGTCTTGCTTCCAATTGAATTCCAAGTGGAGACATTGAGAACACTAGTCAAATTGGACCTTGATCTCTCAGAAGCTCAAAACAAAGGTTGGCTCAATTGAATGAGTTGGATGAAATCTGACAAGATGTTATTCAAAGAACTAGCATAGTTCAGTAACAAAGATCTAAGTGCCTTGACAATTTTATCAAAGCTAAAAAGTTCAAGCAAGGTGATTGGGCTCTTCTCTTTGATTCCAAGTTTAAATATTTTCAAGGAAAATTTCAAACTCATTGGCTTGGTCCTTATGAGATTGACACTATTTTTTATAATGGAGCAGTCTAGACAAAAACTATTGACGATGAAAAAATTACTTTCCTTGTTAATGGTCATAGATTAAGATTGTATCATAAACCACTAACAAGGGAAGAATTTGTCAAATATTTGCAAGAGAATTATGAATTTAAGTTGGTTAAGGAAGAGGATTCTTCTCCTCACCCTCCAACTTCATTGTAATTTTTAATATATATATATATATATAAACAACAACAACAACAACAACAACAACAATAATAAAATAATAATAAATAACGTATAAATATGAAAACCAACTATGTTGGCATATTTATGCAGAAAATATTAATTGAAAACCAAGATTTCTTGGCAGCTTAGATTTTCAAAGACCCTTTTTCTTGTCCCTATTTCTTTTGTCCTTCTCTTTATTTTCAGGTGCCAAAACTACATTTATGATCAAGTATTTTTATTGATCATCATCAGCAGCAACAACAACAGTAATAAGGAAGCCTTCTTCTAATAAACTAGCCATAGCCCCTTTCAGGTGGGGTTGGGATTCCATCCACTATGTCCCATTAATGTGGCCATATCATATGCAGCGACTCGAAAAGATTTAGCTCATGTCCAGTCCGAAGTTGATAGGGCTAACAACTTCATTGAGCGCATTCATTAAATATGCCAGCATGTCTATGACATATTGGATAGAGCCAATGCCAAGTATGAGCAGCGTCATGATCAGCATCGGGTGCCACAGAAGTTCCAGGTGGGCGCTAAATTTTGGTTACATTTGCAAAAGGAGTGTCTCGCTGAGCCCCACCACAAGCTTCACCCGCTCCAATATGGGCCTTACACCATCCTTAAGGTTGTAGGGGACAATGCTTTTGAGCTCATCATTCTACCATTCCTTGGCCTGCACCCAGTGTTCAATGTGGACCACCTTCAGCCATACTTTCCACCATTACTAGACACATCAGACATTGCAAAACAACTCACACCAACAAAGTTAAACCCAGACTGCATGGAACATGCCACAACTGATCGGATCATGGACACGCAGATCAAGAACACTCGCCAACAGAAGATCCAATTATATCAGGTTGTCAAAGCTAGCCAACTCCTGCACCAAGGCAAGTGGCTCACCAAGGACCAAGTTCAGCAAAAGTTTCCCCATCTCATGGAGGCACTCAACGCAATGGGGACCATTGCTTCCTAAGGGAGGAGGACTAATCCAGGTGGATATTGGTGGCCACCTGCCTATTCCACTTGGACCCCCACCATTGTTTCTTTTAATTTTCCTTAATTTTAGCACAACTTACTACTTTTGGCAATTTTCAGGTCCTAAACTTCTGCAGTCGTTTTAAGGGACTAAAAGACGCTTTTAGGGAAAACGAAGAGAGTGCAAAAGTCCCAAACAATTTTTTTAAAATTTTTTCAGCGGCCTCTTTGAGATCTTCTAAATGAGGTAGTATAATAGCCAAATGGAGATCGTATGCCAAAGTTACGACCCCGGGAAGTTGATGTACCAATTTACCCAAACGGGCCCACAGTTTTGGCGCTTCATCTCCTAGGGTTTGGATGTTTAGGGTTTTCCATTGTTTCTCAATAATAAATAGGCCTTTGAGCCTCATTGTAATGCAATTCAGAGGCATGTAGCTATCACATCTCTTCTCAGAGATAAGTTACCATCACCCAAGCTAATTTATTTTCATTTTTGTATGTAAGCATATTTCAATTCTTTGATATTAATGAAAGGAAGTTTTATTTTTATTGCATCTATGTGTTAATGTGTATATTTGTATTTTATTGTGTTCCTGCATAAGTATGGATCAGTAACATAATTTAAATTGGTGCTTATTGAAGCTCATAAACCCTAGAACACATTACTAGTTTGATTATGTCTATAATTTGTTACGGTTTATGGTTTTTGGCACTCCAATACCCAATAACAATGGCTACTAGTTGTATTTTGTGATCCTTATGTGTTAGTAAGCTTATGTAAAATAGGTCACTTTGTAGGATTGATTTCTAGTTACATTCAGCATTCAAATAACTTTCCTATGTAACTGGAAAAGGCAATGTCTTATGTCTTCGTCAGATGGGAGTTTGTCAATAAACTGATTTAGTATCAATATTGCTTCTTTGGCATAGAAATGGATGAAAGTATGTCAAGAATTGTGGATCCTATATATGTGTCATTGATGGTCAAAAGCAATTATATATTAAATGGATCAAGTGGAAGCTTGAAGTTGGTGGTGGAGAAATAGCATAGTGTGTGAGATTTCAGAGTGGATAGAACTGTTGATGAAGACCAAACCAAACAAAGATCAAAGCAAAATATGTTTATGTGATGTCAATATTGTAATCTCAACATTAAGGGAGGGTGTTAGAATTAATACTTACATTAGTAAATTTGTTTGGGTTCGTTGGAGGTTGTTGATATATTCTCTCAACCCCTCTCTCCAAGTTTGGAATTAGTTGGATCTTACTCCAACTATATAAATGTAATATATTTGGGATTGAATAAATGAATAATTTTGAGTATTTGTGTGTGCAAACAAATTTTCTTCTAGATTAACATTGATCCTTCTCAATAATCCTCTCTATACTTTCAACCAACTAAGGAAAGTGAGTATATATATATATATATATATATATATATATATATATATATATATATATCTATATATATATATATAAGATTGATCATTTGGAAATTGATCACTATAATAAAAATTGAATATGATATATTGACATTGATCCTCTTTGATAATGCTCTCTATATTTTCAACCAACTAGGAAATTGAGTTAATTTCAAATGATCAGATTTATCTTAAATACATATATATACATAGTGTTGATCATTTACAAATTTTGCATAACTACATGAGACTGAAACCAACCTATATCCATCTTAACCCTAACTCTAATAAGTGTCGAGAGGGATCAAATCGGTTGTTGTGTAAATATTTCCTCAAGTTTTTCACTCAAAATAAGGTTTTCACTTCAAGAGATTTGATCCCTTTCGAAGTTTGATAGATATAGGATTAAGATAGATATAGGTTGATATATAAATTACCAACATAAATCTATCTTAACACCAAATATATCATGTACTAACAAAGATCAATTTTTCAACGTGCAAACATTTTTACACTTCAAGGAATTTGATCTCTCCACTAAAATTAAGATGAATTTATAATTTCAAAATATATTATTAATTTTAAATTTGTAATATATTAAATTAAATATTTATAATAAAAAAATATGTTTTTATAGAATTAATTGTCTTGTACAACCCAATAAGGGGGAGATGTTGCAGTGTCCACAAAATAAAACATTAAATAAAAAATAATAATAATAAAACATAATGTTAAGTCAAACAAAAATTAATAATAAAAAAAATCAATTCAATTTATTATACTGTCATTTTTTCAATTAATAAAATTACAAACATTTTTTCCAACTAAAATAATCATAATATGCATATCACATCAAAATAATTTAAATAATAATGATTCATATAATTAGAAATATATATATATATATATATATATATTGAAATAATTATTCATATTTTTGTAAATATTATATTTTAAATTTTGTATGTAAATTTAATTAATAAACATTTAAAAACTTAATACTTACAATCAACTATTTTTGTAAGTAATTATATGTATCGTGATTTTAATAAAATTAAAAATGTGTGAAATTTATATAAATAATATTATTAAGAACTAATATAGAGTTATTTTAATTATGGAACCAGCCAGTGTTGAGAGGAAATTTATCTTTCTACATGCAAATCTTTCCTCAAGTTTTACACTCAAGAACCCAAAAAAGAGGTCTATGTTTTGAGAGATTTAATCACTTTTTCCATTTAGTAAATCCCCAGTTAAGATGAATCTATGTTGGTTTAAAACGTATTGGATAGGATTGTATTATCATCCTACAATACATCAAATTATAAAAATAAAAGCGATTTTAAATAGGAAGAAAAAATAATGTGATAGGAAAATGTTTATATATTTATAAAATAGTTAATATTTATTTATTTATTTTTTAAGCCATGGAGATAAAATGCTAAATATTATATTAATTATGTTGATAAACATGTGCTAGATTTTAGAGTTTTTTAATTATAAATATTGTGTTTAATCCCATTTAATAAAAAAAAAAAAATTTGTCCGATCATTTAACGAAAATATTGAAAAGTCTTTCGGTAGAAATCACGTAAGAGAAATTAAGGGTTTCCAAGTTGAAGACAGATCTGGCTTTCCTAAAACGATGTAGAGACTCTTTATATTTATGCCTTTACCATGGTCTGCCTCTTCAACTGGTCCTGATGATGAACCACGCTTGTTCGTTCGAAACGCATCGGCCAAAAATTTCTCTTATGCGATTTCTACCGAAAGACTTTGCTTAATTCATTATGGATCACAGAAGCATGAATACAGAAATTATTATTCTATACGAAAGGGCCATTGCTATTAAAGTTCATCACTTTGAACGGTCTCGCATAAGGGTTTCCAAGTTGAAGACAGATCTCACTTTTCTAAAACGATGTAGAGACTCTTTCTATTTAATCCTTTGCCATGGTCTGCCTCTTCATCTTATCCTGATGATGAATCACACTTGTTGGTTCAAAATGCGTCAGCCAAAAAATTCTCTTATGTGATTTCTACCGAAAGACTTTGCTTAATTCATTATGGATCACAGAAGCATGAATACAAAAATTACTACCCTATACGGAAGGGCCACTGCTATTAAAGTTCGTCGCTTTGAACGGTCTCGTGTAAGGGTTTCCAAGTTGAAGACTCTTTCTATTTAAGCCTTTGCCAAGGTCTGCCTCTTCATCTCGCCTTGATGATGAACCACACTTGTTGGTTCGAAACGCATCAACCAAAAATTTCTCTTATGTGATTTCTACCGAAAGACTTTGCTTAATTCATTATGGATCACAGAAGCATGAATATAAAAATTACTACCCTATATGGAAGGGCCACTGCTTTTAAAGTTCATCACTTTGAACGGTCTCGCGTAAGGGTTTCCAAGTTGAACACATATCTGGCTTTTCTAAAACGATGTAGAGACTCTTTCTATTTAAGCCTTTACCATGGTCTACCTCTTTATCTCATCCTGATGATGAACCACACTTGTTGGTTCAAAACGCGTCAACCAATAATTTCTACCAAAAAACTTTGCTTACTTTATTATGGATCACAAAAACATAAATACAAAAAAATATTGTAATTAAATTATTTAATGGAAATTTATAATTATTTATATTATTAAAAAAAAAATTCAAAATATTGCTAACTTCCAACTCTCAAACTTAAATTCTAACCAACATCGTTGTCACACTTATCTTTTATTGTCACACTCATCTTTATCTTGATAAGATCAAGATTTCAACCCAATGCACATTCAACAACCTAATTTGTGTGATTAAACTAGTATATTAACAAGACATTCATAGTATTCAATGCCACAGTTTTGGTCGTTGAGGCTCCATAAAAAGATAAAAGGTTTTTGTTCTATTTGTCAAAGGATCTGGTTGTGGTTTGGTGTGACGATAACCCCGACCGAATCCTGAAAGGTTGGAGGAAAATTTATAATTCAACTTGGCCGTTGATCCATGTGTACGTAATCAGAAATATGGATGGGAAATAATCATGGAAGCAACCAAAATTTGGTTAGCGCTCTCTGAAATTAGTCCTTGATTATGTAATGAGATATGGATAGAAAATAGCTGTGGAAGCAGCCAAAATTTGGCCAGCGCTCTGTAATAGAACCTGAAGTGAACGGGATAAGAACAAAAGCCATAGAATGAGGTGTGGATATAGATTCAATATAATGCCATCCTGATTAAAAACTATATATAAAGAGCTCTGTAAAGAAGAAGTGGACAATTTCTCTTCGTTGGAATCAACCATGGAGAAGGAAGAAGCATTCATTGGATCAATTGATCAGGGCACTACAAGCACCAGATTCATCATCTATGATCAATCTGCAAAAGTTGTTGCTGCTCATCAAGTTGAATTTACACAGATCTGTCCTCAAGCCGGGTGGGTTTCCTCCCTGAATTCAATTGTGTTTGGTTTTTAAGTTGATTTGTATATGGTTGCAGGGTGATTAGGATTGATGAATATGAATGTAAGTGCGTTGGTTGAAGGTGGGTTTGATTTAATTCTTTGATTTTGTTGTTGTTTGTGGATATTAAGATGATGGGATTGGTGGAAAATGTGTAAGGAATGAGTTTGTTTTTGGTCATGGCGACTTATGAAAACTGCTAAGATGGTATTTGTGTGGGGTATTGCAGGTGGGTTGAGCATGACCCTCTGGAGATTCTGGAGACTGTGAAGATATGTATGCAGGTAGCATGCGAGAAGGCAAAGGCAGCGGGTAGAGCAGTGGAAACAGGACTCAGAGCCATTGGAATTACCAATCAGAGGGAGACAACCATTGTATGGAGCAGAAGCACTGGCCTTCCTCTTTACAATGCCATTGTATGGATGGATGCAAGAACCAGCTCCATCTGCAGGTTAGTTTGACGACTGTGTTGGATTTTCTTTTGAGGCATATCTTCCGCATCCAAAAAAATATTGGCAATTCAAATATTTATGTGATGGATCCGAAGATATATCTCAAATCAAATTAACTCTATCCATAGAAGCCTCTATTCAGGGATTCAAAAGCCTCCATTCAGAGATTGTGTTGAATATTTCAAACGAATTTAGATTCTATGTCTTTAAATTCTTTAATTTTTTTAATCTATTTTGGGTGTGTTGTTTTTCATTCTGTTGGGTGTGTTGTTTTTCAACAAATTTTTAATCTATTTTGGGTGTGTTGTTTTTCATTTTGTTGGGTGTGTTGTTTTTCATTTTGTTGAAGACTAATTTGCTCTCTATCGGATCATGGGAATCCATCGTTAACCAGTTCAATCCATTCTTTCATATTTTTGAAGCACTTAAGCGGTATAGGACGGAGCCATCTAAACTAGGCTAGTTTGGAAAAATATGCCCATTGTCGAGATTGTTTGCATTTTTTGGGATTTACTTCAAGAAGTATCCCCTGAAGAACTGCACCACAATGAGTAGATTTCCTTCCATTTAAATGCCCCCAGTCGTGGGGATATTCATTACATTGTAATCATCTGGGACTTGCATCCGGCTTCATCCCTTTTCAACTCATACCTTACCAGTGGGACATATCATAGAGAGAATGTAAACGTGGTGGACAACTTATCGCTTTGTCAGCCTCACCAGCAAATCAATGCCTGGTTTGCATACCTGCTTATTTTTTAAAACTCGCCTTGGCTATTTGATGAATTTTGCAAATTTCTGGACCTTCTCAAAGCTTGATGGTTAAGCAGTTGAGAACTATCATTGAAGAAATATGATACTCCCTTACAGCGTTTTCAAATTACACCGTTTATAGGGTGGGGGCTTCTCTTGGGTCCTTTTGTTTAGGAAACAACATGGTGGAAATCTTAACTCTCGCTTGACCTTACCACTTTACCAACGCCCTGTCGGCAATGCTTGCATATTTTTGAAAACCCACCTTTGCCTTGTCCGCAATGCTTGCATATTTTTGAAAACCCACCCTTCCAATTCGGCTTATTCTGCGTTCTTGTTTTCATTTATCAGCTTTATCAGCAAGCATTTGAGGTTGCAGATAAAGAAATAATACCCTTGCCTTTTTCCATTTTCACTTCACCCCGCTTTTAGGGTGGGATCTTCTATATTTTCTCAGCCCCTTTTCTTGAGATATCCACAGAACTAACAGGCACTTGCGGCTTCCTAGTTTTCATTGATTAGCAGAGGCGGAAGAAAAGTAGAATATTGAAATAATTAGTTCAGTGTGTTTGATCAATAAATACACCTTCTTAGAGATCAATTGGCACTTACGAAGCCGCCAGTAAAACTTGGATGGGACTATTTGCAAATCGATTCCAAACCCCAAAACTCTAGAGGAGCTTGGAATCCTTTTCCCGAACTGCTAGAATGGAACTATTATTCCTAGTCTTGAGGAGAGACTCTCCTTTATGAGAGATTGATTTCTAAATCTTTGAATGTGGTTACTTACAGCATATTTTCAGAAGCGTATCCTCCAGTCCATCAGACCATTCTCAGGGTCTTCATCTAGGTTGCCAATCCGAAGAAAACCTAACTGGAAAGTCAATTTTAAAACCATTTCCTCAAGTCAATTTGAAGAAATTTATTAAACTTTTAAGCAACCTTCTCTTTTCTGTCAAGGCATTACGTTCATTCATGGCCAATGATCTAAACGAGTGCCTATTTTGCTACCTCCTGAATTTCTCACCTTGAATTTCTGAAGCTAATGTTTACAGTATATACAAGTTGGATTGCTATATAGCAAGTGAAATTTAAGGTTACAAAACTACAATTTCTTCATCTTACACTTGATTCATATTGTTCATCATATATGTAGGAGGTTAGAAAAAGAACTACAACATGGCAAGAATCATTTCGTGGAAACCACTGGCTTGCCGATAAGTACATATTTCAGTGCCCTGAAGCTTATGTGGTTGTTGGAATCAATAGATGCTGTTAAGAGTGCAGTCAAAAATGGTGATGCATTATTCGGGACTGTGGATAGCTGGTTGATTTGGAATTTAACTGGGGGCATTAAAGGAATTAGGAAAGATGGAACAGAAGTTAAGGGCAGTCATGTCACCGATTGTTCAAATGCAGCGCGCACCATGTTAATGGATTTGAAAACACTTGATTGGCATGCGTCTACCCTTGAGATTTTGAAAATTCCTACAACCATTCTTCCTCAGATTATTAGTAACGCTGAAGTGATCGGAGAAATTGTTCAGGGATGGCCTTTTGCTGGAACCCCACTTGCTGGGTGCTTGGGAGATCAACATGCTGCCATGCTTGGTCAGTCTTGCAGGAAAGGTGAAGCAAAGAGCACTTACGGTACTGGATGCTTCATTCTTTTGAACACAGGTCAAGAAGTCATTGCCTCTACCAATGGCTTATTGAGTACAGTGGCATTCAAACTCGGACCAAATGCACCTACAACTTATGCTTTAGAAGGCTCCATAGCCATTGCTGGAGCTGCTGTACAGTGGCTGAGGGACAGCCTTGGTGTAATCCAAAGTGCCAGAGAAATTGAAGATCTTGCCAAATCAGTGGAGAATACTGGGGGCGTTTATTTTGTTCCAGCCTTTAATGGTTTGTTTGCTCCCTGGTGGAGAGATGATGCCAGAGGAGTTTGTATAGGAATAACACGTTATACAACAAAAGCCCATATAGCTCGGGCTGTGCTTGAGAGTATGTGCTTTCAAGTAAAAGAAGTCTTGAATGCTATGAGTATAGATGCCAAACAAGATGAGAAGAGGCAGGAGAATGAGGAGTTTCTTCTGAGAGTAGATGGAGGAGCATCAGTGAATAACCTTCTCATGCAGATTCAAGTAAGTTGCATATTTTCCCTCTGTAATTGGAACATAACACATTTAAATCCTCTTTCTTTAGCATACTGTGCAGCCATGCAATGTATTGAAATATAACCATAATACATATATGATATTATGTTGCTAATCAGACTGTCTCCTCCACATAGGTGAGGTACACAGCTAGATGTTTCAAATTTAGTTAAATCCTAATATTTTTCCATTCAGAGTATGTTTACAAAGCGAATAGAATGCAACTACCCCCGTTACCATAACATTGATATGGTGTCAAGGATTCGATGTAGTCTAAGTGCTCTGCAATATAGAGACAACCAATAAAGGTCGAACAGTCAGGTCAAAAGTTCAATTTGAAACTGTCTAGCTATTAGAATTCATAGATCATGAATTCCACAAGTGTGATATATATATATGACATTGATATCGTGTCAAGGATTCGATGTACTCTAAGTGCTCTCCAATAATAAAGGTCAAACAGTCAGGTCAAAAGTTCAATTTGGAACTGTATAGCTTTTTTTTTTAACAACGTGGAGAATCAGTAACTGCCAGACCTCATCTAAGGAAGACCCAGGATCAATTCTCATAGCTGCCACTATAACACCAAGAGTACATCCAACAACCTGCAATCAGATATACTAATTTCTTATGATTTTGGCAAGAGCCGAGACTCTAGCTAGTGGGGAGTCTACTCCTGGGGCCGCACACCATAGCAAGACAATATACTCAATGTGATTTGAACCCTGACCTCATGGGTTTCACCCAACAAACCCAATCGCCTCACCACACATCACTGTATGGAACTGTATAGCTATTAGCATTCATAGATCACAAAATCTATAATGAAGTATGATATATATATTGATGGGGAACATTTGTACTCACAGATAATGGGAACTCCCCAAGTGTATTCATGATATTCACAATATTGGGTATGCTTTCCACCCGACAAAACTTGACTAGAGCATAGTGCTTGAATACTATTTTTAACCTTTAGGCAGGATCAGAGTGCTATTACTCTTTGACATTATCCTATATTCATGGATTAAATTTGAAACATAAAATGCCATTAATTTGCATGTATTATTATATGTTAGTGACCGGACCTACCTTTTACAACATTTAGCATCATAATTCTACCAAGCAAAGTAGATAGGCAAATTCAAATGGGATATGTTAGAATCAAGGGTGAACAATCGTATTGTGTTAGCATTTTTAGTCCATTATGGGTTGTTTTTATTTATTCTCAAACATGTTTTTTTAATAACATTGTCACAATCTTAAGCTGATTATTGTAACTGCAATTTGTTAGATCTTGAGATCTTCCTTTGAAAGTAATTTTTCAGTTAGGTCATTTATCAGGACAAACTTAATTTTGTGTTAAGTATATCTTGTTTCTCTTCCCCGGGACTAACCTTTTTGTTTCACAGGCCGATCTAATGGGAAGTCCAGTGCTAAGACCCGCAGACACGGAGACTACTGCATTGGGTGCAGCATATGCTGCAGGTCTGGCCACTGGTGTTTGGACCAACGAACAGATATTTTCCTCTGGAGCTAAACAAGAAGAACCTACAGTATTTTATCCAAAAGTTGGGGAGGAGCATAGGAAAAAACGATATGAATCGTGGTGTAAAGCTGTAGAAAAGACATTTGACCTTGCAAATCTCTCTTCCTGATGCATGCACTATTTCATCTTTGCAGTGTTGTACTGTGACATACTGCACCTATTATTCCTCATCAAATATTTAGCATAAATGCTACATTGTTTGGGAAAAATTTCTTGATGTTATTGGAGGCCCATCTCATATCATGAAATTATTGTAACAAAATTTGGAGTGTAGAATAAACTGTTGTTATCGTCACAGATTTTGGAGTGAAAAAACTGTTGTTGTCACAAAGTTTGGAGTGTAGAATAAAACTGTTGTTATAACAATTTTGTAGATTAAAAGAAAAAGCAGCATGATTGTGCAAGGACCATATTTTATTGCATGAAAAATCTATATAGCTTTAAATTGTTGCAGTCTTTACTTATCCTGTATTTCTAATAAGTTGCAATGTGAACTTTGATTAGGTTGATTTGTTTTCTTGAGCTTTTCGGTGGTCTCCTCTTTATAGATCCTTGTAAGTCGGTTAATTTTTTTTACATAATTCATGGATGCATTGTATGCTATCATAGATACTGTAGAATGCAATAGTAAGACAACAGTGTTTCGATTTTTAGGTTAAAATTCCTTTCCGTATGGGCCATTCATGGATCCATTGTTAATTTTCCAATATCAGATTCAATTTAATATTTTTAGCAATATTTATAATTAGAAATTATTAAATTTACTAAATTAATTTTTTGAATTGTTAAATAAGCTAGTGTAGTTCCATCTATGCATTAAATTTTTCAATATGCAAAACTTTTTTTTAATGCAAAATTTGAGAAAAGGTTTGCATGTCAAGATATTCAATTTCTCTGAGCCCTTGGTAGATCCCAAATTAATATAAAGTCCTTGGTAGACCCCAATTTAATATAAATCGATATTGTTTCTTAATAATATTATTTATATTTATATAAATTTCACATAGAAATATTTTTGTTTTTAATTTCATTAAAACTCTAATAATACATTTTTCTTTGACATTTTTTATAAAAATAAATTATTTTAATTTTTAAATTTGAAATATATATATATATATATATATATATTAATTAAATTCAAATATGAAGTTCTCAACTATAATATTATTAACATGAATTATTATTTTAATTTATATGGTAAAATGAATATATATATATATGATGATGATGATGATGATGATGATTAACATCCACTAAAGCCAATGTGGTCTATCGGACCTCAAGAAAAGAGAGTCTAATTGTCATTCTTCAAAATCTTGGTCCTGTGATCGAAGAGTAAGGAAAGAAGCATTCCAAGATCGCTATAGTTGGGTTTGCTTAATAAGTCAAGAAGATTGGAAGTGTGATTGATGAGAGGGAATTGAGAGCGGATTTCTGCAAGAGTCGAGCAGTCTAAAAGGAAGTGTTTTTCTTCTTCCACCTTCCTAGTATCACAAATATGACAAATTTTATCGTCCCGGTGAGTCTTGGGAGTAGACCACCGCCTGGTCTCACTCCGAAGCTCACGAGAGTTAGTTCTAATTATAATGATGTTCATTTTCTTCTTGGTGCTAGTCAACATAGAGAGATAATGCTGATTATCGAGGGTGGGATTGATCACCTCCTTATAGTACCTTAGCTTCCTTTTACCCTTTAGCTCCTTAGAATCCCACATCTTGTCCTTAAAACTGTAGGTAATAGTATCTTTGATATTGTCCTTGCTTCCCACTATGATCTCCTCCTTAATCCTCAAAGGTTGAGCCAAGGTCAAGCATCCTGATGCCACCCGCGCTTGAGGCACAGGTGGGGGTTTTGACTAAAGTTAGAAGCAATTTTTGGGAGCCTCTTGGATTCCATATTGTGAAGCTTCTTCTTATACATCAGATATCTAAACATAGCCGCACTTTCAATGGGGGACAGGTTAGCTTTGATCAAAAGGATAGGATAGGGAGTATTTCCCTTGATCTTGAGGTTATAGGTTATGAATTGCTTTTGGATCATCTCAATCTTTCTCCACGACTCCCTAGATATATTGCACCCTCAAACTTCACATCCGTATAAGATAACAGGGGTGACGAGAGTCTCAAAGAGGAACCTTTTTTTACTCCAAATGTAAAGATCGGTTGACTTACAATTGTTTTCAAGCTCATAATAAGCTTTCCAACCTCCAATAATTCTTTTCTTGATGCTATAATTCCAGTTGAGCTGATGAGGAAAGTCAATACCCAAATATTTATAAGAAGAAACCTGCTCAAGACAATGGTTATCATAGACGAAACTACCATGGGTGATATTTTTGGATTTAATGATCATGACTTTAGTCTTGTCGATATTAACTATCATACCCATCTTGGAGCAGTAGACATGAAGAGTCTTAAGTTGCTTGTCTAGGTCATCATGGCTCCTTGCAAGAAGAACGATATCATCAGCATAAAGGAGAAGAGTAATGATAATACCAGCAAGCTCAGTGCCTTTGCAACCCGCAGTTTCCAAACACTCCTCTAGTTTATCGATGTAAATACCAAAAAGGGTAGGGGAAAGGGGACAACCTTGCTTAACCCCGATATTACATTTAATATCTTTAGACCACCCTTCGTTGGTCTTAAGCTTGGCAATGACAGTCTCGTAGAGGCGGATCACAACAATCCTCAGTTCAGGAGGAACCATGATCTCTTCAAGCCTCGCCCAGAGCTTATCTCGGGGGACAATGTCGAAAGCTTTTCTAAAGTCCACAAAACAACAGAAGAGATCGGTTTTACTATTGCAACATTCCTCCGCGATAATCCTAAGGGTGACAAGGTGGTCGATGGTTGAGTGATGTCTCCTAAAACCAACTTTCCCTTTAGCTCTTTTACCCTAGTTCTCAAGCCAAAGGCTAAGCTTTTTTTCCAGAATGAGCCCATAAAGCTTGGCTAGGATGTGGTTAATCATAATGGTCATGTAGTTAGAGGGCATGCTTTTGCCCCCATTTTTGAAGATAGACACAATAAGGCTTTGCATCCAAAGCTTAGGGAAGCCATGCTTTATAGCCAAATTGAGAAGCTTGTGGAGATGAGGAATGAGGATAGATTTTCCCATTTTAAAGATCTCAGCTTGGTAACCTTCAATATCTTTGGCTTTCCCATTAGCGAGCTTATTAATCCTAAACTCAATGTCTTCCAGAGAAAAAATATCATCCTTAATAGGAGTGTTTAAGATGGTGCCCATGGTATCTGAAGAGTAATACAGCTACTTAAGATAGTTATCCTAATTTTCTAGGGGGATAGAATGATTATCTTTAGTTTTACGAACAAGCACATTCTGCCAAAACTTTATGGGCACAACTTTAGAAAGGTGGAGAAGATGCTCTTGTCTCTTATTAATATATGACCTCTTCTTCCTCTTAATGAGAGCTTTGTATATACTTATATTCTGGAGCTTAATGCTTTCATTAGGGGCATCTCTGATTGCTTTCCTAGCAATTTTACAGTCTTTGTCATACCAAGGATTGGAAGTTCTATTATTTTTCTTATACGAAGTCTTATTAGAGAATTTGCTAATGGTGGTGGAAAGGGTAGTAGTAAAATGGTAATAGATTTGATCAATGTTGTTATTATAAGTCAGGGAGCCTAGATTCCTTTCCAAATCCCTTAAGAAAAGGTCGACATTACTTCTATCGAAGTGAATGTGACTTTTGCTTTCATTGTTCTCCTACATGTGGGCAGTATGCATAACAAGATTGAGAGATAAAGACAAAGGTTTGTGGTCAGAGTCAGGCTCGTACCCATTAAAAAGCTCAAAGTTTGTAATATGGTTGAGGACATGGGTGTCATATATATATACTTTCTAGAAATATTCTTATTTCTAATTATATGTTTATTGATTAAATTTATTAAGTTTTTATATGTTTATTAATTATAGTTGTGATCTCCCCCACCTAGATTCAATTAATTGTGAGTGACATGATGATGAGAAATATTGTTGTATTAAAATATACATATAAAAGCAAAATTACAATATAACAAATTGGTTTTAATGGATATATTATTTTTATGACTTTTTTAATTAAGCAAACATTATGTTTTATTTTATTTAATACTTTATTACACACCACTACAACATCTCTACTTGTATTAGATCTAATTCACTAAATCAATTAAAGCGCTTGGAGGAAGATCGGAGGAAGATCGGGAGTGCAAGGGCTTGCCTCTGCATATTTTCACTTCCTGCAGTCATCGTCCAAGAACCTTCTACCAGCAGAGAGGAAGATCTATGAAATGGGACTAGGGGGATCATCTCTCTCCACAGAGCAGTGGGCGCAGAGAGGGATATAGCAGGCGAGAACAGGTTGTGGTTGTTTGGCTTTTTCCTGCCAATCGGGATGCGGATAGGGTTCTGATGGCTACGAGGTTTGTAATTGCTGTGGATAGGGCCTGGATCTACATTAGAGTGACAAAGGTTTCTTCAGATGAGCAATCGCTCAGTTCATCGCCCTCTCCTCATGGTTGGTTGCACGGCGCATATGGATTTGAGGCTCAGAGCACTTACAAGCCCCCTAGATATATGTCTGCAGATTGGGATGTGGTTGGGATGCAAATACTCCCACAACCCGGGAAGGATCCAAACAACGCCATACAAGGCCCTTGATTAGTGATTTTTCTAAGCGGGGTTTCGTTTTAAAGTTTGGTGTTTTGTTGCAGGAGCATTATTTAGCAGATCTAAGTTACAATATCGATTGAGCCGCCCCTTTTGGGTTTCCACTCAGTGTTTTAACCCCAGGTCAGTATAAAATTTCGATGCCAAAATAAGAACACCAAATCTTCCTAAAAAAATTGAACGGAAAGACATCTCTCTTTTGGCTCCATGGTTCACATCTAGTGGTTAATCTGAATCAAAGTATTCGGAATAAATTGGGAATACCAGAAATGCTTCATGTTTGATGTATGAGGGGAAAGTGTTCCAAGATTCTCATTAGTTTGAAAATTATGGTGTAAAATATTAAAAAGAGATTCCACCATAATTTTAAATTTGATGACGGAGGGGTTCTATTGTTAGAAAATGTAAAAATGTAAAGTGGCAGTTTATTAAACTTATTTTTTTTTACGTTGATATTTTCTTGTGAATTTTAGTTATCTTTTTCATGTTCTTTTAGTTAGATCTATTCATCAAACAATATAAGAAGCAACAATAATAAAAGAGGACATGGATATAGGCTCTCAGGTAGGGCAAAACCCTTCCAAGGGGAAAACAACCCTTCCAAGGGGAAAATCTGGAAACTCTTTTCTTCTTAGAATCTACTTCAAATGAGATAAAAAGACCCAATTCCGAGACCAAGTCCTTCTCCCAGTACCAAGTCATCTCTTCCTCTAGTCTTTGAATCTGCACCAAACTACTACACACAGCAACTTCGATCTACCAACCACAACACTGTTACTCGACCTGCAGCAACTGAAGAAACCCTAATTTGACTTCCTTCTAGGACCTTCCAAGAGCAAGACATAACTTCTTAAGGTCAATGAGGTCTAGATAGAGTTTCCTTCCTTCCATCTACCAGTTCTTGCACTTCATCCTATTGCAACTTCAGCCTCTTTCTGCAACCCAAACACCCTAGAATTTTGCACATGTGAGAGAGATAGAGTCCAAAGACAAGATATTTCGGCCTCCCAACTTCTTCTAGACCTTCTCTCTACTTTTCTGCGCCTTCCCAGCTATAGATCAAACTCTTTCTTGATGATTGAACTTGTGAGTGTGAGTGTACAAATGAGGTCCAACTATTTCCTTTTATAGCCTTCTCAAAGGGTCGAATTCCCTCCTTTAGGCTGACTTAAGGATCCTAGGGCCGACTTGTACTTTTGTAGATTCCAGGACTTTCTTGACTCAAAAACAAGTAGTTTTACAATTACAAATTGTTTGGAAGGGTCTTATAAAGATGATGTTGACTTCAGTGACAATAAATCCTAAGACCTAACAAACCCTAAAAGCACGAAGAACATGTTTTTCCCGAAAAAAACCATCAATAATGAGCATGAAACCCATGCTTTAATAATAATTTTTCTTTTATTTTTTTTGTTTATTACATAGGATACATATGAGTACAATAATTATGAAGACCAAAACTAGTTACATTTCTTAACACTCCCTCTTAACTAGGTGGGTATTCATAATTGTACAACTAGTACAACATCATATCTCAAACTGCAAAGTTCTCAAGAAGAGTCGAATTGATAAGCCGTAGTGTAAGCATCATCATTATGACCATCAATGTCCCTGAGGCCTAACTGGACAAGCTCTTCTTTAATTTAAGAGCATTATGTTGGGAGGCTTTATGTGTGATGTTGCACTACTTCTCTAAGGCACATACCCCATACGGATGTCCACAACGTATGTCCTTTTAAGACTATTCTTATCTTGGATCTCCATACCTAAGTCATCAAAGAATATCAATCCTCTTTGGTCACTCTTCTCTTGGATTCCTGTTCTATCCTCAAAGAGTGTTGATCCCTTTCCTTTCTTGGAAGTTATATCCTCAAGGAAACCACATATTCTTATCCAATCCTCTGACATTCTCTCTTCATCACCTAAAGAGGAGAATGCACATGTGATATCAAAAATCACTCCCTCTCAAATCGAGAGGACATCCCTATTCTCCCTTAATCTTGAGAATAGAACCTTTCTCCTTATTTAAGGAGACTCCTTTTGCTCCCTCTCAAAACCAAAGGATATTCTGGACTTCCTTCCAATAATGGAAGCCAACACCACAAGCCTTATAGCTTGTCTTCATCAGAGTATCAACTACCAATTTTCCATAGCTACATGGTTCCCTCTTTCCTTCGCATCTCTTGTACCGAGCCTACTTCTTTTCAAGGTATCATGGAACCATCTCCACTCTTCGTTCTTGTGACAGGATCCAGGTCATCTTTCTTTCTCATCACTTTCCATATTTGACATGAAGGCATTGTATTGAGCCTTCCCAAACTTCTATCTGATCGTGGCTTCCTCATGAAAGTGATCTTCCTTGACCTTCAAGTTATCTTCTCGCACTACTACCTTCCAAGATGAACACATCTTGACTTCATAGTTTCCAGGTGCCAGATATTGAGCTTCCCTCAATACTTTTCATCCATATAGTTGACTTTTCCTCAACTATCATCATGTATTCCTACACCATTCTACCAGGTAGCAAAATAATATGTTAACCAGATAACCAAACCAAAATGAAATAGACTTACCTTACCATGATGACCTTCTTGTTTCATCAACATCCTCATTGACCATCTCCACTTGAACTTTCCTTCTTGCATCAAAGTTCCCAAGGATTAAATTTGATTACCAAGTTACAAACTTTCTTTCGGAGATTATACTAGATGTTAATCAATATCAAATACGTATTCTAGAGAAAGTCCTAATCTTTTATACATTCTTAATTAAGTCATAGTCATTTCCTTCTACAGATCATAATGATCCATTTAAGCAATATGACAATCTTTAACATAATCTGGATGAACATTATGCAAAATGGTTCAACATTATATCTTAGATGATTTCCATTAAATTCCATACATTCTACTATCATATGCTTCTATCCTATGATGCTTATGAAAAACATATCATCTAAAGAGAAATCAACATTCATAAAGAAACTAGAAGTTAGTGAACCTTCTTTCAATAGTAAAGATCCTTCACTTCTTCCTTCTTTGCCTTCTTCTCAGGTTCTCCCACTGCTTCGACTACATGAGCTTCACTTCTAACATTTCTCTTATTGTTCTGTGTATTTGGACAATCCCTCTTGTAGTGTCCAAACTCATTGCACTTGAAGCATTGCACCTTCGACATATCTTTCTTCTTGGACTTGCCAAACTTTCCTTTCTTCATCTTCTTGACTCGGGCTAGAAATTCTTGACATTGTTCATCTGATCCAATGTCATCCTTGACCTTGATCCTTGATTCTTCTAGTATGCATTGTGCCCACAACTCATCAAAGGGAATTGAATCCTTCTTGGAGTAGACACTTGTTGCAAAGTTACTCCATTCTAGTGGCAATGCATTTAGAACACATACGGTCACCTTAAAATCAGTGATTGGCTCTCCGAGTCCTTGCAAATGGTCTCTTAGTTGAGACACTCTCATGAGGAAGGATGCCATATTCTTATCCTTAGATTTCTTCATTCTATATAGTTTTTTTTGTAATGACATACTTTGACTTGTTGTACGTACAGAGTACAAATTCACTAGCTTGTCATGTTTGGAATCACGATTGTCGTTACACCAAAATCCATAGGTCTTCGTCAATGATCGCATCGGTAGAGATAAGGAGCGTTTGTCCATGTCACAAAACACATGGGGACCATTGGTTTATCCAATGTCCAACAATCTCCCCCCCCAACATGAGTCGGGTGTGTAACGAACTTGTGACCTACATTTTGATACCACTTGTTGGGAATCACGATTGTCGTTACACCAAAACCCGCAGGTCTTAGTCAACGATTGCATCATTAGAGATAAGGATCCACAAGAGGTGGTTAGTCCATGTCACGAAACAAACGGGGAGCGTTGGTTTATCCAATGTCTAACATGTCATACATTTCCTTGGAAGTATTTAGGTTTTCCACAAATGGAACAAGAGAATCCTTGATTGATTCAACTATGATACTTTGAGCTCTTACTTTCCCTTTCTTGTACTTTTCTATTTCTTGTGTCTTGTCTTTCCCAGGTTCAATAATTTCTCTTGTAAAATATCCCATTACATCTTGCTTTGAATATTATCACCAACCTTCTTGATATATTCAAGACCTTCATAAAGTTCTTGATGATGCCCTTGAAATATGTTCCCTAGGATTCCTCCGTGAATAGCTTCCAAGATTGATGCCTTTCAAGTAGACTTCCTTTTCTGAGATCAAAACGCTTCTTGTGAGATTGATGTATTTCTTGATCTTCTTTCAGTATATAAACCCTAGATTAGAAGGGTCTTCTACCAATGAGCCTTTAGCCAAATCCCTTCAAGAGACAATCTTCTTCTTTTAGGCCTTGAGAACTTATATTCCCTTAATCAACAATTCTTTCTTGTGTCCTTCCAACTGCCTTCCATGCTCACCTTAGCTTTGATACCATGTTAGAAAATGTAAAGTGGTAGATTATTAAACTTATTTTCTTTGACCTTGATACTTGCTTATGAATATTAGTTATCTTCTTTATGTTCTTTTAGTTAAATTTGTTCATAAAACAATATCAAAAAGCAGCAACAATAAAAGAGGCCATAGATATAGGCTCTCAGCCAAAGAAAAACCCCTCCAAGGGGAACACCCGGAAAATATTCTCTTCTTAAATTCTGCTTCAAATGAAATACAAAGACACAATCCCTAGACCAAGTCCTTCTCCCAGTACCAAGTCAGCCCTTCCTCAAGTCCTCCTTGAATTTGCACCAAACCACTACACACACCAACTTTGATCTACCAGCGACAACATTGTTACTCGACCTGCAACTTCAGCCCTCCAACTCCAAATGAAACCCTAATTTGACCTCTTTCTAGGACCTTCCAAGAGTAAGGCAACTCTTCCTAAGGCCAGCAAGGTCTAGACAAAGTTTCCTTCCTTCCAGCTACCAATTCCTGCACTTCATCCTACTACAACTCAGCCCTACAAATTTGGCCTCTTTCTGCAACCTAGAAACCCTATAATTTTGCATGTGTAAGAGAGATATAGCCTAAAGACAAGATATTTCGGCCTACTGGCTTCTTCCAAACCTTCAGTCTACTTCTCAGCTTCTTCCTAGCTACAAATCGAACTCTTTCTTGATGATCGAACTTGTGAGTGTGAGTGTACAAATGAAGTCGAAATGCTTCCTTTTATAGCCTTATTCAGGGGTCCAATTCCCTCCTTTAGGCCGACTTGAGGATCTCAGGGCTGACTTGTACTTTTGGAGATTCCAAGACTTTCTAGACTCAAAAATAATTATTTTTACAATTACAAATTGCCTAAAAGGGTCTTATAAACATGATTAAAAGGGTCTTATAAACATGATGTTGACTCCATGACTCATGACAATAAATCCTAAGACCTAACAAACCCTAAAAGCACGAAGAACATGATTTTACCGAAAAGACCAACAATAATAAGAATGAAACCCATGTTTTAATTATAATTATTTTTCTTTTCTTTTTCTTCTCTGTTACATAGGATACATATTGAAATGAGTACAAGAATTATGAAGACTGAAACTAGTTACATTTCTCAACATCTACAAACTTCAAAAGCCCTAATACTAATCCTAGAAAACCTTAATGGATCTATCTTATTCAAGGATGCACTGAAAGGGAAGATTGTCGCTCCAACTGATTAGACCCAAAACCTGTCAAGACCTCACATTGTTGACCAAATGGACAAGGTTCCAACTATGGATGTAAAAACCCCAGAGGTAAAATCATACTTTTCTGATCTACAATCGAAGGCACTAATATATCGGAAATACTTTGGGCAAATTCAAAAAAAAATGGATCTGGATAGAACAACAAAAGGAATCTTTACATTTTCTAGGATATGTGTAGAGATCGACCTTAGCAAAGGTATTCTTGATCGTCTTCTTTTAAAACATGAAAACTTTCAGTGGACACAAGTGTTAGATTATGAGAATACAACATTCAGATGTCGAACTTGTTTTCAAACAGGTCACTTGTAGAATACTTTCCCTCAAGCAAAAAAGGCCCCAAAAAAGAAAAAGAGGTAGGCCCCTAAGCCAAGGGGATGGAAATTTCTTGACACTTCAGATGATGAAAAAGAAGAGCCTAAAGAAAATATTCCAAATACAGAAGCACAAACACAACCTGCCACCCAACCAAATGGCGGAGTGGATAATTACTTAGGAACAATGTCTCTTATCAAAAAGGGTATTGAATTAACAGATGTCATAGCATCAGAGTTGCAGAAAGTGGAAACCCTCACTAAAAAGGATGTGGGGGCATAAAGAGAACCCATGTATTTGATAGCTCGAACTCAAACAAAGAAGTCCACCCAAGAGAAGATGTCATTCAAATGGAAATAATAATAGCCACTCCCAATCAAGGAGTCTAGCAAAAAGTGGAGAAAAATAAAGGAAAAAGGGGGAAGCTAAGTGTTTTTTATCACACTTAGCCCCGACAAAATTATTTATTTTTTATCGTTTCATCTTTTTTTTGCATTAGCTGAAAGGATGACATGATTGAATGCTTTTGAGCATCTGCAGCATGTAATTTTGTTCCTTGTTTTTCAAGTTGAATAAAATTACGATTTTTCTTCGAAATAGAAAAAAAATAAATCGCTTAAAGTAATTAAATCATTTTTCCATAGAAAAATTCAGCACAGTAGCCAACATTAATTATGTTGGGTATGTGTTATATTATTTCCACGACTAGCCTTGGAAATGACAAAGAAATTATCTATGATTTGAAGACCCAATTGTCCTCTAAATTTGACATGAAGGATCTTGGTGTTGCAAACTATATATTGGGCTTGGAAATTAAATGAGATCGGGCAAAGAGAAAGCTCTGGCTAAACCAAAGGAAGTATGTCGAGACAATATTACAAAGGTTTAATATGCATTATAGTAAACCGGTGAAGTTCCTATTCCTGTAGGTGAAAAGTTATCTACTGAACAGTGTCCCAGGACACAAGAAGAGGAAGAGGACATGTCTTGTATTCCATATGCGAGTGCAGTTGGTAGTTTGATGTATGTAATGGTTTTCACTAGACTAGACATTGCACATGTAGTGGGAATATTGAGTAGGCTTATGTCAAACTAGGGAAGGAGCATTGAACAGCGATGAACCAGGTTTTCAGGTATTTACGTTGCACTAATTTTTATGGTTTGTGCCACCAAGGAAGACCAAGATTGGATGGAATTTTGGATATTCATGGCTTTGTTGATGCAGAATGGGTTGGAAATTTGGATCGAAGAATATTTACAAATGGGTATGTGTTTAACCTATTTGGAGGAGTAGTTAGTTAGATGAGCAAGAGACATTCTGTAGTGGCACTTTCAACTACAGAGGCTGAATACATGGCAGCCACTCATGCAAGCAAGGAAGCAGTTTGGTTGCAAAGATTGTGTTCAAGTATGGGGTTGGTACAACGATATATAAGGATAGAATGTGACAGCCAAAGTGCAATTCTCTTGGCAAAGAACCCTGCTTATCATTCAAAGATAAAGAACATCGATGTTCAGTATCACTTTGTGAGGGATATGGTTGAAGACAAAAAGGTGTTGTTGGTAAAGGTGGACACTTTGAAGAATGTTGTAGATGCATTGACGAAGTTTGTGAGCACTGAGAATTTTTCTTAGTGTAGAGAAACAATGGCCATTGCATCCTTCGATCAATGACTATGCACTCCCATGACCCCCTGTGTGGAAAGAAAACAACAAGTGGGAGAATGTTGGGTATGTGTTATATTATTTTCATGATTGGCCCCAGAATAACTTTTTTGGGTAATTTTGTGCATGGTTTTGGGCATGATGGTTTTCTGCCCACGGTATTTTGTAGATTCGGTCAATGGAACTACGGTTATGGTTATTCCAATCAAGGGTTAGTGGATTGGGGTTTATGAATGCTTCAACATGTATATATGTGTGTGTGTGTGTGTGTGTATTGTAACATTAAAAAGAATATAATGAAAAATCAATCTAGTAGTCTCAGTTTTGGGATCCATGGGGGATTTCTTTGTATTCTTGTTTTGATGTTCACACCATTGTATATTTTTTTGTTTTAAGAACCTGTTTGCAAGTAATTTTTATACACGGTTAAAACCTACATTTGGTATCAAAGAAGTTTCAGCTTCAAGGGGACACCTTTGCTATTGAGGGGTTTTTCTCAGGTCTATGGTAGATCTTGTTCAATGGGAGATTTTAGGGATCGATTCTTATGGTGAAAGAAGATGGTGAACAATGGAAAGATAGAGATCGAGAAATTTATTGGTTGGAGTTTTGATTTATGGAAGCTCAATATGGAGGATTTTTTGGTGGATCGAAATCAGTGGATTGTTGTAGATCTAGGCACAACACCAACAAGAACTTCGGCATAAGACTGGGAAAAGTTAGATTAGAAGGTGAAGAGCACAATACGAATGTGTCTTTCAGATTCAGTATTGTTGAATGTATCAGGGGAAACTACAGCGAAGGATTTGTGGGACAATTTAGGGACTTTGTACCAATATAAGTCTCTGGTGAACAAACTATTCCTGCGGAAAAAGTTGTGTAACCCGAGAATGAAGGATAGGGACTCGATAATAGAGCATTTGAATGCCTTTAATATTGTGGATGTCTAGTTGTTATTTGTTGATATAAAAATTTCAGACGAAGATAAATGCATCAGTTTGTTGTATTCTCTACCAAATTCGTGGGATAGTCTGGTTGTTGATATAAGTAGTAATACAACTAGCTTGAAATTTGATGAAATAGTATCATCCTTGTTGTTAGAAGACTCTGAGACGGAAAAATATGGAGAGCTAGAATGGATATGCCTTTTCTGTAAGAGGACGGTCCAAGAACAGAAATAGAAATAAGTCCTCAAGTGGGAGATCGAAATCTAGAGGGAGACATAAATCTCCAGGAAAACCTGTAAATGTATGCTAGAAATGTGGAAAAGAAGGCCACTACAAAAAGGATTGTAAATATAAAATTCCCGAGAAAGGAAATGGGTTTGATGATACTCCTTCTGCAGAGGCAAAACCACCTCAAATGAAGGTGGGGGTGTGTACTTGGCTTCTTCTTAAAGTACACATGTAGATCATGAGGCATGGTTGGTTAACTCAGGTGCATCCTTTCACTTCACTCACCATAGCGAGTGGTTTTGCGAGTACGAGAAAGATGATGGTAGCAATGTCTTCTTAAGGGATGACAGGAAGACCAAAATCATTGAATGGGGAAAAGTTAAGTTGAAGTTGCAAAGTGGAAGGCTTAGAACACTTCCTGGTATTCTGCATATTCTTACATTGGCCAGAAATATGATTTCTATAAGAAAGATAGATGATGCAGGTGTAAAAACAGTGTTTGAGAAAGCTACCTACAAGATGGTTCGGGGAGCACTGGTATTGATGTGGGGAGTTCAGATTGGAACTCTGTACAAGCTTCTGGGTAGCGCTTTTATTGATGGGTGCAACAATTATGTGGTTCCTGAAAGTGGAGCAGAAAATTTAGTGGTCTCTCGAGAAAAGACCATGCTATGGCATCAAAGACTTGGACATATTGGTGAGAAGGGCCTTCAAAAAGTGCATGGTAATGGTATGGTAGAAGGTATGTCTACTTTCTCTCTAGATTACAATTTCTATGAACATTGTGTATATGGGAAGCAAAATTAGGTGAGTTTCCCTCAAGTGCTAAGAGGGCGAAAAGGATATTAGAGCTTGTGCAAAGTGATGTGTTTGGACCTATGTCAGTTCCATCACTAGGTAATTATGTGTACTATGTCTCATTTATAGATGACTTCTCGAGAAATACATGGATATATTTCCTCATGAAAAAAATTGAATGATTTGACAGGTTTAAAGAATTTAAGGCTCCGGTGGAAAATCAGACAGAGAAAAATATCAAGGTGTTGAGGATAGATAATGGTGGAGAGTTTTGTAAGAAGGAATTTGAAGGATTTTGTAAGAAGTGTGGTATAGCATGACAGAAGACTACTCCATACACATCTCAGCAAAATGGAGTTGCAAAAAGAATGAACAAGACATTGATGGAAAAAGCAAGAAGCATGCTCAGTGGTGTCAGATTAAGACAAGGATTTTGGGCAGAGACAGTGGGTACTGCATGTTCCTTGATTAATAAATCATCTTCATCAGCATTGGAGGATAAGACTCCACATGAGGTATGGACAAGTAAGAAATCCTCTCTCTCATATCTCAAGGTATTCGGTTGATGCATATGTACATGTTCCAAAGGAGAAAAGAACCAAGTTAAATAGTAAATATGAAAGGTATATCTTTATTGGGTATTAGGATGGTTTAAAAGGTTGTAAGATTTGGAACCCAGAAACAAGGAAGGTTGTGTACAGTCGAGATGTGGTGTTTAGAGAGGTGAAGGATGTTATTAAACATGAATTCCTACCAAAGGAACCTGAAAAGATATAGTTTGAACTGAAGGAGGAAAAATCAAACTCTACAGCAGAACAAGAATCAGAAGAGGAAGAGCCACAGACTCTAGTTTTGAGAAGATCAGTTTGAGAGAGAAGGCATTCATAGAGGTATATTCCATATGATTTATGTTCAAATTTTTCTTTATCTATTATTGGTGATGATCCCAGAACTGTCAAGGAGGCAGTGGATTCAAAGGATGGCAAACTCTGGAAAGAGACCATGGTTGAAGAAATAGAATCCTTGGATAAAAATGAGGCTTGGGATCTGGTGGAGTTGTCAACTGGAAGGAAACCCATTGGCAGCAAATGGGTGTTTAAGAAGAATATGGATGCAAAAGGAAAGGTGGAGAAATACAAAGCACGATTGGTAGCAAAATGATATTCCTAGGTGTCGAGAATTGATTTTGGTGATATCTTTTATCTTGTTGTAAAGTTAGCTTCTATTAGATTAATTTTATCTGTTGTTGTTGATTTTGATTTTGATGTAGAACAGATGGATGTGAAGACAACATTTCTTCACGGGGATTTGGAAGAAGACATCTACATGAAGCAACCTAGAGGTTTGTTGTGAAGGGTAAGAAAGAACCGATTGGATGAGCAAGAGACATTCTGCAGTGGAACTTTCAACTACAGAGGTTGAATACTTGGCAACCACTCATGCAAGCAAGATATCATTTTGGTTGCAAAGATTGTTTTCAAGTATGGGGTTGGTACAGCGAGCTATAAGAATAGACTGTGACAGCCAAAGTGCAATTTTCTTGGCAAAGAACCATGCTTATCATTCAAAGACAAAGCACATTGATGTTCAATATCACTTTGTGAGGGATATGGTTGAAGACAAAAAGGTGTTGTTGGTAAAGGTGGACACTTTGAATAATGTTGGAGATGCATTGACAAAGTCTGTGAACACTGAGAAGTTTTCTTGGTGTAGATAAACAATGGGCATTTCAACCTTGGATCAATGACTATGCACTCCTACATCCCTCTGTGTGGAAAGAAAACAAAAAGTGGGAGAATGTTGGGTATGTGTTATATTCTTTCCACAACTAGCCCAAAAAAAAAAAAAATAATAATAATAATAATAATAATAATAATAATTAAATAAAAAATAAAAATTGGGGTCTGTGGCAGCGCCTTAAAAAAAAATTTAAAAAAAAATAAATAAATAAATCATAATAATAATAATAAATAATAAAAATAAAAATCTGGGCAGTTTTGCGCATGGTTTTGGCTATGATGGTTTTCTACCCATGGTATTTTGTAGATCCGGTCAATGGAACTACAGTTATGTTCTAATCCAAGGTTAATGGATTGGGGTTTATAAATGCTTCAGCATGTATATATATGTATTGTAACATTGAAAGGAATATAATGAAAAATCAATCTGGTAGTCCCGATTTTGGGATCCAAAGGAAAATCTTTGTGTATATTTGTTTTATGTTCTCGCCATATTATATTTTTTCTATTTTAAGAATTCATTTGTAGGTAATTTCTATACAGGGTTAAAACCTACAAATTAATCAATTAATCAATGTGTTTTTCACAAGTTAAACTTGAGAAAGAAATTATAAAATTCACTTACTCAACATGAGAAATACCTAAAATATTGTGCACCACTCCTACATGCTTGACACTTAGCCTTTACAAAAATACCTATCCAGCATCAAAATTCATATTTCAAAGGGACACAACATGGATTTATATGGGATATGAAACATTGAATAAATCAATATTCATGGCAATTTTGGTAAGTAGAGTTGAATAAATGATAGCAGACTTGATTTGTGCTATATTAATAATAGACTTGATTTGTGCCATACAACAACCCATTTAGTAGAGCTCCCTTTGTGCAAAAACTTATATCATGTACATGGGTGTCATTTAATAGCCTTATGTTTGAAAAAACCAATCAACCAATAAATTGAGTGTCTTTTCCTCATCCAACTTGGATATGTCGCACATCTTTAGCTTGCCTTGATTAAAAATTGAATGGATTCCTAAGTATGATGGTAAATCCGATTAGGAGACCATTTTTTAACTCTTTTCCACATTTTGGAGTAGACCATATCACATGCTCTATATTTATATTTATTCCTTTAAACCTAACATTTGCCAAGCATAACCGAGCTTCTCCCCCAACTTGTAAAGCATGGGAGAACATGATGTTTGCCATGATTGTTTGTATATCTTTGTCGAGCCCTGTATATATTTTCATTTCAATCATTTGTACTTCTTTGATATGGTGTTTGAACTTTATAGTTTTTTGATAAGAGTTGCATTGCTTGCTTACATACAAATGAGCATTGCCAATTATAAAGAAGACTAGGAATGGAAACCAATAATGTTAAATTGTTATTCAAGACAAGACAATATCCTCTTAGTTTACCTAAATCTTTCTTACCTTATTAAAAAAAACTAAACAAAAATGAGTAGGATTTGTATTATAATCTGTCCTGGGATGTAGCAATTACTCGATAAGTGAGTTACAATATATTCTTCTTTGGCTAATGGCACTTTCAAAAAAAACTAAGAGACCAACCTCCTCCCAGTAAGAGCAGGGAGGAAAAGATTCCAATACTAAGTATTCTGGTTTTTATTCCTACTGTTACAAAAGAGAAGGGATAAATTATGACAAATTTCTTACACATAAAAATGTAGAAACAATACATCTCTATAAATTTCTAGAGGATGGCCCACTACGTGACCCATGAAAGTCAGGACCAGAGTTCCTTTTACTATGATATTTCTTGCTTCTTTTTACAGGTGGGAAGGATTGTTATTTTTTAAGCACATCTTTATAGGAAGGGGAAGAAGATGAGGACTTATTCTCAACCACTTTAATAGCTTTTTCATTTTTTGGTATAATCTCTATGGAAATATTTCCCACCATTGTTGGAGGGGCCTGATCTGGATTTTCTTCATCATTCAAATCAGGAGGGACCTTTGGAACAAGGTTATTTGGTTGATTTGCTTAGGTCTCAAGATTCTCACTTTATTCTTCAAAAGAATTCAGTACTTCAAAGTTGTTTTTGGAAAGGAGTTGACCCTTAGGATCAACATTACAAGTATGTGTTTTTTACTTCCTTGCTTCTTATGTTTCCTTTTAATGAGAGTGAATCCTTGTTTGTTTTCTCCTTTCTCTAGAGGAGGCAATGGAGTTGGGGATCTTTGAGAAGCTAAATCTTTTGGACAACTTTCCACAAAGTGTCCATACTTGTAGCACAAATTACATTTGAAAGGAACCTATTCATAATCCAGAGCTTGGAGATGAGACCACCCATCCAGATTGAGTTGAATCGCCTCAAGGAGGCCTTTGGAGAAATCCATTTCAACACAAATTCGGGGGCATGAATAATTATTCTTATGTTCCATATCACAGGTAATATATTTTCCTATCTTATCTCCTATGGCCTTAAAAATTCCTTCACCCTAGCAAAGGAGAGGGGAAAAAGGTAATCTGATCCACACAGGTGCAGATGAGATTTCCATCAATGGATTAAATTCAAGAGACCAATGAGTGAGAAAGAAACCTCTGGTGCCCATGAAATAGGGACCTGATTTGTAGATTTGGTATCTTCCTATTTTGCAAAGAGAAATAAATAATATCCATTTCCACAATAGAATATGTTCTTGGGATCATAATTTTCCTAGTTGTCAAAGGCCCAATCTTTAAAAGCTTCAAGACATGGCCACAAACCAATGAATTTTCCTAGTAACTCATTTTTCCTCAAGAATACCACATTCCCTTTTGTTGAGGAGAGAAACCCCAAATCAAAAAATGGATTGGATTATGATTTATTCACAAATTTATTTAGGTTTCTCATTGTACCTACATGAAACACGCAGCCAACAAAACAACCCAGAAACCCTCGCAATGGTTGCTAACAGGGAAGCAAATTCTAGCAGCAAAAAGCTCGGATTTATGCACAGACTACATTCGATCTACACTATAGCACAACAGATCTAAACTCCCCTACAACCACGAGTAAAAAATAGTGGGTTAAACAAGCTCAGATCTGAAATCGAGGCAGTAGTGGCATTTTCTCGGGTTCCAGAAACAGGTGCTAAACAATTTCATATCTTCCAAGTTGTCAACCAAGTAGGAAATCCTCCAAGACACCATAGATGGCCACACGAATTCATCAAACACCAAAGATGGCCACACAAAGTCATCAAATGAGGGCTCATCTAAGTAGAAAAACTCAAGCAGCTAGGGAAACCCTAGCAACATAGCAGCGGATAGGAGATCCATTCACTCAATTCCATTGTTAGAAAATTGATACCCCGTGAGATTACTATTATTAAAGTGCTTAGGAATAGTGTCAATAATTCATTCTTGGGGCAGTGAGAGATAATGGTTCATCATTTAAACTAAATGGTATGATTAACCTATCATATAATTATTATTAGGTCTTTTGAATAGCCTTGCATATATCTTGTTTTACCTAAACTTGATATCGTGTTCACAAATCCATATATAAAAGATACATTGCACCACATAATTTATTCACTTTGCCTTTGATCATCAGTGAAGGATTTATTGTTCAATGTGAGACGGTCTTTACATATTGTTCAATCACTATCTTTCTTGGATATTGATACCATTACTACCTTTCTTGGATATCGATACCATTTTTTACTCAAATGGTTTGGAACGAGGTTAAATATGAAATTGCGCAACCAGTTGCTACACCAACTTGCTTATCTCTTCATATTTAACAATTCGCCTCTTAATACAACCACTATCTTGGTTGGATAACATTTTTTATAGGCCTAAACAATACTGAAGCCTATTGAACTCTTGTACAATCATTATTTTTCTTGGACAACATTTCAATATAGGGATAGATTATATTAAAATTGTAACAGGAGGAAATCCAATTGGTTTCATGAATACATCTTGTTATTTTCCTAAATACCTTCCATTGCTCATCTTAGTCACCATTTTACATGGTTGAATTTTCAACATTTCACTCTATTTTTAATAGATTCAATGCCCATGAACAATGTGCTTGCGTGTTTTTGTTAAGCTTAAAGAAATTATTTTGTTTGAATAGTTGATATCAAAATAATGAGATCTTGTTTTCATTATAAGTCAAAAATATAGCTATTGACTATAGTCCCTCTAAATAGACAAAGTACATACAACCTTTGCAATAACATTGGTTGACATGAAATCATAGGTGCAAGTTGACATGAAATTATGGGTACAATGAGGAAGTGAACAATAATATAATAATAATGTCATAATTATTAATGAGTGAACATTAATCAGTAACACCATTTCTCGTTTATCATAATGTAGATGCTTATATGAATCTCAATCTTATCCTCTCCTGATGGCTTGGTAATAATATTTGCATTTTTTATCATAACTTAGGTGCTCATATGAATCTCTTAAACTTATCCTCTCCCAGTGGTTTAGTAGTAGCATTTGTAGTTTGCTCCTGTGTAGGAAAATATCCTAACTTGATGTCCTTTTCCAAAAGGTTTTTATATAATGGTTATGTATATTACTATGTTTGGTACATGCACGAAATGTTGGATTATTCATGTACTTCATCATATTATTCTTATCACAATAAAGTACAGTGAGTTGATTTTTAAGTATCTATTACAACTATACAATTTCTCATATGGCATTCATTGTTGTCACCTATTCAGTATTTGTAGTTAAAAGTGTAATTAATATTTTGTATTTGAAAGTGCAATTAATGTTACTTTTTTATTTTTCAAGAAAAAATACTTAATCTTAGAGTGAACATTTATTTTGAGGTAGATTTCTTGTCATTCTATCCAATTGCCCAATAAGCATATTTGTGCCTTGTGAGATGAAAGTTAACATCTCAGTTATACTTGATATTATAATCAATGGTTTCCTTCGCATATCTCAAGTACCTCTTCACACCTTTAGTGTGTAGTCTTTGTTTAAGACTGAACCTTTCCACCATGGAAATAGATAAATTAATTTTATATGATATTGGTCAAGTATATTAAACTTATAACAATTTTTTTATATAAATTCTCATCCATTGGCCCATTGAATCCTCCATAGAACTTAACTTTCTGGATGTAGAAGAATACTTAAAATGCAATTTTCAAACATATCTCCAAGCATATTTGCTTTGAGCAATGAAGATGTTGTCTTTCATTATATCACACCTCTCAACCTAAGAAGTAATGCACAAAACCTAAATCTACCATTGAAGTGAACAAGATCTACACAAGAATGATTGGCTACTGACACAAACTCTATAATGTTTGGCACCAACAATGCATATGACTACAGACAAGGAAGGAGAATGGATTGTTGTTGAAGGGCTCCATTCCACCACTATTAATATCCACCCTCACATTTAATTGAATCATAAAGCATGTACATGGGATGTAAAGTTAAGGAAGAAATTTATTATATAAAAAAATACATGTATTAAAATAATAAAATAACATGAGACCTCCTCCCCAATGTACAAGAAAAAAAGAAAGTATGGAAATGAGAAACAAGCTTGGGGAAGTTGAAGTGTTGGGACACTTGAACTTCAAGCTATTCCCCAGGGGATCCATTTTCTTGTAAATTGTTTACTCACAGGGAAGAGGTGTTGAAGAATGTAACTAGTGTTGTCTTCATAATTGTACTTGAGTCATGATGTAATATATTTGTCAAAAGATATTTTTATTATTATTTAAATTGACTTATTAAAGCATGGGTTTCATGCTTGGGTCAATAGTCAATAGGTCAAAGCACCCATTAAGTGCTCTAGGATTATTTTATTGAGTCAAAATTATAGTCATTATGTAAAATACCCTTCATGGGCACCTTTAGTCAAAGAAGAAAATTATTTATATGTAAAAGGGACTCCTCCACCAAGTCAGCCCCTCTTCTACATGTCGGCCTATCTCTCCTACAAGTCGGCCTCCAAGAAGCCTCATTCTACTATATATACTCAAGGGATTCGACCTATTGAGATACACTTCACACATATATTTGATCTGCAGTTCTATACATTGTGTCTCCATTTATTCGTCCATCCCTGTCCTAGAAACTAAAAAATCCCAAGCCCAAAACAAGACTGTAATCATTAAAGAAGGCATCCCCTGGGCCTTTTTTGACGGAGCTTCTCAAAACAACAGGGCAGGAGCTGGTATTGTTATTCACTTAAATGCAAATCACATTCTCAAAGCCTCTGTAGGCCTAGGGACAGGATCAAATAATTTTGCTGAGTTGTCGGCATTGAGACTTCTCCTCTGCTGGCTTCTACAAAGAAACATCTTCACAATTCAGATCTTTGGAGATTCCCTTAACGTTATAAATTGGGTTAATGGAAAAAGTTTATGCAAAAATCAAATTCTGAAGCCTTTACTGGAAGAATTGCAGGAATTAAAAACATCTTTCAACAGCCTCTCCATATGTCATATATTCAGGGACAGTAATGCTTCAGCGGACCAGCTTTCTAAGGAAGGTTTGCAGCAGATTATGGGAGTCTGGAAAATAGTAGAAGACCGTCAGGGACAGATTCAATCATCTGATCAGCCACCCTATGCATTTCATCAATGACTGTTTTATGTTTACTCTTTTTCGTTCAGCTACAGTTTTATTTTACGGACTCTATATCAGCAACAAAAAGTTTTTTTAAAAACTATGCTCTCTTATTTTCTCTTGGACACTATGATCATATACGTATTGTAATGCGTTGTTTTCCTCTCTACACTGAGGAGACCCACTATACTTTTTTTGGTTTTTATTTGGATGCTCTCTTGTAGGAGAGGATGGTCTTAAGATGAACAAATCTGAACAATATATATCAGCTGTTTATGATATTATTTTACAGCTGAATTTTTTGAGGACAGTCTGATCCAAATGGCAGAAAGGTTGTCACTTTTTTGATTGCATGAGCAGTCAAATAGAAGCAACTGAAATGCTCACAGCATATGCAATGTAACTTTTTATTTTATTAATAAAAAGTTCGCTTTTTCTTCGGGAAAAAAAAAAAATATTTGATCTACAATTTTATCTTGAAGAAAAGTAATGCGAAGATATAGGAAAGGAGAGTAAAATCAAACGAAAAAGCAAGAAGAAGTTTGTCAAGTTATGAAACCAAAATCTTGATGTTGCACATGTGATCATGAAGCAAATTATAGGGGCTGAGATGGAGAAATTAAGTTGCAGTAGTTGCAGTGAAGAAGAAGACTAATATGTGTTAAGGGTTGGCTTGGTGGATGGAGTGAGTCTATGTCTTTGGTCAAAGGTCAGGTATGTCTCATCTTGAATTGAATCTACTGTAGGAAGAGTTTGTGACTAGGTTTTCCCCTTATAGGGGTTTTTCCCTGGCTGAGCACCTATATCTTGTGTTCTCCTGTGTTTTTGTGTTTTTAGCAATTATCTTGATAACAATAAATAAGAAGAAATAATTAATCACAAGAAATTGTCAATTAATGGAGAAATCAAATTAGATAAGAAGCTTTAATAATGATGTCACAGATTTCTCAACATTGTATCAGAGCTTGGTTCATTAGCATAAGGGTAGTTAGAAAATCATGACAAGCAATAAAAGGCTTCAAGACAAGAAAACACAAGCAAGTTATAGAGGACCGAACTCCTACAGGTAAGAAATTTCAAATTTTGGGCATGATCTCAAGCCCTAGTTATAGTGATTAGAATAAGTAGAGAAAGGTTAGTTGAAGCCTTGTTCTGAAGGACCAAGAGGCTAGTTTAGTATCTCTTTCAAGGACGAGTATCCTAATAAGAAGAGTGAATTTATCAAGCAAGTATTTAAGGCTTGTTCGAGAAGACTATATCCATAACCTAAGGAGCAATGATCTGTATAAAAACTGAAATTATCATTCTTGGAAAGTGACCGAATTACAAAAGTATAGTCCATATAACCAACAATGGTTCAAGAATCAAAGGACTCTAGAATCGAACTATTTAGAAATACTATGGGTCTGTTTTAAAATCTCAGTCACTCCATAAAATCAAAAGAATCGATACCTCTGTAGAAAAGGGATGAGAATATATATATATATATATATATATATATAAGATCTAAAGTGACATAAAAGGCCGACTTGGAGGATCTCAGTTCTTGACATAATAAGATCTATTGTGAGAAGTCAACATTAGTAAAAACTTAATCCATTAACCTTGCAACTTTGAAAATTATCGAGCCCTACATCCCTTATAAATGTCTAACCAAATAGAAGAAGACATTTGTTAAGTAAAAGAAATTAATTTGTATAAAGTGTAGCCTATTTAAAGAGAATTGCATAGTAAGGCCTAGACTTACAAGTGACAAAGAAGCCACTCTCTATTGTACAAAACGTTGAAGAAAGGAAGAATTCTACTATCAAGTTTGTCTTACGCCAGCTTTTCAAAATAAAGGATCTCATCAAAAGTCAAGTAAGCACTGCTTATTTTGTTTATTTATTCATCTAACACTGTGACTATAGTTTGCAAGAAGAGAAATAATCTCAATGAAGCGTTAAACTTTCAAGCATAAAGAGCTGAGGTATGTAATCTTGAGGTATGTTCAAATTAATACTTTAAGATCTTGCATGAAATACTTTTGGGTTTGGCTATTCGTATGATTTTAGGGTTGACTAGAAGATTGTTAATATTTAAGATAGAACATATGGAAAAATCTAACTCTAATACTCTTGTTTCTAAATTCATGGTATCTAGGACTTGTAAATTATTTGTGAAAATAGAAGTGAATGATTATATAGGTAGGGTTTAAATCCTTTGAAGCTCATTCAAGGTAATGAAAACCCTAGTTAGTCATTATGCTATTGTATTTGTATATTGTGGTTGTGTTTGTTAATAAACATTGCAAGGCTATATCAAAGGAAGTAAAATTGGCTCCTTGGGCACAAATTAACTCATATGGTAATAAACCATGAAGATATTAAGAGGGAGTCCTTCAATAAGAAAATCCTACAAGGTTTGTATAAGGAGCAACTCAAGGTATGATTTGTTTATAGTTAGTCTTCCTCACATCAAAAGGTACAATTATTTTTGGAATTTACTTTATATTACTAACTCTCTCATGTCTAGGTTCTTGAATCATAAATATTCTTGTTAGGGTGATTAATCATTAGATTGAATCTACCATCATTATATTATTTTGATCAATTTGTGAAACCCTAACCTTTAGGGTTCACTATAAAATCCTAACCTAAGGATGTGTCGATAAAACCATAATCTACTTAGGGGTTGTACAATAAAATTATATCCTTACTTAGGATATATTAACAATAATGTTGAAATCCTAGTCCTCTTAGGGTTGTTAATAAAGAACCAATGATGAAAAATATATTCTTGGGTTTTTATATTGAACCCTAGTCGTTAAGGAATTGTTGTTGTTGTCCTTGTTGTAAACTAAAACCATAGATCTTTAATATTTTGATAAGTTAGGTTTGGCTATTATTGAGTCAAAACCTTAGAATTTAGGGTTTGGTAAATTAGGGTTTATGAGTAAGACCTTTGTAATAGATAAAATAAATTCCTAGGAATGAATCCCTAGGTGTGTGTTCTTCCACATTATCGAAACCCTAGCTTGATTAAAATTGTTGTATATCTAACTTTGATGCTTTGATGTTTGTGTCTAGGGTATCCCAAAGTAAGTTTTGATAAGTTGATGAAACCTTAGATATGTATATGCTAGTATTGTTGATTTAGGGTATTGAACAAAACCCTTGTAGAGATTGATATTCTAGGACATGATGATATTATGGATATAATGATGAAAATATAGGGTTTGTAATAAATTCTAGTAGAATTTATCATTCTGATATTAACATTGAAGTCCTAGATGCATTAGACTATGATCAAATTGTTATTTGATTGACTTATCTAGGGCCTTGTGTTTCGGAAATAAAGTCTAGGGTCTATGACAAAAATCCTAGCAAGTTGTTAAAGTCTAGAGGATGTAACCTTTGTTTATTATGAGCCTAACTACGTTTAGGTATCTGTTGTGCTATGCAACAACCCCCCCATTTTTATCATACATAATACAAATAGGGACCCTTCTAAATTGAATTTTTCCCCTCTTTGTGAATAAAATGCCAACTTTTAGAAAATTTTCATCTTTCAAAAAGCCCTTTTTAACCTAACTCAAAACATATTAAAGTCATCATCGTAAATCGCAAATCGCATGATTCCTTAGTAGCAAAGTTAAGCACATTCAAAAAATATCGATATGTGACTTGCGATTGAACTTTGTATGCGACATCCCGATCACATATCGCACATCAGAGGATATTATGTCAGCAGCTTAATTGTTACCTATCAAAACCTCGATATTGCGATCTTGCGATTTTGCAATATCGCATATCGCAGATCGCAAGATCCATCAACAAAGTTTCATTTCGCGCTATAGCTTAAGTATCTGATATGACGGATTTGACAGATGTTTAATAAGTGTTTTCAAGTTAGACACGAGTTGAAATGAGTTAATATGGTTATCATCCCTATGCATGTAATCATGGTGTTCGTTATGGTTTATTAATTATGAACTCGCTCCTGGATCTTTTCTCACAAAGTTCAATCATTTCATCAAATCTTTTATTTTACGCAACAATTAATTGTTGTTGGTTTTAATAGGAACTCTGCTCAAACGATGTCCATTCGAAAGGTGATGCAGAAGCATACCAAGCAATCTATCGCAGAAACTGAAAACACAGAGATGTCGTCCATCTTTACAGATATAGTATGCACTGCAGATGGAGGTGCCACTACATGGAAGACTATCTATACTACACTCGAGAATGAAAACCCTGAAGTAACAGATGTTCGACCAACAGCTGACAGCACAGAACCGTCAGGAGTGCAGTTCAGAGATGTTGTGTGCTCTTTCCTTCACCGAATAGCAGCAAGGGCTAGGCTCTTGCCATACACAGATATGATAAGATGGGTAGTAGAGAATACAGAAGTCGAAGATAGACTTATCAAGACAGCTAAAAATACAGTCTTGGGTTCTTTCAGAGCCGAAGATTTACAACAAATGTACAAGCTACCCGATGCCCAGGACATCTATGACAAACAGTTTGTTGCAAATTTTGTAAAGGAAAACAAAGACCCGTTTCAAATGATACAGGAATGGAGGAGAAGAGATAATAAATTCAAACAAGATAAAGCAGGTATGTACCCCATTGCTTCTTTGGCCAATCCTTATAATTTTGCAGCCTCTATGCTATGTAGATTGTATGGCCTCCCTGATAATTCTAAATTCTCGATCAATTGGGTTCTGTTAATTGAGGCTTGTGTTAATTCTCACATTATGAATTGGGCAACCATTCTGTCTGAGAATTTTTCCAAAGCGATTACTGAATATCACCAAACCAAGGCTGCCTCCTCTAGAGCAGTTCCCCAATTCTTCATGTTTGCATATATCTTCGATGCCATTTGTTTCTGCACTCATTTTCCAACCATGGGTTGGAAATGGACTACCAATGATCCTACTCCTATCTTCCTAAGTTATAAGCAAATGTGGGAACAAGATTATATTCCACATTTTCACCAATTATGCCAGGGAGTTGTTCTTCCCTTACATCAGTTAGTTTTCAACAGAAGATGTCTGAGATTCACAAAAGAAGCTATCACAAACCTCCAAGCAATCGGAAGGTATTTTCTTGAAGAGTCCTTCTCTTATATCAGGATATTTGGTAGCCAAGCTTTCCCACATGTCCTCCCTATGTATGTATCAGATAAATGGCCTCACAAAAACATTGAGGGAAATGAAGAAATCCCTATGGCCAAATTTTCCCCTTCAGTGTGGGTCATTTACCCTTCTTAATTATGGTCATGTGTATAAAGAGTATCAGAATATGCAATTATTAAAGCTCCCCGTTCTACCAGCAAGGCATTTTGATCCACAGCGAGTAGCAAACAAATTCACCCTTTCAGTTAAGATCAGACTTGTAACTCATACAGTAGATGAGTTTGAATATTTACTGGAATCAGCCGAGGATTTTGAATAGATTCTGAATGCAGCCAAGACAAAGTTCGACCCAGAGAAATTTAGAAGATTCCAGGGGTTTAGAAGACAGAGGTTAGAATACCTCCCACAAGAATTTTTGATTACTGATCATGTAATTGAAACTAAGGCTCAGAAGCAGAATAAGCTAAGCACATCATGAGAGAAGGAAGCAGAAATAGATGAATTAGAAAAGTTGTGGGCTGCATTCAATGACAAACTACAGGATACCCCTAAGGTATCATCAACACCCGAAACCACAGGATTTCAGACCCCACCAGGGCAAATAGCAGTAGTGACCACTAAAGGTCCAAAAACGAGTTTCTAAAATACAGAGGTAATCCCTGCAGATCCAACTACTGAAATTGTCTTGAATGTAACAGATATCCCTCCTCTAGACGTCTTTTACAGCCTTTCATTAAGTTGTTGTAAAAAGACAGAGAAAGAGGAGGAGAACTGAAACTCCTTCAGAACATGAATTTATGGATGTCCTATGGAAGGACACACAAATAAATCTGACTGAGCATTTGACTCGGCTATCTCAACTTGTCGAAGCCTATGCTACAGCAACAATCGACAAAGCATCCGAAGTATGGATTTTGATAAAAGAAAAGGACGACCAAATCACACTATTACTGCGACATTAAATGAAGAAAGAGCTAGCATGAACCGTCAAGCAGAGGAGCAGCTGCATAAGCTACAACAGGATATGGAAGTACTGAAAATAAGTCATGAAAATGAATTATCTGTTAAAAACAAACAAATTTAGGAGCTAAACAGTGACCTAGCAAAGTATAAGGATATTCCTACTGCAAAGGAATTCATTAATGAGGCTTTGACACTGAATACTTTACTGACAAAGCAAAAGCAGCTCTTCCTCCAACATATATCAAATATCATTCCACCTCTAAATACTAGTGAACAATTAACAAACATCATTATTGATCAAAGAATTGAGTTCAATGAAATCAAATATAAGATCTCTGATTATATTGAGTGGCAGGATTTAGATGGAGGGAAAAGGTCAAGTCTCCTGAAGATCAATGAAAGACATAAGGATATTCTATTCACTGATTGGGACTCACAGGTAAAATAGGTCGAACTACCAATAGCCAAAGCATCGGGTATTTCAAAAACAATTGTCAAAACAATAAATCACATGTTGCACGCATCCAACCTCATAAAAGAGAGTGACCCAAAAACACTTCCTGATCTTAAAGCATTAGATGAGAATTGGAAGAATAAGAGTCATCTAGAGAAGGAAACAATTGAGGGGCTATCAAAAATCGACTAGGAGGAAATATGGCAACTTCTGATCAAACCACACAGTCATATCATGACCTTGAATTGCTCCTTGGATTCAGTACAAAGAATGTTTCCACCTTTACATGATGTTATATTTGCAGGGCAGTTGAGAACACAATTCGGGATGCCACCACAAGTCAGGCCAATGTCTAATATTTGTGAGTTGAGAGGCAAAGCTGGCAGCGGTGATTAATCAATGAAGACCTAAGTCATTTTTGAGCAGTTGTATTTTTGGAAAGTTGGATATTAGGAACGAGGAAGGTTGTTTGAAACCTCCTCATAGATATTTTGTATCAGTTATTTTTAGTTCATTAATAATAGTATTTAAACCCTTCTCATGCATTTAGAGAAGGGTCCAGAATTTTATTAAGAACATTTACAAAGAATGTGCTATCGTAAGTTCGTAAATGCCTTGATGGAATCATGGAACATGGTCTTTTCAATCAAATATCTTTTTGTTGATCATTGTTGATGCACTATTGTATTCTTTGGGATTCTTATTGGTAGAAGATTGATTATGGCCTATTATCACTGGTCAAACGAGCAGAACGGCACACATATGGTACTATTATCATGTTTGCTAAATCTTTGTTCTAGTATTAGTGATAAGTTTATCTTTTATGAATTATGTATAAATCTATTATCTCTATTTGAAGTATCAGTCGCACTATTGTACGATATCAGAATAGAGAATGGTCTGTTTTATATGTGACATTAAAATATGCGATATGTTTTTCATAATTCTTTTGATTAACTATTTTCTCAAAGGAATTATCTTACAATATATTAACTCTATATAGCCTGCAATTGATCTACATCATCATTGATTACATAGACATCTTTTTATATCGCATAAAAACAGCAATACCTTAGGTTAGATTAAAATAGATTTAATTCAAAGTTTTGCATCTTAGAATAAAGCTGTGTTAATTTCTAGTTATTCCTTTTGCAAATCATCAGAAAAATCCCACAAATCATATAAACCAAAAACATTGGGAAACTAGTCCCATCATATTCAGTCGGAGCCACTATCCCAAACGGAAAAGGAGCTGCTCTAAGGTCCGGACCGGGTGGTTATCCCCCTTGTTGTTGCCATAGATTTCTGAGGCCTCAACATCTAATGTCTAAATTTTGAATGCTTTGATGATTTCTTTATAATGATATAGTTTATTTTATGCATATGTATACTTGTACTCAATTGTACTTGCTATTAAAGTTTTGCAAGTACGTAATCTTCAAGATATTGAGGATGTTCATAATTGAATATGATAATACTGATAAGCATGATTAAGGAAGTTATACAAATGATGATGATCAAGATGACCTTAATGCCATAAGAATGAATGAAGCGTTGAAAGGATAAAGTTTCTCTCATGTTATAAAGTTGTTGATATCCCTAAGTTGAGAGGGAGCTTGGATAGAAGAAAGAGTATATCTCCCCAGTTAAGAGGGAGGGCATATTATGTCAGTGAATTCCTTGAAGTAAGAATGAAGCCTATCGATAAATGTTCGAGAAATTGCAAACAAAATACTTGAGGAAATCTAAAGATGTATTTGGTGTTGTTGAAGAAATGAAAGAAGAAGAAAGCTTCCGACAAATTGTATATGGATAACTTGATGATAGTAGCATCAGAGGACCCCGAAGGTTTGTGTTTACTTATATTTGAAAGTTTATTATTGATTGGGGTTGTGTTTGTACAGGTAAATATCTCCATAAAAAGGTTGAACACTTTGGAAGCATGCTTAGACAAATGGATATATCTAGTTTGATAGGGAGAGTTGAAGCATCTAATGGTGGATGCTTGGAAGGACATTTGGTCAGCATATGTGTTGATGTCTAGATCCCAAAGAGGGAGGGTGGTGTTGGTCATGGAACTCTAACATTGGATACACACCTAGATCCCTAGGTTGATGGTTAGCAATTAAGTTTGATGGTACCTAGAGTGGCTAAAAGCTTGAGTCCATCTTAGTCCCACTCGGATAGATTACCTTGGTCAGGTATCTAGTAAGCATTTTTATTAATGCAAAAGAAAATTTTTAACATAAGGAAGTTCTCATAATTGATCATTAGCAATGATCCTCTATGATCTTTAAATAGAAATCATGGACCAATTGGATGTTAAGTCATTCATTAATAGTCATAGTATCAATGAGAATATGAGTTGTCAAATCACTCTATGTCTATAACATATCATGACTATCATAGTACAATGCAACTAATGCATAATAAATAAATAGACTAAGAAACACACTTTTACTTAATATACACATTAGAGCGAGTTTAACTTAACTAACTCCTTGTTAGGCTCATACTCACAATCAATAAGTCCAAAATATAAAATTATGAAACTAAAATATAATTGTTAGTTGTCTTTGATGTGCTCATCAATTCTAGAATGAGTATGTTCTTAATGCTTGGGAGTTTGTTGAAGTCTAATTGGTTGAGAGATTATCTCAAGCTAGTTAGCCTCCTAGATTAGTGTATGGTTTAGATATTCACTCAACAAGAGATTTCATGAATATGTTCTTAATACTTGGGAGTTTGTTGAAGTCTAATTGGTTAAGAGATTCTCTCGAGCTAGTTAGCCTCCTAGATTAGTGTATGGTTTAAATATTCACTCAATCAATAGATTTCATGTCCAAAATAGACTAACTATCTGGAGACATCGCTTGATGTATATATATTATATCATCATTCTTTATGAATATACAATTAGGCTGGAATCCTTTTTGTTTCTGTCTCTTGAATTAAGTTTTTATTTTCTTTAATTATCTTCCATTGATATCATAGAATTGATCTTGGAAGGTATTGAATAGTGTATGAAGTGTTGCATTCATCTCTGTGTTGGTTCTACGATTCAGGCTTACATATAGTCGTGAGAGATGTGAGAAAATTTGTGGACCGTGAGCTTACCACATCGCAAGGGAAGTTTGATACGCTGATTGAACAAGCTTGATACATTGCAAATTTCGTTGTCAGAGAAACTGTAGATTCAGATAAGATTGTTGCGCCTGACAAAGACTCTTTCAAACCTGAAGAGAAGAGATTGTGTTACAAACTCGAAGAGGAGCCAACGCTTGCACTAAGAATTGTGAAGCTTAGAGGCTTGTACGGTATTGCATACAATATGGTTTGTGCTTGAAACCAAGTGTAAAGAGCCGAGTGTGTTAGAAAAAAAAAAAAAAAAAAAAAACTGAGCTGAGAGGAGCCAACGTACATAGCCAACCATGCAGGATTAACTAGTATTGGAGGGTGTCGCTGTAATGATTCAGCCTTGTGCGTGAAAGAAAGTTCCCTTCGGAGTTATCCATGAAAGTTACCATGCATATGAATTGTGTTGGATGAGTGTGCAATGGTGATCAACGTGTTTTCTACAACAACGTTGGAATGTTAGAGACTTCAAGGAACGTTGGAACGTTGGTGATCAACGTGTAACTTTAAGGAGCTGAGCAATGCAATTTGCAGCTTCTGCACACTTCCTAAGCCTGCGTGGGTGGCGCATGTATGTGTTCTCAAAGGGCCAAATCTTAAGTTTTTATATTATCAAATCCGGATTATAGAAAGACCATTTAAGATCTTCTTGCACCAGTGGAGGAATCTGCAGAAAACCCGCGTGGAGTGACCAACAACATGGTGGTCTGTGGAAGGCTCGTGAAAAATTGAGTTGAATTTGCTGTCGACAAAGTGTTGAGCTTGGAGGAGGACTTGGTTAAAGGTGTGCACCCAAAATCTCTGAAAGTTTTCAATATGGCGCATGTTATCTCAAAGGAATGAATGTTTCAGTTTATTAATTCGCATATGGTGGATGTTTAAAAACGAAGTTATATTCACTTTTTATAAAATTGATTTTTTAAATTTATTATTAAAAAAAATAATGAGGGTGAAGAAGTATATAAAATATTACATCTTTAAAATATCTAAGAAAAAATACACTTCCTACTTTTAAGCTACAAAGCTTTTATTTTTTCATCAAGAATGTTAGTCCATGCTACATTACTAAAGATATGGAAGTGGATTACATCTAGCTTAATTGTAGTCCATGCTTCTTCTTGTATTAAATTTTTTTAAGTTTTTGTGAGAGTATGATTTATTACGTAATTTGCATAATTAATTGCTTCCATCCAATAATGGAACCTTAATCTTTTAGATTGAATCATATAATTAATTATTTTCTTTATTGTACGATTTTTTTCTTTCAATAACACCCTTTATTATGATGTATATGAAACAGTATGTTGTATTTGAAAGCCCTATGCACTCCAGTAAGTTATGAATTTGTTGTTTACATATTCATCTCCATTATTTGTTTGTAATATTTACAATTGATGTCTAGATTGTTTTTCTACAAGGGCCTTGTAAATAAAGAACAAGTCAAAAACTTCAATCTTAATTTTTAAGAAATAAACCCAAGTGCACTTGGAAAAGTCATCCATGAAAGTTGAAAAGTACTTGTACCTAGATAAATAAGGAAAAGAAAGTGGACCACACAAATCAACGTCAACAAGTTGCAAAGGGGTGAGGCATGTCAAGAGACATCTTTGTCAAAATTGTCCCAATGATGTTTGTTGAGAACAGAATCGGCACCAACACCATCTCGGTAAGAAATGAGAGAAAGACCAATCACCAAATTTTGATTACACAGTTGTTACAATGAGTGATAGTTTAGATGACCAAATCACTCATGCCAAAGTTTACTCAAGTTATTATTATGAGAAATTAAAACATAGGGAAAATATGATGACCCAAAGTTATCAATCTTGTACAACTTGGTAATATCATCAACAATTCCAATGGAAAGGACATGCTTAAGATATTTTAAATCTTTTTTACAACTTGGTGAGGTGAAGACCCTATTAGCTTATCTTCAACTGAATAAGTGATCTTATATGTTAATAAAAGGTTGATTTAAAGGTCTGGAACACATAAGAAATCAAAATGACCATTATCTACTTGAATTGTTTTAGACCATACAACATTAAGAGTTTTATCATCACCAATAAATATTTGTTTAGTGTTACAATTATTGAGGGTAGAAAAAATGGCCTTATCCTTAGACATATGATAATATGTTCTAGATTCAATAAGCCACTCATCTAATAAAAAGAAGTAGAGGTTGCATTGAAAGAGAAACTAGAAGCTGAAAGTGCATGTCCATGAGAAAAAGTGTTAAGTAAAGACGAATCAAATTTATGTTGTGCTTCTTCATTACTACTTCCCAGGCCTTTATATTTTTAAAATTTAGACTCTAGATGAACATCTTTCCCACAATAATTGAAATATCTAACAATCTTCTTATTTTTTGTTGTTTTCCTTTGTCACCATTTAGATTAGAAGTTGGCTAAGAGGGTTTGGGACCCTTGTTTTACTTATTGTTATGAGGATTTTGCTTCTTTGGAAGTTTGGTTTTATCTTTTTGGGGACACTAAAGCCTTTTTAGATGTACCAGTAGTGTTTATCACTCCAATATGCAATAACTTGTTTTTCTTTCTTATCAAAGACATAACAACATTAAGAGTAAGATCTTGATATGCAACCCCTAGAGCTTCACTAATGGAATAAAATGTAGATACAAAAATTGAACATGTAGAACCAATCTTGGAAAGAATAATATATATATATATATATATATCATCATAATCATCATCATCATTTAGGTCGAATTCACAATCCTTAAGTAAATGTCTAAGTGTTTTGAACTTATATAAATAATTTTCAATGTAAGGGAAAGCAATTATTTCTTAAATTCATGATTTTATTTTCAAGCTGATAAGATCTAATCACATTACGTTTAACAAATATATTTTTCAACTTTTCCCATACTTCATCCGAGTCATCAATTTCTTGAATAAGAAATTGTAAATAAGGGGAAATTGGCATTCCGATTCCATGTTTTTTATTATTCTTCTTATCCCATTTAACTTTTTTTTATCAGTAACAACAGGGGATTTTTCTTTTTCCAAGATAATCTAGTACAATCATTTATTTCTTAGTACATCCTCCATGTGGTATTTCCATGAGAAATAGTTGATACCGGTAAGAAAAAAAATCACTTAAAGTGGGCATGTCAAAATATACAAATAAGATGGATTTTAAAAAATGAAATTGATTGGTTGGATGGAAATTTCTTGAAAATTAGTTTGTTAAAAAAGAAAATGGCACCGAAAAATGGACTTTGGATGTCAAATTTATGTCATTAAAAAAAAAAGGATAACAAAAATTCATGTGGCAGGTAGAAGTTGGCTCATGTGGTAATCGATGGCGCTAAAAATTAAAAAAAAAAAAAATTCCCTCTCTAGCTTTGCCTATAAGCTCACTTTTACAAATAAGTTATTTTATGAAGTGACACACTCTCATAAAACAAGTCATAATAACTTTTACAATGAAGTTATTTTATAAATGAGAGTTGCATGCAAAAAATAACCAAAAAAAAGAATGTTAAATTTATTTTATAGTGATTCACTTTTATAATACAAGTGAAATACACTATAATAAAGTCATGAAATAACTTAAACTTGTATGAACTTTTTTTAAAAGTAACTTAAAAAGGGAGATTTTGATTCAAAATCTCTTACTAAAAGTAACTTTCAACGAAACGGTACAAAACACATAATAGTTCTAATGAAGGAGGATGGAGGTGGTGGTGGTGGTGTTGTTGGGCTTTCACGACGAAGTGTGTGATTACACAAAAAAACGTGTTCATTAAGAAAGAAACAAGTTTAAATTGTTTTCTTTCCAAAACTCAATAACATGGGGTTACATCTTGGCTAACTTACATAAAAAATGCAAGTTTTCTCTGTCTTTGGTTTGTTTGGATCACACAAAGCGCACAACAAAGAACATATGTAGCAAAAAAAACACTTTCCAATGTGTTTTTGAATTACCAAGATCACTGACAAAGTGTAAGGAAAAGCATGTGAGAGTGAAGAGAGTAGCAAACCTAGAATAAAAGTAGAAAATAGAAATATGAATTATGTAAAAAATAAAAAGAAAAAATGGATATTCAAATTATATACCTTTGGATCTAACAAAATAAGTTGCATCTCAAGAATTTAACTAAAAGCAATTCTCTAGACGCAATAGAATAGTTTGTTCAGACAAAAAAAATAGGGAAATAAAAAATCTTAAAAATGAGACAACACAAGCTCAAGATCTCAATCAACAATAGGACCTTCCAGCATTGTAGAAGTCAAAGGCAATAATACCTTCGTTCTTTGAAATTTAGAAGGGGAATATTTCTCGTTGCGAGTCAATGGGAAGTATTTGAAACATTAAATCCAATACTGAGTATGTTTTCATCATCAACATTGTTTACATCCAGTTTGTTTAAATTTCCAAAGCAAGTGTGATTTTTTACAATAAAGACTCCATAGCCCGAGGAGAAAGCACATGAATATACAAGTTCTCTATTTCCCACGGGGGGAAGCAGTCCCCAGATGGAGCTGATGTTGTAACTTAATTTTACCTATGCATTCGATCTTTCTAAAATATATGTTTTTTTCAAAACAAATAGTTCAATTTATTTTCTGCACTATGTAATAAGTGAGCAAGTCCAAATGCTGCTTTTAAATTTTGAATAGGCACCAAAAAAATGTTTTAAAGTATTATTTTTGTAAATAAAGTAATTTTTGTTGAAGAATTAAATGACAGGCACATTCCAACGATCAAGATCGCACCCGCCCAGATCAACGGTTGTTGTGCAATTGTGGGGCCCCCCGCACTCCCAACAGATAACGAAGGGGGGAGAGGGGGTCCGCAATCTTGTTTTCCTTTTACCGCTTTTTTGACGTGGTGCGTTCTCATGCAATGCGGGACCCCCCTCACCTAAAACTACTTATCGCCACCCCACCCCTCCCCCCCACCCCGCGAACCGCATTCACCCGCTGCTAACTCTCCCGCTAATTTAGAATGTCATTCCCGCCCCTGCTAAATTAACCATCGCCAAATCTCCCGATAACTTAGCAAATTTTCCATTTAAGTTATTAATGCCACAGCTAACATTCGATTAATAAATATTGGCGTGCCAATAGCGGCAATTCAAAATAAATTGTTGAAGCTCATTCTGAATTTAAATTGTGTCATTGCTCCATTACCCATCCTTTTTCCACTCTTGCATGAAGCGCTCTGACATATCAAGCAACGACCATTTGCAACAATTTTCTATGTTATCAGCCATAATTTTGAGCAGGTAATTTCCTAAGTTATCCTTTGTTCTATCATTTTCTTGAAATGGCTAGTCAAAAGGGAAAATCCAAATTAGTTGTAGAGAGTCTGACCCTACCCTTGTAATTAACCTCGATGAACTTCCCTTAATCGATACACAGTACAAAATCATTGAAACTCAATGTGAATTTGATCTTTACAAACTCCATAATTGGGCATACCAAAAATTTGAGGATGTCAGTGATGAATTTTGCTTCTAGGAGTCAATGTTGACCCAATTTTGTTTTCCCCAAACCCACCATTTCCCTGAATTCATCACCTGGTGCGAGAGTCATTATTTACCTAGCCAGAGAGCCATAGTGGCCAGAAACAATGAAAATATTTTTTGATAACCCCTGAATCCATTTTTCAAGTGTTACAGGTCAATCCCCAAGGCCCTCTTCATCCTTTCTCAATTTATTCCCTACTGGAAATTTACCAGAAGCTCACATTTTAGCAGTGAACCCACATTTTTGAGTCATTTTTGCTTGAAAATTCAGAATTTCCCAAAACCAATCCACCATATTCTTCTGCAATTTTTCTAGAGATGTCTAAGAAAGTCATTTTTATGGTTTCTTGTCTCTCAATCTAATTAGTGGGTAGGTTAAGTCATCCTTGGATTTCTATCAATATTTTCATCTGGAAGCAAGCCCTTAGTTCTGTTTAATTTTAATCAGTTTTTATCAGATGTTATTCATGACCAATTCCTGAAATTTAGTTTTGAAGGATCCTTCAAGCATTAGTTTGTCCTAGTTTATCTATTTTTGTATCATCAGTTCGGAGAGGTTTAAATTTTCATTACAAAAGATGAATTCATAGGGCAAACCACAATCAGTTGTCCACTAGACCTATTTGGTCAGAAAAAACACAAAATAATATTGTTTCAGTGATTTTGTTAATTAGCTTTTCATATGGTATTATGTCTTTTAAGCAGTGATGCAGTTAACAAAGTCTCCACAGAAATCACAATAATTTTACAGCGCAGTGAACAATCTAAGGTTGGAGACTAGTATCTCTACCAAAATTTCACAGAAATCAGAGTCTATGGTTGTGAACTTCCTCCTTATAAACTGCCAATTTTCCTACCTATGAGGATTTTTGCTTTAGAATTCATTAGGCAGAGGATGAATATGGATGAAATACATTTTTTGTCAAGGAAGCAGAAAGCTCAGTTCAAATTAAAAGCACAAATTGGTCCATTTGTTGTAACACCAAAGCAACAGAGAAGGAAGTGGATAGTCTACTCAAACAAATGAAATTCAAACTCAGTTTCAGTTGGCCTTATGATCCCCTGGGAGTGATTTCAAAGATAAGGTCTGAGAAAAAGTCAGCACCTTATGTTCACATAGCAAATCCAGAGATTGAGCAATTTGCAAATAGGGAAGAATGGAAAGAAAAACTCTGCAAGAAACTAGAGAGCATACCACCAGCCGGACAGCATTGAATACTCCAAGATTGAAAGAAAAGGAATTTAAAAGACCAAGAGAAAGTGTGTCGCCTACAAGTTCAACACCTAAAGAAATTGGTTTCAAAGTTTTCAAAAGAATAAAATCAATCAATATAGAAGAGGGGTCATCATAAGGCATAAATTCATAAGAAAAAACTATAGTAGTGTTATCAGGTGAACTTGTTTTTTCATTTGAGCAAACTGAAGAAATAGCTATTAGTTCCCCTGTTTCTCCATCTCCTAGACAACAAAATATATTTGCTAGATTTAGAGAGATGAAGAAAAAGAATGAGGCATTGAAAACTTCCACTTATACTGAGTTCTAGAAACAGTCATCCCTACTCAACATAGGCTATTATCTACACTAGACCTTGACAGAGGGAAATTTCGGTTGGCATTCTTAGAGCCAAAAGAACCTATTCCTAAAAGTGCAAATGAATATAAGTCTTATGTGTTTTCCTTTGATACTAAGCAGATACACCCAATAGATCAAATTGATCTCCACAAACAGGCAGATGAGATGATTTATTCTCACTAAAAAGTTCAGTTATGGCAGTTTCTAAATTGCAAACATCTTTAAATAATATTCATAGCTTAAGTTAGAAAGAATGTATTCCTTAGCCAATGATACCAAAATAAAAGGGTTGGAAGATATGTAAATAAAGCTAGGATTAGATCCTAATGATGTCAACATTTCTGAAGGGATAATCAAAAGGATAAATTCAGATATACACGCACTCAAAAAGCAGTTGAAGTTCCCTGCAACAGAACATCCACATACTAAAGAAGTGGGACAGCTTGAGAAAGAAAGAGAAAACATGTTAAAGATTATTGTGGAGCAGAACATCCAAATACAGAAAATGGAGGGTGCTACGGAAATCATGTTAAAGAAAAAAGAACAATAGACAAGTGCAGGGACTTCTATAGTGCATATAGAGATAAATCAAAAAGGAAGCAACAAAAAGATTATCAAAGGCCATGGGAGATTTATCTCTCAGAAATGTGGAAATAGAAAAGTTGAAAGCAGCATTGCAGAGGATGGAAGAGAATAAAATAAAAGCAGATAATGCATATATATATATATATATATATATATATATATACCGAAAAATTTCAAGCTAGCCAAACAGTGTGAGAAGTATGAAGATGAATCACTCACAGCATAGACATTATCTGAAGAAAAGTGAAGACATATATATATATATATATATATATATATATATATATATATATATATATATACCGAAAAATTTCAAGCTAACCAAACAGTTTGAGAAGTATGAAGATGAATCACTCACAGCATAGACATTATCTGAAGAAAAGTAGAAGATATGGGTTGACATCAATTCAACCATAATAGAGCTTTGGACATCTATCGAGATTATTTTTGAACAAGAAGAACTAGTAAGAAGAGCAAAGGCATCCATAGAAGAAATTAAAGAAGACTTGGATCATAAACCAGGGGAGGCAACGAGGATAATCAAAGTGTTGAATTCAAAGACCAAGGATGAATTGGAAGAAATAGGAATTGAAGATAGGACTGATACAGTCCTAGAAGTCAGAAAAGTTTTTACTAAAAGAAATTTGATGTTACAATTAGAAAATAAATGTCAAAACTTAGAAGTGTAAGTAAAGAAATTTCATAGAAAATTTTCCATCCTACAGCAAAAAGGACTTCCACCGCTAAGAGATTCTAGTGGCCAATTGATTCCACTAGAAAATTACCAGCATAGATTACATAACATAGCAGTAGACAAGTCAAAATTTGCTAAAGTAAAGGGAATCATAAGTGGTAAAGCTTTTATTGAAGGCCTAGAATATGATTTATTTATCCAGCATGAAATTCAACATTTATTTATTACTAGGCCAACTTTTGAAAAATACACAGAGGTGGATGAAGCATATAGGAAAGTGATCAAATTCTCCATTCCAAATGATAAAAGATGGGACAAGTTACTCGATCTTATCGAGTAAAACTGAATGCAACATTTCAGGGCAGCAATACAAAACAATAAGATTCAGTAAAACAAAAGAAGCACAAAGAGCAATAACAAATTTTCAGGCAGCAGTTACCAACAACACCCTCAAATAGAGTGTTGATTATGCAAATCAGTTCAGAAAGCCTATTTTTATATTGTAATAGTTTGATATATCCAAATCATTTTTGATAAGATTGATTTCATTTTGTAAAGGAATGTATTAGATTAGTTATTTTTTAATTACACTCTAAATATTTTGTAATTTGAAGTAAGAAGGGTTGAACCCTTGTGATAATCCAGAGACATTATAGTACTTTTATGAAATCTTTTGAAGAAAATCGAAGGATTCGTGCTTCACTCTTAATAGCATTTGTGTCCATGTGAGTTTTTATGGTATATTCATCTTTGTTTTTCATCATACATTCAAGGTAACATAAGAGTTAGGGTAGCACTATGTTAAGTATTAACTTCCCTGATAGCCCACTGCAAAGTTATCATCTTAATGGAGATTAGCTAATTGAACAGTCTGTTTGAATTAGTTCCTTTGCACATTTAAATTGTTGCCTTTTGTCATCTCTTGAATATATATTTGTTTTGATGTAGAATTATTTTGCATGCATCTACTATATCTGGTGAATTAAGTATTCAATTTGAATGTTTAATTGTCATAAATCTTCTCCCTTTTCATTTTCGAAATCAATTCAACGATTTTTTGTTGTTATGAATGAAAAACAACCCTTTGAACTTCTCAAAAATATTCGAGTTATACAAGTGTTAATGGTTTAATACATTGGTCATCCATTTCAATTAAAACCCTTACTTTGATACTTTGGCACAGTTTCTGAGCCTAGAACTGTCTATAAAGATACAATAGGCAAAAAGAGAATGGACACAGACAAGGCTTTGCACTAGGATTATGGACACGGTGAGGGAAAACATGATGGTGGGGACATGCCAATGGCAAGGGTGAGGACAAGGATGAATTAAGGAATGGGGAACATCGAAATAATGGTGGATGTTAAGGGAATGTTAAAATGTGGTAAGTTAAGGAAACTTAACTTTCTTATACCAATTGCAATCTACCCACACAAATAATTGTAACATGTGTGTGTGTGTGTGTGTGTGTGTGTGGCATGACTACCATTACCACATATTAATAATAATCTACCTAAAATTCATTATTACATCATTTTTAATTTGATTTATTGTAATATACTCTTTGGGTATATTGTAGAGTTATCCTTAAAAGGATTTGGCTCCATTTCCTTTGAAATTTGTACCTACTATAGTTCTGGAACCAACCATTGTCACTTGTAACAAACTTGTAAACCATGTTATCATAACATCCCAATCCAATGAATAATGAAAACCACTGAATAAGTAATGAATATTTCCTAAAGAAGAAGAGGGGAGGGTATATTTCCTTGTAAGTGATTCATGCATGTTTGATGTCCACGGTTGATCCCAAGTTTTCATTGTTTTCCTTAGTTAAAGTTTTGGAGCACTAGTGGATTATACTAGCCTTGTGATAACGCCTTGGTATGTACAATAACTCCATCTTGAACATATTAATGAATTTTTCAATTGTACACAACTTCGTGTAAATTGCATATTTGATTTCTAGTCATTTATGTTCTCTAAGAATTGTAATTTGTAGCTATATATGTCTTGGGTATTTCACCTAAGGACAATTTTATTGAGTGATTTGACAAGATAATTGAAGAAGTTAATGGTTGGTTTACTACTCTTATCATTGCTATCAATGTAAATTTTTAACTCTTGTAGCCCTAGAGTTGGCTCAATTGGTCGAATCCCCATTGTTAAAGCACCTTTGCTATTGATAGGTCATGGGTTCAATTCTCTCAACACCCTCGAGGTCAGGTTTTGAGGTTGAGCGAGCAGGAAGTGATCCCTTCACGTTGATCTGCTCGGTACAAATATTCTATGGACATAGTGATCACCTATCTCCAAGGTCCGTGAACCACATAGAAAAAAATATTAATAAATAAACAGATAAATAAATCTAACTCTAGTTTATGTATGATAAGTTGACCCTATGGGCATAAAACTTATCAAGTCACTTTGGCATATTTTTTCCTTGGGTTGCTTATGAGATTGCATTGTTAAGAAGTGAAATATTGTTTTCTTTTCATTGTTGTTTTATTCTATACTTTATAATAATCCTAAGTTTGAAAATACACAGGATAATATATGGAAAATCTCTAATCTAAGAGGTGAAATTTTTATTTACATTGAAGTCTAGGATCCCAAAGCCTTAACATACGAGGCATGATTTTTCATATTTAATCAAACAAATGGGATTTTTTGCATGTTAAATAACCCTTGTGATCTAAGTGCTTCAGTGTAGGTTTAGGGTAACCAGGGATTTTGGGAAGTTACAAGGTTATGAATGTGTAAGATAAGTATGGTGAAAAAATATCACTTGCTAAGCATAGAACTAGTTGCTAAATAATTGAGAAATAACACATAAATAAACATTAGAAGAACAAAAAATCCAAATATATGCAAATCAAGTGGTTAATATTAAATTACGTTGTGCATATAAGAGTTCATACATGTAGAAGTTATTTGCAACAAGGTAGTGGAACTTGATTACGGTTGCGTTGTATAAAAAGTCCTATGAATGGTGCGAGACACAAAATCTCATGTAAGAGTTTTTTTATACAATGGTAAAATGGTGGATTGCAAAAATTACGAAGATGCTCCAAATATTGTTAAGATGACAAAGGGTAAAATACAATTTAAAGTTCACTATTTATATCTACTTAATGCAATGGCCAAAGGCAATTTGAAAATTACAACCACGTGAGGGGTGGTCAATGAAGGTTCATATTCCAAATTGAGAGAGTGGAGTCAACTTGGTTGTTTCTTTGTCAATGTCAAGTATAGTTGTCAAATGAATATTATAGTCAACTAGGGTTTCCAAGTCGATGTTAGCCAATAGATGCTTATCAACTTAGGAAAGTCAACATTGGTGTTAAATTTGATCACTTGAAATCCAAAGTGCATTTCTAATGGTCGAAGACAATCAAAATTTTCAAAATCTTTGCTTCCATCAAAAGGTTTTGTTGTGACCTCAACAACCCTCCACCCAAGTTTTGAGAAAAATTTGGGGCCCCTTCTTTTTTATTTTTGGTAATTTATATTGATCTTATCTCCTCACTTCCTTGCAGCCCAGTTTCTTGAAATGAATAAGTTAGATGAGCTTACATTTTAAACTTTGCTCCAATTTCCCAAATTGATCCCTTTTCCTTATCTTTTCTTTTTCCTTTAGTTTGATATGATTTTCTTTTAATTGAAGTTTGTTTTGTTTGAACTCTTTCAATTTCCTATTCTTTATTTTCTTATTTTAATTTTGAACTTTTGATTCCAAAGTGGGTCAGATTATCACATCGAGCCCTCTTTTCACTTTTTTCACATCTCTTTGTGTGGTTTCAAAATCATGTTATCAAGCAAGTCCCTTTTATTTTTTTTTCAAACAACCATTTCTTGTTACTCTAAAAATTACCTTGCCCCAATTGTTTTCAAAAAATTAAACTCTCTTCACCCTCTTTTGCTAAGCCTTATCCCAATTTGGAGATTAGCCTTAATTTCTAAAGCAGACCCTCCCATCATCATTTAAACCATATAAACTTGTGATTCTATTCAATAAATTTTTTTCTCTTTCATCTTCTCTTCAAGCTTTGGGACAAACTTTCAAAGGCCATATTATTTAATTGGTCCAAAATATTTGAATTGAGCCCTCCCTTCACAAAATTTCTTGAACCTTGGTTTGATTCAGTGACCAATCCAATTTTCCAAATTGGGCTTTCCCTCATCAAAAAATAATGAGAAGGGGTCCTAATTTTTCCAATCAATGCCAAATCTCATATCATCCCCATTTTGATTTCAAACTCTTCATATGTGTCGACCTTTAAAAGTATGAATTGAATTCCTAATATATACATGTCACTTACACATTAATGTGCTTTTAAAGTTCGTCTTGTCTCAGTACAATTTTATGGTGCCATAATTGGAACCACCATCTGTCAAACTTACAACAAAGGCAAGCTTGCTCTTTTTTTTTGAATTTAAAAGTTTGAAGTTGAATGTAAATCTCATTTTTGTTTGAATGGTCTATGATTGAAGCAACAATTGGTCTCCCCTCATAAAATTTGAAAATGCAAACAAACTTAGGAACATTTAAGCACAAAAAAAGCCACATGTTCATCATCTTTGCTTACTAGGTACTATGATTCTGAAACACTCTTGTTTGATTAGCATTTTTTGTTTTAAATAAACTAGTTAGTTGTATTATTTGTTTTGGCCTGTAATGATATCCATATGCATTTTATTATTTCTTAATTTGAGTTTAGTTAGTGATTACATGTGTCTTTGATGGAGTTCCTCTTTCAAGATTTGAAATGTTTTTGCATCTAAGTGAGCTACATACATGAGTTCTTATTTCCTTGTTTTTCCCGTATGGATTGATTTTAAGAAACTCGGTTCAAACTATAAATCCTAGCTAAAATTCAAAAACTTGTTACAATAACATACTCCTTAATTCAATTCAATATCATTATCCTTGACATTAATTTTTATTTCAAATTATTAGAAGGTAGTTATGAATTTGTGATTTTTTAAGCTAAAACTTGCATACCCTATTTCTATGTTGTGATAACATACAAGAAATTTTATGTGGCTACCAAAAGATATGGCAAGGGAAAGAAAATCATGCAAGAGAAACCCAAATGATCTAATTGAAATTGTAGACGTTATTGTGGAAACAACACCAACATGTGTACAAACCCCCACAACAGCAGAATCTTCAGTTAAAATGGAGAAGAAATTTGTCAATGGCAAGTAGCAAATCATGGAAGCCCAGGATGCTAAAAATCTTAAATTTCCCATGTATACAAACACTTCATACACTACTAGAGTTTATGGGCCCCACACATACAATGAACTATTTCATCTAATCAAGGATGGGAAAGGTATTGAGGATGATGAGAACTTGGATGAAAGAGAAGAGCTCACTATAGCACAACTTTTTTTTTTAATCCTACATATACAATGCAACATCCAAACCTCTAGTGATGATTTTCACATAAGTGATTAGGTACCTGATAGAATGTACAAAGGTTAGCACCCAGAGAATTCTGAATGACCAATAAAAGTGTGTTAGATCATTCACATCCATAAGTTTTGAAGCTTATTATAATATGTCAAAGGTTGAAATCTATTTCACCAACCATGTGACTAAAAGTATTTACTTGTGACCATAACTATTATGACATCCTCACTTATTGGTATGAGGGGGGTAATTTCAAAGATTTAAGTAGCAAGCATTTCCCCACCATACACCTTGAATAAGATATGCATGGGCAACCAAATTGATCAACCAGACATATGGAGTTTAAGATTCAGCTTATGTGAGGCTATGTTTGGTGTTAATGATGTATGAGATTACTAAAGGAGACAAAATTTTCAATCAAGCTATTATCCTCTCCAACACACATGTAGAAGCCATTGGAAAGGTTCAATTGGATGCATTCTCAAGAACCCAAAAGTTTTACATGTATTCTTATCTATTAGATGTGGTTTGTGGTTGCAACATATTCATGGGGTTAGCCTAGTCTAGGTCCCAAGAGCAGCATGTTGTTCATATATATTTTAACACTTGTGGATGAATAGGTATAGATTTCAGTTTGTACTTATCTGTGACGATTTCATGTCTCCATTGTATGAGCTTCATCTTTTGTAAACCTTTCCCAAGGATATCTCCATTGAAAAACAATAAAGATTGGTACCTTAATTAATACTCCAACCTGTATCAATATTTATGATGTTGCAAAAGCACCTCACACACTTCCAACTTATGTGCCAAATAGGTTGATAATATAGGAATTGGATACCAAATAGCTCTACATGGTTTTAATGCATGCGTAATCAAACATCAAAAGAAGTTGACCTGAACTTATTCACTATATATAGGCATGTATGGGATAACAAAATCTACTTAGGATAGGATAAAAGGAGAAAACATTAAGGAATGTCATTTTAAATTGCAAAGAACTCATATGCATGATCCTCTAGATATTATTGCAAAACATAAAATTAAGACGAAAAATTGCCTTCCCGTATTAGCTTGAAAAGAATGAAGTCGAAACGCCTCGTAAAAGAGCATGTACCCATGAAGATATTTTAAATAATTTGCAATTTATTGCTAAGGAGAAAGAAAAAATAAGTAAAGAGGACGTTGAAAAGGTTGTTGCTAAGAGCCAAGCCCTTTACATTAGAGAAGGCCAAAGAAGACACTAATCTCAAAATAAAAGTAGAAGCACAAAGACAAGCTACCAATAAGAGGACTTGGCAAAGAAAATAGAGGTTGGTGCTAAAGCTAGAGTTAAATTGTTAGCAAAGAGGGGAAAGTGCAAAGTAAAGCAAAATAAGATGCTAAAAAAATGGAGAGAAAAGTGAATGCTAATGCAAAGGATAAGAATTTAAAAGTTGAAGCAAAAAAATATAGGAGTTTGCTAGAAAAGATGCTAAAGAAAACACTGAGTAGAAGAGAGAATACAAGAATAATTGAGGAATAAGAACCAAAATGATACTCAAGCAGAAGAGGCCAAATAGGAAACCAATGTCAAAGAAGGAAACATGGAGCAATAATATTCTTCACCGATGGAATATTTCTTCATTCCTCGAACTTTTACCAATGCATTTGGTCCAAGCATGGTTGCAAGGGGCGATGGCCTTACTCCAACTATAGTGGATGAAGTTGCCAATCTAGAAGTTTCCCTTCAAGAAACAAACCATGAGCAAGTTATAAGACAAAAACATAAAAGGAGAATCAACATGGATTATGAAATGATACTCACCACTGAAATTGTGGTGATGGATACAAGAAATTTAAGTTTTTATTTCCTCCACTTCCACTAATTTAATTATTTCCCAAGCCAAGGTTCGGAAAGTGGTTATGGAGAATATGAAAGCAAAATCACCTTGCTGGAAAACCAAATCAATTAATTGCACAATGTACAAAGAAAATTCTATGATAGAGCCCAACATGTGTAGACCCATGGTCGAGATATTGTTGATGTCATTATTCATATTCAAGCATGGGGCCTAGCTTATCAACTAACTCAATTACAATGATAAAATGAGGTATTGGCAATCCTCCTTAGAGGATATCCCTACAAAAATTTGTGCTTTCACCCCTGAAGAATTTGAAGAGATAGATTTTGGTCTAAAATACTATAAACAAGAAGATTACCATGGTCTCAAGGGAGTTACACATGAGGTAATAGACTCTACTCTATTGTGGTAGGTTATAAAGAATATGGCAAATAATTGTCATTTGTCATCTTTTGGACCAAAAGGAAATTTACTTCCATAGGTGCAGGTATCTAAGGACCTATAAGATTATATCAACACAAGCAAAAAATATATACACTTTATTTGAAATTAATGAATCAATCATCAAAAAGTTTATCGAGACGCACACTAGAGACATAACATTGACCAAAGTTTGTTGCCTAAGATGGAAAATTTTGAAAAAATAAATGAGGTGGATTATTGCATCTTGAAAAGCCCCTTTCAAGCATCATAATTTTCCCTAAGGATATTTATTGAATCGAATTTTTGAGGCATTGACAACTTATGCAAGGAGATGGGGAAGAGAGAAAAGATAAAGTTAAGTGGGGCAATCTTCAAGAGGAGGGGACTTTAACAACAAAGATAAAAATTTGAATAAATAAGGGTTAAATCCTTAGTTCAAGGAAAATGACAATTCAACTGAGAAACCCAACAAGTGGGAAAGGGAACAAGCAATCAACCAAATGTATCAAGATAACGGATGCTTGTCCTTGCCCCACCTCTTTTCTATAACTAAGATGAATTTGATTGTTTAAAAGTTTTTTGCTTCTATAATTTTGTAAATTACTTTAGATAAGTAATCAATGAGAAGAAACATTGTTGGCTAAGCTATTTTGGAACAAGCTTCAATTATGAAACATATGTTGTGTAGAACTTTTTCTACTAGTTTATTGAGTTGAGAATGGTGTAAGCATTTGCTTTTATAAAGTAGAAATTTCTCATTAATAAATGTAATTGTTCTTATTTTGTTTATGTCGGATTGTTTGTTTATAACCATAAGCATAGTAATCTAATCAATTATTCATTTTCAAACCCTGTTATAACTTTTTGCTAAAGATATAAAGCAATGATATATTTTGTGATTTTTACCTCCTTGGTTTTGTTAGTTTAGCCTGGGCACTATTTTGCATGTTGCATATTAAAATAGTTACATATCATTTATAGCATCCCAAAAAAGCGTAAGATAGTGCACTAAACACAACCAAGAAAATCTCTCAAAACTAGGGAAAGGTTACAATGCCATACATTTAATAGATTGTTATTCCAAAAAATGTAAGGTTTAATTGAGACTTTTTGTTTGAGAGAATTCCTACTAATTGTGCAAAGCCATTCAACCCTGACAAGAAGTTTATATCCAACCTAACTTACATTTCCCATGTTGATAATTTGAGTTGGTTAATAATGACACCATGATAATATGGCTAGAACTCATTCCTTCAATCGAAATTAAAGCAATTTGAGACTTGTTAGTTATGGGATCACTACTTAATGGAATTACACAGTATTCCTTCAATTGAAATTAAAGGAATTTGCATCCTACCAAAGATGTGATTTTGCTAAGTAGGTTTGTGAAGTGCTCACATGAAACTAGAACTTTGAGTAAGTATTGTGGCTTGTTGGTTGAAGCTCCTCAAATCTATCCTCTAGGCAAGCTAATCTTCTTTTGAATGGAGAAATTTTAAAGTTAAAAATTAATTCAAAGTAAAAATGTATTATCAACATAACTTTAAAAGAATCAACAAGGTTCAAGATGATGTCTATCATAAAAGTAAACAATTTCAAAAGAAAATTGTGTGTGTGTGTATTTCAACTTGTCTCCTTATAAATTTACTCACATTTCATATGTAAACACTCACTAAATGTAGAATTAAATTCCACATCAACGAGTATTAATGTTAAATATATTTTATAGATCCACCATAAGATAAACTTGAATACACCAAAAAAAATATGTTTAGAAATTTGTTTTTTTTCATATATCACAACTAAAGTAATGAGGGATCTACTAAAGTATATAGTGAGGATAGTCTTATGCTTTTTAATGTATTCTAGTTTATCATATGACAAATCCATCAAAATTACATTTTGTGAGAGATGGCAAGTGCGGGGTGCTTGTTTCATACTCGAAAGAATCTTAGAGCATAATTTTGTATGGAGCCTCGGTCATATGACAAACAATTAAGAAGCAATAAATGCCCTGCTCCAAGGCCTGTCATTGACACATTAGTGGGGCATATGAAAGTTATTGGTATTTGGAAATTCCATAATTATCATCAAGCATATGATTCATGGTACAAATCCAAAAGACAATAAGTTGGCTCATGTTCTCTTTCGCATTAGAATCCTCAAAGAAAGGTTTGAATCGATGTAATGGTTCCATACCCTGTGTTCCAACAACTAATAAGCAGACAAACAAGCCGATCTTGGCTTGGCACATCTAAAAATTTGGAGCAATTAATAGTAGATGGACATGAGCTTTATCAAGACATTGCATAGTTGTTTTTTTTTCTAAGTTAGGCTAATTCTATTACTGAAAAAATATTGTACACTAAGGCCTTAGCCTGTGCATATCCATGCCTGAGTGTTGGCAAAAAACAACAGAAACTGAGTCTGGACTGCCCATAATGGGAAACCAGTCCAAATCAAAAAACGAGTGCAAAATTTAACTTGTTGCCCACGCAGGGGAAACCAACAATTGTGCACAATTGTTTATCAGTTTTTCAAGATGAAACAGAAACCAACCAAGGAACCTAATACCATCAGTTTTTCCAGAACCCCCATTAAATAAACTAGAAAGCAGAATTCCCGATAAAAAACCTGAGAAAAGCAGACACGTAACAGGCTGTGTGGCAAACACGTGGCAAGCAGAGTGGCTGACTAGGAGCGAGGTGGTGACGACGGGTGTTCCTCCACGATGAAACACCTGTACTCCTCCATGTCGACACCTGCCTGTTGGGAAGCCTCCGTGTTGTCTGCCTGTTGCGCCAGTTGTTCCTCCTCGATGAAACAGCGGTAAGGATCCACGTCTTCTGCTGCATGTTGGTCCTAGTCTGCCTTCTTCTCCGTTTGTCCCGTCTCCTTCTCAGTTTGTCGCATCCCTGCTCCGTGGGTGCTCGTCTGAGCCATGTCCAAATCTGCTCTAGTGTGGCCACCACCTTCAGTGCCCTGCGCCTCAATGGCTCTAGTGTGGCACCACCTTCAATGCCCTGCTCCTCAATTGCTCTAGTGTGGCCACCACCTTCAGTGGCCTGTCCCTCAATTGCTTGCTCCGTCTCGTGAAAGCTGATGGAGATAGTGGCAGTGATGATGGGCATGTTCATGGATGAACGAAAGGTGAATTGGGTGGAATGGAGATGCGGTTGTGGATTGGAAGGAGTGCCCCTGGGGGGTGAAGCAAGAATGGAAGGAATGCCGCTGGGAGACGAGGCAGGGGGCGTCAAATGGAGGCGGTGAGGTTGAGAGCGGCCTCTGCCACTGCGGGTGTTTGGGTAGCACCCTGATATCTGCTGGGCTAGAGAGGAAGTAGAGTCAGAAACCAGGGAACATTGGGGACGAGCCAAGCTTCCTCTGCTTCCACCCCTGCGACTGCGCATACGATGACGCATTCTCGGCATGTTGGCGCCAGAAGTTTGAGAATTTCTTCCGAAATTGGGCTCAGAGTGATGCAGAGGCTCAGTATAATTTATGGGCGGCTCTAAGGAGGGACTAGCTACAGAGGCCAAGTGGAAGACGAAATGGCAAGCCAGGCTCTAGGTGAAGTGAATTCCCAGGCCTAAGTCAATGCAACAGAGGAGGTGGCAGCGCCTCCCAATGGTTGTGCGAGAGCTAGGTGAAGCAACAGCTTGAGGGCAGAGGCATTGCAGAGGCAGAGGATGATGGACAGGTGCAGTGGTGAGAGCAGCACCGGAATTCATTTTTGCGTGGAGCTGAGGTGGGTGGTTGCATACATGTTGGAGACGACGCTCCCTTAAATGCCATTTATGTCTGTTGTTAATGTCATTTTTAGACCAGTGTGCCAGATTACGCCATGTGGTTTGGCCACATGTCATTCCGTTCGGCCGCCACCTCAATGTCCTTGCTAAGCACCCGCATCCAGGAGACATTGCATAGTTGTTTGGGTCATAATGGAAATCTTCTAGTTTAGCAAGAGGAATATTTTGTTCAATTTTACCTTGGGGATAGGATCTTGGTTGTCACTTTTGTTGTACTTCTCATTGATTTTAATCACAACTTTTATATTATAATCAAACTTTATGAATTTTATTTAAAACAAAAAAATATGATGTGTGAAAAAATTCCACATTCAATAAGTATTCACAAGATATACTTTTAATAGAAGTGCCTAGAAATATATTGAAATACATAGAAATAAAATAATATTAATATTAATATTAATATTAAAAAAACCATTATTTTCTGATGTATTATAGTTTATCTTACTAGAGATTTAGTAAAAGTAACTAAAGATTTAGTAAAAGTAAAAGTAACTAGAGATTTAGTAAAAGTATACAATGTGGATAGTTATTTGTTTTTTCCATATATTCTAATTTATCTCTCAATAGGTTTAATAAAGTATGCTATGTAGATATTTACAGATGTAGAATTAATTCAGCATCTACATAGTGTTAACACTTAAAATTGAGTAAACTTTCGTGGAGATAACTCACAAATATGATTTAACAAAATAAATCTATTTCTTTGTAATGGATCTCGAATTTACTAACACTAAGATGAAAAAAATAAATCTATTTCTTTGTAATGGATCTCGAATTTACTAACACTTCGATGAAAAAAATAAATCTATTTCTTTGTAATGGATCTCGAATTTACTAACACTTCGATGAAAAAAATATATATATTTCTTTGTAATGAATGTAAAATTTGATTCCACATTCACTTTAAATAAAATATATATATTTCTTTGTAATGAATGTAAAATATGATTCCACATTCACTTACTTAAAACTTAAAAATGAACCTAAAAATGAACCTTTAAAAAGATAAATCAAACTTAAATGAATGAACCTTTAAAAAGATAAATCAAACTTACACTTAAAAAATATATATTTCTCATTCCCTATAAAAAATTCAAAACTTTTATTTTATTATTTAAACTATTATGTAAAAATTCATCTATTATGTTTTTAAGCCTAAAAACGTATATATATAAATTCAAAAACTTTTATTTTATTATTTAAACTATTATGTAAAAATTCATCTCTTACTAAACTATTTTTTAACCCTAAAAAGATGTATATATTCACAATCTTCAAAATATGACTAAGTTATCCTCTTCAAAATATAATTTGTATTACATCCCTTCTCTATTTGATTATTCTAATATCATCTAAATTATCTTCCCTGGTATGGTTTATATTGAAATGTACAACCAACTTCATTAATCATTTGCTTTATATTGAAATGTACAACCAACTTCATTAATCATTTGCTTCATGGACTTGAATTAGTATTATTGTCATTTTCCTGGAAAACTTTGAACCATTTTAAAGACCAAATAATCTTAGATTCTGCGTTCACAAGCATGTGTTAACGCTTCACATTCACAATAATATTATGAATTCCTTTCCAAAAAGGAACAGCACCTTAATAGAAAATATCCCCAAAAAAACAAAAACGAGATTTTACAGCAATAGAACTAAAAGAATTCACAATATTTTCGGCCAATCTAAACAAAATTTTCTAGTACATTCATCAATCGTCAAGGAATATTTCCGAATCTCAATATACCCAGATAGATGCCAAAAAGAACAGGCGATCCCTCCATATCCAAGAAAATAAACGAACATCATACACTAAACCTTTATCGGAAACCTTATAATAATGCACTTCAACCTATTCAAAAGTTAGTAAGATATTTTCGAAAGTTCTACAACATGCATATCAATGATAAATATCCCTGAAAATGAAGCTTCTCATTATTCACAAGGATACACATTTTAAGACGCAGACGAGACAAAAATTAGTAATATTTTTAAAAATCTTTTAAAATTATTTGTGAATTGGAAACTATAATTCCGCAATGTTTTCCAGAAAATAAACTGCTTTATCTGTGTAATACAAAATGCATAAAAGTTCAAGAAGCTTGCAGACATTCCGTCTATCAAAATTCTTGGCTCATATTCTCTTTCGTTCCTAGAAAAAAATATGTTTCTTTAAAATTGTCAGTAGTTACAGAAGTCCAGATTTTCCTAATAAACATGCAAAAAATGCAAGCAACTCCTCTAGGGCACCGAAGGTTCTCCGAGTATCAAAGAGGACAGGACAAAATTTCCTGGAAACTGCATGCTGAATTTGTATTTTACCTACCATCAGCATTGCAGGTTCCAGCCTGCACTAGAGCAGTGCAACCATATCCAATTCGAATAGCATGAATGTTATTGGTTAGGTAATACTTTCAGAGATCACTTTCTTTGATAACCAGTTTACATGTCCAAGTTTATAAACCGATTAGAGAGAGAGCAGATAAAGGAAGTTCTCTTTGCCTCCCACCAAGAAATTTGTTACAGAACTTTAAAAAACTGCAATGTCAGATACACAGCCCAGCCATCTGGAAGAATCTCAGCATCATTTTAAGTATCAGCTTGAAGATCACATTTCGCAGAGGCTTATACGATCTGCTTGAAGATCACTTTCTCAGTGGCCTTTGTTTCCATTACATTCATAACGACATTATCTTCATAATGATGCTTCCTAGCAAATTATATGCAACTAAAGTTTCTAACTAATAGTATATAAACAAAATAATATAGACCCCTCAACAGAGAAGTTTCATTCATGTACCCATTTTCTGAAATACCTAAAAGAACTCGAATGCTTAGCATGTCGTAGTGAGAAGTCATTTCCTGAGCTACTCTCACCAGAATGCCTTGATGTTCCTGACAAATTACAACCAGCCTCAATTGTAGTATGTTCTTCCTTGGATTTTCCTCTTGAGGAAAAAGGCCTTCTAAACAGAGATTTGTTGAATGAATCCTTTTCAATTTTGCTGGATGACATCTTTACAACATTATCAATGGACAACCTATCTTTGCAAGACAAAAGAATTTCACCGGAAAAGAATTGAGGATCTACAATATCATCATTTGAAACACCAATTCTTGACATTTTGTTTCTCGAAGATGATTGACTCTGTGACCTGTAAGCCTTTAAACCACCACCTTTGGATCTGATAATTCGCTCTACTGGAGATGGCATCCGCTTTGAGAGCATCTCTTCATGAGCAATACATACAGGGCATAACGGATCTTGCTGATTAGCTTCAGAAGTTGTCTTCTCCAAACACTCTGGATGGTAGACATGCCCACAAGCTAGCACAGCAACAACAGAGATATACTCTTGTGATACAAGCTTTGAGCAAATGCCGCAAGTCTGAACTTCCACCTGGGAGGACATGGAAGTAGCATGTGTGTTTTTGGCCCTGATCCTTTCCATGGCCAGAGCTCCATCCATGCTGTCTCTGCCCGGAATCCACCCAAAATCAGAAGGGCTTGTTGCATCACTCCAACGGAACCGCTCTCTTCTAGAGGAAGCTACAAGATCTGAAAATGTCTGCATGGACCACCAATCAGGGACACCTCCATGTGAACCCACTGTTGAGTCGCCGTTACTACCAGCCAACTTGAAGGAGTGTCTTCCATCCAATGCTGATATGGAGCTGTTACTAAGTGAATTTAACGCATGAATCCGACTGTCTGAGATTTGCCTGGTAAGGTGTTTGTTGGAAGTATGGTGCAAGCGCCTGGAGAAAAAAGAACGACTACGGATTGATGGGCGCCGTGATGAAGCTAGCTGGCTTTTTGAGCATTGTGGCAGATCAGGCCGACTTTTATATTGTCTTTGGAAGCAGTCCTCTGTATTTATTGGGGGTGTAAAAGATTCCGGTGTCTTTGGATTGAAGTAAGGGGCAGCTGACGGGTATTCCTGCCAAAAAGTAAAATAAAATGCATAAAAAGTGAAGAACCCAAACTTCTAAAATTACTCCGCCCACTAACAAGAACTAATACTCTCCCAGAATACAAGAAGCCTATTCATGCAGGCCTGCACACAAAAATAAACCTGAAACATCCTAAACAAATAACGAACCTCTTTGGAGGATGCTTCTGTTATATACGGGCTCAAACCTGAATCTGAATGAAAAGAATTAGTCCAAGTGTCAGCAATCTAATATTTCCTTCTCTTCTAAATCAAAAAATAAAGTATATTTTATTTTATTTACTTTTTGGAACGATGACAAAGCCTTTGATCTGAATCTTGAAAGAAATTATATTTTCGGAGTACTATCTATATTACAAAATTACAAGGCACATATTTAAGTATAACAATGTTGATCTATTTATGTATGTGTATGTATAGACAAAAGGACTATTCTTTCCATCGATCTCCTCAAAATATAAGATTTCAGGTAAAAGTAATTAGGACACATTGATGACACAGGATTGGTGTTCAAGAATTAAATGAATTTCTTTTGCCACTTTTTAGAACATATCTGATATTACAGAATCTCAAAATCAATCTTAAATTGAGGCTGACAATAAAAACCGGCAAACAGAAACAATACAAGTCTATTAAAATGCAATGCAATAGCCAAAATCTCCCTGGCCCAAAGAACAAACATATCATGGCTAAGGGGGTTTCGTTTGCAGAAAGAAATTCAATCCATTAATGAGTATTTGCAAGAGTTCAAGGACTCATGAGTACACCCTTTCCGATATGTTCCTCCCTCTTTTGGTTCTGTTCAAGATAAGGGAAAGGGTAGAATGAATTTGAAAAAGGGTGATGTGACTATCAAAAGTTATTTCACTCCCTCCTCTCCATCAGATGCACATGGTCATGAAGTTAGTAAAACTCAAATGCAGCCCACATTAGATGACCATTGGAAGAAAGAATTGAGGGACACTGCTTGTGAGTACATAGCTAGATGGTGATGTGATGCTGATATCCCCTTTAATGCTGCTCGTTCACCATATTATGAGCCTATGTTTGATGCCATACATGCTGCTGGAAAAGGCTTCAAAGGCCCTACTATGCATGAGCTAAGGGGGTTTCGTTTGCAGAAAGAAATTCAATCCATTAATGAGTATTTGCAAGAGTTCAAGGACTCATGGGCAAGAACAGGGTGTACCATCATGTCAGATGGATGGACTGATCAAAGAAACCGTACCATCATAAACTTTCTTGTCTTCTGCCCACAGGGAACCATGTTTTTAAAATCAGTTGATGCATCTGATAAGGTAAAAGATGGCCACTTGTTGTTTCAACTATTGGATCAGGTTGTTGAGGAGGTGGGGGTGGCTAATGTTGTTCAAATCATCACAGATAATGCCTCTAACTATGTTCTTGCTGGTAAACTGTTAGAGGAAAAACACAAGACCATCTTTTGGACCCCATGCACTGCACATTGCATAGACCTCATGCTTGAGGATATTGGAAAATTAGATTGGGTAAAAAACACTATAGATCATGCCAAAAACATAACAAAATTTATCTACAATCATACATTGATTTTGAGCCTCATGAGGAAACACACTGGGGGCAAGGATATTATTAGGCCTGCCATCACTAGATTTGATACACATTGCAATCTATGCTTTCCCAACATAGAAACTTGCAAAAGATGTTTTCCAATGATGAATGGAATCAAAGCAATTGGTCTAACAAACCGGAAGGCAAAGAATTGAAAAAGAAAGTCTATGAAGAAACTTTTTGAAGAAAGGCAGCAGAGATTGTGAAGCTTGCTGAGCCACTAGTTAAGGTGTTGCGGTTGGTGGATGGGGAAAGGTTGGCTATGGGCTTCATTTATGAGGCTATGGATCAAGCAAAGGAGCAAATAAAGACGGTAGGCTATGGATCAAGCAAAGGATCAAATAAAGACGGTATACAAGGATAGAGTGCCAAAGTATGGGCCCATTTGGGCAATCATTGATGAAAGATAGAACAATCAACTCCATCGCCCTATACATGCAGCTGGGTATTTTTTGAACCCATGGTATCATTATAAAGCTAAGGAGTCAGGAGCTTTGAGGGGGAAGGTCAGAGATGGACTGTTTGATTGCATTGATCGCATGATCCCATTGGAGTCTGATCAGCTGGAGATACACTGACAGGCCAATATCTTCAGCAATGCATCAGGTACCTTTGGGAAGAACTTAGCAAAGATTGCAAGAGAAGCAGACGAGCCAGGTAAACAAAAATTTCAATTTTCAAATTCTTAATAGTTTTACTTTTTTTTTAAAGTTTGTTAAATCGTTTATAATTTGAAAGTTAGATATAATTTGTAATTTTGTTGAGCTAACTCATTACACTCCTATGTTTTTTGCAGCACAATGGTGGGAGGCCTTTGGTGGCCATTGTCCTGAATTGCAAAAGTGTGCAATTTGTATTTTGAGTCAAACTTGCAGTACATCTGGGTGTGAGCGCAATTGGTCTTTGAGAGGATTCACACAAAGAAGAGAAACCGTTTGGATCAAAAACGGTTAAATGATCTAGTTTATGTCCAATACAACCTTCGGCTCAGACGAAACCATTTGCTGAACAAAAGACTTGATTCAAATCCCATTGTGTTGGAAGACATTGATCCAACATCAGATTGGGTAGTGGAGAGTCATCCAGCAGAGTTTGATCCTGATGAGGATCTTGATTTAGATTTAGATTTCGAGACATCAGTTGAACTTGAACATGCTGTTCAACTTCAGCCTGTTCAATTGAATGCAGATCCCAATCCACCAGCCTCAATCTCACAGCCAGCAAGAACTCCAGTTGTAGGTGCTTCCTCTGCTCAGCCACGACAGAAGCACAGCCGCATATCTACTCTATCTCAGCTTGCATCTGCTGCAGTTGCACAGCCTGCTAGTGGTACCACTTCTACAGTTGCAGTTGGAGATGATGATGAGGAGGAGGAGCCATGGGGCCCCCTGTCTGACTCTGATGATGATGATCCAGAGATTGATCGACATGATCTTGGCTCCTCTGGCAATAGCTACTAGCCAGTAGTACTAGTACTAGAGTCTGGTCACCGTCACAGTTTACTTTTGTTGTACAGGCCATTTCTAGCCTCCTTGGTTATGTGTTTTTTGTTTTGAGTCTTTGATCATGTATGACAATTGACTATGTATTGCCATTGGGTACCATTTTGATATAATGGATTGATTCATGAGCCTACTTTGATCATATCTTGTCTTCCATCTATATTATAATGCTGTGTGTTTGGAAACATGAATGAAAATCTTTAAAATTATGTTTAAAATCTTTAAAATTATGTTTTTTTATGAAAAAAATAAATATTTAATGTATTTTTTACAACGCTTGAATCTTTGAAATCGAGCCAGCCGAGTGATTACCGTTTCGGAGTCGGAGTTGGAGTCGATCCTCGACCGAGTCGGAGTCCGAGTCGGAGTTTTAAAACTATGATCTTAATTGACTATTGTTAGCATTTGGCATCTTGGGTTACTTGGTATCTTGTGAAATATTGTTGAAATTTGCACTTGTATCTCTAAGAATTTTATCTTGTTTAAGATTGCAATTCACTATTGTTAAGTAGTCTTAAAAAAATTCTAATTAAGTACTTAAAAAACTTAAAAAAATCTCAACTCAAGATAAATCTCACTCATAATCTCTTGCATAAACATACTAGATCTAGATTTGCATTAATAATTTACCTCTTAGCATAGGCTAGGTTGATAGAGACATAGGACAATCCTTCTTATCTAGCTTGAGGGGCCTCGACAACTCTTCAGTGGACGGTGACCTTGCAGTCGTCAGAGCCACAGTGTCTACAGCGCTGATGCTTCGGGTGATAAAAGCCTAACAAAAGGTATCGTTAATCAAGCCCTAGCCTGTTTCCTGTTAGCCTCCTTCCCACAACCTATGTTGGAGCCCAACTTCAAAATAGTTAAAAGAAAGTTACACTTAGACTAGGCATTTAACTAAAATTTACCAAGATCACTACATCTCACATAGGTCCTAGGATTTTCATATCATATAGGTTAGTCAATCATTCAAACAATGGGTGTGTACATCCGGTCATTTGGTTCCAATTCATAAGAAACAAGAATTTGTGACTCCATTAAGGCACTGGTCTCATAATAGAAAATCTAATTTAATCAATAATATTGCTTAATTTCAACCAAGTGTCTCCCAAGTAAGTTGATTCTCAACTTGTTTTCTTTCACTTCATTCCATAGGGACTACCCCCCATAGCCTGTTGTTGGGAGATAGCGAGAACGGAGCGGGCGGGGATTAGAGTGACAACCCTCGTCCTGAGCATTTTCGCGGTGCTTGTACAATCCGGGCGACAACAGCACCCACAACCCCTCACATTTTGGAGCCCATGGAAAAATCTATAAATAGAGAAGAGTTGAGATCAAACCATCATCATCAAGTTGGATCAAATATATTTGTTTTCTTGAGTTGTGGATCTAAGGGTTTTAACTTTTAAGACCCCTTTTCTTCTATTAATTTTGGTGGTGTGAAAGATACCACCCTAGTTAGTAAACCTATCTTTATCTTCTCTATTTTCTTCTGGAAAACAAGGAAATCAACTATCTAAAGAATAGCAAAGTCTTTTTGGTGGGAGATCTAAAGCAAATCAAGCAAATTATCTTGAGGCTAGATGAATCTATGTTGAGGCAAATTGTTAAATTTTATGTATGCTCTATGCTTAGAGCAATTTATTTCAATTTTCACAGTTAGCTCAATATCTTTTCCAGATTAGCAATCACATCAGCGTTAAAGTAAACTGCAGATAGAACATAAACATAAATCGTAGAAAACAAGCCAAGACAAGAGGACACAATATGTGGCACTAGCCAAAGACAAACCCCAATGTGGGGAAACCCTTGATCAATTATTCTTCTATGTTCTTCAATAGTTCAGCAGAGAGAGAGAAAGAGATAGTACATTTACAACAAAAGTCAACACTTACTTTCTATATCTACATGAAATCAGTTGAAGACATGCTGCTTCAATTGATTCTCCAAGGTGACTCCTTCACCTATCATAGTGCTGCATCTCGTCCACTTGCTGCACCTCACCATGCTGCACTTCATGTTGTTGCTCCTGTCACTGTGTTGCTCCAATCATTGCGCTGCTCTTATCACGGATTTGCACCCAATGTTGTACTCATCGCTAATTTGCGCTCAATGATTGCACCATCACTGATCTGTACTCAATGACTGTTATGTTGCACTTCATCATCAGTTGCACCTGTCACTGTGTTACACCCAATCATACACTCAAGGCATACTGTAATACATCATCATCATCATGCTGCAATACCTTGTTGCTATACTACTCACATCATGCTGCTGCAATACTTATGATGTTCTTAACATACAACATCCACTTTGCTGCATATCAACCTTAGCTGCTTGCTATGGCTTGTAGCCTAGCAAAGCAACTAGGCTATAGTTCCAGATTCCTTCAAGCAGACCCAAACTAGACACTAGATAGCAACTTAGCCCTCTGACTTCTAATCTGATGACAACTGCTCCCAAACGTATCTCATCCATGCTTTTGACCAGCAGTGAGATAGTTGTAGTTATGGCTAGATGTGACAGCGTATGAGATCATCTTCACGTCTAAAATTAGGGCCTCTTTAGGCCTCCTTACTGTGGCTTGAGGAACTCTTCACCATGTCATTCAAGTTATTTCTAGACCTTCCTTTGACGTTGTCCTTGTGCATCATAAGGCTATGGTATGACTGCGGCTAGGGCACTCTCGAATACACTTCCTTTTGACTGCGTCTAGAGCTATTTAAGACCTCTTCTTTCCAGCATGTATGAGTCCTTCTCTTGCTGCATAGAACCTTTAATGACTGCGGATTATATCTCCTAGGAGGACTGCGGTTAGGGCAGCATAGAGCCCTTCTTTTGCTGCGGAATAAGGCCAACATTTAGAGTGCATTTGGATTGTGACTAGGGCTACACAGAACTGCAGCTAGGTCTCTTTTAGACCAACGTGTAGACCTCTCCTCAGGACAGCAGATAGGGGACTGCTTCTAGGGCAAGACAGTGGCTAGATTGTGGCTAAGACACTTCCTTAAGTGTTGCGGCTAGGAGACTGTGTTAAGGTCATCTCTATAGGGTCATCCATGACAACGTTAGGTTGTAGTCAAGATTTCTCTAGGACGAGTTTAGGTCTCTCTGCGTTTAGGGCATAACAAAGTTAGAACCCTTGTTCCATGACTGTGATAGGAGGCCTCTTCATTAAGCAGCGTTAGGGCTTTGTTTCCATGCCAGCGTAGGTGTTTCTTCATGATAACAGTAAGGCTTCTTCCATGGCTGCATTAGGCTTCCCCATTAGAGCAACATAAAGCCTATTCAACCATGACTGCATTTAGATCTAGGGCATGTTATCTTAGGGCAGCGTATATACTAGGGCACTCCCGCGTATATACTAGGGCACTCCCTCTAGATCTCATCTTCATCAAACCCAAAACAGGATGAAGAGAGATCACAAGAGTGAGTGAGTGTCAAATGACTTAAAGTCCTCTTCTATTTATACTAAAACATAGAGCATAAGAGGGGGTTATTTGGTTGTTGGCCGACCTTGACGAATTGTCCCATAACACAAATAAATTCATATCTCAATGAGAGGGATCCAAGAAAAATATCAGCTTCCATTAATAGGATGACCCACATGGAGTTTGGCCCTAGTTGCCAATTTTAACACAAATTAGTGACGAATTTTCTGAGGTAGAATGAGCTCTAAGGCTCAGAGTATGAGAAATTATCCTGGGACAGAACAACGATAATCTTCCTAAACAATCTAAGACTTCCTAAGCATAAATAGAGATCATTCTAGCAAAAGTCGAGTTCTCCCTAAGGTTATTCGAAGGACGAATTAGAGTATGTAGCAAACCTGGAACTCTTTGAGACAATACAATGGCCCTAAGACAAAATTCAAAGGAGCTTTCTGAGGAAAGTAAGATTCGATCACCCTCCCACACAATTCGGTTACCATCCTAAGGGGACCCAACCCCGTCCAATGGCTCTTGGTTAATTCTCACGTAGAAGAGTCAAGGCTTTGTCCTGAGATTATTCATTTATTCAGGTTAGAACTCGCAAGGGATTACAAGTTGCGGCACTACTTCAAGTCTACGGAGCAGTATAGAACATGCTTAGGTCAATTGGTTAGGGTACAATTGCTTATCAATCAAGCTTTGTTGAATTTGGGACTATATTGGAAACTATTGTCAAATCTATTTATTGGTTGAATTTGATCAGACACTGCCGAATTTGGAACTGTATTGGAATTGTTGTCAAATATGTCGATTGGTTAAATTATGGCATTTTGTGGAAGGGAATAGTGTTACATGTTGTTGAGTATTGCTACTTATATTGCCTATTCATATGTTGTATTATTGAATAATCTATTGGTTTCATTACTGAACAAGTAAAAGAAATTTGTTGAAACCTTAGTTATCTAAGGAACCCTAGGACAAAAATTTCCCTAGGACATTACATAGGCCCATTAGATTCATATTTCAATGTATTAGCACTTCCAACCAATAGTCCTATTTTAGAACCTAAGTTGCATGGTACGGGGAAACGAATATGCATTTATGAAACAAAAGCGCACTAATAGATAACACATTATATTGTAACTTGGAAAAGATCATTATGAATAAATGAGCAAGAACATTTAAATGACAAACATATATAACAAGTAATGTTCCACTATCACTTATATTGAGATCCTCGTCATTAGTATCTCCCTTTGCCTCTACCTCAATCCTTTAGGGATATCCATCAACACCACCCCATTTTGATGAAACTACCTCATCCAAGCTTCTAAAATATGCTACGAGATCCTCGTCATTAGTATCTCCCTTTGCCTCTACCTCAATCCTTTAGGGATATCCATCAACACCACCCCATTTTGATGAAACTACCTCATCCAAGCTTCTAATATATGCTACGAAAAAGCCTAGCATGCCTGATCAATGATTTTGGTTTGAGTGAAGGGTACACTTTTGCTAAGGCAGTGACAGAGGAGTCCAACCAGCAATATCACTAACATGGAGGTAAATAAAGGGCATGGTGCTCTTGATTAACTACCGATATCATACCATCATACATAATAGAATCTAATCAAAATAATCTTGAACTTCTAAAAATTGTTAAGCCTGCTGAATTTTGAATAGGATATGAAATTCTACTTTCTCCATATGAAGGTTGATGAAGTAGGAAACACTCTCAAACATCTAATGGTAATGTTAAAAATTTAAGTAAAACTTCTTTTATTTAAATGTGGGTCCCAACAATTAAATCAAGGAAAAATCAGGCAAATTTCATTTGGAAACACATTGGACAAATGTTGAAACATGTAAGTTTGTCTGAAACACATTTCTGATATGTGAAATGAGTTCCATACAAACTAAAATGTGTTGCAGTCGAGTTTCAGAGTTTCAAAACAGAAACACGGCAAAAATGCAGGGCAGGTGTGCAAGTTGGACATCCTCCCTCCAAGTAACAAACTTTTCCTTCAAATGGATCAATATTTGCAGCCTTATGGTAGTTTTGAACAATCACAATAATGCCTTTTAATGATGTAGAAGAAAAAGAAAGAAAAGCTTCTAAGTCAAAAACATTCACCACATAAATAATTCCTTAACCCCAAAATTCCTCCAATAGAAATATTTCCATTAAGCTCCAAGGAGAGAAGTGCTTTCACAATTGAAAAATGAGTACAAATGAGGAAGCCCTCCTCTATTTATAGAGTAAAATCTAATTTCCTTTACAATAAAACATCATTATTTGATTTAATTCTTTAGATCTGGCCTAAGAAAAATAAATCTAACTCCTAAAATTAAGTAATCTAACAAAACATAAAAATAAAGTGGTCAAGCCACATGTACAATGTTTTGATGAGAAAATGCCCCATAAAGTGGGGTCGACCCACCAACAAAATAGCAATATGGTCCAAGATGCCAACGCCTAGCCTCCAAAGCTCCTTGAATAGTGCAAGTGGTCCAGGCTTGCTTGAAGATGCCCCGAGAATGGTCCATGGTCAATTCTCAAAGCATGGTAGAGTATCTTCAAATCAAAAAATCTTCCACATCCTTCACTTTTAGTTCAACAACCTCGTGAAGATTGGCACTTTTCCATCAAGGGGGCGGAAGCATGCTAACAGCTCCACAACTGAAGTGCAATAATGACCCAAGGTCTCCAACAAATGTCCCAAACAAGGACCCAAGGCCATACCTTGGGTCAAAGCATCCCATGAAGCATGGAAGATGCTACAAGAAGTCAAATTTTGAGTCATAAAACCCCCCATTCGGCCACGTGACATCAAAATATAATACAATTAGTACTCATTCTAGCTCACTTGTTCCTTAAGATATCTTACACAACATTCCCAGCATCAAGCACACTAAGAGAGTGATACATCATCCATATAAAAGTCATCCAAAGTACCCCGAATTGCTGCCATGTGTGTTGTAGGTGCAAATTAGTCCTCAAAATAAGACAAATCAGCTCAATAAAGTGACAACTAGGGCAGTGCTCAAGGATCTTCCACATGGCATGCATAGGAGGTGTCCAAGTGTCCACAAGCAGCCCCAAAACTGCAATGAGAGGTGTGATCAATGCTTCAATATATGTGTAGTGCCTCAAACAACGTAGTCTGCCTTGGGAAATGTACCCAAAAATCAGAACGCAACCAGCCCATCAAGGAAGGCTACTCTATGTCACCAGTCTGCCCCGCTCATCAGAAAACAAGTGCTAATGCAAAAATTTTACTATGGGTACCCTTGCTAAAAAGATGAATAACATTCAACACAATATAATTATCAAGGACCTATTGTAACAAAGCATGTCCACATAATGTGAGATGGCTAAGATGATATCACACAAAGACTCGATATGCTGCCCTAAAAATCAAACCTATAAAGATAAACAGATATTTTATTACTATCAATCTTTTATCGAAATATGGAACATGGTGGAAAGAAATTTGCATGACGCTGTTATTTTCTCTGACAATGGAGACATCATAGACTGATCCAGCAGTAATTCAAGTCCAAATTGTTTGATATACCAATTCTTTGACTCCAACTCTGCATATGAGAAGTACACAAACGTTGTATGACTTTGAGGCAACAATAAACTTTATCATTTTGTTCTATTTTAGATCTACTGATTATGTATGCAACGCTTTTAGCAATGGATGCTCTAAAAGGTGATTTACTGGTTTTGATTTCCAGCATTGGACACTTGTGGTGAAAAATAGGTGTTAATTAATTTCTCTCCAAGGGATCTAGTCAATATCTTGGAGATAGCTTAAGCCCATTTGCAAAATATTTATTCTCCACTGTGTGAGGCTCACCATAACGATGTTTATGAAGCTATTTCCGGAATACTCAGATGAAAATGGAATTTGTTTGACAGTGGGACAACCTCTAAATATGAATGATCAAGATTCAGCTTAAACTGGGGAAAAGCAGCTCCATATACAGTTCCATGTGAGTCCTATATTATGTATTGTATGTATTGCATGCTACTGATTCCTCAACTGCAGGTAAAGCCTAAACCAATAGTTCCAACCCTACGGACATACTAGAGATGCATATGATAGTAGGCCCTAATTGCAGACATAATATCACGGATGAACCAATCCAATAAAAATGTTAGTTACAAGCTAGCCAAGACTTCGGAAATCTCATTTGAAATTTTATTGAAGGTATGGGAATATTTTGAAAGTGAATTATAGTATTTCCATTTACACTGGGTCACATTGTGTCAAAGTGTATAGGTGTGCACTAGGCGGTTCTTTGATTCTTATTGTAAGTTTATTTTTAAGAATTTATCCAAATTAACACCCAGAATAGTGTTCATATACCAAACTCAGTGCTACAGCACTGTGTGGAATAACAGCCTTTACAACAGTAGGGCCGTACTAAGTGCCAATATAATGAACTTCATTAACCAGGCATTAAACAAACCGCACACTACCTAGCTAGTCATGTCCACAATCCACTGGTAAGCCAAGTCGGATTTAAGTTTTGTTAACAAAAATATACATGTAGGCACAACCAACAATCTATAGACCAAGTTACTATATGTGATTTTGCCAAACATAAATGCAATAAAACTACCAGAATGTCAAGAATGATCCGGTGATGAACTGGAATTCCTGCCGCAACGACTCGTGTTGGAAACTTGGAGTTGTTCATTAACCGTATTATATATCCTAGCTATTGAAACTTTTCTACTGGACTCTCCATTTTAACTTAGCCATAAGCAAAATCACTTTTAATCACCCATATCTTTTGCTTTTTAACATGCAGTACCATAACCTGAAAGCAACCGTGTGATATTCTATTTTGGCAGAAACTACATTGTTCAAAGAGTGGGGAATTTCTTGAAGTTGGTCTTCATGGCAGTTTCGTGAATAATTTTATTCATGCAAGAAACTGCATGCCTTTCAAGTTTTTATCTTGTTCAAACTTCAAACAGAGTTAGAAGAGATCTAAGCAAAATAAGTGTCTCAAAGCCGTCTCTGTGTGGCCATTAGATACAGCGGAGTTGCAGTAGATTGCAACCAATTTCCAAAGTTGAATAGATACTAGATAGATACAGGAACAGATATAGACATGGTATCCAAAACAGATATGGCAAATTTTTAGAAAATCAGGATAAAATTTGGCTGAGATACATCAATATATATATATATATATATATAAGCCCCAAGAGGTCGCAAGGTTGAATCCACCTAGGTCCCTCGAGGTTAGGCACATGTTGTCTGCACATATATATATATATATATAGGCACATGTTGTCTGCGCACACACACACACACACATAAACCCCAAGAGTTAGCTCAAGTGGTTTGCCTTGCCATGCCAAAGACATATTAGCCAAAGAGGTCGCAAGGTTGAATCCACCTAGGTCCCTCGAGGTCAGGCACATGTGTACCTAAACAGCATTTACACCAGAGAGCATTGACAGATTATAAAACGTAGTGTCTAGAGGGTTTTCCCAAGAAAGTTTTCAATGGAAATATCATAATTTCCTTGGGGAAACCCTCTAGACACTACTTTTTATATTCCGTGAATGGTGCTCAGCCTAAATGCCACTGGTGGACAACATATGTACCTAAACTCGAGGGACCTAGGTGGATTCAACTTTGCAACCTCCCTGGCCAATATGTCTTCACCATGGCAAGTCAAACCAGTTGAGAATGTATAGATATTTTATATATATGGAAGCCCAAGGGATTAGATCAACCTGTTGCCAATGTTGCTAGGCATTTGGCTAGGTCTATAATAACAGGTGCCTGGTTTGAATTCCCCTGGGAGAGTCGCACTAGTCTATGTTGGGGACACACCACTTGGGTTTCCCTACAAGGTTTTCTTGAAAAAAATTAAAAATATATATGGCAAAGAAATTAGGAAAATAAAAATTTCAGAATACATTCATGAATTTCAAATTTGGAAATAAAGCCAAAAATTAGTGATAATTAATAAAAGCCCAAACCCTCTATTTTAGAACTTGATTAGCAATAAATTAATGCTAGCATTCCCTTTTTTATTGATGTTTTTTGTGACTGAAACGTCAGCTGAAATGGTCAATACACTGACCAAACAGCTGAAACACCAGCTGAAATGGCAAATACAGCATTCCAAATCTGAAATGCCACTGAAATGTTTCAGGTGTACCTTTGAGGTGTTTGAAAGCAACGTTTCCAAAACACCAAAACGAGTTTCCAGTGCCTTGGAGTGGAGTTTCTGGTAACACGGAGACCAAATCTAGACTAGACCCTCATTATGAGTTGAACTAATTGACTACACATGATTAACAAGGACTGGCAACCATGCTGCCACTCTCTCGCACTTCAACATAAAATACAGCAAAAACGTGACATGCTTTAAAATTGAAATGTCCCTCTTTTACTACTGAGGAAAAAGAGTTTCCTACATTCGAGAATCCCATTGGTCATTTCCCATGGGCCATCGATAAAGAAAGAGCAACAGTAGTCAGTAATCTTGAAATTTCAGAATAAAAGAACTTGACATCTACCCAGGTTACTTGCATGCCAAAGATAAAACAATAGTTTAAAGTTTAAACTATTTTTTTCCAACTGGCATCTTTTTTGATAGCTCCCACAACATTAATTTCCCTCATTATCAAATCTCTCTCGAATATTTGCCCAATTTTCAATCTTATATAAAAGCTTGCAATATATGACAAATTTCACAGGAACTAGTAGTAAATTATTCAGTTTTGATAAAGCAAATACCTGGAACATACATATTTCACCTTTTATAAACTTGACAGATTACTACACAGATACACTTATTTCAGTTATTTTATTGCTTCAATTTCTGGTTTCCCCATTGACAGTCGGATTGGTTTCATTAACATATTATCTTTGGTTCCAATTATAAGGCTCATAATCTCTAGATTTAAACAGCCATGATAATAGTGGAAGTAACCACTCTATGTTGAGAGGTAAGCCTACTCCATATACAGGTGATGAAAAATGGCTACTACTAGATGAATGAGATAGGTATCAAGCTCAATAAAGCTTCAAAAAATGATATCAGAAAGGCAACCACAACAACATCAAGAGAGGAAAATACACTTAGATATAAAAGCTGAAGTATGAAATCAATGGACACTCTGCTGTTACGCAAAATTAATCAATTCTTGACAAATTCAGGATAAAAGGCCAGGCACTATCAGGTAGTGTTTTGATTTCCGATACCCTTGGAATGAATTAAATATTAAATTTCAATTTCAAAGTGAGGGATGTAATGTAGTTTTCTTTTGAAACCCGATGATAAATGTAAGAAAGCATTTCAGGCTCAAAACAAATTTGCAACAATCTCAAAATTGAATTTCTCAAGGTCAGACAATGAATCCAAACAAAAAAATCATTTTGCTTTGCAACTGTGATATATGGAAAAAAATTAACAGAGAATGTTTCTTTTAATGGCTTACCTGAGGGAGTATTAACAGAGTTTCCATCATGATCAGGCAGAAAGGGAGGGCTCAACCACTGTGGCTCGCGAAAACTGGCCGACAAGGGGCTTGAATCAACCGAACCATTTCCAGAAAAATTGCTTTGATGGTTCGTATGACGAAAGCTCGCAGCTCGGCTTCCTCTGCTGTTCGATGAAAGGGTCCTTTGAAATTGCATGCAATTTCCCGGGCCTGTGACATCTTCGGCCTGCGATTTATACTCATGGTGAGATGAAAGAATCTCTGGCAGTGTAGCCAACCGTCCATCCTTATCCAACCTTGAACCCTGTGGCCTTGCGGCCACACAACAAGCAGACCCCGTCTTTGCAAATTTTATATATCCAGCTAAGGGCCACGTCGGATACGCTTACCGACTAAGAAAAATCTGAGTAAATCAATGGCAATATCTTAATTAAACCAAGAGCTTGCCCAGAGTAAGAGCATCCACAACAGATAAAACAATCCGTACATACTTTTGGTATAGCGAGATGTTAAACGTAAACTCAAAATACACAGAAAACAAAACCAACAGCCTGCGGATTACAATGTCAAATTATTTACCAGGTATTGCAACTGAAAAGTAGATCAGCCAAATAATATAAAGAGCTCATTCCTAGTCCCATGTCACAGATTCTCCTGCTTTTCTTGCAAAACAGACTGCAGATGACAGCACATTTAAACCCTTGTAATTGACCAACAAACGCACAGCACTAAAGTGAATTTAAAAATAAGAATAAACTCTAAAAGCTCTCCTCTTCTTAATATATGCATCCCTACAGATTGGGGTTATCCCCTGAAAATGATCGGAAACCAACGGAAAAATGTATAATCCAAACCCAAGAGTTACTTGTCTTCCTACCTGTCTTGAACTAAGCAAAACTCCGCCGATTTTATTCTCCAGGACTAAAGCCAAGCCAGCACCACGGCCGCCTCGTAAATCTGAACAACAGATCTTTTCATTGCAAAGTCGGTTCTACGACCCTGTCACATAATACAGTAAACATCGACTCTCTCAGAGAAATAATAAAATAAACCCCAACCGTCCCCCGAACGTTTACTGTAAGCAAGCAGAACCGCACAAGAGCAGCATATTGACATAAGACCTTCACAGTTATTCTTGAAAATCTTAATCAAGCTGTGTTCCGGAGCTAGACCAGCATTTCATTTTCGCATCAGAGCAAACACTTTGCCGTTCAGATAGCACAGAGTGCCGAGGGTTTATTACTCCACTAACCTCACACATTCGACGGATAGAAATAAAGCTTTCCACAGTTTTCTCAGATGCCGCATGCTCCGCAAACACTTCTACTTACTCCGCAGTTTTCTGCGAGATTACTTTATGTTTTACTAAAAGATAATCTCATCGTCCAACTTCCAACCTAACTACGCATTCCGGACTAATTTTGCGACTTTTTAGCCCGTCAAAAACGGCATCTGCTAATAGAAAGAAGAAACAAACGGAATGAGAATAGGGAAAAACCTTATGGACTGTAGAACGATGCTCCTGCCACGGACTTGAACTCGCTCGGATCGACCTCGGGGCCAATGGCCGGAGCTAAAGAAACCTTTCAAGAACCGGGGAAATGTGAGCCAAACTGGGCAAATGAGAGATCAAACGGAAGCAGAGAGGAGCATGGGCTCGCCTGTGTAACCTAGTCCGGCAAATTACGGCGAAAGCGGCTTTATTTTAGCATCGAATTCGACCATTTGCAGGGTTACGCTGGCACCGTTGCCTCGACACACCTTTTTCTTTTTCCTCTTCCCCCAGCGTCTGTCTCCTTTCATGGGCGCCTCGGCCACGTGGCTATCCACGCTGGCCTGACTCCCGACCAAACACGTCATTAGGTGGTAAAATTCTTTTCGTATCCCGCGGGGTGAATAGTAAATCGCGTTTGCGTGTAGAAGTGGCCTCTCCGGGCGGCTCGAGAGCTCTGCTGCTGTCAACGGTTTGACTTGAGCTCTGGTCACATGTCGCCGAGGCTATAATAAATAATTGCCCGTCCCGCTGTAAAGTCCACAGTCTTTTCGGATTTTTAACAATCGAAAGTCTGTCACGTGTTGGACCGTCTTAGTGTGTCAGGGCACGCATGCTGGAGCCTGCCGCTATTTTTAGTCGGATTTTCTGGTCGCTAAATTTTCCCGCCACAAATTAGTTGATGACCGGTGTGTTCGGGGATTCCAAGGACGCTATTCAGTATGGGGCTCCCGTTAAAGAGGCTATATGCTTACACCGACGGTCACATGCTTTGGTTTCTCAATGATTAGATTTCATAAAGTGTTTCTAAACTATGTAAGGATTAATGGCCATTTTCACATGGATGGAATGTTGTTATCCAATTAGGTGGGCTTAATGGTTCAGAGCATGTGTTTCCTCCTAAGAGGTCACAGGCTCAAAACCAGAGAGGGGTAGAGTATGTATGCCTTCGTAGACTTAGCAGTTAAATCGCTGCGTGGAGGTGGATCCCTTGTCCCACAAACAAGGGGGTCTCATACACCAATTTGGTGTCTTGCTTGGCCGTGACCTTAAAAATGGATATTATTATTATTATTATTATTAGGAATTTGTAGGGATGTTGTTCTCACATTCACTTAGGATATGTACTTCCATGTTAACTTATAATGGGAGTTTATCAACATGGTTCTTGATATAAATTCTTGTTACGGAACTTATGATATAACAAACATGAGGACATCTAAAGATACACTCATGGAGATCTTATATCTAGGGAATGCCTACCCTTCTAACCTCATCACAATGAGCTAAATGGACTCGGCCAAAATTGAATCTAGATGGGAAGAGTATAAAACCTCCCTCCCAACCATTCCAACTGCTATAACTTGTCCTAGATTAGGAATATTACTATGTAAAAGAATCTCAATTATTGGATATGCCATTGTAATGATAACTTGTCAAATCATGTAGAAACTCCCCCTTGGCTATTGGAATTCAATGACATAAGAAATCAAAGTTCACATTAATCTGTAACTTCAATCTTTTGAGGATTTGGATTGACTCACAATCAACCATTGCCCCTAATGGTATTGTCTCATCATGCATGGAGCTTGGACCATAGTGAGGCTCTAATTAGGCTTGGATTTTTTGTCGAATTCATGTCAAATTTGTCATTGAAAAGATAATCATTTTGCTACAATATTGACTTACCCACTTTAAACTTGCAATTCTCATGGACATCACATATATAAACATCATAAGACAAAGAAGGCCACAAGGCATGGCACTCAAACTATCAACACTATTAGAACACAACAAGGAGAGGATAATATAAAGTAACCTAAAGGTTTACACTCAATGCTAAAATTTTATGTTCATTTTAAACAGCTTTGTCCAATTTTATTGTTTTAGATATGTGGTTTTTGAGAAGAGATTATCAATATTAACATGGAGCAAATAATTTAACTTGTGAATTTTACAAGTTAGGTTGCAATCTTCTTATCTTTTTCCCCTTATAAGAGTGTTGAGTTTTACAATTTTTCCCTTATAGACATTGAGCTATAGTTGTATGGTTGTATAGTTGTATAATATAGGGTTGTTGCCACGTCAACTATTATCTTGCACATTGTCCCTGACATTTTGGTCAATTACTTATGTAATCCACATGTGTGCACACACACACACACACACACACACACACAAAAAAAATATATATATATATATATAGAGAGAGAGAGAGAGAGAGAGAGATTAATGTTTTGTATCCTTAGGCTTGTTACAAAGTAATTGTAGAGTTATTGTGTAATCTTTTCGCATTAACTATGGCTTCATTGCCCTGTTTGGTTATGGCTTTTGTCATAAGAGAAGGCAATATGGCCTTACCCAAAAAACTTTTGTCAATTTTGGTATTATTACTACTCTAGAGAGAAAATATGCACTAAAGGCTTCTCAAAATTTTTCCTTGAAGGTGTATCATAAGGTGATGGTCCTACTCTTGATATTGAATTTTATAAGTTTGAGTATGATAGTTTATCTAATTCATTGAAGGCAAGCTCCATGCTCGATTACTTTGTAGGTCAAGGGCCTTGAGCCAATTATTCAACACTAGATCTAGGAGGTGTGGGGAGTGGCATTGCACTCGCACCTATAGGATAACCAAAGGTTTCTTCCTATTTCAATTTAGCGACCAATCCCATGTGCTTGAGATCACATTCCATAGCTCTTGGTTCTATAAAAATACCTTGGTAGCTTTCTCCTACTAGACACTTGATTTCTTGTAACAGCCCAATTGCTTACCCTCATTTATGCAATGTAAATACTTTTATGAATTGAAAGAAAAAAATGGTTTAGAAAGGGACATGGATTTCATTGCCTGAGGAAGTTAGTCGGTTTAAATATCAGTCATGGGCTGATTGAGTGGTTTTAACGGACTTGATTGTGTATTAAATTCAGCTAGAAAGGAAGGACAAGCCCATGTTTCTTTTGGGCAAAACTACAAGCCAAGAAAGGCCATTTTGTAATGAAAAGTGACAGCGTTGGAAGAGGGCAGTATGGAAAAAGCACGCAATAGAGTATGGGTTGTGTTGTCCATGGAGTTGGTTCGTGTAGACCACAACAAAACCCTTGTGATTGAGAAAGAGGAGGAGATACTCCTTCACTCTGTTAGAACGGGGAGGGAACAACACAGGAAGAGGAGTGACGGGCAAAGGAAAAGAATTGAGAAATCAGTTGAAGAACCCTCGTGAAGAGGCTTGCTGGGGAGGAAACATAGAGAAACCAGTTGAAGAACCCTCATGAAGAGGCTTCCTTGGAAGAAAGCACAAAGTGACCAATTGAAGAACCCTCATGAAGAGGCTTGCTAGGAAGAAAAATACAGAGACCAGTTGAAGAACCCTCATAAATAGGCTTGCTGGGAAGAAATCACGAAGAGAAATGGTTGATTGGAGGTTGAAGGCACCCACCGAAAGCTTGGAGATTGAAGAACCTACTGCATTGGGGAAGAAACACTCCGATGTTTGTGAGATAGAGGAACCACCAGAAGTTGCCTTTGAGCTAAAACTATGGTGTTTGTCTCATTAATGAATCACCTAGAGAAGTGATTCTTCTATCCAGCAATAGCTTATCCACTAAAGAAACTTCATGTGATGTGGATTCTCATCTCCTAACAGTGAGTTGATAATTCTCTATATTATGGTATCTTGGTAAGGATGTTAATCCTGGTTGTAAGTCTGGAAGACTGAGAGGAAATCTGTGTAACTGGTGGATGAAGGTGTTGCGTCCTTGTAACATCCTATTCAGTTGAAAACATGGTTTGGTTTCCCTTCTAAGAGCACTCTACCTCAAGCTTTGGAATCTAACTCGGGGGTGACAACTGCGAGAAAGACTTGGTTGCAGCTTGTCTATGGTAAGGTGGAGAGTTGAAGTTTCAATCTTAGTTGTTGAGCACATTTTAATGAGATAAGTATATTCAAGCCAGTATGCACTTAATTGTTATGCGCATGTTTAATGTGTTGGGTCTAATACATGTGATGATATTGGTTCATTGTGCTAGTTAATGCTTGTGACATAACAAGGAATGAGAATTCATGTACAATGTTAAAGATCTACATGATATATGAGGAATGGATTCCTCCTAGATGACTAATGTATCTTTGTTCACTTATGATTCATTTGTCGTGTATTATATGCTAGCACAGAGTTGTTAATTGGCTAGATTAATGGTCAGGGATGTGAATTGGACATAAAAAATGTATTGCAGGAGTTGTGAATATCTTTACAGGAATAAGCTTGTTCCTTTATTCATTTTGGGCTTGAAACTTGGCTTAAGGTCTGTGTTTGGTGAGATAAATATATCTTTGTTAATTAAATAGGTGAATAAGCTAGGAAGGAATTTGTTGCTTGGCCCAAATCTGAATCCTGCAAGCTTAGGAAGGATAACATTTTTAATTGTTTATGTGGAGGTCTAAATATCTATGTATTCATAGGTTGGGCCAAGGCCTTCAGAAGCTCAGAAGATGTAGTGTTCACATGTATATGGGTTGCATACACATAGGTGGATGAGGAAATTCCTTCAATCTATTATGGTGTGAATTCCAATGGTGGAGCTCCTATAACCCATCGGATTCAAGTTTAGGCATATTGCTCATAGCCCAAGTTTTAGGCAGAACCACTACAGTCGAGCCAAGTTAGGCTCCTTTACAATGGTTTGGTGCAGCCTAAATGACATACGCCTTCCATGTCTCACTTAGAATGATCGTGGTCGAGCCATGATCGAATCCCCTTCGCAAATGGCATGGGGGGGAAAGCCCTAACCTTAGCCCTTTAACCTTACTTGTGGTCGCGACAGAATTTATCAGGGTGACCAAAGGTTGCCTTCTAGGCCAGTTTGTTAGCCATAAACCCACAGAACTTAACCGATGAAATGCTAGGGTAATGAGCGACCAAGATTGAATGGGGTGATCGACAACTAAGCAAGGGCCTCGAATGACGTAAGCCCAGAGGGGTTGCATCCTAGAAACCCGCAGAAAGTCGTGCAAGGAGAAGAGTCGGGTTGACAAGGACTGGGCTGAGTTGGAAAGGTCATCAGTTGGATGGACCAATCACAAGTACATTGTGCATTGCGAAGTGTGGTCGCACGTTACTCCTAAGCCAAGAGGCTTTTCCCCGGAAGTATAGAGAGGGGCACATGTTAAGGAGGAGCGAGATTATGTGAGTTTGAGTTGCGGTGGCATACATGCACCCCCGGCAAGATGTTCAATGAAATTAGGTAGGCCCACAGACGGGTCAGCCCGGAGGGTCAACCCTGGAGCATTCACAAGTGCGCAAAGGAGGAAGGTTTGGGTAATGAGAAAGTTGGCAACAATTGATGGCTCATCGAGTGGCCTGAATACATACATACATATATATATATATATATATATATATATATATATATATATATATATATATATATATATATATATATATATATATATATATATATATATATAAGTGTTGCATTGCAATGCAAGGCATAGGGTTGTGGAACCTAAGCCCATTAATAGGTCGACAACCAATAAATAAATGCCAAGTGGTGTTGGGAGATTAGCCACGTGGCCAAGATAATGATGTGGCGTTATCTAATTCGCTATAATTGCAATGACCACTTCTCTTGATCTGAAGATCAGATTGAGGTAAAGTTTTATATTACCATAATCATCTTAACAAGATAAATGCAATGGTGATGTCAAAATCAGGCTTTAAGTGAGTTGAAGAGATTGAAATTTTTAGATCCCTTTCCATAACAATACCTTGGATCTTGGATCAACATAGTAAATGTCTCCTCTTAATTGGTGTTATGACGAGGATTAGGAGAGGGGCTCTTACAAAATGGTATTAGAGCATCCAGGTTCAGCACTCAGACTAAATGGGCTCTATCATGGGCAATCAACAATAGATTTTTTGCAAAGGAGTTTCATAGTGATTTATGACAAATTAACTTAATTTATGTTTAGGTGTTAAAAATCGGTTTGTAACTGATATATTGCTTGCATGGTAATAATGCACGAATCCCTGGCTTTGTGATGGTGCTCAGTATGAGTGTAATATTTGAATATGAGTAATGATGGCATCCTACTCATAGTGTTGATTTGGATTGGAATGATGTTCAACATGTTATTGTGATAAATGCCTTGGCAATGCATATACTTGCTAGTTGGCATTTTGAAGGCTGGATAGTCAGTGGTTGTGGCCTTGGAAGTTGTGTTTTCTTTAATTTGCAAAATTTCTTGCAGGGTAGTGGGTTATTTGTAGCATACCACCACCATTGGTTGGGAGATGCGATCTTGTATGCTTGCAATAACTATGTTCACAAGATTTGAGGAATTTAGGGAAGAATCCTTGTATGGTGTGTATTATGTGTAACATTACTTAGTTCAATGAATGATAGACATATGTATATATATTGATTGGGATGTAAAAATCCCATGGTCTGCATGTGGTGAGGCATGGAGCCTCATTGGATTGAAGGCATGATGTTTTGTGGCTCTATTAAAGAGTGGTAGGTTTCGACGTATACTTATTTGGTGTTGATGGCAGCACTATGATTGTTGATTACACGATGGTTGTTGGCTTATGCAAGTGAATGATGGGTGCAACATTGTAATGGAATGGTCATGAGTTGATCACATGCATAACCATGATACATTATAAATGTGACATATTTTTTTCTAACCAACCCACCCCCCCGAGATTGCAGATGCAATGGTTGTTGGCCTAGGCAAGGAAGGCTGGCTGCAAAATGTTAAAGACTGAGTTTTAAAATTTTATAGTGTTAGTATTAGTAAAGAGACTGGTATTTGATTTATGTTGTTAGATTTGGTAAAGAGGTTGATTGTGATTAATGTTGATGTTCTTTGTAAATATATTGATTGCTAAAATCTGTGATGACATGATTATAAATGGATTAATATGCTCGTGTGCATGGAAAAAAAAATTGAAAATTTTGAAGAGATACAAGTATGACTAATTATGTCTTGGAGTTTGAAGACACGTGACTAATGAATAACTGATGTATGTGTGCAACTGCAGGAAAACATGCTTGGTATAGCATGGTAGGGCAACAACCAATATGTATTTTGCATTAATAAAACACTAACTATTGAGTGTATGTGGTAACATAATAAGACTCAGTGGCAGTAAAAGAAGACAAGAGGGCTTGCTAATGGAGGATAGAGAGCAGTGGCTTGCCAAGGGCTGATGAAACCACCAAGAGTGGTTTGCCTTGGACTGAAGAACCCACTAGAAATTTTGTGGACTGATGAAGCTACTGGACAAGAGATGAAGATACTCAGGTACTTGGGATGGCTGAGGAAACACCAGGTATACTACTTCTTACACTCTTTGAAGTAATACCCAACAAGGGTGATCTATGTGCTCCCATGGTAGTTTGTCCAATTGAGGAAACTTCCCATTTTAAACTCTCACCCTCCTATGGTTGCCTGAGGATTGAAGAAACCACTAGTGTGGCTTGCCTCAAGAACCATTGGGAAGTTTGTGGTCTGAAGAACCTATTGATTCATTAGTAGCTTGCCACTAAGGAATCTTCCCATGTTTTCATATTAAGCTCTCCTCCTCTTGTAATTGAGTAGTGGCTTGTCTACGACTTAAAAAACCACTGGGAAGCTTGTAGTTTAAAGAACCTACTGATTCAATAGTAGCTTGCCACTGAAGAACCTTCCCATGTTATAATAAGACTACTCTCCCGATTTAGAGATGTGATTCTTTGTGAAAGAAGGAACCCTTGTGATAAAGGTTGAATTGAGGCTCTTTGTGCTCTGCATGAACCTTTGACGAGGAGTTGTTGAGAGCACTTGATAAATGTGCTTTGTTAATGACACATGTGATGAGCCCCAAAAATGGATAATTATTTGGGCTCATTCAACCTCCTAATTCGACTTAATCCACCATTCTCATTATTTTATTGCATGTTTTTTATTATATTTATGCTAATAGAGTGAATTGGGTTAGTCATTATGCCAACAAGTCTAATGTGTGCTTTGTGTAGCCTTTTTGGTCAATTTGGAGACAAAATCAAAGGTGTAAATGAGCACTTGGCAGCCAAATTCGTGGGAGAACAAGGGAGAGGATTTGTAGGAAGGTGTCCCCTTCATTTATGGGCCCTTACCTCGAATTCTCCACCATCAGCTTGGAGTTCAAGGGCCACCAAATCGATTATCGCAAGGGCAGCCAAGCAAGTCAAGTAGGACTGTTGTTAACTACAAGTTTTGGGCAGCCGAGTCCCTAAAGTTTAGGAGGACTATTGGGGTCCTCAATTTGTATAAATAAGAAGGCGTAGGGCCTCATTTTGGTTAGCAAGTAGTTAGTCACTTTATAGTCATTTTGTATTCATTTTGTAGTCACTTTGTAGTTCGATTTTTAGGCAGTAGATTAGCTTTGCTTTCAGCACATTTTCAAGTTCTCCTTGTGGACAGTTTTTAGAATGTAACATTTCTTTTGATCAATAAAGATGAATCCAACTTTGCACCAGCTCTAAATCTCTCTTAGGAGGCTGTAGCTCTTGGGGTTGGGCCCATCTCAAGTGCCCAGTACCTCCTTTGTTTACTTTCATGTGTCTTTGCTGCATTCTTAGAATAAAATATGTTATTTAGATTTAAACCTTGTTTTATTATTTAGGTTGTTTTTGACGAGTAAAATAACTTTTCATGCTCATATTTAGTTGATAGGTTGCTAACAGAAAAAGCTTCAAGGAAAGGGCCAACAAACATCCATGGTTTCACCTCTCCCTCAGTGGGATCAGGAGCTGTGACTAGGATGACTTTGCTGCCCACAAAAACATTGATTTTGCTTTACCATGCAATCACTAGTGTTTGATCTTCATGTGTAGAAGATGATTACAAGTTCAGACTTTCATTTGCTTAGTTGCATGAGTTAAAATACATGGTTTCATTGTAGGACACACTTCTGTTCATTCTCTTTACTGACAGCTAGCAAATTAGGTCAACGAAACTAGGTCTTTGAATTTACAAGTCTTTGTTGGTTCAGATTGGAAAAACGACTTACAGAGCACCTGTACCACTCCTTCATCTGCTTATTCTCCATCAGCACCATCCACTCCACCCTCTACTTAGAATCCTTACCTCATGTTTGCCACATTTGCTCACATAACCCTAGTTTTTGTACATCATTGTTTAAGCCTTCTTTGAGCCAACTTAGCTATCTACACCTTCTCACCACTCCATCCACCAGTCCCTGGGCCACTTCAGACCCCTATCCTACCTCCATATCCATTCATGCATCTTCCCTCACTCACCCATCCTCCAAAATCCAATTTTAAAACATCCTGTAGAAATTTCTGAACATCCTGTAGAAATTCCTGAAACATCATGTAGAACCCCTGCAGACTTCCTGTAGAAGCTCACGAATGAGGTTTCTTGATAGACAAACTCTGTGAAACTCTCTGGAAGGGTGTTAGGGACCCCTTAGGCCCTCTTTGAACCTTCCCGACCTCTTCCAAGCATTTCCTCTCGCCAATCCACCTCTGCACAGTAAAAAACAGTTAAATTGTATGCATGATAATTGTGACAACTTATTCAAAAATACAAAAAGATGTTTTCTTCAGATAGTGATAACTTAGACACATGCATTTTACCTTCCTAGAAGTCAATGGCATCTCTTTCAGTAGCTTGCATCCTCTTTTTCGCATCAGTAGGGCTAGCTGGTAAAATTAGGGTTTGCTAGGGTTTGCATTTCCTTTCCGCTTTCCAGTTTCTTTCTGCAAGTAAATTAGCTCCTTTGAGTTATCTTTCATTCATCAGTTAAAAAGCTTCTTCTAAGAGCTCATAGAAGTTGGCTTAAGCTCCTAGCGGACTTGTGCCAGCTGACCAAGTGACAGCTGCGGCAAGAGCTAGTACTTGTGCATACAGCACCGTCGCTTCCAAGTTTGTTACGAACTACTGGGTTGATAAAATTAAAGAAGGGAGTTCCAGGAGTTGCAGCATTATTGCTGCAATACTGGGGCCCACCAACATGAATGATTGAGCAATCAATCAAAGGACAAGACAAACGGTATACTTATTTTTATTTTGCAAATTTTCTATGATGAATCTCATGAGAGATTGTATGCCATGTTATAGGAAAGCATGGGAATTGCCTAGACGGGGTAAATGAAGCGAACTAAAAAGATGACTACAACAACTTGGAGATATCAGAGTGTGCAAAAAAATCACCAAGAAAGCTACAAGTGTGCCACTGAAGGATGGTTGAGTTAATGTACACACATATGCATGGAGTTGTTGGACAATCGACTAAGTATGTGAGTTGTAAATGTTGTAAAGAGCTATGTATATAAAGCTCAATAAACATTATGTGTTTGTTTTAAACATTCGTTTGTGTTGCATATCAGTAAAGAACACTGAGGATGATGTTCCCCCAAGGGGGAGGTGTTTGTAACAACCCAATTGCCTATCCTCATGTATGCAATGTAAATACTTTTATGAATTAAAAGAAAAAATGGTTGAGAAAAGGACACAGATTCCAAGTCTTAAGGAGGGAGATTGCTTGAGGAAGTTGGTTGGTTTAAATATCAGTCATGGGCTGACTGAGTGGTTTTAATGGACCTGATCGTGTATTAAATTCAGCTAAAAATGAAGGATATGCCCATGTGTCTTTTGGGCAAAACTATAAGCCAAGAAATGACATTTTTTAATGGAAGGTGAGAGTGTTGGAAGAGGGAAGTATGGCCAAAGCACACAAGAGAGTATGGGTTGCACTATCCACGGAGTTGGTCCATGTAGACCACTCAAAAGGGATAGAACCATTGTGGACGGGAAAGAGGAGGAGATACTCCTTCACTCTATTACAATGAGGAGGGAACAACACAGGAGGAGGAGTGTTAGGTAAAGGAAAATAATTGAGAAACCAGCTGAAGAACCCTCATGAAGAGGCTTGCTAGGAAGAAAACATGTAGTGGCCAACTAAAGAACCCTCGTGAAGAGGCTTGTTGCGAAGAAAAATACAAAGGCTAGCTAAAGAACTCTTGTGAAGAGGCTTGCTAGGAAGAAATCATATAGAGCAACGGTTGAATGAAGGTTGAAGGGACCCACCGGAAGCTTGGGAATTGAAGAACCTACTACGTTGGGGAAGAAACGCTCTGGCATTTGTGAGACTGAGGAACCAACATGAGTTGCCTTGGGGTTGAAAGTTTGGTGTTTGTATTACTAATGAATGACATGGAGAAGTGATTCTTCTATCTATCAGTAGCATATCCACTGAAGAAACTTCTTGTAATGTGGATTCTCATCTCTTGACAACGAGCTCATAACTCTCTGTAGTATGGTATCTTGGTAAGGACGTTAATCCCAGTTGTAAGTCTGGAAGACTAAGAGGAAATTTGTGTAATTGGTGGATGAATGTGTTTCGTTCTTGTAACATCTTGTTCAACTGGAAACATGATTTGGTTTCCTTTCTATGAATACTCTACCTCAAACTTTGGAATCTGGCTCGGAGGTGATAACTGCAAGAAAGTCTTGGTTGCAGCTTGTTTATGGTTGGGTGGAGAGTTGAAGTCCAAATCTCAGTTGTTGAGCACATTTTAATGAGACAAGTATATTCAAGCCTTTATGCATTAATTGTCATGCATATGTTTAATGTGTTGGGTCTAATACATGTGATGATATTGGTTCATTGTGCTAGTTAATGCTTGTGACATAAAGAGGAATGAGAATTCTTGTACAATGTTAAAGATCTACGTGATCGATGAGGAATGGATCATTCCTGGAGGACTAATGTATCTTTTTTCACTTAAGATTCATGGCCATTTATTATATGCTAGCACAAAGCTATTAATTGGCTAGATTAATGGTGAGGGATGTGAATTGGACATAAAAAAATGTATTGCAGGTGTTGTGAATATATTTATAGGAATAGGCTTGTTCCTGTGTTCATTATGGGCTTGAAACTTGGCTTAAGGTTTGTGTTTGGTGAGACAAACATATCTCTGTTAATTAAATAAATGAATAAGCTGGGAAGGAATTGGTTGTTTGGCCCAAACCTGAATCCTACAATCTCAAGAAGGATAACATTCTGAACTGCTTATGTGGAGGTCTAAATACTATGTATTCATAGGTTGGGTTAAGGCCTTTAGAAGCTCAGAAGAGGTAGTGTTCGCATGTATGTGGTCTACATACACATAGGACGTTGAGGTGATTCCTTCAATCTATTGTGGTGTGAATTCCAGTGGTTGAGCTCCTATAACCCACTGGATTCAAGTTCGGGCATATTGCTCATGGCCCAAGTTTTGGGCAGAACTACCACAGCCGAGACAAGTTAGGCTCCTTTACAATGGTTTGATGCATCGTAAACAACATACACCTTCCATGTCTCACTTAGAACCACCATGGTTGAGTGATCCAAAAATGAAATGAAGGCATTACTGAACTAATTGCAAGTTAGTTTATGTGTTCTTATGCAACAAATCGAACTTGCAAAAACACATAAACTTGATAAAAATTCGCAACAAAAGAAAAGAATGGAGACTGAAAATAGAAGCAAGAAAAAGAAGACAAGTTGATAATGGAGTTCACCCCTCCTGGGCTACGTCTCTGGGTCCACTTCTAGTGTGACTGCTTTGTTAAGATGCTCATGTTGAAAATGTAGCAAGAAAATCTTGTTTCGACTTTGCCTTGGTCAAACTAGATTAAAATTCGAATTTCTATTTCAGCAGAATACTTGGAGGCAATTAACTGAGGTGACATGGCTCTTGTCACTTTGTTAACTCAATAAGTTCATGTTGGAAATACAAGTTGGCTCTTGTACATGATTGATTGCTCATTTGTAGCAATCTATTTCAGCTAGTTTGAGTTATTGTCAATTTAACTAGTTCTTACTGTCAGAATAACTAGTGGAGGTCAAGTTGTAGATGTGTAACTTCAACCACACTGAATGATCAACCAGTTAACTGATCAATCAACCCAAAATAGTTGTTGCATTCAGAGAATTCAAGTTACCCAATTGAGATGGAGATTCCAAGGCAGTGTACTATCAGTTGTAGCATATTCCCATTGTATAGGTGGTGCATGCAGTCAAAGGTTAACCTAAGGCTATTGCGCAATTCCTTGGTGTGAAATTCCTAAAAAATAGGGGCAATTTCCCAATGGAACAACACAAAGAAATAGGAGCTTGGGAAGGCTTGAAATTGGATAAGTGTTGGGCTAGGTTTAGTCAGTTAGTCAGAGGGATAAAATATACACTTGTAGGGTTTGCTCAGGCTTGAGCAAACATTGTATTTCTTCTCTATTCTCTAATTAATGCAATATAGATAGTAAGGGGTTTTGAGTAGTTACTTTCCCCTAGATAAATCTGTGTGCATGTGTGATGTTTCCTTTTGCATGTTTATGATTCTTGTTTTAGATGGTGAATTAACTTCTGCAAATCAATAGAGTAGATTCAAGTCTTGTGATTTAACAAATTTCATAAATATTATTGAATATACGCATTAATTTCTACATGGTATCAGAGCTAGAATCATTGTAGAGAAGATATTTCAAAGTTGTCATTGCAGGAGATTCAAATTTGAAGATCAGTGTTACAGGTTTTCTTCAGAACTGAGAAGATGGCTTTCAATGGAATCAGGCTCGAGTATGCCTTGGAAGGCACCTAAAACTTTGTTGCATGGAAGGACCGCAAGGAGGCAGTATTGGATGATAATGGGCTGCTAGAATACATCAAGATAAGTGTAGCAAAACCCCAAGCATCGGATGCCCAAAATATTGCTCAGTGGAAGAAGAATGTGGCTAAAGCGAGGAGAATCATATTGGAGGGAGTTTTGGGAACATATTGTCTTGAATCTCCATGGAAAAGAGACTCTATTCGCGATGTGGAAAGCACTAACAAAATTGTTCGAGAACAATAATGACAATAGGAAGCTGACACTCAAGGACAAACTTCGAAGTATTAAGATGCAAAAGAACGACACAATTTTGCAGTACCTAAGCATGTTTAAATAGTGTCATGATGAACTTGGCGGGGTCAGTGTTAATGTCCTTAAAGAAGACTTGGTAGCTCTAGCCCTTTTGGGCCTTTGAAAGAGCTAGCATAACTATCAAGATTTGGTAAATGGTAGAGAGAAACTGTCGAGTTCTGAGCAGTTATGGTCTGATCTAGTGCAAGAAGAAATAAGGCATAACACCAAAGACGGGACCTCATCCAAGGGCGAGGATGAGGAGAACTGTGCCTTGGCTAGAAAGGCAAGAAAGGAAAGGGGAAGAAATCCCAATCCAAAGTAGATTTGAGTCAAGGGGGGGAAAATAAATACTTGTCCATAATTAAGTGCTTTCACTGTCATGAATTCAGGCACTATGCAACGAAGTGCCCACACAAGAAGACAAGAAAGAAGACCATAGGATGAACAGTGGGCAAAGCTTTGGATTCATAGTTTGAACTTGATTTTACCCTCATTGCATGCATGGTAAGCACAATGATAGGTAGTGTGTGGTATCTCAACAGTGGTGCCTCGTTTCACATGAAACAAAGTTACCGATCAAACGAGTGTTAGGATATTCCGACACATAGGATATAGTTAAGTTCAACTTGGTCTAGTATAGAGTTAGGTTAGAGTTAGGTAAAGTGTGTTTCTTTACCGTTGTACATTTTGTAACTTACAATCCGACGGTCACGATATGTAGTGATCCGACGGTTCACTCTCACCTCGGTATTACCGACACTTGATCCGTGGCTTGACACCCGATTGGTCCATGAGTTCTATTTAAAGCGCATGGAGGGTCATTGTTCGGGTAATCCGTGCATGAGAGAAGCTTATGTAAATTTTCATTCTTTGATTAATAAATTGCCTGTAGTACCCACGTTGGGAGAGGCCGTGGACTGTTTCCCTCCTTGCACTCTGAGGGTTTTAACCACGTCAAAAATACTGGTGTATTGATTTGAGATCTGGTTGTGAGCGGTGTCCTTTTGGTATTCTTTCTGTGGAACTTACCCTGTAAATTCCTACATGGTATCAAAGCTATTTGAGGGCCGCGTCCGTTGGTGATCCAAATCTGAAGCCGGTAGAACTGCATGCGGCTGTCGTTTCCTAGATCTGCTGTTTCTGACTGCTTTCGGGCCGAGAGGACTGCTCTGTTGCGTTCGGAGCATCTGTTCCAGTGAGGAACCCCTTTCGTTTCACGCGAAAAGGTTTCCGGTAGCCCTAGCTGCGTCATTTTTCAGATCGGGAGGTATACAGTGTTTTTTTTGCAGTTTACTGTTATTTTCTCTCTGCTTATTTCGGTCTCAGTTTATTTAGCCTTTTTTTTTAACCGGATCTATACCTTTCATTTCTGCGTATGCTCTTTGCCCTGCGACTCTGTGCGATCTGGGCAAATCAGAAACAGAAAGGAAGGATTTTTCTCATGCGTATGCTCTTTTCCCTGCACCTTAGTGTGATCTCGGAAAATCAGAAACATTGAGAAAAATATTTAGTTTTTCGGCTAAAGCTAACTTTGAGATTTTTTTTTAAAATTTCTAGTTTTTTGGCTAAAGCTAACTTCGAGCCGCAAGGTTCGTTTTTCTTGCATATTCGTGTTGGGTTTTGTGTTTTGTGTTTTGTAGGGAAAAAGAGCTTTCTCAAGGCAAGCACGCAAACCGAGGCCCCCCCCCTCTCTCTCTCTCTCTCTCTCTCTCAAATTTTTTGTATAGATCAATTGGTTCAAAGCTATTTTAAGAGAGTAGAGGTCTTGGGTTCAAGTCTCCATTTTGTGGGGGCGGATTTTTTCATTCCCGCACATTCGCGCACTTTGCCGGCTACTTCAACAATTATTTTTCAAAAAGCCATAACTTCTTCATCCGGAAGCCTTTTTCAGAGCCGTTTTTTTTAAAACCGCCTATTTTTTCGAGATCTATCCATTGGAACACCTACTTTCAGCATTTTCAGCTTCAGTTTTTTTAAAAAATGGAAAGCCCATGCCAAGTCATTCTTGACAGCACTAACTACTTCCAATGGGTAGCCTACATCGAAGATTTACTTAGAAGTAAAGGTCTCTTCAGAATAGCCACAGACCAAGAGAAGAAACCAAAAGATGAAGACAAGGCGGCAAAATGGGAAAATAGACAAGATCAAGCACGTGGTTTGATAGGGATGTCTATTTCTCCTGATCTTAGATTCCACATTGCGGAACTTGAGACTCCTCATGAAGCATTAGAAAAACTTGCTAAAGTTTTTGGGATTAAAAATGAAATTAGAGCCCATCAACTTGAAAATGAGCTGCTTACTTTGGATCCTAATAATTTTTCTTGCATTGAAGATTTCTTGTCCAAATTCAAGAACCTTAGATATCTCCTGGAAGGTGTTAAAGTTAAGAAAGACGATGGTAACCTTATTTATTCCATCCTTACTAAGTTGGGACCAGCCTACTCTGTATTTGTTTCCACTTTCCATTCTACAAGAGAAGCTTTCATTTGTCAAGGACAAGACTACAAGCCCCCTTCCTTTGACTCCTTTTGTGATTCCTTAATAAGAGAACAAGAAAAACTCTTACACCTTGGTCTTCTTAATCTTGGAAACTCTTCCACGAAAGCGTTAGCCGCCCAGCAGCAACCAAATTCAAAGAATCCTAAGAAGTCATATCCTCAAAAGAATGGTCCTAAACCATTTCAGCCTCAAAATGAAAGATCATTTCAGCAAAATGATAAGACCAATAAAAACAAATGGAAGAAGACTGATAGACATTGTAACTTTTGTAATCGAGATGGCCACTTAGAATCTAAATGCTTTAAGAAGATGGAAGCCTTGGAAGCCGCAATGAAGAAACATAACATCCATGTGGAGCCTACTTCAACTTCAACTTCCGGAATGGCACTTTCTGCATCTCATTGTCAATCATCTCAGTCTGGTTATGCATTAAATGTATCTTCTTCTTCTCATTCTCATGAGTGGCTCATTGACTCTGGAGCCTCTTGTCACATGGCCAAAAACCAAGCCATGTTTTCTTCTTTAAATGATTGTAACACCAAAAATATATATATTGGTGATGATAGATCTCTTAATGTTGTAGGGACTGGAACTGTTCATCTAGACAATGGTCAGTTTAATGATGTATTATGTGTTCCAACCTTATCCTGCAACCTTCTATCTGTCTATCAGATAACTCATTCAGGTGAAGGTAAAATTGTTGAATTTTCACCTCATGATGTTGTAATCAAGGATCTAAAAGATCCTAAACAGATTCTAGCTACTGGTCTTGCTGATGATTCCAAAAGGTTGTATAAGTTTCACAACTTTGGGTCATCCAATCTTCCCTCAGTATTTGTTGCTCATAATGATGAAGTGAGCAAACTTTGGCATGAGCGATTTGGTCACTTAAACTATCGCTCCCTTCAGCATCTATGTAAAGAAAATATGGTGACAGGTCTTCCTATGGTATCTTGCAGAGATGGTGTTTGTTCCGGATGTGTACTCGGAAAACATCATCGGGACAGTTTTGACAAACGTGCCTCTTGGCACGCCTCAGCCCCTTTACAGCTTGTGCACAGTGATTTATGTGGTCCTCTTCCTGTTGCTTCATTCTCTGGCTGCAAGTACTTCTTAACTTTCATTGATGAATTCTCCAGACGCACTTGGGTATACTTCTTAAAACTCAAGAGCGAAGTATTTACCACTTTTTTGGCCTTCAAAGCATTTGTTGAAAAACAATCTGGACATCAAATTCTTAAGCTAAGAACTGATAATGGTGGAGAATATGTTAAAAACACATTCATCAACTTTTGCACCGAAAATGGAATTCAAATGCAACATACTGTTCCATACACTCCACAACAAAATGGTGTAGTTGAAAGGAAAAACCGCACCTTAAAGGAAATGGCTAATTGTATGCTGCAATCTAAAGGACTCAGTCTTAGTTTTTGGGCCGAAGCAATTAATTGTGCAAATTATATAATCAATCGCACTCCTACTAAGGTTCTAGAGAATATCACTCCAGAAGAAGCTCGGAGTTCCATTAAACCAGATGTAAGTCACTTTCGTGTGTTTGGAAGTGAAGCATGGGCCCATATTCCAGATGAAAAGCATAAAGCGTTAGAACCTAAAAGTGAGAAATGTACTTTTGTTGGATATTCTGAAGATGTAAAAGGTTATAGACTTATTCCATTTAAGTCCAAAAATGTTATCATTAGAAGAGATGTAAAATTTGATGAAAATAAATCGGCCTGCGAGCCTAGTCCGGCGGATGTGCCACCTCTTCCTATCTCTTCTATCTTTGAAAACATTTCTTCTTCAGATGATGAAAGCGAGGATGATAATCCTCCCCCACCTTCTCAGGATCCTCAACTTCCAAGATGGGTCCGTGCCACTCGGGATGCAGCAGGTGATCTTGCCGGTGATCCTACAGATCAGCGACGTACACGTTCTCAGTTTGAAAGAGCCTCTTCTTTACTGGCTCAAGCTCCAGTAAATCATGATCCTGACACTTTTGCAGAAGCTTCAGGCCATCCACATTGGGAAGCAGCTATGAATGAAGAATATCATTCATTGATGACAAATGATACATGGGATCTTGTTCCTCTACCAAAGGGACGCAAACTTGTTAGATGTAAATGGGTTTACAGAACCAAGTATGGACCAGATGGGAAAGTTGATAAACATAAAGCTCGTCTCGTTGCTAAGGGCTTTTCACAGGTTGAAGGCATTGACTACACTGAAACCTTTTCTCCTGTTGCCAAAATGAACTCCATCCGCCTTGTTCTTTCCCTTGCTGCCTCTTTAAAATGGGAAGTCCATCAGATGGATGTTAAATCTGCCTTCTTGCATGGGGACTTGCAGGAAGAAATCTATATGGAACAACCCATTGGCTTCATACAAACAGACTCCAGCCTTGTTTGTCAACTTAAGAAATCCCTTTATGGCCTCAAGCAAGCTCCTCGGGCTTGGTATGCCAAAATGGATAGATTTCTTTTAGAATCTGGCTTTTCTAGGTGTCATTCTGACAATACTGTCTACACCAAGAAAGAGGGCAACTCTCTTATCATCCTTGTTCTTTATGTTGATGATCTTATTCTTACTGGTAGTGATCCCAACCTTATAAACCATGTGAAGTCCAGCCTTAAAAAGAAATTTGAAATGACAGACTTAGGACATTTACACTATTTTCTCGGTCTTCAAGTCTTGCAATCCCAAGAGGGTATTTTCCTTTCCCAGTCCAAGTATGCTTGTGATATTCTTCGTCATTTTCACATGGAAGACTGTAAGCCAGCCCCTTCTCCCTTTCAGTCTGGAGTCAAACTTTCAGTCTCTTGTACCTCTCCTGAAGTTGATGCTACCTTATACCGTCAACTTGTCGGAAAACTCCTGTATTTAACCCATACTCGTCCTGATCTTTCCTTTGCTGTTGGCCTTGTTGCGCGTTTTATGCAAAACCCCCGTGAAAGTCATTGGAAAGAAGCTAAAAGAATACTTCGTTATGTTCGAGTTACAGTACAGTTTGGGATTCATTACAGTGCCAAAGCAGCTCCTCTGTTAGTTGGTTTCACTGATTCTGATTGGGCTGGTGACCCTGATGATCGGAAGTCTACTGCCGGTTATGTCTTCACTCTTGGTTCAGGACCTATTACATGGGCTTGTAAGAAACAGGCTGCCATTTCTCTTTCGTCAGCAGAAGCAGAGTATCGTGGTGCCGTGGAAGCTAGTAAGGAAGCCTTGTGGCTTCGTCAGATCCTATCAGAGTTTGGCTTTGAGCAGCAGCATTCAACCACACTTTGGTGTGATAATCAAAGTGCCATTCAGCTATGCAAAGATCCAGTCCAGCATCAGCGCAGCAAACACATTGAACTGCATATGCACTTCATCAGAAAGCTCATACATGACCATGTTCTTGAAGTGCAATATTGTCCAACAGAAAACAATAGCCAAAAAACCCAAAAAAATGAAAAAACAGGTTGAAAACGAAAAGTGTTGACGCTAGAATAACAAATTACTATATATATATCTATATTGAATATTAATTTTTTAGGGTAAAATTTCAACATTTAAAAAAAATGGCAGTAAAAACATTTTTTTTGTGCAAAAAACACACTGAAAACGAAAAGTGTTAATGCTAGAATAACGTCTTTTTTTTAGGTAAATTTTCAACATTTTTTAATAATGACGTTAAAAATAAAATATCATGATTTAAAAAAACTTTAAAGTTCCAACGATTTTCAAGCATGACATTAAAGATAAAATGTCACGCCTTTGAAAAGCCTTAAAATTCCAACGATTTTTATGCATGACCTTAAATATAAAATATCATGTATTTGAAAAACCTTAAAATTCCAACAATTTCTAGTCATGGTGCTAAAGAAAAAATACTTATAACAGTTTTCAACCATAATATTAAAGATAAAATATCATGACTTAAAAAAACACTAAAAATCTTGACAAGTTTTCAATCGTAGAATTAAAACCAAAGATTATGACAACAAAAAAACATTAAGTTTTCAAAATATTTCAAGCATGACATTATGAAAAATAATTATGATTAAAAAGATTTAAAAATAAACACTTGAATGAAAGAGTCATTATACCAAAAGTAATTTCTTTTTTAAGTGCTAAATGTATAATGATTTTAAAATCTCAGCCCAAGACAACTCGACACATTGCAACAAAAATAAAAAAATCAACCATCAAATTGAACTCGACTCATTGTAATGAAAACTTAAAGACCAAACATAAAATTAACACATTGTGGGGGCAAGCTCTATTTATTATAACAAAAACTTTAAAATCAACTATCAAATTGCACATAATGGGATCAGGTTGCTAGTCGAGCATCGACTGAGACCCTGCAAAAAAAAAAAAATTTGAAAAAACAAAAGAAAACAAAAATTCAAACATTGAAAAAACATAAAAGCAAAAGAAAAAAAACACAAAGTTTTAAAAAATAATAACAAGTAATAAAACATAAAACATTAAAAAAAAATAGAAATAAAATTAAAAAAAACATGACTAAAAAAAACCAAACAAAAATAAAAATGTAAAAAAAAAAACAAAATTAATTTGTAAAAAAAGAAAAGAAAAAAGAAACACATAATTTAAGATAAAAGAATTAAAAATTAACGAAAAAAACATTACAAACATTTTTTTTAAAGTTAAAAAAAGGCCCAATTAGGAAAAAATTATATATATATATATATATATATATATATATATATATATGTATATATATATATATATATATATATATATAAGTTTGGCCGTAGGGCGGAATCGACCTAGGCCGCCCCAAGGCCAATTTTTTTTTAATTTAAAAGAAAAGCACCGCAACTCTAAGCAACCGATTCCGGAATCTACCGCCCAAGGCCCTTTTTTTTTAACTTTAAGAAAAAAGTTTTTAATGTTTCTATATTTTTTTTTGTTAATTTTTAGGCCGATAGGCCTTCCTTTGAAAGGGACCTTTCGTCGTCCTTCTCATTCTGACGCTGACACCTGGCGAACTGACAATTAGCTTCGTCTTCGTTCAGGCTTTATTCTCATCTGACACCTGGCGGAGTGGGCATTTTTTCCCGTATTCGTTCAGGAAACGACTTAGCGGGTTTTTACGACACCATTACCTGCATATCGGCCTCAGGGGCGGAGGTATTCATGGATGCCGCCTCACTGACTGAGCCTACATCACGAACAAGCTGAAACCTCGAAGTTCTGGACTGGTGAGCCCTATCGCCCCTCGCAAGATGGAGAATCATGCTAAGGGGGCATTCGGTGGGACATTTTCTTCTGCTAAGAATGGGCGCGCAGGGGTTGCACCTCGAACTACTCTCGGTGATATTACGAATGGGGTCGAGTCCAGTAAGGCTCCAGCCTCTGCGGTTAAACAGAAGAAGGCGCGGGGGAAGAATGCGAAAATAGGTTCTAATCCGAGATGTGAACTAACGGAGGAGGAAAAGCAGAAGGCCAACGCTTGGGCTCGAGAAAGAATCGAGAGGGTTCAGTTTAGTGGTAAAGACATGGAGGTGTTGAAGGCAAAGATCGCAGAAGAAGGTATGTGGGTTTTCTAAGGCCAGTTCTCGTTCGTTGTTAGTTTGTGTTTGTTTTGCGGTTAAGGTTTGCAGGTGTTATATCACATTTCATATTTTAGGTAGATCTTTCATCTCCACTTATGGCAAGCCTCAGATCTAAAATCTGCTAGGTGTCTTATTCTTCGCTCGCGGGTAAATAATTATTTGATTTTGGGCTTACATAACTCCATGCCCGTTAGGCACCCACATTCTTACCTTCACTTGGGAGGTCTACATTGGTCACTGGCGAATTTTAAATCGTTGCGGTCTTTCTGCTTATGGTTTTTCTCGCTCAAGCCGCAGTAATAATCTATGTTACTGGAAACGTGGCCAGAGACCTATTTCTTGTTCCATTCTTGTTTTCGTGCTCATTCTCATCTTGACACCACATTAGAACATTAGTAATCATGGGGAGTGGGCTTCGCATTTAGCAACCTCAAAACCCTCTGTATCCATTTCTTATTACATTTTCGTTTCCCTTTTCTGGAATCGTAACTGGCTCCAAATGATCTGTCGGGCAATTTCTTGCGAATCCCTACATTTAGCAACCTCAAAACCCTCTGTATCCATTTCTTATTACATTTTCGTTTCCCTTTTCTGGAATCGTAACTGGCTCCAAATGATCTGTCGGGCAATTTCTTGCGAATCCCTACATTTTTGGGAGTGCACAATACTTGTACCCATGAAATATTTGACATTCTTAATTTCTTTGAGTCAAGTTCTTCAGAAGTAGCCTTTTTGGATGTGCACCAAAATTTGCTCTGCTTCTGGGGTTCACACTGGTGGACAAACCCTCACAAATGAGATTCTGTTAGTCTCATCATTTGTGTGATTATCCAAACTGCCACTTAAACACCCTGTTCATGTTGTGTTTGGCAGATGCAGGAGCACCCTTCTAATGCTAAAAGGGTCAAAATCAGGGAAATTTTCATTCAGCTCTTTAATTCTTTCTATTACTGTTGATAGGGTCAAAATCTGCATATTGTTTTTTTTATCATTTACCCAGTTGATAACTAGCTCTGAATCTCCCAGTATCTGGATTTGAGCAGTACCTTTCTTAATTGTTAAATTTTCCAGTATCGAAAATGCACTTAACTCTGCCCAGTAGTTGGTACCTTCTGCCAATGCAGCTTTGAAACAGAAACTATGGTTTTCCTTAAGAAATAACACACGTCCAGCACCACAAATCCCTGGAATTTATGGGAATTTTATGTCTCATGCATTTCAGATTCATATTTGCAATTAAAATATTAGATGAGGATAGTTCTTGACAGTAGAGGTGTTTTCTTTATAATGAACTATTTCTTTTATTCTGGGCTCTTCACATGCTTGGTGATGCATGTTAGAGTGCCAAGTATTCTGAGTTGAGTTATTTTAGTTTCATATTGTCTACATATGGCTCTTGGGCCTTTACTCGGATTTTAGAAGTGCTATCATTTTCATTTTGGAGGACAGGTTTTTTCAGTCGACATTCTTTACTGTAGATTACAGCTGCTGGCTTATAATGTGGATAAGTTTAGGTCCTGTTCATCTTTCTGAAAGGTAAATGAAATGGTGTCATTGGTTGCCATCTGAAAGTTTTTGTTGCCTGGATATCAAATTTCCTCGTGGTTTACTTACATCAGCTGCTTCCTTAACTGTATTATTTTAATAGATCAATGGAGACCGCATTCGTAAATGTTAATCTGTGCTTTTTGTTGGTTAAATGATCTGTGTTTTGCAATACGAGAGAGCAGGTTGGGCTCTAGAGCCCAAATGGCAAGATTCCTTCTACATTAAACAACAAAAACATGTCAGCATTTTACCCTTAAATCACATTCACAAACTTGAGTTTTATATCATTTGGATGTTCAGCTTTCGAAGATGCTCCAGACACTCACAATGGGTTGCACACTGCTATTACTCTGTTTTCGAAAACTCTCAATTGCTTAGAAATTTGCAGATATGGACATAAATCCAATTCCAATATCAATTTACCATGTCCAATAATCTCAAGATTACAAATGATAAGAAACCATCATTATAGCCACCATAATAAAGAAATAAACTACACCTTGAGTCACAGGAAACAATATTTTGCAAAGAGAATAACATAAAAATGCGCCCTGAACAATTATTCAGAAAACTGAGGAACTGTAAGTAACTGTAATTCTTATCCTTAAACTTTCATCTTTTTCTGTTATAAATGTGATGGTGGTTAAATGAATGTATAAGATTTTTAATATTTATGGCCTTTTCTTATAAATTTTGGTTAACAATTGTTGTACAGGAAAGCACGGTGGCGCTAATGGAGATGAGGAAGAAGAGCCACAACATTGGAAAGAAGATCCTTGTGGCAATTGAGATTAGCAGCAATGCCCTCCCTTGCGAAAAACCTGAGGATTTCTCATTAGGTCCTTCTCTAGAGATATTCAATATTTGTCATGCTTATATTAGTAAGTTGGCCTCATGAGAGGTGCATAACACAAAAATGTGTACATTAGAAAAATTTCATTCAACTTGGAATATTGTTTGAAGTTCATTTTATAAGGATGAGGCATTGCTCACTACCAAAGAGTCTGAATTTGCATGATTGAAAAGCGTTGCTTGGATGATGCTACATGCACATGTTTACGGAAGAAAACTAGGTCTATGTGTTGCTTGTCTGTCAAACACGGATGTTTAGATCTGATATAACTGCCACCATTCATAATTTGACATATGACTTGCCTGCATGGTCTGTCAGCATATATCCGATTGCAAGAATGTGGCATTCAATACTGCAAAGGTGAGTTGGTTTTCCTTGGTTGCATGAAGGTTAATTGAATTGGCATTGAACTGTTACCCATCTGGCAGTGTTCCTACTCATCATTTTGTGTATTGCATAATCATCTATCATTTCTAAAAAGTTCTACTTTTGTCTGGGATAATTTTATTGGGCTATGAAGGTGGTTATTATTAGGGGTCTGATTAGTCAGGTGATAAGATTTAGAAAGCTCGTGTTTGTCTAGTGGTAGAGAAAATTAGGACACCAAGCAAAAGTTATCAAGCAACCACAAATATGGTGTTAATATTTAGAAAAAGCGTAGTTATCACACGAAGCAACAGTGTGTGCTTTTCTTAAATATTTGCAACCAAGTGATTAAGAAAGTTGAGGTAAACTCTCTTGCTGATTCATCATTGTATCACCTTTTATTGAGTACTTGCCACACTCCCTTTCCTGGTTTTTTTGTTTTGTCCAGTATATGTTGGTTGATTATTGTTCTGCTAATACTGTTGTCAATCTAGGAGTGTATCAGTAGTGAGTTTGTGCATTTCCCTGTTCTTTCTGATGGTCATAACATAAATTACGGAGAACACATGAAATACTGTGATACTGTTGAGTAAACAATGAATGGGAATCAGTCCTGTAGTGTGCTTTCTTAAGTTTCAGATTCATTGTGTATACACTATATAGTCAACTAATTTAATGTATATATGAAGTAATGTTCCATTAACTTATTAAGTTATTTGTGAAGGGTGGTTGTTACTCTGTTCATGTAAATATCAGTAAACGTCTGCCTTGCAATTTTGAGATGCAGGACAGCAAATTCACATTTTTGGAGTTGATTGGGTTTATCTCTTATGTTTTTGTTATGTTTTTTTGTTGGGATTTTGGAATCAAATGAGTGGGCTTTTTGTCCATTATTTCGCTCTCTTTAAAAAGACTTCTATGAACGCTTTCTCATCCAATTGCACAAACCTATTTTTTGGTTCATCTATATAAATGATACTAAATGAATTTTATGAAAAGCAACTTACAATTAGTTAATGTTTTAGTTATAGTGTGAACCACCAATGTAAGTGATTTGTTTTAATATTTGCAAATCTAATTCCCCGCTTTTCAATTACCATGTAAAACACTGTAATTTACTTTTCCGCTGGTACACGCTGGTCATCGTGGTTAGTGCCTTCGTCACTACTGAGCTTTATATATGCTTGCCTATCTATATAGGTTTCCTCCTTTTACTAATCCTATCGGCCTCTCTTTGTACCTTTTGGGACAATTGCTAGTTTTATTTATTTTTATTAAATTGTGTGTTTTTGAAATATATATATATATATATATATATATATTTTTTTTTTGACGTGTTATATTTTTTTTACATTTGTTGAAAATGGCAACAAGAAGTGTTGAAAATAGCACCAAGAAAATCCTAATTTAATTGAATTAAATTAGGAATAAAATTGGAATTCCACATCATATGACAACTTGTATTAGTTAATTAAGTTAATTTGATTTAGTTGGCTCAATTAATTCGAGTTGAGGGTCTAACTTGAGTCATGTAGAGTGTCTCCTACATTATAGGAGCCCTGATTGAGTTTAATTTGATTTGTAATTAATTAATTCAATTTAACCGAGTTAAAGTCACTTAAACTAGTCCCAATTGTTGGAAGAACTGGTGGGAGGCTTAGTAGTGTGGTGTTGCGTGCAGTGATCAACCAGTTAACTGATGATTCACTCATAAATAACTCATGCATGTCAGATTTGAGAGTTACCCAGTGGAGATTGGAGTTCAGGGACAGTGTACTATCAGTTGTATAATCATCTAAATTGTATAGGTGGTACATGCACTCAGAGGAAGGCCTATGCGGATTGCACAATTCATATTGAGGTATTTCCCTAATTGATAGGGCATTAATTCCCAAGGAAACAACGCAAGGAAATAGGGACTTGGGCAAGCATGAAATTGGTTAAGTATTGGCATAGGCTTGTCCAGAAAGCAGTGAGACAGATAGAGATAGTGCAAAGGTTGCTCGCACTTGAGAAAATCATTGTAATCTTCTCATATTTTCTAACTAATGCAATAGACAGATAGCAGAGGTTTTTAGTTGTGGCTTTCCTTAGGAAATCATTGTGTAATGTGTTGATTGAATTCTATCTCTTATATGCTTCGTTATTTCGCGATCGTTCTATTGTTTCCAATGATGAGTAGAGTAGATTCAAGTCTATTATTTTAGTAAATCACAATTAGCAGTTTGAATCTACAAGGAATTTCTACATAAAAAATTTATTATTATTATTATTTATTTTTTTGGGTCATGTGTTTTTTTTATATGTTTTATTACTTGTTATTATTATTTTTAATAATAATATGTTTTATTTATTTTTTGATATATTTTATTTATTTAATTATTTTAATTTTTTGCTTAAATTTTTAATTTATACAAGTTAATTTTGTTTTGTTTTGTTTTTTTGTTTTGTTTTGTTTTTTTTTTTTTTTATTCTTTTATTTTTTTAGTCATGTTTTTTATTTTTTATTCTTTTATGTTTTATTACCAAGATGTAAATCACCAACATTTAAAAAAAAATCCACACTTAATACATTAGAAAATTTAAAATGTAAAAAATAACCCCTCTAAACAAAAAGGGTTGATGTTATATCAACACTTTTCAAAATCAACATGAAAATCATTAATGATTAAAAAAAATGGTCATACTTGATACATAAAAAAATTTAAAGTGTAAAAAATAAGCCCTCTAAAAAAAAGGGTTTATATTCCATCAAAGTTTTTCAAAATCAACATGAAAATCACTAACATTTAAAAAAAATGTTCATACTTGATACATAAGAAAATTTAAAGCGTCGAAAATATGCTAAAAAAAAGTGTATTATGAATAACCACTTTTCAAAATTGGGTGATTTTTTTGCTACCTCAAAAAACAGGTAATCGATAAAGTTTTCATTTGATCAGTAACTATGTTATGACGGGGAACAAAGAATTTTTCAGTGACTTGGAGGAGAAGGATCTCCATATGCACATCGAGATGAGAGATGATAGAAGGTATAGCGTGACCGATATTGGTACAGTTACTTTTTAGAGGGAGTCTGGCTCCCCTCTCAGGCTCAAGGATGTGATGTTTGTACCGAGTCTGAAGAAGAATCTAGTTTCCGTAGTTGTGTTGGAAGACCATGGCTACAATGTGATATTCAACAAAGGGAATGCTTTCCTGAGACACATTTCCATGGGACAAGTGAAGTAGATCGAGGTTCGAGTGAAGAACCTCTACAAATTAGATGTGGAAGACTGTGCAGCATTGAGCACAAAAGCAGAGAAGGTGCAGAGCCGAGATGTCGGTGAATTATGGCATAGAAGACTTGGCCATTTGCATCATGGCGCTTTGAAGATCATGCAACAGATTTCTACAGGCCTCCCCAAAGGAGCACTAGAGTAGCAAGATACATGCAAAGGGTGTACATTGGGGAAGTACACAAAATCCACCTTCAATGATCAGGACAACAAGGTGCATGCAGTCCTTGAAAGGATCCATTATGATGTCTGCAGACCTTTCTCGACAACCTCCACTACCAAGCAAAGATATTTATTTATATTTGTAGATGATTTCTCACGAAAATGTTGGATCTACTTCATGCAGAAAAATGACTAGATATTCTCCAAATTTATTGAATTTAAAGCACTTGTTGAGAAAGAAACTGGCAAGAAAGTGAAGGCTCTCAGGAGCGATAATAAAGGCGAGTATGTGTCAAATGAGTTTAAAAATTTATGTGCAAAGGAAGGCATTTGATGGGAGTTAACAACACCCCATAACCCACAATAGAATGGGGTTGTTGAGAGGAAGAACAAAAGTATTGTGGGAGGAGCAAGGGCGATGTTGCATGAACAAAGCCTAGCTCTGCACTTGTGGGTAGAAGCATGCAACACAATGGTCTATTTGCAGAACAAGAGTCCTCACAAGATTTTTGGGATGAGAATACCAGAGGAAGCTTTTTCAGGGAAGAAACTAGATGTGTCACACTTTAGGATCTTTGGATCATCAATTTACTATCATGTTTCCAAGGAAGCAAGGAAAAATATAGAGCCGATAGAACAGTTGTGCATATTTGTGGGGTACACAGACACACCTCACAACTATCGTGTGTACTTGCCATCCCTCAGGACGACCGTGGTCAGAAGGGATGTGAAATTTGATGAGAAGAAGGAATGAGGTGTTCTCTTGAGAGGGAGCTTCAGTTGTAGCCTTATCAGGAGCTTTTGGGTCCAAAGGAAGAAACTCAGGAGTTTATGGAGCAGCCACAAGAAGAGGAGCAGAGAATGGAGACATCCACTCAAGTAGAGACATCTAGATAAAGAAGGAAACAAACTAGGGAACCTGACTGATTATTGTAAGATGGTAGAGAGAATGTGGGAGCACCCACATCACAATGCAGGCATAGGAGGTCACTGGATCGGTACACTGGCTACATGGCTCTGATGAGTGAGCTTGTAGAGACTGAACCATCCTCATTCAAGGAAGTTGTAGAGAAACCAATATGGGTTGATGCTATGGTAGAGGAATATGATTCCATTATCAGAAACAATGTTTGGGAAGTGGTCCCAAGACCAACAAACAAATCAATGGTTGGTTCAAGATGGCTTTACAAGGTAAAGCATGTAGCAGACAGTAGCATAGAGAAACACAAGGCCAGATTTGTGGCCAAGGGGTTCTCTCAGGTTGAGGGAATTAACTATGAGGAGACCTTTGCTCTAGTAGCAAGGTACTCATCCATCAAGTCAATTCTAGCATTGTCAGTGCAGATGGGGTGGAAGATCCACCAGATGGATGTGAAGACAACATTCATCAATGGAGTTATTGAGGAGGAGGTGCATATTGAACAATTAAAGGCATTTGAGACCTTTGATAGAGAGTTGCATGTGTGCAGACTCAAGTGAGCGTTGTATGGACTCAAGTAAGCACCCCGTGCTTGGTGTTGTGGCTAATTCTAACACCTGTAGCAACAATGCTTCAAGGGATATGAAAAGCCTCCTAGAGACAACCTCTGGGTTGATTATAGACCAATGCTTAGCACATCTTACATAATGATATCAGATTTATCTTTAGGACTTGTAGCACTAATAATTTTGTCACAAGTAATTTAAATGACGTTGATTTAGAACCGTTCATGAAAGCACAATGTAAGAAATAAAATGTGTGCAAAATTCCACAAGGAGTAATACTCAAACGATGGTGGCCAAAGCAGATTGAGACTTGCAGCAAATCAACTGTAAATGGAGATGGAATAGTAGAAGACAATAGAGAGAAAATCCATCAAAACAGAGCTTAGACTTTAAGAATTCTATATCTCTGGACTTAGAGGAAAATGAGAGTAATGAGAGGTTTATGAGATGCTGAGATGCATGGAGCGCCTTTTAAAGACCTTATCACCATATCAATACAAGCATTCTTTATCAATGACTTGACTTAAATGAATATGCATATAATGGAAATGCATCTCGCTGCTACTTACATGCAACCTGAGGAGAATGTCAAACATATATGAAACTACTAAGAGAGAAAAACATACTGCAAATCAATGAGTCAGAATCACCACAATTCTTCCATTAAATTCTCTGATAAAGTGCCTACATCAATGTTCATACAATTTCCTTTATGAAACAAGAAAATGATCCACTCAGGAGCTTCTTTCCAAAAAATTTGAACCCTCGTGAAGTGTTGCTTCCCTCTATTTATATGGAGAGGGGAGCTTTGAATAATAGTTACAACAAATATCTCAGTCGAGCTTCAGCTATCAAATCGACTAGCTGTCTCGGCCTAGGATGGCTTTGTGGCCCCAAAAATGACTACAAAATATTTAATTGCTTCATTGAATTGAGACAAAGTACATAATAATAAAACAACTCAACAACTAAATGAAATATTCAGCAAAATATCTCCATGCTCATCCTCGAGATTGCCTTGGATTAGGTCACTGCTTGGTTATGATATTCCTCCTTTGATACTCGGCTGGTTCCCATCGCTTTTGCCTATACTGCTTGAATCGCTCATTCTCTAGACTTGGGCATGATTCAACCATCAGTTTCATGCCAAGGTGCAAAAACAGAGGTCATTTGGGTGATACTTCATCTCCCCACTGCATGAAGCTCCATGCTAAGTCATTATGTACTCCTAAGATCCCATACCTTCATTTACTCACTGCAGGCTTAGGCACAGTACAGTCGAATTCATTTCCCAATGTTTGTGTTGACCCCGGTTTCTTGTTACAAGGGGTTTCATAGGGTCAGCCCATGCTGATTTCCAAATGTTGCATGTCCTCCTTTAATGCCTCGCTTGCCGACCCATTATGTCTTTAAAGCTCTGTATTCCATTATCAGGGTGTTATTACATCATGATTTTTATTTTAAAAGTCCTTACAGAACAACATGTTCTGATCCACCTTTGCCCCTTTTGCTTTGAGCCCTTCCCCTTTTCTGTCATATGACCAGGCGCTTAGTCCTCGGGCACTAAAGCCTTCGAAATTGTATTCGGGAGACCTTTTCCTTTGTTAAATGAACTACCAGAACTCGGTGAAATTGACAACTTTCAAACTGAACCACCTCTGTGAAACTGTGACCGCTGATCTCTGATTGGGCCCACTTAGAATATCGTAATCACCGATTTCCTATTGATGCACAACACACAGCTATTGTCGATCACCGATCAGTGATGTCATCACTGCCACGTGTCACTTCCTTAGTGGTGAAACGTGTCACTCGGATATGCCCCCATAGGACCCTGAAAATTATAGATTGGCATGCCACGTGTCCTCCGTACTGCCACGTCATGGTGACGTCAGCTGCCTCGTGTCTTTATCGGATCCAATAGTGGGTTGCCATGTGTCTCTTATAAGAACTAATCTTACATTGCCATGCATCCAGTTGGAGGAGAGAGAAAAGGGCCTACCTGCCCTTGGTTTTTCGTTGATTTTATTTGGCATGTTTTTCAAGGCATTCCCCGATGTTTTACACTATCAACCCTCTTTCCCCACTATTACTTTTTAGTGGTAATTTACAGATCGTCGGGACCTACGATCTCTGCTTTGAAATATCAGTGATTGTTGATCGCTAGTTTGATCTAACCTCCCCTGCTACTGCTTTCAAAAAACTCTGATTGCGATTTGCGACATGCTCCCAAACCTATGATATGTTCTTCTTTCCTTCCTTTCAAAGGCAAGAAAACCCCTGAACTTCAACTGGCCATATCTTCTGATCCATGAGACCATTTTCAGACTTTCACATACCATTGGAAAGATTGTTCCGATAACAGTATCCATTGGAGGATCTCTGATTGATATTTGAGTGATTCTGTGGCTTGGAAGATGGATTCAAACTTCTCTTCTCTTTTTTCTCTCTTTTAACATCTGAAAACACATTTTTCAAAGGGTGACAACATTGACTCCACCTAGGGATAGTGCCTTGCTGGAAAGGTGCTGAGAACCTGTAGACTAATAGCCTTCACCATTGGGCATGGAGTCAAAATTTATAATGCACTTATACAACCAGAAAATCTCCATGAAACTTTATTTGCAGGGAGTCCTTTCCTCATCGAACTAAAATGCAGAAAAGTAAATTCTAACAACTGGAAAATAAATGTTCAGCTAATGAGCTTATTTATATATAACTCCTACTTATGTACTGGGCATTGATTCACCTAAGTGAGTTCATCCCTCCAATTGTACCAGGTCGGCATTTGGGTGCTCGACCTAATGCCTTCATGCTGCTGAAATTTAAAAATCAAAACAATCATGCACCACAGAAATTCTTCAAACAAAAAACCTGATACATGCTCCAGAAACAACCTCTGTTACTGACCTAAGAATGTGGTCATGTAATCAACTACAGGGTCATAGAACTGATAAGAAAAGTTTGTAGCTGCCTTATTTTCATGAAAATTCTGCTAACCAATATCTTCTTGGTCAGGGCAGCCAGAAATACTATTAAGCTCCTCAACCTTATATTTTTGAAGAAAAGTTTGTTGCTGATCATTTGCTACCCATTTGTCAACAGGCCAACCTTCTTGGAAATATGAAATAGAATCTTCATTTTTTGAATTGTAAGAATCATAGATTGGAGAGTCTACTGAGAATTCCTGGTAGGAACTTTTCTGCATTAGGTGGTCACATACACTTCTTGGTCCTTCAACTTTGAGATCTTCTTGAAAAAATTGTGGTTGGGAGATTTCTCCCCACTTGATAGTAAATAACTCCTTTTGAACCTTCACGACCATCTCATCCTCCTCTGAATAATATGAATCATAAATCAGAGGAGGTTCTTGAACTTGTTCTCTAGGTGAAGGATGTGCATCATAAACTGGAGCCTCTTTATTAACCCCCTGGTGGGCATCCTCTTCTTTTGCAACTTCCCATGATTGGAATTGTTGTTGCTCTACATCACTTGACTCTCCATCAAAGTCATATACATCATAAGAAGGAGAATCATCAACTTCGGCTGAATGAGATCTCTGAGGGTTTATTTGCAGCTCTATGATGTCTCCTTCTTCTCTTTCTTGATCATTGGGTGATGCTTCTTGATGCAAGTATATGTTTTCTTGGAGCAGAGCCCCACAAACATATTCAACAAGGTCATTAACCTCAGAAATATCTTCATCATTGAAATATGCACAACAATTTTCAAATAGAGCATCCGATGGATATAGTCATTTGCAATAATGATTGAATGCCATATGAAAACTCTTTAAGGAAGATATTCTGCCACGAGGCATTGTTCTGTACCAAATTCTAAAATCGTCTTTTAAAGAGTACATGAACAATTTCATTTTTGCATCTTCAAAAATAATACCATGTTGTTCCATGCATTCATGAAAATCCTTAAGGTGTTGGTCCGACCTTCTATCTGTGTTTCCACTGAATCTAGGAAAATAGGTATTCCATTCATGAAATGAAGGGACATGATTGGGATAACTAGCAATAGAAGAAAAATCTAGTGGGGCAAATTTGTTGGCCAAGAATGCAGGAAGGGCCATTTTGAAAACCTCCCTAGGTGAGTGATGTTGAGTTCAAAGGTAGGGAAATTTTCGGCTGCTTTAGCATCAAAGCGAGTATGAGGTTGCTTGAAATCTAGGATGATCAAATAGAGGTATAGACAGTGGAGTCGCCAGGATGTTTAACATAAAATTGAAACAATGGAGTTGCCAAGGTGAGAGGTCTTCAACCCACACTTCCCTTGCTCACCTCACAGAGGGAATGTAAAAATTTGTCATACCCAAGGAAAAATATTTTGATTAGTTCCCCGACAATGACACCAAAAAAATGTTGTGACTAATTATAACACCTGTAGCAGCAATGCTTCAAGGGATATGAAAAGCCTCCTAGAGACAACCTCTGGGTTGATTATAGACCAGTGCCTATGACATCTTAAATAATGCTATCAACTTTTATCTTTAGGACTTGTAGCACTAATAATTTTGTCACAAGTAATTTAAATGAGGTTGATTCAGAACCGTTCATGAAAGCACAATGTAAGAAATAACATGTGTGCAAAATTCCACTTGGAGTAATACTCAAACGATGGTGGCCAAAGTAGATTGAAAATTGGAGCAAATAAACTATAAATGGAGATGGAATAGTAGAAGACAATAGAGAGAAAATCCATCAAAATAGAGCTTAGACTTTAAGAATTCTATATCTTTGGATTTAGAGGAAAATGAGAGTAATGAAAGGTTTATGAGATGCTGACATGCATGGAGCGCCTTTTAAAGACCTTATCACCATATCAATACAACCATTCTTTATCAATGACTTGACTTAAATGAATTTGCATATAATGGAAATGTATCTAGCTTCTACTTACATGCAATCTGAGGAGAATGTCAAACATATATGAAAACAATAAGAGAGAAAAACACACTGCAAATAAATTAGTCGGAATCACCACAATTATTCCATTAAATTCTCTGATAGAGTGCTTACATCAATGTTCACACAATTGCCTTTGTGAAACAAGAAAAGGATCCACTCATGAGCTTGTTTCCAAAAGTTCTGAACCCTCGTGAAGTGTTGCTTCCCTCTATTTATATGGAGAGAGGATCTTTGAATAATAGTTATAACAAATATCTCAACTAAGCTTCAACTGTCAGATCAACTAGCTGTCTCGACCTGGGATGGCTCTGTGGACCCCAAAAAATGACTATAAAAGATTTAATTGCTTCATTAAATTGCGACAAAGTACATAATAACAAAACAAGTCAACAACTAAATGAAATATTCAGCAAAATATCTCCATGCCCATCCTTGGGATTGCCTTTGATCAGGTCACTGCTTGGTCATGATCTTCCTCCTCTGGTACTCAGTTGGTTCTCGTCGCTTTCGCCTTTATTGCTTGAATCACTCATTCTCTAGAGCTGGGTGTGATTCGACCATCAGTTTCATGCCAAGGTGCAAAAACAGAGGTCATTTGGGTGATACTTCATCTCCCCACTGCATGGAGCTCCATGCTGAGTCATTAAGTCCTCCTGAGCTCCCATACCTTCATTTACTCACCGCAGGCTTGGGAACAGTACAATCGAATTCATTTCCCCTGTCTTTGTTGACCCTGGTTTCTTGTTACAAGGGGTTTCATAGGGTCAGCCCATGTCGATTTCCAAATGATGCATGTCCTCCTTTAATGCCTCGGTTTCCGACCCATTATGTCTTTAAATCTTTGTATTCCATTATCGGGGCATTATTACATCGAGATTTTTATTTTAAAAGACCTTACAGAACAACGCATTCCAATCTACCTTATCCGCTTTTTCTTTGAGCCCTTCCCCTTTTTCGTCATATGGCCAAGCGCTTAGTCCTCAGGCGCTAAAGCCTTCTGACTCGTGTTCGGGAGACATTTTTCTTTGTTAAATGAACTATCTGAGCTCGGCGAAATTGACAACTTTCAAATTGAACCACCTCTTCGAAACCACGACCGCTAATCTCTGATTGGGCCCACTTGGAATATCGTAATCTACGATTTCCTATTGATGCACAACACACTACTACCATCGATTGTCGATCAATGATGTCATCACTGCCATGTGTCACTTCCTTAGTGGCAACACATGTCACCCGGATATGCTCCCATAGGACCCTAAAAATTCCAGATCAGCATGCCACGTGTCCTCCGTACTGCCACGTCATGATGACGTCAAATGCCCTGTGTCTTTATCGGATCCAATAGTGGGCCACCATGTGTCGCTTATCAGAACCAATCTTATGTTACCACACGTCTAGTTGGAGGAGAGAGAAAAGGCCCCACCTACCCTTGGTTTGTCCCTGATTTTATTTGTCACGTTTTTCAAGGCATTCCCCAGCGTTTTACACTGTCAACCCTCTTTCCCCGTAATTTCTTTATAGTGGTCATTTACAGATCATCGGGACCTCCGATCTCCACTTTGCGATATCAAAAATCACTAATTTCTAGTTTTCTCTGTCCTCCTTTGTTGCTGCTTTCAGAAAACTCTCATTGTAATTTGCGACATGCTCCCAAACTCTGATATGTTCTTCTTTCCTTCCTTTCAAAGGCAACAAAACCCCTGAACTTCAACTGGCCATATCTTATGATTTAGAAGTCCATTTCAGACTTCCACATACCGTTGGAAAGCTCGTTCCAAGAATTATCTATTACAAGGGGTCTGATTTAGATTTTAGTGCTTTTGTGGCTTGGAAGATGGCTGCAAACCTCTCTTCTCTTTTTCCCTCTTTTAACAGTTAAAAACACATTTTGGAGAGGGTGACAACACTTGGTATACCAGGATCGATAGTTATCTCACTGGTTTGGGCTTCACCAAAAGTAAAGAATATGCAAACCTTTATCACAATGGGGTTGAAAGTAAATTATTGATTATTGTGTTATCTGTTGATGACTTGATCCTTACTGGTGATGAGCAACTGATCAAATCTTGCAAGGAGGACCTTACAAAAGAGTTTGAGTTGAAGGACATGCGCTTCATGCACTACTTACTTGGTTTAGAAGTATGGAAAGGAGATGGGGAACTATTTGTCACTTAAGGTAAGTATGCCAATGAGATACTTCAGAGGTTCCGCACGGATAGGTGCAAACCCATGGATACTCCTTTAGCAGGAAACTGGAGGAAAGAGGATGCTACTTGAGGTGAAGTAGTCGAGGTTACCATCTACAGGCAACTTGTGGGTTCACTTATGTATTTGGTGAAAACACGACCAAACATGTGTTATTCGGTTAACCAACTTAGTCAAGCAATGGTTAATACAACTAAACTGTATTGGAAGGCAATAAAACATGTGTTGAGATACCTCGTAGGCACTACTTAGTTTGGTCTTTGGTACAGACAAACAGAGGGAGTGAAGCTGCAAGGCTTCACAGATTCAGATTGGGTGGGGAGTCCATCAGACAAGAAGATCACATTAGGAGGAATTTTTAGTGTTGGGACAACAACGGTTTCTTGGTACAACAAGAAGCAAAGATCTATGGTACTCAGCTCAGCAAAAGCAGAGTACATGGTTGCAAGTCAAGCAGCATGTGAGGCTACCTAAATGAGAAATATTCTTGTTAGGTTATTTCGTCAGAAGATGGATTCTACAATGATTTATTGTGACAATCAAAGTTGTATCAAACTCTCTGAGAATCCAGTATTTCATGATTGATCCAAGCATATCGACATCTAGTATCACCATCTACGAGATTGTGTGCAAAGGCGGATTATGTTGTTGCAGTACATTCCAACAAAGGAACAAGATGCAGATATTTTGACAAAGGCTTTGTCAAGAGGCAAATTCCAGTTCCATAAAAGCAGGATTGGGGTATCCGATAATCCCTTTCTTACTGAGAGGGATTTTTGAAAATGCGGCAAGAAAATATAGTTTTGACTTTGCCTTGGTCAAACTAGATTAAAATTTGAATTTCTATTTTAGCATTATACTTGGAGGTAGTTAATTGATGTGACATGGATCTTGTCACTCGGTTAACTCAGTAAATTTGAGGTGGAGACACTTGAGTTCAATTCTACATGATTGATTGCTAATTTGTAGCAATCTATTTAAGTTAATTTGAGTTACTGTCAATTTAACTAGTTTAGAAGAACTAGTGGAGGCCAAGTAGTGGATGTGAACTTCAACCATGTTGTCGCTTCCAAAGACAACCTCAGATTGCTTACAAGACCAGTGCCTGGAACATCTAGATTTTGTGTGTCTCATATGATTCTCAGGAAACTGGAGACATCACATATATTTTTGTATATATATATTCAAAATATATAATAAACAACATGGGTTGGTTCATTCATCTAAAGGCATAAGCCATGTATTTCTAGTACTTCTTCACATATACAACTCACAGAAATATATGTATAAACTAGTGGAGGCCGAGTAGTTCAAGGACCTACAGTTTAATAAGCTTTGGCAGAGCAATGAGAGAGGATAAGGAGATAGAGTAACTCATCACATAGAGCTTGAAGCGTCAGGAATTCTACACTTATCGCATAGAGCTTGAAGCCTCCAAAATTCTACACTTATCTGAGTTAAAGGTAGACATAATGGATGAAAGAGGATGGGTGCGATGATTCATGGAGCGCAATTTTAAAGATATAATATCAAAGATCCATACAGGCACATGCATTAATGAGTCAATACAAATGAATTTGTAAGAACATGTGAAACATTTCTAACAGCTACAATTACATGAATTCAGAGAGGAAACATGAACATAATGGAATTTAACAGAGGGATAACATACTATAGTACTCGAAGGAGGAATCACCACCATTTCCTTAATATTCTAAAAGATGCATATCATAAAGTCATACAGTCTTGAAAATAACATGTAGTTCTTTCTTTAGGATTCTGAACCTTTGTGAAGTGTTGCTTCCCACTATTTATCTGGAGAGGGGAGCATTGAACAGTAATTACAACAAAATATCTTTAGCCGAGCCTCAGCTATCAGATCGACTAGCTGTCTTGTCCTGGGATGGATTTGTGGCCCAAAAATCACTACAAAAGATTAATTGCTTCATTATATGGTCGACATGTTACTTGATTACAAAACAGGTCAACTATTAGATGGAAACCCCAACAAAATCTCTCCATGCCCATCCTTAGGATTGCCTTTGCTCAGGTTGTTGTTTTCCCACGGTCTGGCCACCTGTGTCACTCAGTCGATTCCCATCGCTTCTGCCTTTACTACTTCGATCATTCATTCTTCAAAAATGGGAGCGGTCAATTGTCAGTTTAATGCCACAGTACAAGAGTAGAGGTCACCTGGGTGGTACTTCGTCTTCTCTTTGCATGGAGCACCATGCTGGATCATCAAGTCCTCTTGAGCTTCCATGTCTTCATTTACTCTGTCAGTGTCGACCCTGGTTTCATGTCACAAGGGGCCTTACTGGGTCAACCCATGCCGATTTTGAATGTTGCATCTCCTTTCTTAAATGCCTCAGCTGCCAACCCACCACGCCTTTAAAGTTTTGCATTACTTTATCACAGAGTTATCGCATTGGGGTTTTCCATTAAAGGTCCTTATGGGATGAGACATTTCGATCTACTTTAGCCCCTTTTGCTTCATGTGACCGGGGGCTACGACCAAGCTTTTAGTCTTTGGGTGCTAGGACCTTTGGGCTCGTGTTTGTGAGGCTCGACCCTTTGTTAAACAGAATCCTGCATATCGGTGATTTTTGATGCTCGCCTTTGGTGTTTCCCCTTGACAATTGTGATCACCGATATGCGGAGTTGGGCACACCTGGGATATCACAATCTGCCAGTTCATAGTATTACCTCTGTTTGCTCCGTTTGATGACCGTGTTGCTGGATATACGTCGAAGAGGGTGGTGATCCTTCTTGTCAAGTCTCATATGAGTTATCAGTCATTTATGCTCTGTCTTGTATTCATGTCCTATATATTGCATTGATGCCAAGTGTTTGACAGAATGTCAGTCCCGGTTGGGGATGGTCAGGCCTAGTCTTGGAGCCAGTTTTTGGCTTGCAAGTCTTGTTGTCATGTAAATTATGGATTCTAAAAGCTACAGAGGTTTTTGGGTAGTGACCTGGATTATGGGCTTAAAAAGTGGCACAAATCTTGAAGTCGTAGGCATAGGTCTGAGGAGAAAAGTCCCCAGACGCACCCATGCCTTGCTGTGGGAGCGACTGGAGCCTCCCAGATGCACCCTTGTCCATATCAAGGGAGCGTCTAGGGGTTAAATGGTCTAAAAACTCAATGGGACACAGGCACTGGCCATGGGGATGATTGGGAAGGCTTATGGGAATCATGTAGCAGGTATAGAAGGTTTGTGTCGTGGGTTTACTTCTATTACACTTCCTTAAGGTCACTGAGGAGGTCGATTCTTGTCTTAGTAGCCCCTCATCTCATGTTTACCTCGGGTAAGCCAGTGAAAGTGGGTAGATATGAGGGGAGGTGTCATTACATACTGGAGGAAGCAAGTGTCTCACCGAGAATTCCAACATGCATGGGATTCATGGGATGATGGTATGATATCAAAAGAAGTGAAGCAAATCAAGGAATTGAAGTTCTTTCAATCAAGGAAGTTGTTGAAGGAAGTCTAGATGACCTAAAAGGATAATGAGGTATGTATGCTTGTATTTGATACAATAGATTCAATTCATATAGTTGGAAATTACATGGATAAATGTTTTATCTAGAGAACATAATCAAAAGGAACGATTTCTTCCTTTGAAAGGATGCAGGAAGGCATGGGTCACACATTTCCTAGATGAAATCAACATAATATGTCCTCATATGAAATATGAGGTGGTTGATAATATTTGTAGGAACTCTAATTAAAAGTTCCTAAAAAGGAAATGTGTGAAGATGTTGGAAATAATACTGAGAGGGGAGCGGGGGAGGAGGGCGGAAGGGGGGACGGGACGGGTGAATCAGTATTATCAGTTCAATAATTTTTCATTTCCCAAATAGATTTATATATGATACTTCTGTGAAGAGAACTAGCATGTACATGCTACTGTGATTAGAGAAACCAATGTATACCCAGAGAACTTATGATTTAGTCAATTTATCATGTGTTTATCTTTAATCAGTGCATTAGTAACTTATTAAACAGTGCAGTAAAAACAAAATAAACCATCACACATAAGCAAAACACATGAACACCAAGATTTAAGGTGGAAACCCAATGCGGGGAAAAACCACCTGTTGATGTCATCTTTGTCTTCTTTTAATAATAAGAAAATCTGTTTACAATCTTGTCATACCAGTACGCAGGCACCCACCTGCAGAAGGCTACAACCTTCTCTCGTTTTCCAGCTTCTACTAGAAGGTAGTTGCACCCCCTAACTCTTGTACTAGCCAATGTGTTTACTAGTACGTAGGTGCAGGTCTACAAAAGGCTACAACCTTCTCTCTTCTTCTAGGGACCACGTTTCATAAATTTTCAGACTGGATGCTCCTGGCACACAACAACATACATGAAGGCCTTGTTTCATCAAATTTTAATACTGAACCCATCAGAAACTTTGAAACTCAAACTACATCAACCAACAATCAGTTAATCTAAACAATCAGATCACTGTCACTAGAACACTGTGTTGAACCCAAAAACCCGCATCATCATTCAGAACTCACTACAACCTCAAAAATCATGCATCAGAATGTATACGCTACTTTAGTGAACCCAACCTGCGTGTATACGCTACTTCCTTTAATCAAACCTGCGTATACCTTCAAAACTACTAAAACATAAAACTTCTGAATCAAGGTTGTACCAACCAGCAATATACTGAACATCTACTGTCAATTTACAGAGTTTTACATAGGCAGTAGCAAAGATCACCCTTCTCACTTATACAATCAATCAATTAGATATCAAACTCCTTATGTATTCAGTTTTACATTCATATCTAAGAAGACTTCATTAACAGATAGTAGTAAAACAACAGAACTGATCAGATAGATCAGTCAGATATGAAGAATAAGTTTTTCTTTTGTATACGCTACTTGGAAGAGTAGAACCTGCATGTACACGCGCTTTTACCAAGATGAACCAATGTATAGTTCTACAAATATTAACTCATAACTTCGCTGCTATTCTGGACTTTAGACAAACCCAAATCATGACATTTAAAGAATAAAATAGGTGTACATAATCAGATCTAGCCCAACCAATATCAGATCATTCAATGATAAGTCACTTCAGGTCTCATGATCCTGATCCAACATTAAATTCAAGGTGCACTAAATATTTCAGATCAAATCACAAACATAGCCCCTGCAACATAAAATATACTTCAGATAGAAGTATTCCTTAGAAACCCTTTCACTTGCACACCCTGGCCTTATGATCTTCTCCTCCTTATATAGTTTTAGGCCTTTCTCAATACCTCAGACCAAAACCACTTAGGACCCATGGTATTCTTGGACAAGATCAAATAGTCATTGCTCTACTCAATATTGTGGTCTAATACCATGGTATTGACCCCTGGTATTGTCTCCTCTGAAATTTCCTTGATTTTCCAACATATACGTGCTTTTCTTCTTGTTAAAGTGCGTGTATACGTATACGCTCTTTTTGTTATGTGAACCAACGTGTATATGCTGTTTTGACTAAGTGGACCTGCGTATACATCTTAAACTACTTTTCACCATCCTTTACCTTCAACTTCTTCATTCTGATTAGTAGACTTTAGTTCCATCTTCCTGTTCTTCTGTACCAATGCCCAGTTACATCTGAATGGACCTGTTACACTGTGGGTTGTCTATCATCAAACTGAACTGAGCTTTAAGTGAGTTTCCATTAAGGACAACACTTGTATCATAATGCCAACAATCTCCCCCTTTGGACTTGATTATGTTGATTACTGCAAGCTGTAGAAACTGTTAGAGATAACAAGCAACACCAAAATACTCTCCCCCTTTGACATCAAGGGTAAAGGGCAGACCAAGCTATTCTCCCCCTTTGATATGCATTATGTTGTCCATGCTCCCCCTGAGTGCATGCCGAGTCTGCAGAGAGATGTTTCAAAAGAATAACATGACTCTATAACTCAACTAAGTGAGTATGACCTCCCTATGACCAATGACTCATACATACATCAATCACCCAACCAAGTGGGGATACACCATATTTGACTTATCCACCCAACCAAGTGGGGATATACCAATTGTTTATACATGACAAAAATACAGCAATTATTACATCATCCATCCCATGCAAAATGGGGATACGAATTACATCATATGTCCGATAGGACTCATTCAAATATAGACCATGACAGAAGAATTCATTTCACATCCTAGATCTTTACATGACTTATGCAACAAATGATATAAGTAGCTAAAGCCATAGCTGAACTCAACAACCATGATGCCAACAATGCAGAATGTGTGTGAAGGCTAATGCTCCTGCTGAACCTGTGCATTGTCAACAAGTCATTCATCAAGGCATCTTTGTCAGTCAGACAAAAATCAATGAACAAAGCATATAGTCAGATTATAATCATCAATATCAGACAGAGCACCCATATCAGAGTTTGAACCATTGTTTTTATGTCAGAAAAACATATACACTCCTTCAGCCATAAAAACTCACGTGTATACGCGACTATACTTCATGAAACCAACGAATAATGACCTTCCTCTGAAAACTAGATTTAACAGTAGGATGATGCAGCAACTACTCCCAGCTTTTGCTTGAGATATTCAAATGTTTCTCTGGGAAGCGGTTTAGTGAATATATCAACAAATTGTTCTTTGGAGGGAACATACTCCAATTTAACCTTTTGTTCAAGCACTTGTTCTTATAGAAAATGGTACTTAATGGGTATGTGCTTGGTCTTGGAGTGCATGCGAGGATTTTTCGAAATACTGATGGCACTTGTATTATCACATAGAATGGAGATGGGTGGAGTACATGTGATCTGAATGTCTTGCAATGTTTGCATCATCCAAAGTAGTTGTGTGCAACAAGATGCAATAGCCACATATTCTGCTTCAGTTGTAGATAAGGCAATCGAACTTTGTTTCTTGTTAAACCAAGACAATAACTGAGAACCATATAGAATGCACCTCCACTAGTGCTCTTTTGATCATCAACATTTCCTGCCCAATCTGCATATGTATATGCATGAAGAGTAAGGTCTGTATCTTTAGGATACCATAGTCCAAAGTCCTGAGTTCCTTGAAGATATTTGAAAATTCTTTTGACTGCCTGGAGATGTGATTCCTTTGGATTTGCTTGGAACCTTCCAACAATTCCTACTGCATGCATGATATCAGGTCTGGTACCTGTTAGATAAAGCAAACTTCCAATCATAGATCTATAAGTTGGTTGGTTTACTGCTGGTGATTCATCGTTAGAACTGAGACTGCATCCTGTTACCATTGGAGTACATACTGGTTTAGGATCTTCCATTCCGTACTTATTCAAGATCTGCTTGAGATATGATATTGTGACATCTAAAACTGGAAAGATGATCTCTCCAACCTTAGCCTCCAACCCATTAAATTTCATGGAAAACTCCTTAATAAGTTGTGCATTATACCCTTGATTTTTTTTCACAAAACCTGATACATCCTACTTGCTCAAAGGCAACTCTGATAGTTGGGTCTACATTGATGAATATAAGATCTTGGGGTTCAAATATGAAAATGGAACCTCCCTTTTGTTTCCTTCCCTCTGGAGTTGACATGGTTTTTTGCAGCAAAAGGATGCTCCAGGGTTGTTAAACTGTAATCTCAAAGCAAATTTAATTGGTGCAACAAGTGTGATAACAATAATGAAAAAGAAGCCCCAAATTTATCTTCGATGACAAATGAGAACATAAAACCCTATACAACAGACCAATTAACACCAATCACCTCTTGAAAACTCCAAGACAACTACTACATCCTTGATCTTAGTCGCAAAAAATTTAAATACATAGGCGCAGTGCCAGAAGCGCAGCACATGGGAAAACAAAATAAAGCACCTTTAAGGCACGCAAGGATTAGGTAAGGTGCTTCAATTTAGTTTCAATCACATGGTAGAATTTGTGTATGAAGGATACAAACCAAAATTTGATTGTTTGGTAAGGGTAATCGTAAAAAACACAACACATAGAGAAAGCGTAGTGATAAGCAGAAAGTGAAATGATGACGAAAAGTTCATCGATGATGAAATTCAATATTTTGTAGGTTTCCAAGTTGTTTTTTTAGCTCATACATGTAATTTGGCAATCATATAAGACCAAGGTATTGATTGAAATTAGAGTTTGCACATGGAGAGGGGATTTGACCACCAAGTTGAGAGAAATGCAACATTGTTTGCAAGCACAACGCTCCCCTGCCTCGTTTGGGAAACAACCAAAAACGACAAGACAACGAGCTTTCTGATGAAAAAATGGAGTGTTGTGAGATGCCATGTGAGGATAATCTTGTAATTAACCTCCAAAGGTGGCTGAGAGCAGACTTGATGGTCGATAATTACACTTTGAACTTGATAACCAAAAGTTTAGCACTTGGCAAAAGCGCAACATGGTCCTCTTGAACATTGTACTGTTGTTGATGTCATGACCAATCATGATTTGACATTTTAACTTACTCAAGACACCTACAAATTTGTGCCCATGATGACAAAGCATGGAAGCAAAATCTTGCTCATGATTTCTTGATGTAACTTGACCCCTTGGGATACAAAAGACCATTTTTGTGACTCTTGACACACTTTGACATATTTACAATGAATAATAATTTTTTTTATTCCAACCTAAGACCTAAAGCTTGATCTTCCACAAGATCATAGCCACACCTTTATACTTTTGACAAAATTTGAAAGACAAAATTTATTTTTGACTACTATGACTATAGGATACTAACATTGGCTCCAATGGGGATGGCATCCTCCCTGTGAGGTGCCAAGAACACCATAGACCAAGTGCCTAACCATTGGGCTTATTGACTTCTTGACTTAACTCCAAACTGACTCAAAAACTGATTACATTATGGACAATGGTAGCAGGCCATCAAAATCTCAAGGCCTTCTCTTCGGGCTTCAAATTCTGATAACAACTAGCCACACCCGTAGTACTGAAAAATTAAATGAATATATACAATGTAGTGATGAAATTCAGCTGATTTCAAGTGAAATAATGCTTGAGGAACCTGTCATTCACAGGCCCTCCAGCAAGAAACTCCCCTATTAAATCCTGTAGCAAGTATGCATTGCTCCCATGAAATGTTGCAACCTTGAAAGGTCCCTTCCAAAGGTTTTCAAATTTACCATGCTTCCCTTTTTCTTCATTTCTAGCATCCCACTTTAAAACCAATTCACCAGCTTGAAAGTCCTCAACCTTTGTTCTCTAATCAAATATTTTCTTTATCTTATCCTAAATTGTTTGAGTGTTGTTGTACACCTCCTCTCTAGTTTGTTGTAGCTGAATCATTTGGTTAATCCTCCTTTGCATGTCATTTGGTTCTGTATCCTCTTCCTGCAATAATTTCATGACTGGAATTCCCAAAGAAGAAAGGAAAATAACATCTTTCCCATACACTAACTGGAAAGAAGACATACAAATTGATTTTTTGGTATTTACCCGATCAACCCATAAGGCATAAATTAACTTTTTGTTCCATGTTTTCTTATTCTCTTGCAACAATTTCTTAATGATATTCATCGAGATTTTGTTATAGGACTCAACTAAGCCATTACCTTGTGGGTAATATGCTGTTGAGTGACCAAGTACAATGTGGTACTTATGACAAAATTCAACCATTTACTTTAACGCAAAAACATTGTTTATGATTAATCTACGAGGACAACAAAATCTTGAAAGAATGTTACCTTCCATGAATTGAATGATGACTGTATCTGTGGCTTATCTGGTTGATATCGCCCCTGTCCACTTTGTGAAATAATCTGTGGTTGTCAGAATCCATTTGTGTTGCCCTGAAGATGAGGGATGGATTTCCACAATGAAATCGAAACCCAACTTTTGAAAAGGTGCCTCCACTGCAATAAGTTTCAAGGGTAAGGGTAAGAGCTTTCTCTTTCCATCAAAATTTTTGCATTCATGGTAGCTTGATACCCTTTTGTACACATCAACAAATAATGTTGGCCACTAAAAACTAGCCCTCAAGATCTTATTGGTTGTGGCTTTCCAAAAATTATGACCTCCACAATCTCCTTTATGAAATTCCTCCATAACCTTCTGGGCCTCATCCTCCAACAAACAATTTAACAACACACCTCCTGAATCTTTCCAATAGAGAAACTGATTTAAGATGCAGAATTTTACAACCTTCAACTTCAAAAATCTTGCTTTTGTTTTGGTCAACTCTGGAGGGGCCTGTAAATGTTGTAAAACATAAATTATGTCAGCATACCAAGGGGAAGAGAGAAACCTTTCAGATACCTGCTGAGTAGATTCTTCATTGCTGTCATTGGACAAACTAACAATAAAGTTTATGTCCAACACACTAAGATTTGAATTTGCCACCAATTTGGCTAATCTCCACATCATACTCCAGAATTGCTGCTATCCATCTACCCCTTCGACCTTCAGGATTAGGATGTGTTAAAATGTCCTTCACAACAACATTTGGAACATATGCAACCACATGGGAATGGAGCACATAAACTCTAAAATCCTTCAAATCCTTTACCAATGCATATGCTTGTTTCTAAATAATGTTATACTTGAGGGAAGAATCTCTTAAACCTCTACTAAAGAAGGCTATGGGCTGCTCATTACCTTGCTGATTTTTTTGCATGAGGGCCGCTGCAATAGTGCGCTCGGATGCAAAAGAAAACATGATGAAATCTTTAGCATAATCGAGACTTGCCAAAATAGGAACAATAGCTAAAGCCTTCTTAATCTCTTTAAAAGACTTATTATTTTCAACAGTCCATCTAATTTCACTTTCCTTCCTTAGCATGTCAGTAAAAAATATTAAAATTTCTCCTAAATTAAGAATGAAACTCCTCAAAAATTTAATATGGCCCAAAAATAACTGTACTTCCTTTTTACTCATGGGGATATCAATTTTCTGAAATGCATCCACTTTGTTTGGATCAATTTTGATGCCATCTTTTGAGATGATATGCCAGAGAAACTTGCCCTCCTCCGTTGTAAAATGGGACTTCTTCGGGTTCAAGGATATGCCATACCTCTTGCACTTCTCAAAAACTTGTCTCAAATGTTTCAAATGGTCAAAATTAGAATCTGAAAGAATAGTGATATCATTAAGATAAATAACAATAAACCTATCATTTTCATTGGCGAGCGTAATATCCATGGCCCTTTGAAAGGTGACCCCTGCATTCATCAGCCCAAAGGGCATTTTGGTGTACATGAAGGTACCAAGGAAGTGATGAAAGATGCTTTTTCTTGGTCATTAGGATGCAACAAGATCTGATTATACCTTGAAAAGCCATCAAGCATGGAAATGCTTCTCGGGCCAACCACCTTCTGCAATATTTGATCCATCTTAGGCAAGGGGTAATTGTCCTTTAACGACACCTTGTTGAGGTTTTTGAAGTCTACACAAAGCCTTATCTCTACTGTTTTCTTCCTCACAGGTAACAAATTAGACAACCATTTTGAGAATCTAAGAGGGACAATAATCTTTGCAAGAAATAGTTTTATGACTTCCCTTTCAATAAGAGGCAACAATAAAGGGGTTTTTCTTCTTAACTTCTGCTTAAAATGCTTTTGATCCTTTTTGATTGGGATGGTATGCTGAATGACGTTTTTGTCATACACCTTAAGGTCCTCATATCCCCATGAAAAAACATCTGAACACTCCCTCATCAAATCAAGGTATTTATTTCTAACTTTAGGAGTCAAGGATTTTGAAAGCTTAACAAACTCAGGTTGCAGTCCTGTTCCTATATTGCAGTTGTCTACTTCTATTTAGGAGAAAATTACTCTAGGATTCCGTTGAAGCGAAAATTCAACCTCCCCATTTTTGACTTATTTATTTCAAATAATGGGGAGCATTTCCATAAATTTATAGCTAAATCACATTTTTAATATTTTTTTTTGGTTAAGTGTCCTACAATTTTGCCATTTTATTTTTTATTTTTGTCGGATTTCTAATTTGATTGCCTCATTGAGTTCGAATTTCACTATCTTTTCATCGATACTTGTTTCATCTCATTTGGTTATATGGTTTGGAAATGGTGCTCATCCGAAGTTCGATAATTTTTACGTCTGGGTTAAAAAATGTACAAAATGTATATTATTTTAATTTTTGTAAATAAATTAGTAATTGATTGTAGATATTAATTCCTAGTTAATTTTTATTAATTATTTATTTTTTTATTGATCCTACAAAATTACCGCAATCAAATTTAAAACAATTAAAATGGTGTTTTCGGATCTCCGTAATTTATTTCAATTCTTAATTTTAAAATAAATTATAAAATCTAAAATCTCAAAATTGCAAAATCTCAAAATTGCAAAATAATTATAGTTTATAATGATAAGCCCTACTCTAAGTAAACCCACTCCACTTCACCTCACCCCTCCTTTAGACTTCCGGCTTCCGGCCTTTTAGACGTGAGAAGATCGTTTCAAAAATTTATGATGGTTATATATTTCCGATACCGAATGTTTTATAAGTCAATGGTTTTCCTTCGTTATTTTAACAAACCACTTCTCCGTTTTTCAACTTAAGTTTGCATATTATTCGATGCTCATTCAATATATTGTTTGGATTTTATTAAAAGGAATTGTGATGGATAGTGTAATGCATTTTTAATGTAATTTTAATATTATTAAAATATTGTTAATTTAACAGGTTAATATGTAATATATTATTTTAATTAAATTAAATTAAATTAATCTATAAACAATTTAATTAAATATTGATTAATTTAATTAAGGTGAATTTTAATTAATTGTATATATTTAATTGATTAACAATTAATTATAATTAATAGATTTAATTTAAAATTAGAATTTTTAATTAAAATTTCTTATTATTTGTCTAGGCAACAATTTTTTCAAAATTTTGTCTTTTTGACACTTTCAACTTTGGAAGCTTATAAGTTGAATTTTACTTCGCCAAATCAGGCTCATGATGACTCATTAGATAAATAAAATCATGGAGAGTATCTCTGAAGTGTTTGCATGACCAAATTCAGTCATTAAATGAGTCCAAATTTTCAGAAAATTAAGCTCCAAATTCGTACCAAAATTATTTTTTGAGTTTAATTTTTGCATTTCCATTTGCTCAAAGACTTTGTTGATTGCAAATCCGTTCGATTATGTCTTCTTTTACCGATAAGATCTTTACAAGGATCAGTAGAAAGCACAAATTTATTTTTATTTATTTTAATTTAATTAAAATTTGATTGGAGATGTTTGTTTTCCATATTTGGTATTTTTTATTATTATTTTGATTTGCATTTTAATTTAATTTTGATTGGTTTTTGGCAGGAGAACTGTAGAGGAGAAGAAGAATAGAAGATTTGAATTAATGGAATTGCTCCAACAAGAGAAGAAAAATAATTTTGACCAATGAAAATTGTTGGAGCGGATTGGTTCTTCATCAACTCTCCTATTTGAAATTCATTTTTTATAATTATAAATAGTGGTTTGTAGAATGTTGATAGAGGCTTCTCTTCTCTGCAATTCTCTAATTCTTAAAACACTATTGTAATAGGGATCTCATGCTGTAGGTAGAGAGGAACAATCTCAGATATGGGAATTATTGAGATTTATTTTTTTGCCATTCTGAACTGTGTATGAAAGGCAAAGTTTACACTATTGCAACTCTTGCTTTTAACATCAGAGTTTATGCTTCGAAGGAGATTGTAGGAGATCAAATTTAAGCAACAGAGCATGATAATAGGTTTAAATAATTTTTTATTATAAATACTATTAATTTTAATGTGATGTCATTTTTTATGACAAAATTATGTTAATTGGATTTATATTGTGCAATACTGTCAATATGAATACCCGTCTTATATATTAGCTATATAATCTATTTGTATCATGATCTGTTGTCAGTTATATATTTTTCTCTGATATAGTAAAACCAGATTTCTGAGTAACTATTTACTCAGAATTTTTTCATCTAATTATGATTTAGTTTCCATTGGCATTATGTGAACCACTTCCTAACGTTATTGGTTCATCATCCATTGTTAATAGATCCATGAACAACATGTTTGGTAATTATAATATTAGTTAATTGAACTATTTTATTAGCTATATATTCATCTTAAGTTAGACACGTTAAAATCCCAATTGGGTTAGATCTACATCTTCCTATCTGAGATAGATTTAGGATTTCTTTCCTTTTGCTTTCATTCTAGGATTAGTTTGCATTTAGATTAATAATTACATTTCTAGAAGTCCTATTATCAAAGAGGCAAACTTTAATTGTGGTTTGACTGAGCCCCAGGTCAACATAAGGATCACTTTCTTGCTTGAGCTCAGCAAGAAGGTTGATATGATGTCTCTTCTCTATTGGTAAGTAAAAGACATATTTTAAGCCAACAGAGATAGAAAGAAAGTAACTGGACCTAGTTTAACCAGTTGCAACCACCATTCCAAATGGAAAAGGAGCTGATTTAAGTTCTCGACGGGGTGTTCTCCCTTATAATGTTGAACGGTCATTTCAAGCCTTCAACATTTTTGACGCTAGAAGGAGGGCCATAGTAAATAATTGTTGTTGTTGTTGTTGTTGTTGTTTTTTTTTTACTATGACTCCATGTAAAAAACTTCCTCGAAGTTGCTTTATTGGACCTCATCCAACTACTACTCCGGTAAAGGCCGTCCATACCCTATCTTAGGTAAAATATAATGGTAAGACATCTGCTTTTAATCATCTCCTTCAATTTATTTTAAGTTGCAATAATTTCAATATTAGCAAAGGTGTTATTTGTAGGGTTTTCATTATTACTTTGACAGGAAAAGCCAAAGACCGATGCTTATTTCTTTCAGTTGCCTATGTAGATAGTTGGGGCGAGTTTTCAAATATTTTTCTTCGCACATTTCATGAATATGATTATGAAATGTATGTAATCAATAAGAATAATTGCGTAGGATGGAAGGTGAGACTTTGGATATGTTTTATATTAGATTTAAATTAATTTTAATGCAATTTCGGTCCAAATATTTTCCTCCTTAATTCCAATTAATTGGATGGTTCAAACATTTAGTGTCTTTTCCTATGATAACTATGAAGAACCAGAAAGTATATCCATTATTGATACAATTGCTCAAAATGACAACTCCGATTCTTCACAAAATGAAATTACAAATGTTAATTATTGTGCCGGAAATGCTCCAAATTTACATAATGTTGATCAAGTAGAAATTCAACAAGATGCACGATCTATCAGAAACAATCAACAACAATTTAATCAACCACAGAATGACAACAACACATAGTCTACTGTTGAAATTAATTCACAATATGCTGATAATAAATTGCAAATTATGGAGCAACTCAACAACAATTTGTAGATCGATCAAATGCATGAAGAATTCGAATTGTCTATTTTGGAAAATTAGAAATCATCTATGCATAGAGAAACCTTCAGGTATATATCTTCAACTTCCTATTTTTCTCTCTACCCTGATATCTTTAACAATAATAATTTAATTCATAATCAATCAATAATTATTTTAAATACAAATTTAATTTTAGAAAACAAAAGAACTGATATTAGTAATAAATTATTAATTTCTGATATTGGTAGAGAAAAATTAATCAATAACTCAAACAATAATCCTGAAGATTCTCTTAATTTGGTATTCAATTACTTGTCTGGTTTTGATTTATTTAATTCAGAGGAAAATAACACTTATGAAGTTACTTATAATGATGATGACCTGGAAAAGAAAACACTCAACCTCTTTTTTCTTCAAAGATGGTTTTGTCTGATTCTTTAGGTGAATCTATTTTTGAAGATAAAGAGAACTTTAATAAATTATTTATTCAAGTCCATTCTAATTTTCAAACATGTAATCATCATAGTAATTTGGGGTAGACCCATCCCAATTTTTTATTCCTACGATGACAAAGTACCCTTTTTGGATCATAAGCTTGAAATCTTCTCATTCCCGCAAAATAATGCAAACAATTTGTTTAGCCTTATAATTTCTATTGATAATTATGAGAAATGAATCTTTACAAATGAGTCCCAGCGATGCTGTACCATTATTTGTAACATTAATATAAATTATAATTTGCTTCATTTTCAGTTCCCTAAGTTTGAATTTGTTTTTCTTTCAAATTTCATTTTTAAACTTTTGAGTACATTGTACTGGAATTTTGAGTTTTCAAACTTTCAGCACTCATCAGGCACATTAGTAAGCTTGTATGAAAATTAATTCTAGAATTTCAAGCATGAACATCGACTATTTATTTTGAAATTTTATTTTTTCATGTTTGGCGAGTTCATGTATTATTTTCAAATTAGTTTATCACAAATTCTGGCACTTGAGAGTGTACCATTTCATTTTGGTCAGCAATAGAATACTTCTAGAAACCTTTTAAATGTTCATCCATACTTTATCGATCCATTTGAAAAATATATAGAAGTTCCACTACTGAGGAATATTTCTAATTTTGCTAGTGTTCAACAGGCTTCAATATTTAAAAATCTATCATTCAATCTAGACCTAATGTTTCCTTTTCCTTTGAACTTATTTCAATCATTCACTAAAATGCATGCTTATTTTTATGATCCTGTAGGCAAAATTTTGGAAGAATTTCGAGGAAAATTGTATGTAAATAAGTTTATTTCGCTAAACTTGTTAGATGTACATACTAAGCTGAATTTTTCTTTTAATAATTTGGTTGCAATTTTACTCCTGTTGATTGACCTGTACATACATGCAGGAATTAAAATGAGAGAATGGTTTCGTTGGAAGTATGAATATACTTTATCATGTTTCCTTTCATTTAGTTAGGATTAGTGATATATTAGTTTAGATTTAGTTTCCTTTCATGCTTGTAGTTATTTTATTATTGCAGATTTTTAATAAACAAATAATGGGCTCAAATGTTTCCTATGTTATCCATTTCATTTTTGGCAAAAGTGGCTTAGAGTGTTTTGGATCATACACATGTGTGATGCTCTTGATTTTCCCTCTTCACAAATTTTCATCATAAGATTAAATTGCTTTTCTCAAACAAAATCATGAATGATGAAATTTCAAAGAATCATTACAGCTGAGCATACCAATTTTCCCTAAATTCACAAACATTTCTTATGTTCATTTTTAACACAATTTATTCAATTTAAATGGGAAATAGATGCAAATTGCTCATTACATAATGGTTAATTTAGAAATAAAATGATTTTGAACATATGAAAATTTTGAGAAATGCATGGGAGAACTTGAAGATTCATGACATAAACTTACAATTAGACTCTTCCAGGTATGAATAAATATGTTCACCTTCATCTATTGCTAGTTTTCTATTTTCATTAGTTTATTTCTTATTTCCCTTTTACTTATTGCATGTTTTCATTAGTTTGTTTTGGAAACTTGATGTGTACGAGCAAATTCAGTTGGATTTAGAATAAAGTGAGTAGTCAGCCCTTTACAATCCACAACATATTCACAGGAGTATTTGATTTTTCATCAGAATCTGGGTATTTTATATTATTGCTTCTGTTCATATTTCCTTGCTTAAAAAATACACGAAATGAGCTAATAACAATTAATGTAGCTAAAATTGAACGCTTGGCCACTCGTTGTTCAGATTTGTCGTGGGCCTACAGCTTCTCACATTTTAAATTAAAGACGGCCCATAAGTAAATGAAATTTGCTCCAAAATCTTGCAACAAGCCATAAAATAATACTAACCATGATTTTATCTCTGCCCATTTCGAGTCTTACTACTTGTCGAGTTGAGTTGAACCATTTCATCGCACTTGCTCATATTGTTTTCCCTTTAGTCATATTCCTTTCTTTCGAAGTGACTCAGACCCTCTGCTTTTCATTTTTCTGAGATCTTTCTTCAAAATTTCGAACTTTCTAGCTTATCGGATTCTTGGGTTTATGTTATATTAGAATCATTTGAAAACATTTTCTGAGGTATTTCTCTGAGATCTACGAGGCCTATTTTATTTTCCTGCTCAAATTCCTTGATCTCAGAATATGGTAGAAGTCATATTGAGTTATTATCGTATCTGAGTCTGATATTATGTTTTTATCCAATATTATTTATGAGCTTCCTTTAATCAGAACTCTTATTAAAAATATTTATAAGAAATATTTATATTGGGGCTTCCAATATTGGAAGTGAAAATCAATTAAACTTCTGAAAAGAATTTCCGCTGAAAACATTTAAATAATAAAGGCTTTATTTATCGCAATTTTGTCTATCACATAATTGTTCCCATTTCGGAAGTCTTGTTTATCGGAGCTCTTACCTTTGAATTTAATTCTCTCTGAACCTTGGAACCTTAAGATATTGGGCTATTATCATTAATCAATTTATATTTCTTCGCAAAATTTCCTTTTCATCTCTTCTCATTTCGGAACTTTGGAATATCATGTTAAGTATCCTTGTAAGTCTCTGATCAATTGATTCTGATCTTTCACTATGCTGGCATGGAGTCCTATTTGATTATCCTTGTATATATATAATTACTTTCATGTTATCATGGTGGTCAAGAGCTTGGACGTATTTTAATTATAATTTTATCAAATCCAAGCATTCATTCCTCAGGATGACTTTGTGACTTTGGGGACATACATTCTTCATAGTATGTGGACATATGCCTCTTTTTACTTGTATCGGGATGCCCATTTAATTATCTCAATCATCTTTTTGGTGTGCATATTCATTTGCTTTTCAAGGCACTCTTGAGCAACGACTATGGTAATGTAGCAGTTGGTAAGAAATTTGGAACATGTAAAGGTAACAGATCATGGTTAAATCATGTTTTGATTTCTTTTATATTTGAGTTTTGATGTATCACTCTATATTTAGCATACAAAATTTCAAGACCTCTCCATCTACACATATGCATTACATTGTTTGGACTTGGTCTTGATTCTTGACAATTTATGAGAATCATTGAGTGTATGAAATTTGAAATATTAAGAGAGAAATCTTCGCTGCAATTCATAAAGAAGCATCACTTCATTCTCATTTTGGTGGATTTGGTTTACTTATGATTCCTTGAATGTGAGGCATCATTTTCTAGTTTATTGCTTGCTTTAGTTTAGACTGAATAAATGATGATTTTGGGTCAACGAAATTTTAAAAAGTTCAACTTATTCATGCTTTTACTTCTAATTAAAGGAAGAGGTTATTTTTATTGAAGAAAATGATATCTCTTAGGTAAAATTAAATGAAATTCTCCAATGGTAAGATTCATACGCCCACAAACATCTTGTTCCACTTCTTTATATTTTGTTTTCAGTGTTGTTTTTAGTTTTCGCTGATATTAAACTTTGTTTAGCAAGATTTCAAGAATTACTGCACACCTCAGATTTGACACTCATTCTCGTTTGTTTGGTTTTCTTTCAAGTTTTTTGGAAAAGTACTAATGATCCTCATCAAAGCAGCTAAATTGGGGAGTTTTAGAACCTTTAGTCTGTTTCTTAAGAATTGAATTTATCATAAAATGGTTAAGATGTTTTTATGCAGGATTTCCTTTGAAACAAGAAAATTTACAGCACGCAAAGACTTTTCATTTAACTTATTATCCCTTATCGCTACTATTCACCCTTTAATTTCAGAAGCCTAAACGTTTATAACTCCACATGATAAAATTTACCAGATTCTCAACAAAAAATGAACACACATGGTTTTCTTCTTTTATTTTTTTGTTGATACATTTTATAGTTAATCTTGTTGGAGTTGGTTCTTTAAATTTAGGATTTTTCTTTAAGATTTTGTTTTTTCTTTCATATTTGGAGTTTTTTGTTTTTTTTGTTTTTCCCTTCAATTTGAAACTGTTTTCTTTTTGCTTTCGGTTTTAGCTTGGTTTTGGGTAACTCCGCCATGATTTATGTGGAAGTTAGTTTCCTCACCCAACAATGGTTGACATACATGGGAAATGTTTTACTCTGTCTATCTTAATGAATTTCATTTATCATTAAAGGTATATCTTTATGGAATTATGAAGCCCTCTTGCTTTAATTTTTTAATGGAAGAACACACATCCTTTCTAAGTGATATGGTTTATCTTTTCAAGGAAAGAACTGACTTGAATTTAACTCAACGAATCCCTGTCACCCCTCTACTTTATAAAACTTATGATTGATGGTCACGGGGAAAGATTTTTGGAGTCAACATTATGCAAGTATTATATCCATTAACATAAGTCTCTATTACGTCCCACCTCTCTGACACAGGTACATCATAAACTAAAAGCTTGCAAATGCGCTTATCAAAAGGGTGATTAAAAGAGGAAGCATGGGAAATACAAGTAAACCCGTCGGGGCTATGAACGCTTGCTGGCAATGGGGCCATTCTTGTGTGGCATAAAAGACAACTTCGCTGGGGTTTAGGCTCGCTGGAAGCAAAGCGATGTTAGAGACCATTCATAACAATGGATATATCCTTTATCAAAAATTATTATCTATACCTTCTTCTACTTTGTTCATACAAGGTAATTTTAAAATAAAATTTTCCCAAATTTTGGATTCATGATTTTTACTCAGTCCGCTTTGATTACTTATCTTTTCGAACTCATATTGTTTAACCTATTTATGTGGGACCCGTGGAAATATTTTGTTGTTATATGGTTTCGTAGAATCCATTGTTTTTAATCTTTGGGTAAATTAAAGTTCATCATCTTTTAACCAAAGATAACTAGTTCTTCTTTTTGTCTCTAGTGTTGAAGTGAAAATTCAACCCCCCCATTTTTTACTTATTTATTTCAAATAATGAGGACCCTTTCCATAAATTTATACCTAAATCACCTTTTTAATATTTTCTTTTGGTTAAGTGTCCTACAATTTTGCCAATTATTCATTTTCGTCGGATTTCTATTTTGATTGCTTCATTGAATTTGAATTTTTGTTAGCTTTCCATCGGTACTTGCTTCATTTCATTTGGTTACACGGTTTGCAAATAGTGCTCATCTGAAGTTCGATAATTTTACCGCTTGGGTTAAAAAATGTACAAAATGTGTATCTATATATATATATATATATATATATATATATATATATATATATATATTTTTAACATAGTCGGTTGCTATTTATATTCCAAAAAAGATTGGGAGACTGAGCTCCTGAGGTACAAGATTTTAGGGCCCGTAGGCTGAGCTAGGAGATGGTTTGTGAAATAAAATTCTCCGAAGCTGTTGTCATTTCTGACTTGTGGAAAACAAGAACAAGTGAAAATTCTTACAAACTGAGACAATAGAAAACATAATCTGTAATACATCTTAATCTATGCTGAATTTAATTTATCATTAAAGGTATATCTTTATGGAATTATGAAGCCCTCTTGCTTTAATTTTTTCATGGAAGAACACACATCCTTTCTAAGTGATATGGTTTACCTTTTCAAGGAAAGAACTGACTTGAATTTAACTCAACGAATCCCTGTCACCTCTCTACTTTATAAAACTTATGATTGATGGTCACGGGGAAAGATTTTTGGAGTCAACATTATGCAAGTATTATATCCATTAACATAAGTCTCTATTACGTCCCACCTCTCTGACACAGGTACATCATAAACTAAAAGCTTGCAAACGCGCTTATCAAAAGGGTGATTAAAAGAGGAAGCATGGGAAATACAAGAAAACCCGTCGGGGCTAAGAACGCTTGCTGGCAATGGGGCCATTCTTGTGTGGCATAAAAGACAACTTCGCTGGGGTTCAGGCTCGCTGGAAGCAAAGCGATGTTAGAGACCATTCATAACAATGGATATATCCTTTATCAAAAATTATTATCTATACCTTCTTCTACTTTGTTCATACAAGGTAATTTTAAAATAAAATTTTCCCAAATTTTGAATTCATGATTTTTACTCAGTCCGCTTTGATTACTTATCTTTTCGAACTCATATTGTTTAACCTATTTACGTGGGACCCGTGGAAATATTTTGTTGTTATATGGTTTCGTAGAATCCATTGTTTTTAATCTTTGGGTAAATTAAAGTTCATCATCTTTTAACCAAAGATAACTAGTTCTTCTCTGTGTCTCTAGTGTTGAAGTGAAAATTCAACCCCCCCATTTTTTACTTATTTATTTCAAATAATGAGGACCCTTTCCATAAATTTATACCTAAATCACCTTTTTAATATTTTCTTTTGGTTAAGTGTCCTACAATTTTGCCAATTATTCATTTTCGTCGGATTTCTATTTTGATTGCTTCATTGAATTTGAATTTTTGTTAGCTTTCCATCGGTACTTGCTTCATTTCATTTGGTTACACGGTTTGCAAATAGTGCTCATCTGAAGTTCGATAATTTTTACCGCTTGGGTTAAAAAATGTACAAAATGTGTGTGTATATATATATATATATATATATATATATATATATATATATATATATATATATTTTAACATAGTCGGTTGCTATTTATATTCCAAAAAAGATTGGGAGACTGAGCTCCTGAGGTACAAGATTTTAGGGCCCGTAGGCTGAGCTAGGAGATGGTTTGTGAAATAAAATTCTCCTAAGTTGTTGTCATTTCTGACTTGTGGAAAACAAGAACAAGTGAAAATTCTTACAAACTGAGACAATAGAAAACATAATCTATAATACATCTTAATCTATGCTGAATTTCATTTATCATTAAAGGTATATCTTTATGGAATTATGAAGCCCTCTTGCTTTAATTTTTTAATGGAAGAACACACATCCTTTCTAAGTGATATGGTTTACCTTTTCAAGGAAAGAACTGACTTGAATTTAACTCAACGAATCCCTGTCACCCCAATACTTTATAAAACTTATGATTGATGGTCACGGGGAAATATTTTTGGAGTCAACATTATGCAAGTATTATATCCATTAACATAAGTCTCTATTACGTCCCACCTCTCTGACACAGGTACATCATAAACTAAAAGCTTGAAAATGCGCTTATCAAAAGGGTGATTAAAAGAGGAAGCATGGGAAATACAAGTAAACTCGTCGGGGCTATGAACGCTTGCTGGCAATGGGGCCATTCTTGTGTGGCATAAAAGACAACTTCGCTGGGGTTCAGGCTCGCTGGAAGCAAAGCGATGTTAGAGACCATTCATAACAATGGATATATCCTTTATCAAAAATTATTATCTATACCTTCTTCTACTTTGTTCATACAAGGTAATTTTAAAATAAATTTTTCCCAAATTTTGGATTCATAATTTTTACTCAGTCTGCTTTGATTACTTACCTTTTCGAACTCATATTGTTTAACCTATTTATGTGGGACCTGTGGAAATATTTTGTTGTTATATGGTTTCGTAGAATCCATTGTTTTTAATCTTTGGGTAAATTAAAGTTCATCATCTTTTAACCAAAGATAACTAGTTCTTCTCTGTGTCTCTAGTGTTGAAGTGAAAATTCAACCCCCCCATTTTTTACTTATTTATTTCAAATAATGAGGACCCTTTCCATAAATTTATACCTAAATCACCTTTTTAATATTTTCTTTTGGTTAAGTGTCCTACAATTTTGCCAATTATTCATTTTCGTCGGATTTCTATTTTTTTTTTTAACGGAAACGTTTATATGTTTTTTATTTATCTGGAAGCAAGTGGGACTTTTTTGGGCTGTCCCCAAATACAATGCAGATTTTTGAACTCTGCCTCTTTTCCTTGATTACAAAATTCAGGGCATTTGGACAAAACTATTTTTGTTAACAAAAATAAGCCCTTTCATAATAGCGCTGCCTTTGTTAGCCATTTGATCCGCTTCACTGTTTAAGTTTCTGAGAATACGATAGAATTTGCAGCTGTCAAAATATTGAAGAACTCTTTTCAGTCTTTCCAACGTTTTTTTGAGGCTAGGATTATTGAATCGATTCCCCATGATTAAGTTTTTTATTATTAGCTCTGAATCTCCGAAGACTTGCAGCTTTTTCACTCCTTTGTCTCTAGCAATTTGGCAGGCTTTGAGCAGCCCTAGGAGCTCCGCTTGATTGTTGGACTTCTGACCTAGTCCCCAATAAAAGATGTCTTTAGAGTTACCGTCCGGGGAGTAGATGACTCCCCCCGCTCCAGCTGTCCCTGGATTCCCTTTAGACGCCCCATCAAAGAAGGCTGTTGAGATTTTTTGTGTCCTCCACCAGTTTTGAAAATCTTCCTCTTTGTCTCTTATGCGCCAATCCTGATTGTCACTTTGTGGTTTAGGATAGATTCTGCTCGGATAAGGCACCAGCGAGCCTAACCACATCTTTTCCTCAGGCAGAAGCAAAGAATCTTCCTTTATATACTGTTGCTGAGCAGCTTCCATCAGAAAAGCCTTAGCTTTTGCAGCTATTTGCATCGGGGAGTATCTCACCTCTTTGAATATCTGCTGATTACGTGCCAACCAAATTTGCCAGCAAACGTATTTTGGAATAGCTGCCCAGATTCTGCTCCAGAATGATTTTTGTGGAATATGATGGGGGTAGTGTTGCCTCCAAGAGGAAAAAAGCTCTGCTGCAGAGTTAAAGGAAGGAACAGGAGCCAGGTCCCTTAACATGAGCCCCCAGACTTCTTTTGCTGTACAACAATCCATAAATAGATGATGCGCTGTTTCTGAGTTGTTTCTGCACATGACGCACCTGTGAGGACCTGTAATATTCCGCTTCTCCAGATTATCTCCCGTGAGTATTTTATTATGAATCAGCGTCCAACAAAAAAAATTAACTTTTGGAGTGGCGAATGAGTCCCAGGCGATTTTCCAGAGAGTCGAAGGGTGGTTGTTGTTTCTTATACCTTGCAGTGCGCTGTATCCGGCAGCTGTGGAGTAAGCGCTAGATTTACCCCATCCCCAGTAGTCTTTTGCGGATCTGTGAATAGGGGCAGCGTCCTCCAAGCAGTCTTCCAGCAACATTTGTTGGTGTTTCAATCTGTTCGGGATTCCATGGAAGTCCCAACCCTCCCACTCTCCACGCTCGTTCCATTTCGACGGATCATAAAGACTTTTAACTCCAGCACGCTCCAACCAGGATCTTAGCTCTGTTATATCCGTTTGTTCTGCTAAGGGTGCGTTTCTCATGATGCTGTCCGTCCACAAATTAATGTGTTTGCCGCTTCCAGGGATTCGATACAGGTGTTTTATAAAATGTTTACTGCTTTTACAGCACAAGCTCCAGAGTTGCGTGCTATTGGCTGTGGGCATGTGGATTACATTGCTGAGATCTTTGTTGACTCTATACTTTGACCGCAGAGTTATACTGACCGGGTGATTTGGATCGTGGATCAATTTCCACAGGATTTTGCCTCCCAGAGCCAAGTTAACTAGCTGGGGGTCTCTTATCTGGAGTCCCCCCTCCTCCTTCGTTCTCTTTACAACATCCCAGTTCACCAGATGCATTCTATTTTCATTGCCTTTCCCTCCTTTCCACAAGAAATCTCTGAGAAGTCTGGAGATCTGCTCCATAACATTTCGAGGAGCCAAAAGAAAAGTGGCCTGGAAGATTGGGAGCGCTGACAACACTGATTTAATCAAGATAACTTTGCCACCCTTAGTCAACCAGTAACCCCCCCAAGCTGCAACCTTGGTTTTCATTTTTGAGATTATTTCACTCCATAAAGCTCTTTTATTGATTCCAGAGATAATGGGCAAGCCAAGGTATTTGAATCTATCCCAGGCTGTTTGTCCTTTGAACCCCAGAATAGAAGTAATGCCTGTAAGTTCTTGCTGATTAATATTCCAGCTAAAAACTTCACTCTTGCTGTCATTAACTGCCGCTCCAGAGGCTTTGCAGAAGCTTCTGAGGACAGTGTCAAAAGCTCGAGCAATTCTTATGGAGGCACCTCCAAGGAGGAGAGAATCATCTGCAAAAAGTGCATGATTCGTAGGCTCAGCTCCTATTGAAGATTTGAGGCCTGGTAAGATACCTGCGACTTTTTCTGCATTGAGCTTTCGGCTTAATGAGTCTGCCATTATGATGTACAGATAGGGGGAGAGAGGGCATCCCTGCCTTATTCCTCTCTTGGCTTTGAAGAAATTTGCTGGGCGACCGTTGACAAGGGGAGCGATCCATGGATTGTCAATGCAAGCTTTGATGAGCTGGACAAAAAAAGGCGAGAAACCAAAAGTGAGAAGGACTTTGCTAAGGTAATTGCGGTTGACTCTGTCAAACGCATTTGCCATGTCTAATTTTATCACCATTCCTTTCTCTTTTCGCTGTCTACTGGAATGGATTGTCTCCTGGACTTGGATTACATTATCCAGAATATGTCTACCTTCCACGAAACCACTTTGGGAGTTGGAGATCACCCTTTTTAAAAGAGGCTTTATTCTGTTTGCTAACAATTTGGCCAGGATTTTATAGGACGCATTACACAGCGAAATTGGTCTGAATCTAGAAAAAGTTTCAGGATTGGTGTCTTTAGGGATTAAAGCAAGGTAAGTGGAGTTGGTTCCTCCTCCTATCTTGGCTTTTGACATAAATCCTCTTATCATTTTCTGCAGATCTGCCTTGATGATATGCCAACAAGTTTTATAGAAATGGATTGTGAATCCATCGGGCCCCGGAGCCTTGTCCGCCTCCATGGCCCAAATAACATCTATAATCTCCTTCTCCGTTATGGGACTGCAGAGGATTGCATTGTCTTCAGGGCTAATGAGTTTGGGAATGTTTGAAAGAAAAGCCTCAGTTTCTTCATCATTCCTTTGAGCATCTGCGTTGTAGAGATTCTGGAAGTGAACTTCAGCAGCTGCCTTAACTTGATTGTGTCCTTTGCAGATTTGACCGTCTGCTGTTTTAATTTCTGCAATATAATTCCTTGACAGTCTTGCTCTATATTGCCTGTGGAAGAATGAAGTGTTCCGATCTCCCGCCTTTAACCACAGACTTCTAGATTTAATTCTCCAGTATTCTTCCTCTCTACGGAATGATTGATAAACTGATCTTTGTGCTTGTGTTTCTGTTTCCAACAATTCGGTTGTGATATCTTTACTTTCCATATCAGTTTGCAGGTTTTGCAAAGAGTATACTGCCTCTTTTCTGAGATCAGGAGGAGTATAGGTTGGTTTCTTGATCCAGTCCTTTAAAGCTTGTTTTGTAGCTTTTAACTTCTGCTCCCAAACATAACTAGTTGAGCCATTGATGGGTTTAGACCAAGCTTCTTTCACCGTGTCTAAGAAGCCCTCTCTCTCAATCCAAAGGGGACTGAAACGAAAAGGGATGGGACCAAGATCTTCTTCTTCTTCCAAGAGGAGCTGAACTGGCTTATGGTCAGATGTGAGCTTAGGAAGAATTTTTGTGATGATGATTTTTTTATTCATCATAATGGAGCTTTGCACCAGAAAGCGATCAAGGCGAGCGGAGATGTGATCCGGGCCAACCCTGTTATTGGACCAGGTAAATATACCCCGAACAGGGTTGAAATCTAACAGATCCCAGGTTTGGGAGAGCTCCTCAACCATGGGCAGCATGGGATCCCTGCTGGCGGTTCCCCCCCTCTTCTCTTTTGCTTTCATTATGATATTTAGATCGCCTGCTATAATGATATTGTTGGGGGAGGATATATCTAAAAAGGCGGAGAGGCTGTTCCAGCATTCTCTTTTTTCATTATAAGAAACTGGTACATAAAGATTGAATAGAGAGATGGTTAACTTACTTGCTTTGTGATTCAATTCCGTGAAGATCCAATGCTGGGTTTCTCGGAAGTTGTTCAGGTGGAAGAGATCTTCAGACCAAAGGGTAGCCAAGCCCCCGGAGGTACCCCTTGCACTGACTGCTTTGCTTGCTTTTTTGTTCCACTTTGATCGACTGATCTCTAGAAGGGCCTGCCCTTCTATTTTTATCTCTTGGAGCATGAGAATATCTGAGGGTTCAACTTTCAAAAGGTCTTTTACAGCCTCGATTTTGGAGGGATTCCCCAGTCCTCTACAGTTCCAAGAGACCAGCTTCATTATTTATTATTTTGATGGGTGAGACCTCCCTTGGAAGGCCTTGGCCTGGTGTTTCACCCGATGGACATTTCTATTGTGGGCTGACTGCCTTGTGTTTTGAGTCTTTCTGCCTCCTCCTCCCTTTTTTCCTTTCGGGATTTCCTTCCTGCTTTTTTTTATGGGCGCTCGTAGGTTTCATCCTCCGAAGAATCTGAGCTCTCCATTGGTTTTCTCCTTGCTATATCAACATATGATAGGTTAGTGGGGCTACCTTGGTTGGAATCGCTCTGGGTTGCTTCCGCTCCCTCTTTGTGCGAAGGTGGAGTGTTATCATGCTCCTCATTCTCCTTTGCTGGGCTAACTTGGTGGATCTGTTGTTCACTTTCTGTCACATTTGGGCTTACTTCCTCCTCTTGGTTTATTTTGGATCTGCTAGTTTCTCCATTCTTATTGCCTTTTCCTGTACTTTTTTTTGTATTTGCGTTTTTCTGCACTAGGATCCATTGATCCCCGTTTTGTTTGTCCACTTGTTCCTCTGCCTTCTTCTTGCAGTGCTTTGCGAAATGACCATGACCATGGCAGTGTCTGCATTTAAACGGCAGCTGCTCGTAGTCTAGCTCTTGAACATACGTCCACCCAGCTACTGTGAGTTTGATGGCTTCCGGTAGCCCTTCTTCCAGATCCACTTCGACGCAAATGCGTGTGCAGGAATACTGGTCCTTCCTTGCAGCTTGATCTATGTATTTTCCCAGGGCATTCCCTATGATCTGCAGGGTTTTGTGATTCCAACAGTGGAGGGGCAAATGGGGAAGCCTAACCCATACCGGGACAGCCGATGGAACGTCCTGAGTAGGGTCAAAGTCAGGCGACCATTTGTTTAGGTAAAGGCCCTGAGGGCCCATGAAGTAAGGCCCGTTTCTGAAAATTAATCCTTTGTCTTCTGGGTTTTCGAATACAAAAACAAAGAATCCCTTACCCACAAAGTAGCTTTTGACTCCCTCTTTTATGAGAGGCTTCCAGTTTCTCTGAGTCCACTCATCAACCGATTTTGGCGAGGGCCAAAGGCCTGTGAACTGGCCTATGAGGCCTCTTTCAGCCAGATTCAGGGCTGCTTTGCATGTGTCTTCTTCGGGCAGAGCCACTGATGGGATAGTGTCCATCTTTTTAACAAACCTCTGCATAGCCGCAGAGGGAGGACGCTTTGGGCCGGAAGCCACTAACGACTTGAAGGCCAAGACCTCCGGTGGCAGAGGAGGGGGATTAGACACCCCTTCTGTGTCCATGATGATCGCACTCGGGACAGGCCAATCCGAGGATCCTTGGTTACACAGCAGCCATCAAAGCACTCCGCACGAGGGGGCAGAGAGGAGGGGGCGTAAAGCCCACCCCCGGAATGAGTGGGAGCCCACCGCCAATGCCCAGCCGAGAAGAGAAGTGCTGCACCGCTTACCACTTGCACGACAGATTATCTTCAGGCCCGAGCCTGAGTGCTGCTCTGGCGGCCCTGAACGCTGTAGCGAGCAACCAGGTAGACCTAGCTCGATTCGTGCAGAGCGAAAAAAAAATATTACGGCACAACCCACTATATTTTTTCTCCATAACGATATTCACAACACAAAGATATGGATTTCGTCGGATTTCTATTTTGATTGCTTCATTGAATTTGAATTTTTGTTAGCTTTCCATCGGTACTTGCTTCATTTCATTTGGTTACACGGTTTGCAAATAGTGCTCATCTGAAGTTCGATAATTTTTACCGCTTGGGTTAAAAAATGTACAAAATGTGTATATATATATATATATATATTTTTTTTTTTTTAACATAGTCGGTTGTTATTTATATTCCAAAAAAGATTGGGAGACTGAGCTCCTGAGGTACAAGATTTTAGGGCCCGTAGGCTGAGCTAGGAGATGGTTTGTGAAATAAAATTCTCCTAAGTTGTTGTCATTTCTGACTTGTGGAAAACAAGAACAAGTGAAAATTCTTACAAACTGAGACAATAGAAAACATAATCTGTAATACATCTTAATCTATGCTGAATTTCATTTATCATTAAAGGTATATCTTTATGGAATTATGAAGCCCTCTTGCTTTAATTTTTTCATGGAAGAACACACATCCTTTCTAAGTGATATGGTTTACCTTTTCAAGGAAAGAACTGACTTGAATTTAACTCAACGAATCCCTGTCACCCCTCTACTTTATAAAACTTATGATTGATGGTCACAGGGAAAGATTTTTGGAGTCAACATTATGCAAGTATTATATCCATTAACATAAGTCTCTATTACGTCCCACCTCTCTGACACAGGTACATCATAAACTAAAAGCTTGCAAATGCGCTTATCAAAAGGGTGATTAAAAGAGGAAGCATGGGAAATACAAGTAAACCCGTCGGGGCTAAGAACGCTTGCTGGCAATGGGGCCATTCTTGTGTGGCATAAAAGACAACTTCACTGGGGTTCAGGCTCGCTGGAAGCAAAGCGATGTTAGAGACCATTCATAACAATGGATATATCCTTTATCAAAAATTATTATCTATACCTTCTTCTACTTTGTTCATACAAGGTAATTTTAAAATAAAATTTTCCCAAATTTTGGATTCATGATTTTTACTCAGTCCGCTTTGATTACTTATCTTTTCGAACTCATATTGTTTAACCTATTTATGTGGGACCCGTGGAAATATTTTGTTGTTATATGGTTTCTTAGAATCCATTGTTTTTAATCTTTGGGTAAATTAAAGTTCATCATCTTTTAACCAAAGATAACTAGTTCTTCTCTGTGTCTCTAATGTTGAAGTGAAAATTCAACCCCCCCATTTTTTACTTATTTATTTTAAATAATGAGGACCCTTTCCATAAATTTATACCTAAATCACCTTTTTAATATTTTCTTTTGGTTAAGTGTCCTACAATTTTGCCAATTATTCATTTTCGTCGGATTTCTATTTTGATTGCTTCATTGAATTTGAATTTTTGTTAGCTTTCCATTGGTACTTGCTTCATTTCATTTGGTTACACGGTTTGCAAATAGTGCTCATCTGAAGTTCGATAATTTTTACCGCTTGGGTTAAAAAATGTACAAAATGTGTATATATATATATATATATATATATATATATATTAACATAGTCGGTTGCTATTTATATTCCAAAAAAGATTGGGAAATTGAGCTCCTGAGGTACAAGATTTTAGGGCCCGTAGGCTGAGCTAGGAGATGGTTTGTGAAATAAACTTCTCCTAAGCTGTTGTCATTTCTGACTTGTGGAAAACAAGAACAAGTGAAAATTCTTACAAACTGAGACAATATAAAACATAATCTGTAATACATCTTAATCTATGCTGATATGGCTGATCTGGTGAGTTGTTGATTCATCTGGCTTGTTGTTGATTTCGGCATTCTTGAAGCTTGATGAGCTAGTGCTGGGCGCATTACGTTTCTCCAGCATGTATTTGAGGATGTCAATTGATTCTTGAGCGTGGCTGCATCTGTTGGCTAGTTCGTTGAACTGTTCTTGGAGCGAGGAGACCCTGTGGAGGAAGAGATTGAGGTCAGCTTCGTATTTTTCACTGGTCATCCTGGCATGTGAGTCGATTTTGGAGTCCAAGATTTTTTGGTGCGCTTGAATTTGCTCCAACTCTGCCTGAAGGTCTGCGCAGTGCAGGCAATCTTCATCGAGCCATTCTTTGATTCCTGAGCGTTGTCTTTCTTTTCTGAATGAAGAGAGAGGGCTTGCTAGAAGAGAGAATGTCTGAATCAGAGCTTGAAACAGAAATTAAGTCGGTTCTAATAGCACTTAGAATATCAGGATAGAAGGGGAAAAAAATCATTCAGGGATAATGAAAGGAGGCAAGGAGGTCTTGCGCTACAGAGAATAGGGGAAGAAAGGGCTAAGGAGCAGTGGGGAAGGGAAGAGAGGGTGGAAGCAGCAGAGCGCTGGAGAAGTCTGTAGAACAGGGAACCGAGAGTAAGCACAAGGGAACGAGACAACTTCTGAGTGCTGGTTTGTGGAAGGGAGGGCAGATTTAAGGAGAGCGAACCATAGGGAAAGCGGGACAAAATCACGAGAGGGAGAAGGGAAAAATCACGGGAGACACGGGAGAGAGATCTACCCAAAATTGAGGGCGCGGGATTGGCGACAGGATTAAAAGGCAGAGATAAAATCGCTGACAGAGATTTGGCAGAGATGGAATGGATCCTATCAGTGTATTTATTGAGTTTGCTGCATAGATCAGATTCAAATATACTGTTACAGGTCATGAGGAAAAATAGTCAAGGGATATGCTGATGGGATTCGAAATTGTTGCAAAGGAGATTTACCTTGGATCTGATGCATGCTCTGTTGGCACATCCATCAGCTACTTTGTTGAAGGCACAAAGCACATGGTAAAATCGAAGATCCAAGTTTTGGCGGATTAGAATTTGGCACTTGCTTATTGTTTGCTGGATGAAGAGATTGGAAGCCTTTCGACTGCTGATCATGAGACTGATTATGGTGGCAGAGTCTCCAAAAACCATTGCTTTACTAATTCCAAGCTTTTGAAGTTGATTTAGACCTTGGTAGAGTGCAAGTGCTTCTGCCCTGTTGTTAGATAAAGGTCCCAATCCCCACTCAAAGGTGGCTATGATATTACCACTACTGCCTGCTGCTCCAAGATTGGATTTAGAGGCTCCATCGAAAAAGAGATAATGGGAATTGCTATTTCGGAGCCATTCTAAGAATTCTTCTTATTTGGTTCTAATTTTCCAACTATGACTGGGGGTGTTGGAATAATAGCTGGCATTATTTTCTTTTTGAATGCTCCTGTTGTTGTCTATCAAGCTGCTAACAAAGTCTCTTTCTTCTACACAGAGGCCGACAACATCAATTTTCTTGATGTTCTTAGCAGAGATGGTTTCTAGCGTTAAACTTTTAGCTTTGTTGCAGAGTTGCCTTGTGATGGTCTCCTTGTCTCTAAAGATCTTGCGATTCCTTGCAAGCCAAATTTTCCATAGGAGGGCATAGGGGAAAGCATCCCACATCCTTTTTACTATGTTGTTCTTCTTACGCTGCCAAGGGTAACTCTTCTTCCAAAGGCTCAGGATCTCTCCAATGGAATGCTGGGGGTTCCAAGGTGGATGGCCATTAGGGGAGATTTCGTTACAGCAAGAAGTTGCAAAGGGACAAGTGATGAAAAGATGTTGGATAGTTTCTTTTGCTTCTTGACAGTTTGGGCATCGAGAGGGCCCCACTATACCCCTCTTTTGCAAATTGTCAGAGGTGAGGATTCTCCCTTTCAAAAGGGTCCAGATGAAATTTTTTATTTTGGGGATGGTCTCGGATTTCCAAACAGTTTTCCAGTGCGTCGAAGGAGGAGCGGGATGATCCCTATTGCACAAGTATTGGTGGTTAGCTTGAATTGTATAACTAGATCCTGTGGGATCCCAACGAAAACTGTCAATGCCATTTTTGATGATAGGTGCAATGCTGTGGAGATGAGTCTGAAGACTGTCAAAGCTCTTCTTGAGATCTCTGGGTATGGGAGGGAAGCTCCATCCCTTCCAAGTCTGCGAGTTAATGTCCCATTGCAAGATTTGGTCTAGATAATGAATTCCTTTGTTGTGTAGAAAGAGGAGGATTTGATCCATACCTGGTTGGCTGCTGATAGACTGATTCCCCATAATCCTGTCTGCTCCAATTTTGACACTGCTGCCACCCTTGGGAACTTTGGAGATATTTTGTGCCATAAAGGGGATAACTTTTTTGCATAGTTTCCAAACTTTTGAACTGCTTCTAGTGGGTATTTCGCTGTCCAAAAGTTGCTGCCTTGGGCTGCTGAGGTATTTGGCTTCAAGAACTCTTTCCACCATGCCTGTTGTTCACCAATAAGTCTCCACACAATCTTACCTCCAAAAGCTAAGTTTGAGAGTTTAGGTGATCTGATTCCAAGTCCTCCACAGTCCTGACTTTGGATAACTTGCTTCCAGCTTACAAGGTTGAACTTCTTTTTTTCATTTTTCCCTCCTTGCCAGAGGAAATGCCGGAGGATGCTTTCCATTTTGTTATGGAAAGTGGCTGGAGCCTGCATAAGAGTGAATTGGTAAAGCGGAAGAGATGAGAGTCTAGATTTGAGGAGAACAAGTCGACCTGCTGGATTAAGCCAAGTAGATCCCCACTGTTGTACTTTTCTCTTCAATTTATCAAGAGTTGTATCCCAGATTTCAGCTCTTAAGGGTCCAATGCTCACAGGCATTCCCAGATAGTTGAAATGGTCCCAATTTAGCTTGCAAGGAACCCCAAAAATGTTGGCTATGTTATGAAGAGTTTGAGTTGAGGCATGCCAACCATAGATGCAACTTTTTAGATGATTGATCATGCCTCCTGAATAGCTCATATATTTGTCCAGAAGAGCTTTAAATCATTGGGCAATAGTAATAGATGCTCCTCCTATTAGTAAGGTGTCATTAGCGAATTGGGAGTGGTTAATGTTTTTAACTCCATTTTTGTACTTTATGTCAGTAATGAGGCCAACTCGTCTCTTGTGGTCGAGAGCACTGCTAAAAGATTCAGCCATCAGGATAAAAAGGTAAGGGGAGAGAGCGCAGCCTTGCCTTAGCCCTCTTGAAGATTGAAATGGAGGTCTAGGTATTCCATTAACAAGGGGGGAGATCCAAGGTCCCATGATACAAGCTTTGATGAGTTCAAGAAAGGGGACAACAAAACCCATCTTTTGGAGAACAACAATTAGGAACGAATTCTTGACCCTATCAAAGGCATTAGCCAAATCCAACTTCAGGATGAATCCCTTTTCTTTATTGGAGTGGATGGAGTGGATTGCTTCTTAAACAAGAAGGATGGAGTCTGATATTTGTCTGTTGGCCATAAACCCACCTTGTTTTTTAGAGATAATCGAAGGAAGCAGAGGCTTGAGACGGGTTTCTAAAATCTTAGTAAATATTTTATAAGAGGAATTGCAAAGATAAATATGTCGGAAACAAGAGAAGATTGTGGGTCGATTCTCCTTGGGAATGAGGGCTAGGTGGGTGGAGTTGGTGTAGCCTCTGATTCTCCTCTTGCGCTGAATCCATTTCAGCATTTTGTTGAGGTCTTTTTTAATAGTTCCCCAATGAGCTCTATAAAAGCAGATTAGAAAGCCATCCGGGCCAGGTGATTTGTCTGGTTGAAGAGCCTAGATGGCTCCTCTTATTTCTTCTTCCTCAATCTCTTTGTTCAGATTTTCATTTATTTCTGCAGTGATCCTACTCGGCAGATATTGTAGTAGGTATGCGTAGTTTTCTTCTTCTCCATTTTCTGTTAAGAGCTCTCTATAATGATTTGAAGTAGCTTGCTTGATGACACCTTGGTTGGTTTGTTTATTTCCTTCACTGTATATGATAGAGGTAATGTTGTTCCTTATTTTCCGAACTGTGGTTTGCTTATGGAAAAAGGCCGAATTCTTGTCCCCGCCCTTCAACCATAGCTGCCTAGATTTGATTCTCCATTTCTGCTCCTCTTCTTTGTTGATATGATAAAGCTGGTTATAGAGATTATCTTCATGATTTTTATCTTCCTGCTGAAATTCGTGCTTCTCAATTGTGCTGTGGAGTTCCTCTAGCTTGGCTTTGGTCTCTCTTTTTTCTTTTTCCGACTCCTTGTAGTGGTTTTTTGCCCAGTGCTTTAGAGCGCATTTGACTCTTTTAATTTTTCTCTCCCATATATAACCCGGAAAGCCTTCTATGTGCTGTTGCCAAGTGTGTTGGATAAGATCTTTGGCTGTTGCGTTTTCGTTCCACAGGGGGCTGTATTTAAAAGGGAGAGGTCCCAAAGGGAAGTGGGTTTCAAGGACCACAGAGGTGGGGTAGTGATCACAGGTTGTGAAGGGGTGGATGAAGGCATAGGCAATAGAGTAGGTGTATAGGAGAGTTACGTTCACTAGAATTCTGTCCAATCTTTCCATAATGTTATTTTTCCCTAGCCTACGATTATTCCAGGTGAATTTGCAGTTTTTAGGGATGACATCAACAAGATCACCGTCCTGCATGATAGTCTCCAGTTGGTTTCTGCAGGGGTCTGGCGAGAAATAGCCTCCTCGCTTCTCATTGGAGTGCAAAATGAGATTTAAGCCTCCCCCCAGAATAATGTTTTTTTTTTTACAATAATGGCTAGATTTTATTTAAGATTCGGCAAAACAGCTGCCAAGGGCTTTAACAGGGCTACTCTGAGTTTCCTTGTTACAGATTTTTCTTTCGTTTTGATAGGAGGCGAGGAGAGTACATTTAGATTTTGATAAGTACATTGAAGGAATTACTTTGTGATTGCAGATAGTAGCTTGAATATGCGCTTGGTCTGGTTTCAGAGAGGCATCTTGAATTTCCGCTGCTTTTGCTTGACGTGACTTAGCTCTGCTTCCTAGCTTGTAGAGAGGAGACCCAATGCACCGGAATTTCATTGCCGGGTCATCCAAAGGCTCATTGCTTGTTTTCTTTTGATTTGTCTGGTGGATTGTTACTTTGTGCTCAAGATTGCCCAGTAAGGTGTCAACATTGCCGGCAATGCTTGCCGTTTCATCATAGAACATAGCAGAGGCCTTACTGCTATCTAAACAAGCCTTGATGAAGCCCTCGTGAACCCCCCAGCACCTACCCAACGGATTACAGAGTGACGGAGCAGTGAATTCCAACGTAGAGCAGAGATCGAAAATGACGCGGTTGCGTTCTGAGTTTTTCCTTTTGGATGGGTCCGAGTCTTCTAACAACTACCAACTAAATTTGGTTTGGTCCCGAAGCTCTGGAGGATGGAGAGAAAACTGAACTAGTGGATTGCTCATAGGAATAAAGGCCCAGTCTTCTCCAGAATTAAGGAATGTTGCAGTCCAATTCAATATCATTTACTAATAGAGATCTCCTGCTCTGGATAGAGCTTAGATTGGTTGCCAAGTCCGCCTAAGAGTTTAACTTCCTCAGAATATGATAGAAGGAGATTTTGTGAAACTTGGGCAAAAGAAGTCTGATTTTTTTGAGTGTGGAGGCTAAATGAACCTGAGAAGGGTTATTTTGAGATTTCATAGCTTGGATAATTAGACTAGAGTCTCCAAAGACTAAGATGGAGAGGAGATTCCCCTTGATAGCCAGATTTAGACCTTGCCACAGAGCAAGAGCCTCCGCTTTTTTGTTTGTTTCATGCTCCAGACCCCATGCAAAGCGTAGCTCAGTTGAGCCACCAGGACGCAAGATAACTCCACCGCCACTCGTCGCTCCTGGGTTACCTTTAGAGGCCCCAACGAAGAAAAAGGCAGTGATCTTCCAAAGCTGATCTCCATTTGATGAATTCCTGTTCTTCCAGACGAATTTCCCAATGAGAAGGGGTCTTTGCAGGGGGAATGGGTCTATTCTGATGGTTTGGAACTAGTTCTTTTAGCCATTGATCTTCCTCGCTGTCCAGGATCATACCATTTCTTATGGCGGGTTTGGCTTCTAAGGCCTCACCCAACAAAGCTTTGATCTTATCTGATTGGATTACAACTCTCCTCCCTAAAAATTCTGTTGTTCCTCTCCAGCCACAGTTTCTAGCATGTGAATTTGGGAATCCACATCCAGCCAATCTTGAGAAGGCTTTTTTTGGAGAGACAGAATGGGGATAACTTGGCCCAGTTTCTTAGCAGGTCCAGAATATTTCCAGGAAGCTCTATTTTGTTAGGTCCTAACATCAGGACACCCCTCCAGACTTCTTGAGCAAAGGGGCACAATAACAATATGTGATTAGCTGTTTCTTCATCCGAAACACAAAGAGGACACCTAGAGGGACCTTCCATTCCACACCTTCTCAGGTTATCTCTAGTGAGGATACTTTTATGCGCCAATGTCCAGCAAAAGAAGTCAATTTTGGGGAGAGCAGGAAAAGACCAAATAAATTTCCATTGAGTTGGCTCTGGGGGAACGTTTGGGACAACCATCATACTTTTGTAACCTTCCGCTGCTGAGTATGAGCCTAAAAGAGAGCCTCACCCTCTTTTGTCCTTAGAAGAGGACTTTAAGGGAGATTTTCCTTGGAGCAAATCCAACAATAAAGAGGCTTCACCATCCAGCCAATAAGGACCTCCCCCAGATTCCAACCATCCCAAAGACTTCCTGCATCATCTGTCCAATTGGAGATGTCCCAGAGGGTTTCTAGATTGCTGGCTTGAAGCCAAACTCTGATATTTACAAGTTCTTCCATCTGATTCAAGGGTTGCTCTCCAAGGATCGAATCTTCCCAAATTCTTATTTTTTTCCCATTACCTGGGATCCAATATAACTTGTGACTGAAATGTTTCATAGCTGTGAGACAAAGTTTGAAAAATGAAGATCCTTTGGTTATTCTTGGAGGCTGGTCCAAACACCTCAAGCACTGTCCATGAAAAGTTTTTTTCCACAGAACTCTCTTGCTCCAACTAGGATTCCCAGAAACAATGTTCCAAAGGAGCTTGGAGCCCAGAGCAAGATTTTGGGCTGCCAGATCCCGCATTTGGAACCTCCTTCCAAGAAAGGCTTCTTAAGAGTGTCCCAATTTACTAAGTGGAGCCTTCTTTCATTATTTTTCCCTCCCTCCCACAGAAATCTTCTCAGGAGACGATCCACTTTACTAATAAAGGTTTTAGGGGCTAGAAGAATGGAATTCTGATATAACGGTAGACTTATGAGAACAAATTTGATTAGGATTACCTTCCCAACATTATTCAACCATGAGGCTCCCCGAGTTTGTATTCTGAGTTTTAGCTTGTTTAGCAGGGGCATCCAGTGAGCTACCTTAGGATTTGATTTGAAGATTGGGATCCCAAGATACTTAAAAGACTCCCAGGTCAGGGTTCCTTCCATTTCTAACAGCCTTGCTATGTCTGTCAATTCCTTGATCGAGCAATTCCAACCATAGATCATGCTTTTTAGATAGTTGATCTTGCTGCCCGAAACCTCCCTATAAGCGTCCAACTCCTTCTTGAAGGTCCTAGCAGAATTTATGCTAGCTCCTCCAAACAATAATGTATCATCAACAAACTGGGCATGATTTATGTCTTTAACATTGTGAGCCAGGCATGGCAGAGTTTGGATCTGTTGACAGTAGTCTCGCTGGAAGCTGAGCACCGAAGCTTGAATGGCATAAAGAAGCGGGGACATAGGGCAACCTTGTCTTAGCCCCCTTGAGGCTTGGAAGAATTTTGTTGATCGACCATTAACCAAGGGCGCTATCCAAGGGGAGGCTATGAAGGCTTTCACCCATGTTATGATAGCTTTTGAGAAGCCAAATTTCTCCATCACAGAAAACATGAAATCATGTCTCACCCTATCAAAGGCATTTGAAAAATCTAGCTTAATCACCATGCCTTTCTCTTTTCGATGACAACTTGAGTGAATTGCTTCTTGCACCAGCACAATATTGTCAAGAATATTTCTCCCTTTGATGAATCCTCCTTGGTTTTTAGGGATGATGACCGTCAGAATTTTCTTAAGGCAGTTGGCTATTATTTTTGTAACTAGCTTATAACTTGTATTACACAGAGAGATGGGGCAGAATCTGCTGAAGTCGGTGGCGCCTTTATCTTTCGGAATCAAGGCAAGGAAGGTCGAGTTGGTATTGCCTCTAATCTTGGCACATGTCCTGTGATTTCTGGACCATTCTCAAAAGATATTTTTTAATTGTTGGCGAGCAAGTCAAGTAGAACCTTGCTATGAACCCATCAAGGCCCGAAGCTTTATCCGGCTCCATGCAATCTAAAGCTTTTTTAATCTCAATCATACTGATCGGAGCAGTCAGCATAAAATTGTCGGAATCTTGAACACAATGAGGAATTAGATCAAACGGGTGGGCTTGAGAATCGATAGGCGGGTCTTCCGGGGTCGAGTAAAGATCTTTGAAGAAGGAGTTGGCTGCTCACTTTATGCCTTCAAAATCTTTAACCACAGTGTTTTGAAAGTGAATTTCATTTACTGTTTTGAAGTGCTTGCGTGCTTCAGCTTGTTTATGGAAGTAGCTTGTATTTTTGTCTTCGGCCTGTAACCAAAGATTTCTGGACTTCTGTCTCCAGAACTCTTCTTCATCCCTACTTGCTCTATAAAGATATTTTTGCAGCTCTACTTCTTTTTGAAGAAGGATTTGAGTTACATTAGAATTCTCCATTGTTAATTGATGGACTGCTAAACTGTCATGCATCTCCTTTCTTTTGGCGGTGGGCGTTTTCAACCTTTTAGCCCACTCCTTGAGCTCTCTTTTAAGTCCCCTAAATTTTTATTCCCACACAAAGAAGGGGGATCCTTGAACTTTTCGGCTCCAGGCCTCGGATACCACCTCCTGGAAACCTTCTTGATGAATCCATAGAGAACTAAATATAAAGGGAATCGGGCCAAGATTTCCATCCAAGGAGAGCTCAAGCAGAATGGGTTTATGGTCAGAGGTGTAGTTTGGCAGGATTTTAGAGGTGGCCATTAGACCACATGTCAAGAAGGAGGATTGGACTAGAAATCTGTCCAAGCGAGTAGCAATGTGGCCGGGGCCTATTGGACCAGGTGAATTTCCCAGATGTGGGCTTGATATCCTCCAATTCCCAACCTAATATGAGGTCTTCAACCCATTCTCTAGCTGGATCCCTGACCAGCGAGCCCCCCTTTTTCTCTTTTGTAGCTAGCGTAACATTCAGATCACCTGCAATAATAATATTTTCTGGATTGTGCAAGAAAATATAGGACTGGAGCGAGTCCCAACAAATTTTTTTCTCAGATGGTAAGACCGGAGCATATAGATTGAACATACTTACTTGATGGCCAGATTCTTTGTGGAGGAGCTTAGTGAATAGCCAATGGGGGCAACATTCTTCGTAAATCAGATCATATTTGGAGCTGTCCCAAAAGGAGGCAATCCCTCCAGAGGCGCCTCTGGCACTAACTACTCTCCCTTGGCCTTTATGCCAGAATGCTTTGCTTGCTTGGAGGAGTAGAAGGTCCTCCAGCTTTGTCTCCTGGATGAGAAGGATTTCAGGTGAGTACATCCTCACAATGTCTTTCAGAGCTTCTTCTTTCAACCTGTTGCCTAACCCTTTGCAATTCCAGGAGACGTATTTCATTATTTACTGGCTTGGGAGGTTGTGGCTCCTCTTGGAGCCTGACCATGCTTGCGCCTGGATCTGGTATTCATCATTCCTTTGAGAGTTTTCTGAGAGCCTTGGAGTACATCCAGATAAGTTTTTTCCTCTCTCTGTTTCTTCTTGGACTTTCTACCCCTGGTCGACTTCATAGGAGTGACTTGCGAGCTGTATGATTCGAAGATTCCATCTTCTGAATCTCCCTCAAAATCGGAGCCCAGACTGATGTGCTCCTCGTTTTCTTCTTTTCCCCCTTGATCATCCTCTGATGGAGGAAGATTTGACTTTGCCTCGGCTTCTTGCACTTTCTTCGATGGGTCTTCTGGTTCCTCTTGGATCTCAATGGCATCCGTCTTTTCCCTAGAGGAAGAACCTTCTTTTGGAACTTCTTTGGCTTTTGGTTTAGGCTGGGGCTTCACCAATGGCCCTGAATTTTTCTTCTCAGTTGGTTTTGGGATTGCCTTGCCCTTTTTGATCTCTTTCCATCCTTCTTCATCCACTTTGTCCCCGGTTGGAGCCTTTGGGAAATTTCGTTGGAAGTGTCCATGTTCATGACAGGTTCTGCATTTGAAAGGCAACTACTCGTAATCCAATTTTTGATAGTGATGCCATTCTCCGACTGTAAATTTTACCGCTTCGGGCAGTCCAGCTTCCAGATTGACTTCCACACAGATTCTTGCACAGGTATATTGGCCCTTGTTATCTGCTTCTTCAATGAACCGGCCTAGACCATTTCCAATCTTCTGCAAGGTGTGATAGCTCCAACAATGGATCGGTAGATTGGGGAGCCAGACCCAGACTAGGACCTCTTTAGGGGAATTGACTGAGGGATCGAAGTCAGGGGTCCATTTATTAAGGTACAAAACCTGATTTCCCATGAAATACAGACCGTTTCTGAATACTAGATCTCGATCTTCTTTGGAGGTGAACTCGAAAATGAAATACCCTCTTCCGACAGCATAGCAGATCACATTGTTTTTCAGCTGAGGTCTCCAGTTGCGTTGGATCTAGTCATCTGTTGTTTTTGTAAAGGGCCAGCGTCCCATAAATTGTCCTACCAACCCTCTGTCAGCCAGGGCTAGGGCGATTTTTATCGGTTGGTCTTCTGGCAGGGCGATCTCAGGAATTTCCTCCAATTTTTTGATAAATTTCGGGACTTCTGGGGCCAAATGTTTCTTCCCTTTCTGTGTTAGCAATCTTCGGAATGCTTCCTCAGATGAGATTGGTGGGGTGGGAGAAGGCTCCCCACCCCCAAGCGCACTCATGGCGGCGGCTGTGGCTCCTCTGTGATCCCAAAACCTAGTAGACGTGGTCGCTATACGCGGCTCCTCTCTTTGAAATCTGAAACCCTCCCCCCAGAATAACATTACTATTATCTTCTTCAGCTATATTTTCACTGAGGGAGTCCCAACATTGTGCCTTATCTCTATAATGATTTGGTGCATATACATTGTAAATGACTATTTGACAGTTGTTTGAAGTGTTCTCCAAAACGGTTTTTATCCAATGCTGATTTATTGTTTCTGCTGTGATACTCCAAATGTTTTGATTCCAGAGTGTTGCAATTCCCCCAGAGGCTCCTCTTGATTCACAAAAACATCCTTTATACTGCTTATGTTGTGCAATGATTTTGTTCATTTCTTGTTGTCCCTTCTTTGTTTCTTTTACTAACATAAGTTCTAGTTTCTCTTGGTTTATTAGGTCTTCTAAGGCAATTATTTTGGAGGGGTGCCCTAATCCCCTACTATTCCATGAGAGGACTTTCATCATTTCAAATGAGGATTTCGGAGAGTTTCTCACCCTCCCTGCTCCTTATTTATAGAATATTTGTCAATATGTCCTAAGATGTAGGACTCTATGGGATTCTGAATGCCCATTGCTATATCCTTCTGGGCATTTTCATCTCTTTGCTGTTTAGCTGATTTCCTTCTTGGTCCGTTTTTCTTTTGATTGTTGAGTGTTGCGCCATGCTCCTTTGAGTTGCTTCTAATAATTCTGGATGAGGGTGGACCGGGAGGGAGAGAGGAGGAGATAATCAAAGGGAGAGGAGATTCTGAGGGATCGGCTTGGGCAACGGGAGTGGGTATATCTTCAAGGGGAGAGAGGATATGGAAGGGGTTGGAGGATGGGGAAGAAGGATGAGGTTCAGGATGGTGATCAGGTTGGATCGGCGGATTGAGAGAAGAGTTAGGGAGGGAAGAGGAGGAAGGAATGGGAGGCATACGAGAAGAAGGACCAGCTTCAGGGTTTGGCTTGGGATTAGGGGCAACTTTCTTTTTCTTAACTGTTTCCCATTGCTCTTCTTGCGGAGTATTTTCTACATCTACTAGCTTAGTACAACGATTAGCAAAATGGCCATATTCATGACATACCTTCCACTTGAATGGGATCTGCTCGTAGTCTAATTGCTGAATGTGGGTCCAATCATCTACCTTGAGCTTGATGGCTTCTGGCAGTCCTTTGCCTAGGTCAACTTCTACGCAAATGCGAGCACAAGCCTGCATGTTGTCTTTAGGTTCACTGCGATTGATGTATCTTCCTACAACATTTCCAATAGCTCGAACTGATTCATCTCCCCAGCAGTGAAGAGGAAGGTGAGGAAGCCAAACCCAAACAGGAACAACGCTCGGTATGTCCAACTTGGGATCAAAATCTGGAGTCCATTTGTTGAGGTATAATCCTCTTGAAGCCATGAAATAGAGCCCATTCCAGAATACCAAGTCTTTGTCTTCTTTTGTTTCAAAATGAAAGGTAAAATACCCTTTTCCACATAATTGAATGGAGATTTTGCCTTGTGTCTTATCAGACCAATTCCTTTCCACCCATCTTTGAACTGTTTTCGGTGACGGCCAGAGTCCAGTAAATTGCCCGATGAGTCCTCGTTCTGCTAGAGCAAGGGCTGCCATGCGAGGTAGTGTTGGGGGCAAGTTAACTTCCTACAAGACATCGAGCTTTTTCACGAATTTGGAAATTGCTGGGCGAGGTCTCTGTGGAGGTAAGGATCTGACTAGTGCTGAAAAAGCCTGTTGAAGATCAGCCTCCTCCGGTGGAGCCTCCGGAGGGGCCATGCCAGGGGTCCGAGGGCCGAAGCAGTGGGCGCAGTCATGGTTAACCTAGCAAAGGGGCGCGCTCGCGATTCTCCACAAAATGTATATTATTTTAATTTTTGTAAATAATTTAGTAATTGATTGTAAATATTAATTCCTAGTTAATTTTTACTAATTATTTTATTTTTTATTAATGACCTTACAAAATCGCCGCAACCACAAAAACAAAAACAAAAAACAACACAGATCCACAACAGAAGCACAAAAATGGAGGAATATCCTTCAAGAACATCTTACAAGGGGGGAAAACTCCTACAGTAGTCCCAAAGCAAGCTGGAACAGAACCTAGTCCATACATTGTGGAGCAGCTGAACTATACACCAGAACTAAATATAGATATACCAGAAACAGATGAGGCATGTAATAATTTTGAATCACAAGCCATCATTTGTCGATTCAACTGTTTCTGGCCAAAACCTTTTGAACTTTTCCATTGGATATTCACAAAATGGACTCTACACTGTGAGATCCACCTCTGTTCCAAGGGGTTTTTCATTGTCAAATTCCATTCAACAGAGGTAAGAGACATTGTGCTACAGGAGGGACCATGGTTTTGGGGATCTACGGGCCTTTTCATCACACCATGGTTCTCGGAATTCGATGCCAATACTATGGTTATTTCCAGGATGCCAGTTTGGGTCCATCTGCACAACCTCCCATTACACTTCTGGGACCAACAAGTTCTTGTAGGTATAGGCAACACCATTGGCAAATATATTAAAATGGACACACAAAGAGTGGAGGAAAGAATTTTTACATTCGCACACATCTGTGTGGAAGTAGATCTCAGTAAAGGCTTACCGAACCACATTCAACTGAAGCATAAACAACGAAGCTAGACATAGACACTAGACTATGAAAACACAACATTTAGGTGCAAAATATGTTGGCAAACAGGACATCTACAAAATACATGTCCTAAAGACAAAAAAGACAGCCGAAGGAAGAAGAAAACAGGGAAACAACACAAGGGTTGGAAATTCCCCCCACTAGATCCTGAAGAGGAGGAGGAGTTTGATGTGGAAGAGCCCATACCAAATGAGAACAATCAAACAGACAAAGAAGCAGAAATCCAAGAGACATCTCCACAAGGACCTATGGAATCACAAACAGAAAAGATGCCGGACATAATGGAAAATAGTGGAACCAAAAGACTACATACATCAGACACCTTTGATTATGACAACGAAAATCCCCAACTGAAAATACCTCCAACTTGTATGCATGATGCCGTCTCCAGGGGAGTGGCGCAAGGTCGAGAAGAAAAAGGGGAGGAAAACATGATTTTCTCCCCATATGTACATTAAAGTTTTTTTTAACAAACCCCTGATCTGAGGTCTTTTGACTTGCATATGAAATGTGACTCAGCATATACAAAATGTAATTTTGTTTTCATTAATAAAATTACGACTTTTCTTACGGGAAAAAAATTAATAGATTTAATCTAGAATTAAAATTTATTTTTTGAACTAAGCAGTGATTTTTCCAGAATTTTGGCATTTTTGACACTTTCACTTTGGAAGCTCATAATTTGAGTTTTATTTGGCCAAATCAGGCCTAGGATGGCTCATTAGATAGATAAAATCATGGAGAATATCTCTGAAGTGGTTGCATGACTAGATTCAGTTATTAAATGAGTCTAAAATTTAGTAGAAAATTAAGCTCCGAATTTGTAACCAAAATTATTTTTCTGAGTTTAATTTTATCATTTCCATTTGCTCAAAGACCGTTGATTGCAAATCCATTCGATTATGTTCTCTTTGACCAATAATATCTTTACAAGGATCAATGGAAAACACAAATTTCTTTTTATTTATTTATTTAATTAAAATTTGATTGGAGATGTTTGTTTTCTAGATTTGGTATTTTTTTATTTTGATTTGCATTTTAATTTAATTTTGATTGGTTTTTGGCAGGAGAACAGTTGAGGAGATGAGGAAGAGAAGATTTGAATCAATGGAATTTCTCCAGCAAGAGAAGAAAAATAATTTTGACCAATGAAAATTGTTGGAGTAGATTTGTTCTTCAACAACTCTCCTATTTGGAATTCATTTTTGTAATTATAAATAATGGTTTGTAGAATGTTGATAGGTGTTTCTCTTCTCTGCAATTATGTAATTCTTAAAGAACTATTGTAATATTAATCTCATGCTGTAGGTACAGAGGATCAATCTCAGATCTGAGAATTATTGTGATTTTTCTTTTTCCATTCTAAACTGTGTATGAGAGGCAAAGTTTGCACTATTGCAGCTCTTGCTTTTAGCATCAGAGTCTATTCTTTGGAGGAGATTGTAGGGTATCAGATTTAAGCAACAGAGCAGGAGAACAAGTTCAAATAAATTTGTATTATAAATACTATTATTTTTAATGTGAATTTCATTCTTGATGACAAAATTATGTTAATTGGATTTAAATTGTGCATTATTGTCAATATGAATACCCATCTTATAGATTAGCTATATAATCTATTTGTCTCATGATTTGTTGTCAGTTGTATCTTTTGCTCTGATATATTAAAACCATATTTCTGAGTAACTATTTACTCAGAAATCTGTCATCTAATTCTAATTTTATTTCCATTGGCATTATGTGAACTACTTCATAATGTTATTGGTTTATTATTCATTGTTAATAGATCTCTGAACAACATGTTTGGTAATTATAATATTAGTTAATTGAACTATTTCATTAGCTATATGTTCATCTTAATCCAAACATGTTAAAATACCAATTATGTTAATATATTGCTATCGGTTTGGTTAGATCTACATCTTCCAAACCGAGATAGGCTTAGGATTTCTTTTCTTTTGCTTGAATTCTAGGATTAGTTTGCATTTAGATTAAATTACACTTCTAGAAGTCCTCTTATAAAACAGACAAACTTTAGTTGTGGCTTGGCTAAGCCCCATATCAGCTTAAGGATCACTTTCATGTAGATAGATATCTGTTGGATTAATCACATCATTAGGATTTGGTCGACGTTTTGAACCAACTAATGTGGTTCATCCTTAGGACAAGGAATTGCATATTCCTAACCTTGTCCCGATGATGAACCACATTAGCTGGTTTGAAACGTCGACCAAATCCTAATGATGTGATTAATCTGAAAGACATTTATCTACAATATAGATCACAAAAGTCTCAGATCTAAGATCACTTTCTTGCCTGAGCTCAACAAGAAGGCTGATTTAATGTCTCTTCTCTATTGGTAAGTAAAAGACATACTTTAAGCCAACATAGATAGAGAGAAGGTAAACGGACCTAGCTTAACCAGTTGGAACCACCATTCCATATGGAAAAGGAGTTGATTTAAGTTCCTAACCTGGTGGTCTCCCTTATAATTTTGAACGGTCATTTCAAGCCTTCAACAGATCCTTTGCCACATCATTTTGGTCAAACAAGGCTTCAAGATGCACCAAACCTTTAAGAATTGAGTTTTTCTTCAATTGTATAACACCCTTTTCTGCTATCCGATTTACAAAATCATCCAAATCTGATCCTAAATTATGTTGTTCATCCCTCCCAGAGCAATTTTCTTGATCTATATGTGAATTACAAAACTCTTCAGTCATTTGCAGAAAACTAACAATTTGTTTATCATCTTTGAACACTTGACAATACTTCACATTATCAGGGATTTCTGACCTATATTTGACTTGTATTTCATATTTCCTAGTAGGATAAATGGGAATAATAAATGTACTAGATAAGGTGGCGAATACATCACCAATTTCATTATGTTCTCTAAGAATCAATGACAAATTATATTGAGGAAACATTTGCAACATTTCTAGAACAACATTTCTATAGGATCTCATCTAAGGATGTTTGGTTTGATACACACCTTTGATTTGGTTGATAATTAATTCTGGATCCCCATGGATTGAAATTCCCTTTTCTCTCAAATCTTTCAAAGTCTGCAATCCTATAATCAACGCTTCATATTCAGACATATTGTTTGTGCAATCAAAGGATAATTTGTAGGAACACAACCTTGACTTGTCCACCTTTGGGCTCTCTTGCTCCAACCCCTTCTTTACTGACTGCACCATCAAAATGCATGTTCACAGGCACTCTTAATCATCATTGTGTTATGATTTTGTTTCCTGGAATTCACCTACAATCTCCTCTGATTTGTTGTCCCTGTTTTTATCATCTTCCTCCAAACATAGATCATTATATAAAATGAAATAATCCATATCAGAATGCACCAAATAAATTGGATGGTTTTGAGGCCTTTCCTTACCACTTACCATGTACTTCATCAATGTTTCTTAGGACAATCTCCTTGGTTGTTCGAAAACAAGAATTGTGGCATATGACATGTCCATTTGTAGAATGACCTTCAATTTTGAAGACCATGATCTTGACAACAACATACCGAACTTTAGGGGAATGTCAGCCACAACAATGTCGACCCCAGAACGATGAATACTATGGATCATTCTCCAAATTCACACTTTACAAGTCTAGAATGCATTATTTATACAACGATAAATTCCATATTTTTCGTTTCCCAATTAAGGACAAGATGTTTAAACACAATAGACCCACAAATGTTAATCTTCAACAATTAAACAACAATATCAAATTACTTTTCTATTTAGTGGACGCACTTGAGGAAATAGCTCCATGAGAGTGTTTCTCTTCCCAACCATAGAATCTAACTCATGTATGTGCCACACTTTTGTTGGGCAATGAAACAACAAGGGTGAATTTATGGCTCTAGTTCTTCTCATTCGACCTAATTTCTAAATATGACAATAAGGGAATTGCATTTCAAAACCATTATGACCGATAATTCCACTCATCCAACCTCTCTTACCTCTCAACTTGCACAACACAATGAACAAGATCCCCTTCTCTACTAAGAGGTCCCTCAAACTACCCCCCTTCACTTCAATTACTTAGTACATATTAAATAAGGAATCTCCACTGCTAGTACATGGAATTTTAGCTATAAACAAGTTTCCATTTTTCTCAACAATGACCCATTCTTGGAAACACACTCCCTTGGTATCATGCACTACTTTCTTCCCCAATATTATGCAAATACCCTTACCAAAAGCTTGCGTGAGCATAACATTTGTAATGCACAACACATGCTCTTTCATGCACCTTGGGAACATAAAGCATGAGAGACATCAGATAAAAGGATGAGAGGGATTGGAATAATGATAGTTTTATTTTGTAAATTAAAATGATTTATATTATCTAAAAAGCATAGGTTTTACATAGCTGAAACTGTCTATGGCGACCTAATCACAAGAGAGCTCCCTGATGGATTCTAGTGGAGCTAGGATTTTCTATCATCCATTAAAATCAGATTGGCTATTGCAAAGCCACGAATAGAAAAATTCATACAATAAATTCCATTAGAGCAACTGATACCAAAACCCAAAATCACAACAGATGATCATTGATATCATTAGGAATCAAAAGAAGAAATGGGAGTAGGATCTTTGGAACTCAAACTAGGCAGAGCAACATTATCAAATTCGCAAAGGAGGTGACCTTCAACATGAGCTAATATTGAATCTATCTTGTCTAGAGTAAAGTATTGGTTTTGTAGCATCCTCTTGATATCTTCTAACATAGAAAATACATTGTAGCATTCAATCTGCTTGTATTTTAAGACCAGACCAAGTTGGGCCTTCATTTTCCAATGAATGGCTATATAGTTGAGAAATTAATTTTTCCATCCCCTGGTATGTCTAGGGTCCAGAACCCAACAAGATACCTCATCCAATATCTCTGAGTCAGATTGGGATTACCTCTCTATTCCCACTTGAGTATCCAACTTCCTAATTTCCCTTCTGGTCTCAGGAGGGACTTCATTGAAATATATTGTTTTTATAACAACCCCGAGTTAAAAATCCATGTAATAAAGTTAATAAAGGAAAAATAATACCAAGGTCATGGGATACATATTACAAGATGAATGTTGGGAAAAATCATAGTGACGAGATCACCTCTGTCTAATTAATGGCTATGGAAATTGGAAAATACAATGACAAAGGATTTGGAAAGGCATGAAAAACTTATTGGCATTTTATTTATGAAAATAATGGAAATTAGGAGAAAAGGAAGGTGAAAGTTCACAGGTTTTATGTGAGGAGGAAAATGAAGAAAATAGAGGCCTCAATGATAAAAAGACTTTTGAGGATCAGTTCATAGCTTTTTGTCGGTTTTAGCTGGGAGCTCTCTTTCTACTCTCTCTCTCTCGCACACTCACTATTGCACACTTAGAATTTCTTGGAGCATTGTGACATCCTTTGGATTTGGAGAAAGAAGTCAAAGGAAGATCAGGAGAGCGCAAGGAAACATCAGGATCAACAACTACAATGGGTTTTGCTTGCAGGTACTGATTTGCATGTATGATTTCCTTATTAGTTTTGACATGTATGAAATATGCATTTGGTTATTTGGTTGTGATCTGTCATTGGCATGGAGGATTTACTGGATTGATAGTGGTTTTTCCTAGACTTTCCATATCTTGGATAGCCATGGCGTTGTTGGTTTTACCTTTTGTTTCTGGTTGGCGCTCATGTTCCTTATGGTTGTGGGTTGAGTTATTAGTTCCTGGAGCCTTGGTTGGAAAAATGCTCTAGATGCCTTGTAACAACTTGGGTTGGTTTACTAGTCCTACAAGCCTTGGTTGGAAAAATTCTCTAGAGCCCTTGGTGGGTTGAGTTTCTAGTCCTATAAGCCTTGGTTGGACAAATGCTCTGGAGCTCGGTGGAAGCTGTGGGTTGAGTTACTATTCCTAAAGCCGAGTTGGAACAAACGCTCTAGAGCCCTGGACAACTTGGATAGAGAGTGATCTGGTGATGGTTAGTAATGTTCAACCGTGAGGTGGAATCACTGGTTGAGGGTTGAGGTGGTTTGGCTCTGGAAGCCCTGGTTTGGTTTTCTTGGTTTATTCCATGAGATCCCACATTCATGCTTGGAATATGGCACATGGGGTGATTGGCTGAAATAAATATTTGGTTCAGTCCAATCTATGGTCGGGTGGTACATGGAAGTCCCTGACTTGGTTGGATTTGCATATGTTAATAAGAGCTCTTTTCCTCTTGTGTTCTATGTGTAAATGTACTTGTTATTATGTGGCTATGATGGTTGTTCTATTATTGTTGTTTATCTAGTTATATGTTGGTTACAAGCATGGTTAATGACATATTTGAGTTATGGCTCTCATCATGTTTTGGTTAGTAGATGAAATGTTAATGAATGAATGACCTAATAGATGATAATGCAACTATTATGAGAGGGCATCAGACCTTATTGATGATTCTCAGATAAGTATGAGACCCCTATGATCAGATATGTAATTATGACTTATAGATTACATGTTCATGATGTGTTTGATGAAATGTTTGTCATGGATAGGCCTGGTTAGGTCAAGTTCTTGTCTAAGTTTTGTGTGAAAGGATTTGTCCTGGTGTCATTCATTGTTCTGGGAAGTTTTATGAAGTTTTGGGCAGTGGTATGGAGACTAGCTTGAAAAGTGGCTTAAATCTTGCAATCGTTGGCATAGAACTAGGTGAAAGAGTTTGTAATCGTATGGAGGCCTTGTTATGGGAATGATTGGAGGGTTACAGTCACATGGAGGGATTATCATGGGAGCGAATGGGTGTTTAGTTCATTTAAAAAGCAAGTTCAATTAGGGGTTGGGCATCTACATTGGTTAGTTAGCCCCTGGGGGTCCTGTGGCTCCTGAGGAAGGTCGGTTTGGTTTTGGTTTGTCGATTCCACTTCCTTAACTCTACTTGGGAAGTTGAATCATACCGTAGTAACTTTTCGTCACATATTTACCCCGGTGGATTGGTTATCCTGGGTAAGTATGGGAGGAGGGTGTTACATAGTGGTATCAGATCATGGTTCAAAACTTGGACTAGATGGGCGAAATATGTTGTCATGCATACATGTTTGTTGCATATGTGTTAATTATGCTTGTGGTCTATGTGTTTGTTATGTATGCATGGAATTGGTCATTGTTGTAGTTGTGTTGTCATATAGAAGTTGATGACATTGTTGTTGAGGTGTGTTGTCATGAATACATGTCGGTTGTATATGTATTGTTTATGCATGCATGTTGTCTATATGTTTGTCATGCATGCATTGTACCTAGTCGGTGTTATAGTTGTGACATCATGCATGGTAATTGGGATAATGATTGAGAGTAGGTTAGTTTATATATATATATATATATATATATATATAGATATATATATATATATATATACGATGCTAATCAGGTTTATCTTGCAAACGAGATATCCTCCCCTGAACTACATTGAGGTATGTTAGTATGCTTATGTTTAGTTTATTTGACATGTTATCATTGTAGGTAGAAGATCAAATATGACTAGCAAAATGATAGATTAGAGTTCATGAGACTCTCCCTATAAATTAGATGAGCAACATGGTGATGGGTACTCTCCTGACATAGCAGACACTTTGAGAAGCCTGAAGGCAAAAATAAGAAGTTTTAAAGTAGATAATGACCAAATCATTTAGTCACAAGAGAGACTTTCCAGGGTGCAGGAGAAACAAGCAAAGGTCAATGTAGTCATCCTTTAGAGTTTGTTAGACTTGCAAAGACATGGACTACTTAGGATTAGTCATGGACATGAGGACATGACTAATGGAGCCTATGGTAGCAGGTTTGATGGTGGGTACAAGTCAGATAGAGATGACACAGTCAGAGACGGTAGATTTCTGGATACACATGATAGACAAGGCAATGAACATGGGATTTACTCTAGTTCTGGTTCAGACAGGTGTCATCATCATCATCGCTATCATCCTTATAGGAAGAGTGACATGGGATATTTGCTAGATAAGTTCCAGAAAGCAAAGACACCTACATTTGATGGAGAAATGAAGAAGTCATGAGATGAAAAAATGTTGCTTTTTGGGATAAATAAGTCTTTTAGATTGCATGATTACTTAGAGAACATGAAGGCCAGAATAGCTACATTCAGTCTTAAAGATAAAGTAGACATTTGGTGGGAAGATGTAAAGAATGTCAGGGGTTGTTAGTGTTGTTGGGAAAAGTATCCAATACGGAATGACCCTATCCCACTCTAAGGGTGATAGTACCTCAGCAACAACCGAATGCAAAGCTATTCAAGATTACTTCTTTATGAGATGTAAGAGAGGGGAGAAAGAGATCCACTAACCGTTATCTTCCGCTAATGATTGATCCAATCTTCCCTCTTTGCTGCTTGCTCCCAGCTCCTTGCTCTTTCACTGGCCCAGCTACACAAAGATCCTGCAAAAGGGCAAGAGAGGGAAACTACAAGAAGCATACATTCATAATTGATTCAAGGATTAGAATAAATCAAATACACAAATATAACAATTCACCATTGAGACACATGCATATAGAAGAACCTCAAATGCTTTATTAATGGAAGAAGTAAAGTTCTGAGAGTGTTACAACCATAAGAGGCCCAATCCAGCAACACCTCCCAGCAGAAAGAAATCTCCTCTTCACCTCCTTCAAGCAAATCACCCAATAGTTCTATACTCAAACCAACAGCACTTCCTTACATTCACCAGATTCCAGCCGCCTTAGACCTCATGAGAGAGCTCTATATATAGGAGTTTTGGAGAAAGGATGAGTCAGCTTGAGGTTGGCATGAAGCTGACTAGTGTCCTCTCCCACTTCAGTTATTCTTCAGTTCTTGAGTCCACTTGGAGGTTCTTGCTTCCACTTGGAGATCTAGATCCTCTTACTCATCACAAGGCGAATTCCCTGATCCAAGTGTCATTTTGGAAGCTTCCTGGGCATTGACACATTGAGGAATGACTGTGCCACTTGGCCAATCTCGCCCAGCGCAGGTAGCCTTCATTAGAGTTGACATTCAGCGCAGGTACAGAGTGGAGCAGTTGACATTAAGCGCAGATGCTCAGTGGAGCAGTTGACATGATCCAGAATTAGCTTGTTTTTGAGTGTTTTCAGGTGGAGAACTGATATTTAGTGCTGTGGTTTGCTGACCTTGTTCCTCTAGGGGTAGGAACAACATGTTTAGGGACTTTGGATCCCTCAGATTATTGACATTTCATGCTTCATGCTGTAAGGCACAAAAATGTCTATAACAGTTAGGTCCCTATAATACTAGTGTAGCCCCCTTATTTTTATTGTTGTGCCCATGTAGCCCCCATATTGTTATTATAGTTCCCCATAGAAGCCCACTATTGTTATTTTTGTGCCCTTACATTATTATATTTATGTAGGCTCTAATTATATTGTGGCCCCTTAGACTCCTATACAAACAAAGGAGGTCTTGTCATTTGTATCATCCAAAAATTGTTCATTTATGTAATGTAAAGGAGGTTTCCCCCTTGAAGAGGATACTTTTTGTGAGCTGGTTGCATAACATTTGGTATCAAAGCTTTGGATTCTAGGGTTTTGTTGCTTCAAACAGGTCATCGTATCATTTTCGCTGTAACTTTTTTTCTACGAAGCTTCATAAGCTAAAATCATGGCAACAGTGGGAGACGAACCCATGACCTTTTCAAAATGACCAAAGACATTCGAAAACAACATTTAGAACTCATGAGGGTCATTATAAATTTTTGGTCATGCCTTTTGGACTTACTAATGCACCTTCCACATTTCAAGGTTTGATGAATTCCATTTTCAAACCCTTCCTTAGAAAATTTGTTTTTGTATTTTTTCATGATATACTAATCTACATAAAGCCTTGGAAGGATCATGTTCAACATGTTGACAGGGTGCTCAAACTATTGGAGGAGAAACAATTATATGCAAAAACCTCCAAAGGTTTCTTTGGAGTACAAGAGGTGGAATATTTGGGTCATATTGTATTTCATGAGGGTGTTAAGGTAGACCCTAACAAAATAAAATCCATTAAGGAATGGAAAATCCCCACAACCATAAAGCATCTTCGAGGATTTCTCGGGCTGACAGGGTATTATCGCAAGTTTGTTAAGAATTATGGGAGATTAGCGGCACCTCTAACATCATTAATGAAGAAAGATGCATTTTCTTGGACTCCAAAAGCAACGAAGGCCTTTGAACATCTTAAAGAGGCAATGTGCCTAGCACCAGTTTTAGCTACGACAAACTTCAATTTTTTTTATTGTGGAATGTGATGCCTTAGGAAATGGAATTGGTGTTGTTTTAATGCAAGAAGGGAGACTCGTTTCTTTTGAGAGTCGTCAAATCAAAGGAAAGTATTTACACAAACCTATTTATGAGAAAAAAATGTTCGAAATACTACATGCACTAAAGTAATGATGACCTTACCTAATGGGAAGACACTTCAAGGTAAAAACAGATCATGATAGTCTTAAATACTTTTTGGAACAAAGATTATCTTCATAAGAGAAACAAAAATGGGTGACACAAATGTTGGGTTATGACTTTGAAATCATCTACAAAAAACGGAAGTAAAATGTTGTTGCAGATGCACTCTTAAGAAAGGATAAGGATGTGGAAGCATTGCTTTGTGCCATTTCTATTATCCAACATGAGTGGATAACTGAAGCAAGGGATGAATGGAAGAATGATGAAGAGGTGTGGTCACTTATTCAAAAGTTGCAACAAGATCCCAGTACATCTGATACATTTAGTTGGAAAAATGATTCATTATGATACAAAGATTTCTTATACATTTGTAAGAATTACCTATTCAAACAAAATATTCTTTTGGAATTACAAACCTCTCTCTTTGGAGGACACTCACGATTTTTAAAAGCTTACCATAGGGTCAAGAAGGATTTTTTTTGGGATGACCTTAAATCTAATATTCAGACGTTTGTGGCAAAATGTTTGGTTTTCCAACAAAATAAAGTTTAGACAATTAAGACCTTGGGTCTGTTACAACTTTTAGCCATTCCAAGTCAGCGTTGGGAGGAGGCCTCAATGAATTTTATCATAGTTTTACTGAAGTTTGAAGGAAAGAGTGTCATCATGGTGGTAGTTGATAGACTTACCAAGTATGCACACTTTTGTGCATTATCTCATCCTTTTAAAGCCATTACAGTTGTTACTGCATTTATGGAAACAATTCAAAAGCTTCATGGAAACCCAAAGATTATAGTAAGTGACAGAGATTCCATTTTCACTGGAAATTTTTGGATGAAATTATTTTCTTGTCTTGGTACTAAATTAACTCATAGCTCATCTCATCATTCTCAATTTGATGGGAAAATAGAGATAGTGAAAAAATGTTTGGAATGATATCTTTGTTGCTTTGTATATAATAAGGAAACACAATGGGTCAAGTGGTTACCTCTAGCTGAATGGTGGTATAACACTTCCTTCCATACTGCAGCAAAAATGTCCCCATTTATGGCACTTTTTGGATATCATCCACCATCCATCACATCATCTTTAAGAGAAAATTCTAAGGTTCAAGAAGTGGAAGATCACATCAAGCATCAACAAAAAGTTCTCCAACTCTTAAAGGATAACCTCACTATGGCGCAGAATTGAAAGAAACAACAGGTAGATCAACATTGTAGTGAAATAAGTTTTGATGTAGCTGACTAGTATTTTTATGGCTACAACCATACAAACAAATGTCTCTCAAGCAGGCTAAGAAGGATAATACATTATCACCCAAGTACTGCAGTCCTTACAAGGTGTTACAAAATATTGGTACTGTGGCATACAAATTGGAGCTTCCTGCATTATCCCGAGTACACCCAGTTTTCCATGTTTCATGCTTAAATAAGGTTATTAGTGACAAGCTTCTAGTTCAAGTGGTGTTTCTAAAACTTGACGAAGAAGGAAAAGCTATATTTGATCATGAAGGAGTCACGGAAACAAGAAGCCAACAATTATGGGATCGATCAATTTCAGAGTATCTCATTAGGTGGAAGAACTTACCTGTTGAAGATTCCACATGGGAGGATGAGAATTTTATACAGAAGAATCCATAACTACTCAAGCATTGAGGAAAACACTTTTTAGAAGGAGAGGAGCATGTTAGGTCCCTATACTACTAGGGTATTCCCCCTTATTGTTATTTTTGTGCCCATGTAGCCCCCATATTGTTATTGTGGTGCCCCATAAAAGCGCACTATTGTTATTGTTGTGCCCTTACATTATTATTTTTATGTAGGCTCTGATTAGATTGTGACCCCTTAGACTCCTATATATACAAAGAAGGTCTTGTCATTTGTATCATCCAAGATTTGTTCATTTATTTAATGTAAAGGAGGTTTTTCCCTCGAAGAGGATACTTTTAAAGTCGTTGATCTATATTTTGGTGAGATCATTGCATAACAAGGGCATTCAAGAAGAGGAGCTGACTTGGAGGGAGTTTGAAGAGATTTTCAAGAAGAAGTATCTATCAGAGAGATACTATGATGACAGGCCAAAATAATTATATGATTTGAAGACGGGATCCACGACTGATGAGGTATACACTAGCAGATTCTTGGAGTTATTGAGATATTTTCCTTATCTTAAGGAGGAGAAAGTGAAGATTCATAGATTCATCAATGGTTTGCTAGTAGAATTCAAAGACAAGATTGAGTTTGATGAGCCTATATCGTTAGAGGAATCTATCATATAGATAAAGCATTGTTATGAGCAATCAAAGTTTAAATATGAGACTAAGAAGGATTGGAAAGGTAATGAGAAGAATAAAGGAAAATTGGATAAGAATCGAACAAGACCTCAAGACACATGTAACAAAGAGAATGTAGCTCTACCTAGGAAGTTTAATGCATATGACAAAGGACGGGGGTTTTAGTCTGAGGAGTAGAACAAGGGTGATGGAAGGAAGCCCTTGCAGTGTTGGACTTGTGGAGGAGAGCATCGCAGGAGAGATTGTCCACATCATCAGTGTGATAAACTGCAGATCTACAGTGCTAAGGAGGCACAAACAGTACGGGTTGTCGGACAAAGTGTTCCTCAGATCTATGTAGCATTGGATAATAGGCAGTCAGATCACCAGGCATCCATTATCAAGATGGACAGTAAGCCTTGTGATCAAGTTGTTTCTATTTTGATTGACCCTGGATATAATAATTATAGTTATGTTAACCCTGACGTGGTGGATAAGTGTAATTTGAATAAAGAAGTGCATGCAGAGTCTTGGTTAGTGAAACTAGCTACAAGTACTAAGAAAATAGTTCATCACTGGGTAAGATCTTGTGCATTTGAGTTGAATGGTATACCTACATCAACGCATTTGAATGTGCTTCCATTGGGATCATACAATATGTTGTTGGGTATCGACTAGTTGTACCTTCATATGACCAAGGTGGATTTTTTTTAGAAGGTCATTAAATGCTTGGATAACAATGGAGAACAAATAAACTTGCAGGGTAAGAAAAGGGCAACATCAGTCAAAATGGTTACAACTATGTAGGAAAAACATAGTCGTAAAAAAGGATGTGTATCTATTTGCAGTACATATTTCTAGTGACAAAGGTAAGGAAGTTGAGGATGCAAATGTCTTGAAGAAGTATCTAGTTTTGCAACAGTTCCAAGATGTATTTTCCAGCAAAGATTTCAGATTTTCCGCCTCACATGGAAGTGGACTTTTCTATTGAGTTGGTACCAGAGGTAGCACTATCACTAAAGGCACCTTACATGATGAACACACCAAAGTTAGTGGAATTGAAGTTGCAGTTGAAGGAAATGCTTGACAAGGGATACATTAGGCCAAGTGTGTTGCCTTGGGGTTCACCAATGTTGGTTGTGAAGAAGAAGGATGGTAATCTTAGATTGTGCATTGATTACAGGTAGCTAAATAAGGTAACCATCAAGAACATGTATCCATTGCCAAGGATTGATAAATTGTTTGATCAGTTGAATGGAGAAACAATATTATCGAAGATTGATTTGAGATCATGATATCATTAGTTACGCATGAAAGAGGAGGACATCTATAAGACTACTTTCCATACCAGGTATGGGCATTATGAGTTTGTTTTAGTTCCTTTCGATTTGACTAATGCTCAAGCTGATTTTATGTGCTTGATGAATAGTGTGTTGCTTCCTTATCTGGACAAGTTTGTGATTGTATTCATTGATGATATACTGATATATTCTAAGAATAAGGAAGAGAATGTCTAACACTTAGCAACAATATTGATATTTCTAAGAGAGCATCAATTATATGCCAAGCATAGTAAACGCAGTTTCTTTTGCACAAAGGTACATTACTTGGGACATGTTGATTCCAAGGAAGGCATAATAGTAGATCCAGAAAAGATAAAAGCTATCATGGAATGGGAAGCTCCTAGGAATGTGGATGAGATTAGATCATTCATGGGGTTAGCAGGTTATTATAGGAGTTTCATCAGGAAATTCTCACAAATTGCTTATCCTATTAGATCCTTGTAGTGAAAAGGTAAAAAATCTGAATGGATGGAAGAATGTGCAACTAATTTTGAGCAGTTGAAGTAATTGCTTACAAATGCTCCAGTTATAAAGATCGCAGATCCATATAAAGAGTTTGTGGTGTGTACAAATTCTTGCAAGAGAGGACTTGGTGGAGTCCTGATGCAAGAAGGACAAGTAGTGTGCCAAGAATCAAGGAAACCGAATGAGCGCAAGCAGAATTATGTGACACATGATCTTGAGCTGGTGGCGATCATTCATGCATTGAAGATGTGGAGGCATTATCTTCTTGACAGGAGGTTTGTATTGATAAGTGATCATATTGGATTGAGATAATTGTTTGACCAAATGAATATGAATTCCAGGAAATCTAGATGGTTCCCAAGATTAGTGAGTTTGACTTTGAGATAAGGTACATCAAGGGTAAAGAGAACAAGGTTGCAGATGATCTTAGCAGAAGAGTACAAGTAAAACACATAACAGATATGGGCTCATACGGGATAGATCTATAGAATCAGATCTTGCAGGAATGACATCAGGATGACAAGTATAGGGAGCTTAGGCACATGTTACAACAAGATACATGTGATGAGGATGTGGACTATCATTTCACATTGGATGGTTTGGTCAGACTTAGGGACGAGATCTATGTGTGCCAGACAACAATGAGCTCAAGAAGCTTATCTTAAGGGAATGTCATGCTAAGTCGTATTTAGGTCTCTCAGGATATCAGAAGACATTGATAGGGGTGAATAAGTTATATTATTGTCCGAATTTGAAGAAGGAAGTGGAAGATTTTGTGGCTAGATGTTTGTATTGTCAATAGGTAAAGGCAGAGTGTAAGCATCCAGATGGTTTAATACAACCGATTTCAATTCTAGAGTGGAAATGGGAGGTCATTTCCATGGATTTCATTAAAGGTTTTTCCGAGGACATATAGAAAACATGATTCTATTATGGTTGTGATTGACAAGTTGACTAAGTTAGCTCACTTCATTCCAGTGAAATCTACGAATTTAGCTAGTGAGGTAGCACATGTATTCATCATAGATATAGTGGGGTTGCATGGTTTTCCAAAGAAGATTGTGTTAAACAGAGATTCCAAGTTCACTTCCAGGTTCTGGAAAGATTTATTTGTAGGTTTGGGTACAAATTTGGCCTCGAATACAACTTATAATCTACAAAAAAATGGACATACAAAGAGGGTCAACAAGATTCTGGAGGACATGTTGAGAATGTATGTTATGCATAAGCAACAAAAGTGGGAAGAGTATCTTCCACTGGTTGAGTTTGCTTACAAAAACGATTATCAGGAGTCATCGAGGATGAGTCTATTTGGGGCACTCTATGGGCGGAGTTGTAATACTCCTATCAGTTGGAGTGATCCAGTGAACATGGTATTGATAGGATTGGATGTGTTGGCAAAAATGGAACATGAAATGCAGATTATCAAGAAGAATATAAAAGAAACATAGGACAGACATAAAATTTATGTAGATCAGCACCGGGTGTTTAAGGAGTTTTGGGTTGGGGAACATGTGTATTTTCACATCAAACCCAAGGAGAGCTCCTTGAGAATTGGGTCATGTGCGAAGCTAGCATCTCGGTATTGTGGGCCTTTTGAGATCCTTGAGAGGATTGGACCAATGGCTTACAAACTTGCACTCCCTCTAACAATGAAATTCCATGATGTTTTCTATGTGTCATTACTTAAGAAGTATGTGAAAGATGTTGATCATGTGATTGACTCGTCTGTATTGCAGGTGGAACCAGAAGGAGAATTCCATACAGAACCTCAGTGCATTTTGTAGATAAATATGCTCATGCCATGGAATCAAGCAAGTTAAAGTGCACTGGAATCACTTTATGCCCGATGAAGCTACATGGGAGATGGCTGATCAAATGCGGGCTATGTACCCTTCATTGTTTACCGATGGAGGAAAATGAGTTTTGGTATATGTACATATTTATATATGGTTGTCATTGTAAATATCGCAACGAGAAGTGTTATAAAGCTCCAATAAGCCGTATGGTTGTCATGTTGGTTTGCTTTTTAGCAGGTTTTTCATTGTAAATACTACAACAAGTTAAGTTATAAAGTTCCATGGGAAATATGTTTGGTTTTCAGTGGCCTTGCAGGTTGTAGGTGTCATTGAACACCGAGGACGGTGTTCCCCTAAGGGGTGGGTTGTAATAGCCTCAAGTTAAAAATCCATGTAATAAAGTTAATAAAGGAAAAATAAGGCCAAGGTCATGGGACATGTATTCCAAGATTAATGTTGGGAAAAAACAAAGTGACAGGGATTACTTGTGATTAATTAATGAGTATGGAAATTTGCAAAGGAAATGAAAAAGGCTTTGGAAAGGCATGAGGTATTTATTGGCATTTTATTTATGAAAATAATGGAAATCAGGAGAAAAGGAAGGTGAAAGGTCATTAGTTGAATGTGAGGAGGAAAATGAAAGAAAATAATGGAAAATGAAGAAAATAGAGGCATCAATGATAGAAAGGCTTATGAGGATCAATTCATAGTTTTTTGCCAGTTTTAGTTGGGAGTCCTTTCTTTAATCTCTATCTCACACTATTTCACACTTAGAGTTTCTTGGAGCACTCTTGGAGCATTGTGGCATACTCTGGATTTGGAGTAAGAAGGCAAAAGGAAGAGCATGAAATCATAAGGGAACATAGGGATCAACAACTAAAACGAGGTTCGCTACCAGGTACTGAGTTGCATGCCTGACTTCCTTGCTATTTTTGACATGCATGTGGTTATTTGGTTATGATCTATCATTGGCATGGAGGATTTCCTAGATTGATAGTGTATTTTCCTAGCTTTTCCATTTCATGGATAACCATGGTGTTGTGGGTTTTACCTTTTGTTTTTGGTTGGTTCTCATGTTCCTTATGGTTTTGGGTTGAATTATTAGTTCTTGGAGCCTTGGTTGGACAAACACTTTGGAAGCCCTGTAACAACTTTGGTTGAGTTACTAGTCCTGGAAGCCTTAGTTGGATAAATTCTCTAGAGCCCTTGGTGGGTTGAGATACTAGTACTAGAAGATTTTATTGGACAAATGCTATGGAGCCAATTGGAAAATGTGGATTGAGATACTAGTCCCTGAACTTGGGTTGGAAAAAACACTCTGGAGGCCTGGACAACTTGGATAGAGACCGATCTAATGATGCTTAGTGATGTTCAACCGTGAGGTGGAATCATTGGTTGACGGTTGAGGTGGTTTGGCCTATGGAAGCTCTGGTTTGGTTTTATTAGTTTATTCCATGAGATCCTACATTCATACTTGGAATATGGCATGAGGGTGATTGGCTGAAAGAAAGATTCGGTTCAGTCCAATCTATGGTTGGGTGGTATTTGGAAGTCCTTGACTTGGTTGGATTTGCATAAGTTAATAAGAGTTATTTTCCTCTTGTGTTCTATGTGTAAATGTAATTGTTATTTGGTGGCTATGATGGTTGTTCTATTATTGTTGTTTATCTGGTTTGATGCTGGTTACAAGCATGGTTGATGACATATTTGAGTTATGACTCTCATTATGTTTTCGTTAGTAGATGAAATGTTAATGAATGAATTACCTTATAGATGATAAGCCAACTATTGTGAGAGGGCATCTGACATTATTGATGATTCTCAAATAAGTATGAGACCCCTATGATCATATATGTAATTATGACCTGTAGATTACATGTTCATGATATGTTTGATGAAATGTATGTCATGGATAGGCTTGGTCAGGTGTTATCACCAAAAAATTGATCGTCTAGCCTAATTTACTAGATGGATCGAAGTACACCATGTAAAGCCAATTTTACCATAGTAAAATTGCTTTCACTGTGAGAAATTACTTAATAAACCACCTTTGTTAAGTAATTTATAATTAAATCCATGAAGAATAATTATATAAATCACTATTTATTTGATTTTCTTCTAGGAATAATTAATTAATCACTAATTAATCATCATTCTTTGTCAAATTTGACTAAATCCCTTATGAATAATTAAATAAATCATTATTTGTTTTTTTTGTCTTAACCAATTTCTTGAGATGATAAATAAATCATTTATTTATTTATTATTTCTAAATAAAAGTTTAAATACTTTTTCCCTCTTAACCAAATATAATAAAATATTCCAAGTAGTTATTCCAAGAATGGGGTTAATAATATTTTATTATTGCTCATTATTTGAGGACAACTCAATATTTTGTTATAAATAGAAGGGGTTTCCATTCATTATTCACTTTTTATTATTTTCATTGCTGCACTCAATTATTTTCATTGTCACACACCATTTCTCTACCATTTGAGTTCTCATTGAGCTCAAACATTTTATTTTGCTGGGTTTTCACATTATAGAGGAGGGAGACTCTACACAAGCCGAAGACATTTGAGGATAGCCAAGAACCCATACCATAGAGGGGGACTGGTAACATTTATTTGTTCCTTTCATAGGTGTTATAATAAAACCTATTCTTTGTATATCTGGTTTCCATTGGATGATTACAGTTATTACTGTTTCTTTTTGCTGTTTAACTATGATTGTAGCATAGATCAAGACTTTGGCAGGTTTTGTTTCTATTAGTTGTTGCAGATCTACAATGTTTAGTAGCCATTTATATTGTTGAGATTGTTTTTCATCCACAGTCTTAAGTGTTTTCTTTTTGTACATCTTTGATAGGAAAACAATACAACAATATTGGCGACTCCACTAGTTTTATACTTCAGATCCAGAAACCTGGGTGACCTTTGGTTTTCAGCTTAGGGTTTCTTCTTTTTCCAGTCTCTTAATGTTTCCTAGCTTTTTAACCCTAGATTTGTTAAATTTCTTACTTCCGCAAGTTTTTAGGACTTTTCCGCAGGTCACAGGAACTAACCGTGACAGAGACAACAATTTTTTCCGAGATTTGCCGACCGGGAATCAAGGAGCAAAAATCATAGTTTTTAGCCCAAAAAGTGCGATATGGAGTCCAAAGCGCACCTTTCAGCCCAAAAAGTGCGATCCCCCCTGAAAACAGGTAAGTACCTACGATTTTAGGGTTTCCAGGTTTTTATCAGATCTGTTTCTGGGTTTTACCGAGAGTTGTCTATTGGGTTGTTTAAGCTCTATCTCATCCAACTTAGGCCTTGATCTACTTTGATTTACTCATCGAAGTGGAATTTATCCCCCCTAGGGCTTCTAGTACGCTTCCACCTTTATAGGAATAGTTTAGTAGAGTGAGTAGTCTAAGTTTCTACAACACTTTCAACCATATTTTCTAGATCTGTACCCTTCTGTTTCAAATATATAAAGATAGTTTGTCACCATCCATAGTTTCATATTAAACCTTGTTTGATCATTGACCTTAGGGTCCCATCGATTGCTCTAGGCGTTTCACCCGTCTCCCTATCTTTTTGCAGCGATCTTCCTCTGTGGTTTTTTGCTATAGCTACACTACTTTCCAACAACCTACTGTCATTTGATTCCAGTCACACCAACAATTAGATCTCTTAACCTTTTTAGTGTGTTTTCCATCGATTTAGCCACCAAACAACATAGTGTTGGCAAACCCTGTTTGGGTGGGGTTTAGTTAATTGTTTTGCTATTCATGTTCTGTTGTTAATTTCAATTTATTTTCAGCAAGATTTTTTCTTATTTTACAAACACGATCTGGGCTTAATCAATAAATACACTTGCACACATAAGCACACCTTAAACGAAGGGCATTTGGCTTACACCGCCAAGCCAATACTTAACATAATAAATTTGTCTCCCCTCATCGAGACAATGGCATATTGTTGACCTCCCTTCACCATTTTTGTGTCACGTGTGTCTTACCACCATTGTGCCACCAAAGCATTTGTCGAAGATACAATTAGACCTTCACCCCCAGTTTCCACTTGGGCATATTACTCCTCTCCACCGGGTTCGAGTTCATAGCCTTGCGAGTCCCCATACCGACTCTTCTCTTGGTTCATCTGATTCCAAGCCTCCTTCACTGCATATCGTCACCATGTAAGGACCCACAACTGGTGCAGGAACCCAACCTGGTGTTGGCTCTAGTTCTAGCCCTGTAGTCACATCAAGCGGAACAGTCTCAAGAACCGTTCCGACAACCCCCATGCTCCCTTTTATGGTTGGGTTAAGTCTACCGGATTTTAGCCAGTTGATAAACAACCCCATACACCACGATGCTGGTTGGCCTGCTATGCCAACTAAGCTTCCCTTAGACATCCCAAAGTTTGAGGGTAATGTTGGAGAGGATCCTACCAACCATGTCCGCTCCTTCCACATGTGATGTTCATCCAACTCCATTACTGACGAGTCCATTCGTCTTCGGATCTTCCAATGCGCGCTCACTCGAGAGGCTGAAAAATGGTATGTAGACCAACCCGTCGCATCTCATTCCATTTTTGCAACGCTTGTTAAGTGTTCCTTTCATATTTCTAGTTACCTCTTCGATACAATACTGGTATGAAGTTACTGACTTCATTCTGTTAGTCCTCCGCCAATCGCCTTTTCAACCATGTTCAAGAGTGGCGTAGAAGGAGGAGCACATGCCATGCCTCGCCCTTGAAAGACCATGTCTATCTAGATTGGTTTCTTAGGAGCCTTTTAGCACCCATAGGAAAAGACATCATGTCCCATTTTCCTCAGACCAATGAAGAAGCTCTCCAAACCGCTGTAAGATATGACCTGATTTATGTGCAATCTGGTTATGTTTATACCGTCATTCCAAACCTTCCCTGTCTTGGAAGTGCCAGTGCACTAAGGGTGCCGTAGATGGTATTGTTGGAACCCTTTCAGACCCTTCGCCATGTACTCTGCAAAGTTATGGCTATCCATAGGGGGACACCAATTCCTATAAAACTTATGTCCCTCCTGCTAGCAATGTGTTTTCAGGGCCCCATCCTGTCTACCAAACCGTTTCTCCTCCTTACGCACAACCAAGCGCTCGAACCCCTCAGTCATTAGCGCCGCAACCTCGCATGCATGCTCAGCCCCAGTAGCCACCACCCCCTCAGGGTCAAGTGTTTGCGCAGCAAAGTGCAACCAACCCACAAAATTCAAAGAAAAAGAATACGGGGAAAGGTAACAAGGGTAACCAGGGTAATCAAGATAATCAACCTAATGAACCCCAGGGGAACCAGCGTAACATCAAAAACTAGCAACAGGGCAGGCAGACCAAGCAGAACAAGGCTATTCATACGAACAAGCCTTGTGCATGTTGTGGTGTACATGGCCATTATAAACATGAGTGTCCTCTCTTACCCCAGATGCACCAAATGTGGTAAGCTCAAGCAACTTCTAGAGGTCAACAATTGCCTCAGGATCCTGCGCCATCTCAACCGGAAGTGCTACCAAATCCTTTCCCTCAGCAAGGATTTGTTGTCGCTCAACCTCATCTAGTTCAAGCAACCCATCTCCCCCAACCTTCTGGTCCTGGTGACTACTATATCCTTATGATGAATTCTGATGAGGTTAACCCCTTCGATATCAACTTGCAAACTCGACCGCGTCAATATGACAAGCCATCGACTTCGTCCACCATTGAGTCCAAAACCAAAGCATTTGCTGAGCCTCTTACGACACCAAATGGTCTGTTACAGATCCATCAGCTTAAAGTTTAGGCCATTCCCAAGATCCCAAAGGGACCATTACGCTGTAATGCAACTTCTAACTGAGCTGACCATACATACAATATAGTAGATGACTTGGTGCAGTCACCTACCACCATGTCAACACTGGAAGTACTCCATTCATGCCTGTCTCAAAAGAAAGATCTACTAACTACTTTGGGTGTAGTAGATCCTTTTGACAATCATTTGATTATCTTCCTAGTTGATACATCAGAACATCCCCCATTGCCTTCATTCGTTGCTTTCCAGATAGCAGTCTGAGTCCGTAATGCCATAATATTTCGATGCATTATTGACGAAGGTGCATCCACCTGTGTGATGTCTGCTGCAATTTGGAAACAACTCAAGTCACCTGAGTTGTCCCCCTCCACCATCACTTTGCGTGCTTGGGACATACACTCCTCTTAGCCCCTTGGCATGTACCGCAACTGTCTAGTGACTCTTGTGGGCAAGGCTGTCCATGTTGATATTGAGGTTATTGATGCCCCTTTGGATTATAGCATTCTCTTGGGTCGTAGTTACACATATGCTATGTCAGCCGTCGCATCTATGGTGTTTCGCAAGATGTGCTTTCCCCATGAAGGGAATATCATTACCATCGATCAGTTGACTTACTACGAGCCGACATTTGTGACCTCCCCCGAGTCCATTATCTCGTTGGTGTCAGATAAGTAGTCTCCAACTCCTCTCACCGGTGTTTCACCCAGAGTCTATAAAGATTCCTCATTGTTGGGTGCTTTCCCTAGTCCTCCCCCTCTCATCTCAGAGCCTAACTCTATGAGTTTTTGCATGTTACAAGTGTCACGGGCTACGCTCAAGCAGTTTGGTACATTCGATCAACAGCTAGCTCCTCAGCACCCTGTTGTTTCCATCCCAATTGTGCCTTCTAGATCCATCCCCCCAGGACCTCCTCCGTTTGTGGGTACCTCTCCTATGTTTCCACTAGGAATTGTTCCTCCAGGTCTCAACCATCCAGGAGCTATTCCGCTGGGACATTACCCTGCAGGCCAGATACCTTTCTTATTTCCCCCTTCGGGAGTATTTTTTGTCCTTGTCATGGATTTATTGGTCCCTCCTAACATGACTTTGGGAATCCTAGTATGGTACATCGATCCCCTTGCAAGCATTCCTTCTGGTCAGCTAAGACCTTATCATACTTTGACCCCGGTTCAACCTGTCCCTACGGCCCCTGGCGCTACTTCAGTTCCATCACAACCTCAACAGGAACCCACTCCTGTTGCACAAACATCCGAACAGGGGGGAAAAGCTAAGAGGAAAGAACCGAAGGACAAGGCTCTCCAAGCTCCTCCAGACCCTAAGGCCCCAAAGCCATCACCTCTGTGTGCTTTGTGTAAAGTTGATGGGCATGACACCAATAATTGTCCCAAGCTTCCTCATCTTAAACCTTTGGTTCATGAAACGTTCTCTAAGTCAAATATCCTTGAAGTACATGTTAACTTTTTGGGTCCACCCAGTAAACTCTGAACGTTTGCGCACAAACCACCCTTGTGCCTTGTGTGATCATCATGGTCATTATTCCCATTGTTGCCATCGTCTCAATGAATTTTGTGATTTCCTTGAGGCGCTTCACGAATACGAAGCCACTCATAGTGGATCATCTACTCCTCTACCCATGGATTCTGGTACCCCTAGTCAACCAGAACGGGGGGGCTCTTATCCCACCATAGTGATCCCTCCCCCAATGTCGAGATGACAGACACCACAGGCCATATCCTTTACCTGTCATCATCCTTGAGTTCCTCGCAGGTAAACCTTTCTGAGGTTTCTGCACACGCTTCTATTGAACCTCTTTCTACAGGATCCCAGGTCTCAACATCTGTAGATCCTCCATCTAACATCTCGTCGTGTACCATTCAAGATGATGCATATGCGAACCTTCTTTCTCAGGTTGATGCACCAGGTACCGCTCTTTCTACCCCTGATTACCCTTGCACTTAGGCAAAGGGGCATATTTCGGAGGATTCTGAAGGCCATCTCCTTCTCGATTCTCCTAATGCACTCTACCTTAAGAAATTTTGCTGATATCATATCTCTTTGATGTGTGTGTCTTTATTTCTGCCATGAAGATAGGTAGATTGCATCATTTCATCCACTCTCTTTTGCACCTTTCAGATGGATCCATCATCCACACCATATATCGGTTATGCCGACGGTGCGAGTCACTTCTCCAAGAATCTAGCCTCGGCAGCCTGGGCCATTTTTACCCCCTTGCATACGTTAGTCGATCTGCATTGGATCTGCCACCAATTACCAGGCTGAATATGATGCAATGATAGTTTGTTAGTTGATGCCCTTGCTCATCGCATCCTTCATCTTCATGTTCGTTTAGATTCCTTGCTACTTGTCATGCAATTGAATGGTGTGTATCATGTGCATAACCAAGTCCTATTTAGAAAATACCTACGAGTTAAGCTGTTGGTACGTGAATTTGAAACCATTACGTTTAGTCATGTACATAGAGCCCAAAATAACTATGTAGATACCATTGCAAATAACATTCTAGACTGGAATTTATCACATGTATCCCATAGAAGACAACCATAAAAATAACACATGTTGAACCATCATCGTCATATAAAAATGCATAATCATATTATGTATTATGTAACTGTTTGGAGTCCATAGCTTTAAATACATCCAGTACGGCCATAACATATTGGGGGGCACATAGGCCCTTACATCTCATTATCATCCTGTTCAGTCTTGAAAATGTCATTCATTTCCATTACACTTTCACTATTATGTCCATTATATCACCTCCATTTCACTACTATGTCACCACATTCATCGCACTTTCATTATCATTGGGCCACATTTATGTTTTTCCAAACTTTATTAATTCTAAGCTTTTTAAGTGAATTTGTGGTTAAAAATTAGAAAATAATGTGCATATGCTTATATCTAACAAATGGGTTGAGATTGTTGACATGTGTAGGTTGAAAGGAGGCTTCTAGAAGACCCTTATGTGGCACTCTAAGGCCAAATTCGAATTTGAGTGGAAAGAATCATGGGATCATGAGGATATGTGTCACATCTCCTAATTATATTGTAACTCTAAGAAGACATGTGTCTTATCAGTTCCTATTTTGATTAGGACTCTAGAGGTGGAGGGAGAGATTCATGGACTCTCATTAATGAAATGGCTTCTCATATTTTTGTATAAATAGGAGATCTCTCTCCTTCATTTGTTAGTCTTTTAGCTTGTGAGTCTTAGCTTGTTAGTTCTTAAGCTTGTTAGCTTGTGAGATGGATTTGGAAAGCTTTGGAGAGCTTTGTTGTACTTTGTAATTTTGAAGAATTTGAATAAAGCTTTGATGCTCTCAACATGGAAGGAGATGTGAAGTAGATGTCATGGAGCATATTAGAATGTAAGGTAGAGTAGATTTCATTTTGTAATTTTGCTTTGATTTCATTATGTTATTTGATTGCTTTCAAGTTTGATAAATTATATTTTCCATTCATGCAATTTTAATTCATGTAAGTGTGTTCAACCGGTTGATTGTAGATTAGTTTTTCTTTACATGTTTTTGCATCAAATAGTGACATGGGATTTACCTCTCTACTGACTTTGTTTTTTTTTAGCTTTCAATTTCAGTTATGCTTTGATTTCAGTCTTATTTATTTGCTTTGTTAGTTACTGTAGATATCAGATTATTGAAGTTATTGATGATTACCTCCAAAAGCCATAGTGAGACTAACTGGCGAGGGGCAGACTATAAATTGATGTGATTTGATTTTATGTTTACTTTTCTGCAATTAGATATCAGATTGCTCAAGTTGTTGATGATTACCTTCGAAAGCCATAGCGAGACTAACTGGCGAGGGGTCAGACTATGAATTGATGTGATTTGATTTTAAGTTTACTTTTCTGCAATTAGATATCAGATTGCTCAAGTTGTTGATGATTACCTCCGAAAGCATAGCGAGACTAACTGGCGAGGGGTCAGACTATGAATTGATGTGATTTGATTTTAAGTTTACTTTTCTGCAATTAGATATCATATTTCTCAAGTTGTTGCTGATTACCTCCGAAAGCCATAGCGAGACTAATTAGCGAGGGGTCAGACTATTAATTGATGTGATTTGATTTTAAGTTTACTTTTCTACAATTAGATATCATATTGCTCAAGTTGTTGATGATTACCTCCGAAAGCCATAACGAGACTAACTGGCGAGGGGTCAGACTATGAAATGATGTGATTTAATGTTACTTTTTATTGGTTTGCAGTTTTTGATTTGTTTGAGTGCAATAGCTTAACTTTTATTTCCAAGCAGCAGAGACAGTGATTTCATGATCAGTGTTTCATCTTTTGCTTGATTAAAGTAGCTGCATACTTACACTTTTGTTTAAGTACTAATTCCATCAATAACATGTTTTAAGATCTTTTGAAGTGCTAAGTTTTGGAAGTTACCATTAGGGACATAGACCTTGTCTTGAAATCTACATCCATACTTGACCTTTAAAAGTATTCTTAAGACCTTAGAATAGGATTTCCATTTGCATTAGATACTTTAGGAGATCAACAAGAACAAAACCCCAAAACAAAATAAAATCTATAAAACAACGAAGTAAGAAAAAGGTTAACTAAGCACATATGGTGCACCACACTTCATCAGTTTATGATACCCGGATTGATACTTTATGTAGAGCAATTTAAGACGTTAAATTGACTAGACAGTTAGTACAGTTGGCTACTAGTACAAAGAAACAGGTTCATCATTGGGTAAGAGCTTGTGCATTTGTTTTGAATGGGATGCCCACCGTAACACATTTGAATGTATTACCGTTGGGTTCATACAATACGTTGTTGGGCATGGACTGGTTGTATCTTCAGAACCAAGGTGGATTGTTTATGATAAAGCCACTGAGTGTGTTGATGGCAATGGAGAACCAAGAGTCTTGCAGGGAAGGAAGAAATCCACATCAGTTAGGATGGTGACAACTATGCAAGAAAAGCATAGTTTCAGGAAAGGGTGAAAGTTGTTTGCAGTACACATTCCTAGTGATAAGGGTAAGGAAGTTGAGAATATGGATGTGTTGAGAAGGTACCCAGTGTTACAACAGTTCAGGGATGTATTTCCTAAGGACATTACAGGCTTTCCACCTCACAAGGAGGTAGAATTTTCTATTGAGTTAGTGCCAGGGGAAACTCCAGCATCGAAAGCACCTTACAGGATGAGCACACCTGAGTTGGTTGAGTTAAAGTTGCATTTGAAGGAAATGTTGGAAAAGGGATACATTAGGCCAAGTGTATCAGCTTTGGGCACACCGGTATTGTTCGTGAAGAAGAAAGATGGTACACTCAGATTATGCATTGACTACAGGAAGTTGAACAAAGTGACTATCAAAAACATGTACCCTTTGCCGAGGATTGATGAATTATTCGATCAACTGAAGAGAGAAACAATGTTCTAAAAGATTGGTTTGAGATCTGGATACCATCAGGTACGCATCAAAGAGGAATACATTTACAAAACTGCATTCCGAACTAGGTATGGGCATTATGAGTTTGTTGTTGTTCCATTTGGCTTAACTAATGCTCCAGCTACATTCATTTGCTTGATGAATAGTGTGTTGTGTCCATATTTGCATAATTTTTTTATTGTGTTCATTGATGATATACTAGTATATTCTAAAAATGAGGAAGAGCATGTCGAACATTTAGCAGTAGTGTTGAGGTTGTTGAGAGAGCATCAGTTGTATGCTAAGCTCAACAAATGTAGTTTCTTTCAGACTGAGGTATACTACTTGGGACATGTTGTCTCCAAGGAAGGCATTGTAGTAGATCTAGAAAAGATAAGGGCCATCATGGAGTGGGTAGCTCCTAAGAGTGTGGACGAGGTGAGATCTTTCATGGGTTTCGCATGTTAATATAGGAGGTTCATCAAGAACTTCTCACAGATTGCTTATTCCATCACATCATTGAAAAGAAAAGGTAAGAATTTTGAATGGACAGACGATTGTGAGGCTAGCTTTGTGAAACTTAAGCAGTTGTTAACACATGCACCAGTGCTACAGATTGCAGATCTGAACAAAGAGTTTGTGGTATGCACAAATGCTTGCAAGAGAGGGCTTGGTGGAGTCCTTATGCATGATGGACAGGTGGTATGCTATGAGTCGCAAAAACTAAATGCGCACGAGTAGACCTACCTGACGCATGATATTGAGTTAGAAGTGATCATACATGCATTGAAGATGTGGAGACACTATCTTCTTGGTAGGAGATTTTTACTTATGAGTGATCACATTAGATTGAGGTATTTGTTTGACCAACCGAATCTGAATGCTAGGCATGCTAGATAGTTGACCATGATCAACGAGTTTGATTTCAAGATTAGGTTGAATCATCAAAGGTAAACACAACAGGGTGGAAGATGTTCTCAGTAGATGGGTATAGGTAAATCACTTGGAAACTATGAGCTCCTATGGACAAACTTACATGATAGGATCTTGCAGGCAGGTCAGCAGGATGATAGATATATGGAGATTGTGCATAGGTTGTAGTAGGATGCTGGTACAGATACAGGTGCAGGTGCACAAGGTATGGATTATTGTCTTACAACAGATGGATTGGTCAGGTTATGATAAAGGATATATGTACCGGATAATAGTGAGCTCAAAAAGGGGACCTTGATGGATTTTCACGGAAACCTTATTTAGGTCACCTAGGTTATCAAAAGACACTGACAACAATAAAGAGATATTATTATTGGTCGAATTTGATGAGGGATGTAGTAGATTTTGTGGCTAGATATTTCGATTGTCAGTGAGTGAAAGAAGAATGTAAACATTCAGGTGGACTGCTACAACTGATTGCGATTCCAGAGTGGAAATGGGAAGTCATTTCCATGGACTTCATCACAAGGTTGCCGAAGACAGTGAGACAACATGATTCCATTATGGTAATTATGGAAATATTAACAAAGGTTGCACACTTCATTCCAGCGAAGTCTACGTTCTCAGTTAGCAATGTGGCATAGATATTCATCTGAGATGTGGCTAGATTACACCATGTTCCAAAGAAGATTGTGTTAGACAGGGATGTGAAGTTCATTTTCAAGTTTTGGAAGGAATTATTTGCAAGTTTGGGCACAACATTGGCCTTCAGTAAATCTTATCATCCGCAGAAAGATGGAAAGACAGAGAGGGTAAATAGGATATTGGAGGACATGTTGAGGATGTATGTGATGCATCAACAATGGAAGTGGGAAGAGTATCTCCATTTGGCAGAGTTCACATACAACATTGGTTAACAAGAGTCATTGAGGATGAGTCCTTTTGAGGCATTGTATGGGCGAAGTTACAACACTCCCATCAGTTGGAGTGATTCGGTTAGCAAGGTATTGATTGAACTAGATATGTTGGCGGACATGGAACAGGAAATGCAGGTGATCAAGAAGAATCTAAAGGCAACACAGGATAGGCAAAAGAGTTATGCAGATAGGAACATGTTGTTTAAGGAGTTCCAGATTGGGGAACAGGTGTACTTGTGCATCAAACCAAAGAAGAGATCCTTGCAGATTGGATCTTATGCCAAGCTGGCACCATGGTTTTGTGAAACCTTCAGTATCGTTGATTGGGCCAGTAGCTTATCGACTTGCATTGCCTCCAATAGTGAAATTCCATGATGTTTTCCATGTATATTTTCTTAAGAGGTATGTTAAGGATGCTAATAATGTGATTGAATGGTCTGTATTGCAAGTGGAACCAGATGGAGAATTCCAGCCGGAGCCTCAGTGTATATTGCTAAAAAAGGTGCTCATGCTCTAGAACTGAGCAATCAAGCAAGTTAAAGTGCAACGGAAGCACTTTGGGCCCGATGAAGCTACATGGGAGATGGCAGATCATATGCGAGCTATGTATCCTTCCTTGTTTGCCGGTTGAGGCAAAGTAGCTTCGATATGGTGGTTTGGTATATGATTTATGGTGGCTTGATATGTGCTTTATGGTGGTTTATATATGGTGGTTTATATATGCTTTATGATGGTTTGGTATATGTTATATGATGTTTTGATATATCCTTAGATATGGTGTTTAGTGTATGTTTTGATATATGCTTTGGTATATGATTTGGTATATGTTTTGATATATATTTTTGGTAATGTTGCTATATGTACACATGTATATGGATGTAAATACCGCCATGAGCTATGTTATAAAGCTCCACTATGTGGTATGGGTGTTATGTCATTATGATTATGTTGTCATGTTACTATGCTATCATGTGGTTATGTTATCATGATGTTATGATGTCATGTGGGTTGGTACTGAGTAGGATGATCATTGTAAATACCATAATGAGCTGTGTTATAAAGCTCCACTATGCGGTATGTTATCTTATTGTCATGATGTTTGTTTTTTCATTGTAAATATTGCATCAAGCTATGTTATAAAGCTCCATGATCAGTATGCCTTATTTGAGAAGGTTGCTGAGGTATACGTGTGATTGAACACCAAGAATGGTGTCCCTGAAGGGGGAGGGTTTTGTAACAACCCTGGTGAAAATTCCATGTAATAAAAATATATAAAGGAAAAATAATAACCATGGATGATGGGACATTTATTCCAAGCTTAATGTTGGGAAAAATCCTAGTGATGGGGATCACTTGTGATTGGTTATGGCTAAGGAAATTGGCAAAGGCAATGACTAAGGCTTTGGAAAGGAAAAATGGAATTTTTGGCACATTTATTTATGAAAATAATGGAAATTAGGAGAAAAGGGAGGTGAAAGGTCACAGGTTGCATGTGAGGAGGAAATTGAAGGAAAATAATGGAAAATGAAGAAAATAGAGGCCTCATTCATAAAAAGGCTTCTGAGGATCAGTTGGTAACCTTTTTGTCAGTTTAGTTTTGGAGCTCTCTCATTATTCTCTCTCTCTCTCTCATACTCTTGGAGACTTAGAGTTTTCTTGGAGCACTCTTAGAGGGTGTGGAATACTTGGATTTTTGGAGCAAGAAGGCAAAGGAAGAGCAGGAAATCGTAAGAAGGCATCAAGATCATCATCTATATCAAATTTGTTTGCAGGTACCAAGTTGCATGTATGTTTCCTTCACTAGTTTTGGCATGCATGGCTCATGTATTGGTTTCTTGGTTGTGATATGTCATTGGCATGGAGGATGGGTGAGATTGACAGTGGATTGCCTAGCCTTTCCATTTCTAGATAGCCATGGTGATTGTGGGTTTACTTTCATTGTTTTTTTGGTTGGTTCTCATGTTTCCTTAGATTGGGTTGAGTTATTAGTCCTGGAACCCTTGGTTGGACAAATTCTCTGGAGCCATGGAACAACTTGGGTTGAGTTACTAGTCCTGGAGCTGTGGTTGGAAAAACTCTCTGAAGCCCTTGGTGGGTTGGGTTACTAGTCCTGGAGCCTTGGTTGGACAAACACTTTGGAGCCCGGTAAAAGCTGTGGGTTGAGTTAGTAGTCCTGGAGCCTTGGTTGGACAAACGCTTTGGAGCCTTGGAAGGCTTGGATAGAGATCGATCTGATGATGGTTTTGTGATGTCTGACCATGAGGTGGAATCACTGTTTGATGGGTTGAGGTGGATGGCCTCTGGAAGTCTTGGATGGTTTTTTATTGATGTGTTCTATGAGATCCCACATTCATGATTGGAATATGGCACAGGGGTGAATGACTAAAGAGAGATTTGGCTCAGCCATTCTACGTTCGAATGGAATGTGGAAGTCCCATCCCGGGTTTGGATTTTGCATCATTAATGAAAGGTTATTTCTCCTTGTATTTCTATGAGCATTTTGATGGATTGTATGTGGTCTATATGGTTGTACTTTCATGAGTATTTTTGCTGCTATTATGTTGGTTATGTATGTGTTTTATGACAACATCCATGTGTGTATCTCATCATGTTTTTACTTGTAACTGAATGATCAATTTATTTATGACCTAATGGATGGAATGACAGTTGATGTGTTGAGGTACCAATGAATCTTAGCGATTCTCAGCTAAGTATGAGACCCCTATGCTTAGAATTGTTAATTACACATGTAGATTACACATTTGAAATATGTTTGACAAGATGCCTGTCATGGCTATTATGGGTCTAGTCAAGGTCTTGAAAACATATTTTCTTAGTACTGTCCTTTCCATGTTATTTTACTAATCTGAAGAGATGCTTCAATTCTAGGTAGTGACTTGGGCTCTGGGCCTAAAAAAGTGGCTCAAATCTCAGAGTCATTGGCATAGCATTGACAATTTTGGTCTCTAGTCACTGGCAGGCAAGCCTGTGAGAGTGACTTTGTGTTGCTAGTCGCACTCATGCCTATAGCATGGGAGCGAATAAGCCTTAAATTGTCCAAAATCTCAGTGGGACCACAAAGCAAGTTCTCTAAAGTATTGGTGTGGTTCTTGAGGGTTCTGTAGCTGATGATTATTGTCTGTATGGTGTGTTTCTGTCAATTCCACTTCCTTAACGTGACTTAGGAGGTCAAATCACATCATAGTGGCATCTCGTCACATGTTTACCCTGGCTAGCCAATTGCTTAGGTAGATGTGGGAGGAGGGTGTTACACATACACACGTATGGTGAAGAAAAGTTGCATATATGCAGGTTATATGAAGCAAAGCCACGTACATACTCGTGTTTGGTGAAGAAAAGTCACGTATGCACAGGTTCTATGAAGAAAAGCCACGTACACACGCAGGTATGAAGAAGAAAAGGCGTGCACAATTTCTGCACCATGTTATTCTAAATACCAAGGGTCTTTACCATGGTATTGACCCATTGTATTGAGCCCATCAGCCGATATTTGATCCCATCAAAGAATACCATCAACATTAGTATGGTTTTGACCTGTGGTATTGGAGAAGGGCTAAGATATATAAGAAGATGAAGATCAAAGTGTTTGAGTGTGCAAGTAATGAATATTTCATGAATAGTTAAATCTGAAGAAAGTGTGCATGTAATGGGCTATTAATGAAGTGTTTGATACAAAAATAAGTATACACCTGAGAATTTGATAATGGGTCAGATCCAACAGATCTGAAATGACTATATAGATAAGGATTGATTTGATCTGTGATATTATTTATGACGCATGTTTTACTATGTATGTCGAGAAATGTGTTTGTTCTGAATATTTGATTTGCAACAAAGTTATAAGTCAATAATTGCAGATCTGTACATGGGTTTGATAACTTGAAAAAGCGCATACATATGTGGGTTTAATGCTGGTAAGTCATGTATCTATTCAAATCTGTATGCAGGTTTGATTCTTGAAAAGCGCGTATACACGCGGAAATGTTTCGTGGAAGGCACATATATAATATAGGGTTTTTGATGAATAAGATGTCTGGTTAGTCTAATCAGTCTTGCTATGTTTCTGTTGTCTGTCAATGAAGTCTTAATTGATGATCTTGGTTTAACAATGATAATTGAAGTTGAATTGATTTATTAAAGAGTGATGATGCTGCTAGTTGTATGTGCATTGAAGATATGTGATGGTTTTGTGATTAGTTCAGAATGATTCAGTGGTTCAGGCTGTAACTTAGTGTCTGTTTCAGAATGATAGCGATTCAGTTTTAGGGTTCAATGCTTTGGTATTTGTACATTGGTATGTTTCATGGAAAGCATGTATATATGTGGATATGCTTTAGTACATTAGCATAGATGATTTTGTATATCTTTGATCAAGGTTTTTAGTGACAAAATCTAGTTTATGTGATGAGTAGTATGTGGATTGGTATTCTGGTGAATGGATTTACAATGATCCAACTTCTTTAGCTATTTGAGAATAATTTGATTGATTTCGGTCTCAGTTGGTTCATTGATTGGTTGATTCAGCTGGTTTAATGGTTGAGTGATTTGTTGCAGTAATCAATTTCATTTTTGATACTTGGTATTGGGCTTAAATGATGGTAGTGGGTTCAATCTGAAAATTTGATGAAACATGGCCTACAAATTTGATGTTTTGGTTCAGGTGGATCCAGTGTGAAAATTTATGAAACGCGGTCCACGGTGGTGTTGTGGGTTGGATTCAAAGCTTCCTTCCAGTGGTAGTTGGTGAATAATATTAGGGGATAGGAGCACCCTTCCGGTGGGTGTTGATAAACAAGATCAGGGGGTTGGAGCTCCTTTCCAGTGGGTATTGGAAAATGAGAGAAGGTTGTAGCCTTTTGCATGTGGGTGCCTATGTGCTGGTATGATTTGCACTAGTACAATATTGTAAGAAGTTTTTCATTATAACAAAATATGAAGACAAATATGACAACAATGGTGGTTTTTTCCCACATTGGGTTTCCACCTAAAAATCTTGGTGTTCATGTGTTGCTTATGTGTGATGGTTTATTATGTTTTTACTACACATGTTTACTGTTTAATTAATTCCTATTGAAGTATTGATACACTAGTTTAAGTTAAACATATGATGAATTAAATGAAAAGTAAGTTAATTGGATACATGCTAGTTTTCTGCATAACAATTGCGTACATACACAAGTTTCTTTCAGTAAATCCACGTACAAAAATATGAGTAAGAAAAGAAGAGGTTTTAGTGAGTTTTAAAATATTGATTCACCCCCCTGTTGGGCACTAAGATGACTCTTTAAAATCAAGTTAATCCTACCTTCATTAATCTTATCAACCTAGGATTCGTCCCTTATTTCAAGGATATCGAAACAATATATGCAAGAATAGATTCTTAGATTATGAAAGAGTGTAAAATGATTGCTACGGAAAATTTACATTAAACATTATCCTAATTCAATCGTTGCAGAGACAAATGATGACAACAAATAATTACTCCTACAATTACAATCTCATGAAAGAAGACTATTTTAATTCATCAACCATTCTATTTATCCTTCAACAAATCCTACGCATAAGGAAGACTAGTAAATCACATGAATGCTTAAAAGTATTACTTCTTAAAGATAACTTACGGAATTCACAAACTCAAACCTTACATTCATGTAACACAATCCAATCAGCAATTTTAGGAGATGCATAACGAAATTAAAAGATACAAAATTCAATCGATTATCTACCACAAAAGAAAAGGCAAGTGAATAGAAACACAACTAATGCGAATGTGGAAAAGTAACTAACTAATAATGATACATAACAAATAGTAGAACCTCCGGTGACTGGGCCCACGGTCTCCATAAGTACTGTCTTAGATAAATTCGATACTGAGGACTAAGGTAATATCTTGCACAAATTCATTAACTTCAAAGAGTTTTACAATGACCTTGAGAAAGCTCAAATTCATATTGTTGTATGCAATATGTAGTGAAAAACTAATAATAAAAAAGATCTTACGTATTTTCACTTACTGTCTTATATATTACATTAAAAACTGAATATGGAGCTATCCTGAGAATCGACATATTCTCAGGATTGCTCTTTTAACCATAAGATCCTCGAATAGTAATGATTAGTTTCCTTTGACTTCATTCTTCGATCACGCTCAGGTTTCAAGCTGTAATTTACCACAAATAAGGCATTGCTGATCCAAAATCTTGCTCCAATATCTCGAGGGAACATCAATCGTTTGATTGGACTGATCTGCATAACAATTTACTCAAATTATAACCTTTTCGATATCTAAAAGACTCAAATACGAAGAAGAATTATACCATTTTCATGGCCCAACATTCCCCACAACTTACCTTATTGCATGTACTCATGCAAAAAGATGATTAACACATAGCAAGGTCAACGAATAAGCTAGGTAAGAATGTTCACCATACTTCCGAAATCTGTTCTTGTTTTGAAGAACCTTGAAAGATTCATTTTACCCTCTTTTAGAAAGTTCATATTAAAAATTGTAACCATCTGGAGGATACCATATAATAGGGCATATGTACCGATACCCAATCCAAGCGGGTCCTTCAGACAAAACCATATGACTAGAACGTTGCATCCAATTGGCTGCTGCCTGAAAATTCCAGTAATTAAAAGGCTCTATGTTTTTTACCTCATTAGGAGATGCCTTCCATCAATGTTGTGCTTCCCGCATGGCCTCCTCTTTAATGTCTTCGAAATACTCTAGACCTGCTATAAGAACATCTTTATGCATGGGGGATAAAGCATAAACAACCCTAGGTCGTTCCATGAACCTTTTATGCTTTATAAAAGTTCACAGTGGACTGTTAGGTTCTCCTCTGACCCAAAGGTCTAAACCATTCTCCCTTCTTTGGAATATGCTATAGGCCTTATCCCATCTGATTTGATTCCTAACATAGGATATGAAACATTAAAATTTTACATCCCCAATAAAAGGATTAGGGTTCTCATTCTTCTGCTCTTCCAGAAAAAAAGTTATGCATGTAAAGTTCACATAAGAAATACCTGACATTATCCTTCTACTCTCGAAAACACTTAATAAAATCAGAAATAGTAGTGAACTCAAAAGGTTGGCCAGACCATATGGCTTGTACTTTCAGTAATAAATATCATTCAAGTAGAAACAGGGCATAGTTTTTAGCTGGAGATCTACAAGACAATGCATCAGAGTACACAAAGCATATTTCCTTGGTTTGTTCCAAAGCTTTTTGGAGCTGCCCTCGTAATTTCTTTGTTTTCTTTTTCTCCATTCTAAGTTTGGCATGGGTTTCATCTTCAGTAACGACCAATGCTTTGTACTTTTGTAGCAACTCTTGGTGTTCTGCCCGAGGTATTACCTTCTCTCGGTATTGGGTCAAAAGCTGTTTATGCCTTTCCAATTCCCCATTTAATACTTGGATAATGGTATCCTTACTCAAGTGAGAATAGGGAAGCACTACTTTAGTTTTTGTAGCACTGTTAATAGTCATCAATAGGCCTGTCTGGCTTGCTTCTTCTAATGTAACCGTAGAAGGATTGATATCTGTTTGAATTCCCACAGAATTAGTTGGAATATCCCCAGCTAGAATTTCTGCATGGTTAATGGGAATTCCTTCAGTCTAAGTTTATGCATGATTAATGGGAGTTCCCTCAGTTCGAGTTTCTGCATGATTAATGGGAGTTCCCTCAGTCTGAGTTTCTGCATGATTAATGGGAGTTCCCTCAGTCTGAGTTTCTGCATGATTAATGGGAGTTCCCTCAGTCTTATTTTGTACATGATTCAATAAATTCTCACTTTGGACTCCAATTTTCACAGTTTGTATTTTCTTTCTACAACATCCTCTAGAGTTTCTAAGCCATTTTCTGAGTTGTTCAATCCTTTTTATCAGTTTTTATTTTTATTTTCTTACTTTAATAACTTGATTCTCTGCCTATTCCTTTATTTTAATCCTTCAGTAGGTTGTAAAATTGGTGTTGTAGATAAAGATGGAGCAATAGTGACATTTTCGTTAGGAGGTACTTCAAACTTTTCAGAATTTTCATCAATCAAAATTGTAGCAATTGAGTTATCTTCAAAATTCTGATTATCAGGGGTCAATGGAATGGTCCCTTCTCTAGAAAAGTATGGTTCTTTCATAGTTTCGACCGATTTTCTGAATGTTCCTGGCTATGCATGCTTCGTGAATATGGAAAGATCTCAGTATTATCAGAATTAGGGGTAGAGGCCACAAAAATAAACAGCTGGTTCATATGGGTTCTCAAACTAGTCTTCATTCCCTTTAGAAGAAAAGAGGGATCCCATATTTTCCAAGACTTGGGCTATTTCCTCTTCACAAATTCGGGTTGAGTTAACTAGCTTCTCCATAGGGGATTCTTGAGACAACTCATTATGTGACGCATGTTCAACAGACCCTATAGGCTACTTTTCCCTGGCTAGTCTTTCAAACCTTCTATGCTTAGCTGGAAAATAAACTAGGACATAGGTTACTCTCTTTTCAACTCTAGTCAAATTATTCAGCATTGGGGTTTGGCTATCACTTTCCACTCTTGGTTGATTGTTTACTAGTTCAGGGGGATCATTTTCCGTGTCTCACTGAATATTTACTAGTTCACAGGGAGTATTTTCTTCCTCACACATTTCTTCCACAGATGGCAGGTCATTAGATCCAAAAAAATTGTCCCAGCTTAATTGTGATAATTCCAATTCCCTACTGACTATCAATTTGATTAAACAGTGGTGACTGACTATAACACTTGGGTCCTTAGCTCTACCCAATATACCAACAACTTCATGTAAAAGGAAATTTAGAAAGAAAGGCATGTTTAATACTATTTTCTATTTTAAATTTGCCAATAGTTTGAGATGGCGTGGTCTTATCGCATCGTGGTGGTCGTCACATGTAATGTACCTCTGGATTGTGTCTACAAGCTCCTTCCATGGTTCTCCAAATGAAGCAGGGTGGAATCCTTTTCCTTTGCGGACCAATTCTTCACTCGGGTCTGTAAACAATTCCATCGTACTTTGGAGTCCGGTGTGCTTGTCTATCCATTTCTCTCCTTCCGTGGAGAGACTTGTAACTTCCGCTAGGATCATTTCATTGACTGGTATCCGCTTACCTTTAACCGTTGTGACTTCATTATGCAAATTCTGTAAAAATTCTAAAGCCAACCCACCCTCTCTAAGATTCTTTGGGCTTTCTCAGTCACCTGTAGTGTAACAAGCTCATTTCAGATGGATTTACCCCCCATTGTTGCTGGTTTGGAAGAGATTGCTGCAAAGAAATTATATGCAAAGTTGTTTCAATCTGGAATTCTTCTAATAGAATGAGCAATATGGCAAAGTAACATTGTCTAGTGTGCTTTTATGTGATGAAACTTGCCATATTTGTTAATTGTGCTTATTCATGTCATGCATGTGCTATGCCTTACAGGGCCCAATAGGAAAGGTCGACCACGACCGGAAAAGTTATGGAAATTAAATGTTCACACGGAAGCAATCATTATCGCGAAGGGGAATGGTCAAATTGGGCGCAACCAGATGGAAAAATTAATTGACTGTCATCAATGTGTGGATTGTTGATGTACAGTAATCATTAGGAAATTTTAAAAAGCACAATTATAACGATATTCCATGTGTAAAAATATTTCCTTAATAAATAACCTTTGAACATCATAAAAGCATATATCAGGCGACATTCCTTTATAAGTAAAATGCATATTACGGAGGTCCGAAAGTTTAGAATTTGTTCATGTCATAGTTAATATACCACCTTTAGTTGTTTTCTAAAAAGATAAGTGTAGATATTGATGATGGTGATCTCTTTATTAAGAAAAAGGAGGACTAATGACATAATCATGATAAGGCAATTCAAGATATATTCCAATGCCACAGGTAGAGCCATTGCTGCTAGCAAGCATCCATAGCCTCGACAAGGTTGCCTTTTTAACTTGTAGATGAGCCAGTGTCCTATGAATGATAGATCATATTATTATTTAAATGATTTTTCTCAAAAGGTCATTGTTCTGGCGTGGTGACTAGATAACAACAATGCCACTCACTGGATCATAACGAAGTGAACAAGTTGACTCGTGATGAGACCTCTTGTCCTTTTGACACTAGCGTCAAAGGCCATTACCCTGGTTTGGTGGCCATAGTGGGAATGTCACTTATGTTATTGTCCTATGATTGTGGTGGGTTGGCTCGTGATGAGACCTCCTATCCTTTGAGAATATCTAACTTTAAATGTCATATTTCTTTGAAAACTAATATGTTTATCGTCAAGGGTGGCTCATCATCTCCTTAAAATTTTAAGTAAGGCAGAAGGAAAAAAGATAATTCCAAATAAAGTATGTATTAGTCCTTTTTTGTGTTAGAAGAGAATCACCATTTAAAGATGTACACAAAAGATGAAACTACAATGGTGGTGATCGATGATGAACAATTTATGATTCTTTTAGAAAACTTTGAATATAAAACAAATATTTAAATTGATAGGATGTGCCAGAGGAAAAAAATGTTCTTCATAATTTGTTACATAAGACATTATTCTTGACACCATGATAGATTAAAGATCAATTCTTTTTAAGTTCACTTTTAAAGATTACCGTCAATTGTATGGAAAATAGAGACAACTTGGCACAAAGGGAACAAAAACTGTTCCGAAAGGAATCAACAATTAAAGGGAACAACAACGACAACTAAAGGAGCAACAAATTGTGCCAAAGTGAACAACAACTGTGCCAAAGGGAAAAACAATTGTGTTGAAGGGAACATCAGTTGCGATAAAGGGAACATGAGTCGCAATAAAGGGAACAACAGTCGTGATAAAGGGAACAAAAGTTGTGATAAAGGGAACAACAGTCGCAATAAAGGGAACAACAAGTGCTTTAAAGTCTTTTATTCCCTTTTTCTTATAAGGAAAAGGACAAGGAAAGAAACAAAAAGAGAGAGAAAAAAATAAAGAATAACTTAATCGACTCTAAAGAAAATATATACAATATATACAAGATGATAAAGAAAATCAGATTTTTAAAGAGATGGAGCTACTGGGTTGCCACTGTAGTTAGCTATAATCTAGAAAGTAGGACCATTACTTACCTCATGATATAAAGACTCCTTCATGAGTGGTTGGTGGTAAAGGCGTAATCGATGTTCATTTGCTAAAAAAGAGGTACCAGATCCGTCAATAGTGTTTAGAGTTATGGTACCATTATTGTGGACTTATTCGATTTCATATGGCTCGAGCCACCTTGTCTGTAATATCCTTGGAAAATCCTGAAACCTAGAATCATATAGCAACACCCAATCGCCTTTTTGGAATTATTTCTTTTTAATCAGTCAATCATTCCATTTAGCTCTTTGTTGTTGTATAATAGTAGTGCGTTCAACAACAAATAGACGTGCTTCATCTAACTCATTAAGTTGTTGTAGGCGTTGGGTTTGTGCTTCTGTCAGATCTATTCCAATTTCCCTTGCAGTCTTGAGAGTTTTTATTTTGAATTCTCTTGGAAAAATTGGTTGTTTTCCGAAGACAAGGGGATATGGCGAGTGACCAGTAGTATTCCTCCATGTTGTATGATAAGCCCATATGGCTTCAGGAAGCTTGGCTGCCCAATTTCGATGATTTGCGGATACGGTTTTGGTTAGAATTGCCTCCAGGACTTTGTTAGTTCTTTCCACTTGTCCGTTTTCCTGGGGATGATATGGATAAGTAACTCTATGATTAATATGATAGTTCTGGAGGGTGGCCAAAATTTTATGTCATGTAAATTGTGGCCCTCCATCTGTTATTACTTCCCTTGGTAATCTGTATTGCACAAATAGTTCGAACAAGAAATTAATCACTACCTCCTCCGTGGCTCTTCGAAAAGCTACTGCTTCGACCCATTTAGTTACGTAATCCGTGCAAACCAATATGTACACTTTCTGATTTGATGGTGGGTTGAAGGGGCCAACAAAATCCAGTGCCCATATTTCAAATGGTTCCACCACCACTTTCGGTTGTAAGGGAATTTCGTCAGCTTGGCCAGGACGACCCATCCGTTGACAACTATCACAGGCTTGAACATACCTTTTTGCATCCTTAAATATTGTGGGCCAATAATAACCCATTTGAAGAACTTTATGTCTAGTCTCGCAGTCTGCAAAGTGTCCTCTATAGGGTTCGTCATGGCAAGCCCTTAGAACGTCATCTAATTCATCCTCTGATGCACCTTCGAATTTGAAAATTAGAACCAGTGTGGAAAAGATAACCGCCGATCCAAGAAAAGCGTACGCTACGCTGTATGATCAATTTCATTTCTCGCGGTGATAGATGTGTTGGAAATTTCCCTACTACCAAGTAATTTTCCACATCATCATACCACAATTTTTTTATTGTTACTGCGAATAGGTGTTCGTCTGGAAATTGGTCATCTACCGACTGACAGTCGTCTACCTTAGGTACTCGAGATAGGAAATCTGCCACAAAATTTTATTTTCCTAGTCAATCCTTAATGGTGATATTGAATTCCTACAACAACAATAACCATCAAGTCACCCGACCATTAGTAATGGGTTTATTAGCTAAATATCTAATAGTAGAGTGATCAATGTATAGAAAAACTGGATAGCCTGTTATATAATGTCAGAATTTATTGATAGCATGTATAACAGATAAAAATTCTTTTTCCTTTATTGTATAGTTTAATTCGGCAAGAGTGAGGTTTTTGCTGATATAATAGATAGCATAAGGTTTCTTGTCTTCCTCTTGTCCAAGAACAGTGCCTATGGCTGTGTCCGATGCATCCATGGAGATGTGAAAAGGTAGCTCCCAGTTTGGTCCTCTTAACACTGGTGTTGTCGAAACGATTTTCTTGAGATATGCGAATGCAACATCAAAATTGTCAGGCCATTCAAATTCTACATTTCCTGTTAAAGTATATAAAGGTGAAACGATCTTTGAAAAGTGTTCTATAAATCTGTGATAGTACCCTGCATAACCGAGAAAACTTCGTACCTCAGTTTGTGTGAGGGGTGTAGGTAACTTAAGGATTACCTCAATTTTAGTTGGATCCACCTGAATCCCTGTAGCAAAAATATAGTGCCCTAAAACAACACCTTTAGTCATCATCATATGGAATTTTTCATTGCTTAAACACATTTTGGTAGCAATACATCGTTCAAGGAATTTTTCTAAATTTTTCATAGCTTGATCAAAGTCATCCACAAACAGGATGAAATAATACATATACAACTTGGGTCCTTCATTGATTAGGTTGGAGAAAATACTCAAGATTGATCTTTGGAACGTCAATGGAGAATTGCATAGTCTAAAGGGTAAAACCCTGTATGCGAATGTACCCCATGGGCAAGTAAACTTGATTTTATCTTGATCTTCCAGAGCGATCTAAATTTGATTGTAACCACTGAAACCGTCTAGAAAATAAAATAATTTCTTCCCAGATAAAGTATGAAGGACTTGGTCTATGAAAGGAAGGGGAAAATGGTCTTTTTGGGTGGCTTTGTTGAGTTCCCTATAATCTGAAAAAATTCTCCATTTTCTGTTTTTCTTAGGGACGACTATTAACGGGGAAACCCACTGGCTATCTGAAATTGAGTATATGAAGTTTGCATTCAACAATTTCTGTAGTTCTTGTTTCACAATATCCTTGAGGTGCAGATTCAATCTCCTCTGGGGCTCCCAGATAGGACGAGCATTTTTTTTGATATAGATATGATGGGTGCACAAATTTGGGTCAAGACCTTTCATGCCTGAATAGTCCCAGGAAAAATCCTGCTTTTACTTACGAAGAAGCTGAATCAATTTCTGCTGCTGATGTTTTTCCAGATCAACATTAATATTAAGGGTTTTTCCTGGTTCTATTTCAATTGGAATGCTGTTATGGACTGCAGTTGTGGAAATATGATTGTCATTTAAATTCTTTAAGGGGTCTCCTTGTGGATCATTATCAAGCATAGCTTTTATCATTTGGCATGTTGGGTTTCTGATAAAAATTGGTTTATTGATGAAGCTGTTGATTACATCATCTTCTGATTGATTTTTAAGTCCCAGATATTAATCTAAAGAAAGGGGAGAGCGCAGATTTTCTTCTTGATATCTAAGCGGGCGTAACTGGAGATTTTTGGAGGCAAACTAGGTTGACCAGGAGGATACAAAATAAGGTTTTTGATAACATTTCCTTTCACAATCGTCATGTCGCCAATTCGACATCCTATATATGCATCAACTGTTGCTAACCATGGTCATCCTAGTATTAACGGATGTCCATCTAGTCTACTTCTCGGGTTGATGACCAAGAAGTCTATAGGATATTCCAAGGAGTCTATAGAGACAATAATGTCTTCCAAAGTTCCTTCTAGCTTGACCACTGACCTATCAACTAATTATAGTAGGGTTGAGGTTGGTTTTAAAGTTGTAATACCCAAGACATTATATGTTTTGTAGGTCAGAAGGTTAATAGCTGCTCCCAGGTCTACCAATGTGTTTGGAAAAGTGCAGCCTTGTATTTGGATAGTCACGACCAGACTTCTTGGTTCTTCATATTTAACGAGAACTCGTTTTCCTAAAATAAGGTCAGATAATGTTCCTACAATGTGAACTATGGGTGGATCTTTTAGTTTTCTCCCAGGCTTTTTGCCACATAATTTCTTGATTGTTTTGGCGTAAATCGGGATATCTCGTATAACCTGCAGGAGTGAAATTTTTATACATAGATATTTCAACTCCCCTACAATATCAAACGCAGAGTAGATGGTTGGCTTAGTTATTGTGAGTCTTTCAGGGAATGGAGGGCAAGTAGTTGTGATTTTCTCATGTTCATGTTGCTCGACTGTGTTTCCTATTGGTCCTGTTTTTTAAATAACCACAGTCGAAGGATTTATCATAATTTGGTATTCTTTATTGTTTCTTGTTCATGATCATTCTGATTTTCTTCAAGAGAAATAATGCGTCCAAATCTCAGCCGGATCTCATTACATCCTAAGGAATTTGTTTCATAGATCGGATTCACAACGAGTTGCACGTATTGGATAGGTATATTATTTGGGATAGGATATGACTGAGCTAATAGTTGAGGATGCACCCAAGTTTGGGGATTAGGAGGCAACTGAAATGGAGCCTACAGTGTTGGTTGAGGTTGAGGGATCGTCCCCATGGGTGGATTTACCAATCTCGTAGGGCTCTGCCAAGTTTGAGGCCATATTGAATTATGCGTAGGTGTATTCTACCATTGCGAGGGATAGGAATTGGTCACTGGATTCTACCATAATGGGGTAGGATATTGTGAATTTGGCCATCTTGATCCAACAAAAGATTAATTTGGCCATGGTGATGTAGGATATGATTGGGATTGCCAAGTGGGATTGAAGGGTGATTATCCCTACCATGTGTTTCCAAGATTATGTTGTGGAATATACTGCCCAGAATAAAATAAGGAGGGATCTTGCATCATACTTGAAGGGCGTGATTTCCATGGTCGACGTTGAGTCATCAAGTATGCAGGTTCTGTTTCCTCCTCGGCTTCTTTAAATACAAATTTTAATCCTGGAAGCGACAGACACTATTTTGTCGAATGTTCCTTAGTGCAAATAGCACAAGTTCGAACCATGTCCAGCGGGCATTCCCTTTCAATGTGTTTCTTTTGGAAACATGGACAGAATATGGCCAATGCTCGATCTGCCTCATCTTGCTTCTATTTGGCCTACAAAACATCTAACTGTGTAGTCAGTGTGCCCAAAATGTCAGTTTTAAAATCTTCTAAAAGATTACCAATTTCTGTTTGCGTTACACCACCACCTGTGGTCTTACTGATTCGAGTGAGGGGATCCCGTATTCCATATCTGGCTCGTGTACTGCCACGTGAACACCTGATACACAACTTAACAATATTATCATATTATTCTTGGTAGATATCACCTTGGCCCATTAAATTCAATGTTTCTATCCATTCATCCTTCATGCCTTTTATTAAAGCAACTTTCAGTACTTCATTTGGTAAAGTAGTATAAGGTGATCTTTGTAAGTTGTACTGAAATCTCTCAATATATTCTTCTAAGGTTTCATTGTCTTTTGCAGTCATTTTAAAAATTTCATCCTTTAGGTCCCTGGTTCGACAATAATCCTGGTATTTAGTGAGAAAGGTATTTTTCATAGCATCCCAGGAATTTATAGTGCCTCCTCCTAAGCCCATAAACCATCATAATGTTGCTCCTTTTAAAGTAGAAGGGAACAATTTCAATTTCTGCGGATCGGTGGTATAATCATAACCTTTGCACAACACATCGAACTCAAATAAAAAGGTGTCTAGATCCTCTGAGGTCATCCCATGAAAGGTTGGGATATTCTGTAAAGGGATAGCCTTCATTGGGGCATTAGCCACTGGGTCGACAATAGGATATTCCAATGTCGAAGTTTGGTTTTGTTTCCCTTGGGTTTCCATTTGATAAAAAATATGCCAGTAATTTTCAAGGATTTCTTGATCAGGAGGTATTATTTGAGCAGGGAATTTATGGATATTACTTGGCTCTCGAGGGGGTTTTACTATGCTACCTAAGTCTGGGATCTCTGGTGGTTTCTCTTCTATCGAGATCATAGGAGATCTTGACCCTAAGGATCGTGGATCTGCTCCACTGGTTTCTCCTGCTTATTTCAAATTGCAAGAATTTACCTCTTGTGAAGGAATTGAGTATTGAATAAATGTGCTTTGGAAGATTTGCTCAGATCCTTTAGTTTTACTGTGAATCTCAACATGAGTTGCATATGGTGATTTTGTTACTTGAGGGATTACGATAGAGACCTTCCCAGATACTGTTTGAGGTCCTACTGATGCTTGAGATTTAGCTTTTCGAATAATTTCGTCGATGAAGGTCGCTCTCCCAAGGCTCATCAGTCCCTGGGTTTTTGTGGTTTTTGATACTGGCTTCTGTTCTGTTACTACCTGATTCCTATTATTTTTCTTAGTCATACACACTTACATAGCCTAATTGTATCAATCAAAAGTGGGCACTAGGTGCAAGATTTTTACTTGTTGCATGTGTAGGTTCTTACCTTCCGTCTTCAATACCTAGCCTCCCAAAGATACAACCTATGATTTGACAACCTCCCCGACAACGATGCCAAAATGTTGGGCACTAAGATGACTCTTTAAAATCAACTTAATCCTACCTTCATTAATCTTATCAACCTGGGATTCGTCTCTTATTTCAAGGCTATCGACACAATATATGCAATAATAAATTCTTAGATTATGAAAGAGTGTAAAATGATTGCTACAGAAAAGTTACATTAAACATTATCCTAATCCAATTGTTGGAGAGACAAATTATGACAACAAATAATTACTCCTACAATTACAATCTTATGAAAGAATACTATTTTAATTCATCAACCATTCTATCTATCCTTCAACAAATCCTACGCATAAGGAAGACTAGTAAATCACACGAATGCTTAAAAGTCTTACTTCTTAAAGATAACTTACGAAATTCACAAACTCAAGCCTTATATTCATGTAACACAATCCAATCAATAATTTCAGGAGATGCATAACAAAATTGCAAGACACATAATTCAATCAATTATCTACCACGAAAGAAAAGGCAAGTGAATAGAAACACAACTAGTGCGAATGTGGAAAAGTAAGTAACTAATAATGATACATAACGGACAGTAGAACCTTCGATGACTAGGCCCACGGTCTCCATAAGTACTGTCTTAGATAAATTCGATACCGAGGAGTAAGGTAATATCTTGCGCAAATTCATTGACTTCAAATAGTTTTACACGATGACCTTGGGAAAGTTCAAATTCAGATTGTTGTATGCAATATACAGTGAAAAAGTAATAATAAAAAGGCTCTTATGTATTTTCACTTGCTATCTTATATATTACATTAAAAACTGAATATGGAGCTATCCTGAGAATCGACAGATTCTTAGGATTGCTCTTTTAACAATAAGATAATGATCAGTTTCCTTTGACTTCATTCTTTGATCACACTCAGGTGTTGATCTATAATTTACCACAAATAAGGCATCGGCTAATCCAAAATCTTTCTCCAAGATCTCGAGGGAACAACAATCGTTCGATTGGACTAATCTGCATAACAATTTACTCAAATTATAACCTTTTCGATATATAAAAGACTCAAACTAACTATATTATCTTCAACTCGCTTTCATTATCCTTTTTCTCTTAAATTATTACAAATTAAAGGAAAACTGCTAAAAAACATAACGTTTATTTAAGGAAATAGGGAGAAGAATTATACCATTTTCATGGCCCAACACCCCCCTCTCAGTATTTTTCCCAACAACTTCTACTTCACAAAATTGGATTGGGGGCTCAGATGGTAAGATGGATAATGGCGTGTGTTTCTTCAGTTAGTTTGTCAATCATTATCAATGGAGCCCCTACTAATTTTTTCGAAGCAACTCGAGGACTAAGACATGGTTGTCCTCATTCTCCCTATCATTTCTCACCGGTCATTGAAGGATTGAGTAGGGGTTTTATCAAAGCCAACACTAAGAATTTTCTTTCACGTATTCATATTACTCTTTCCAAGGTTGTTACTCATTTACTGTTTGTTGATGATGTGTGTTGTTTCTAGAAGGGACGACTTCTGAATGACATTGTTTTTCAAAAATTTCAAACAAATTTTGCAATGATTTGGGGATGGTTACTAGTCTAGAAAAAACCCTCTGCCTTACTAATAATATGGAAGCAGGGGATGAAGCCTTACAAAGAAATTGGAGAATCACATTGGGCTTTGATGTAATTGTTGGTTTTCTCAAGGTGGGAGGCTAATTATGGTTAAGGTGGTTTTAGAGGCCATTCCAGTTTAATGGATTTCTCTTGTTAAATTTCACAGGAGCATTCTAAAATCCGTTCGGAAAATATGTTTTCAATTTTTGTGGGCCAGTGAAAATAAGAAATAAGAAATATCCTTGGTCAAATTGGAAGAAATACCCATTCCTAAAAAGAAAGGTGGTTTGGGTATCCACAATATTTTTATTTTCGCTAATTCCATGGCAATAAAAAGTAGCCCGCCTATGTTTTTTGAAGGGAATTTATGGAGTAATATTACGATGGCTAAATACATTAGTGGTACTACAATGGATGATTGTATTAGGTACATCAATAGGATCCCTTTGAAAGGATTTTTAATCTAGAAAAATTTCGCTCAGACTTTCTTTGATAGCTTGGAAGATGTGTTTTAGTCAACATGTCAGACTGGGTTTAGACCCATGGATTGGCTGTGATGGTTCCTATCTTTTATTGTAAGATTTAATAGATTACTTGACTTAACTAGGGATGAACATTTTGGAAGATGTGGGTTATGGTAGGAATAACAACGATATTCAACTATGGATGGACTCTAATGATTTATCTATTCTGGGTACTTTGGTTGAGGAATGACACAGTTTCACTCATGGACTTAGAAAAGTTGGTATTCTTTTACAGGAGGAATGCATTCATCAATTAGTATAGTCTCGCAATGTATATGATGGTACCATTACAACCAAATCTTCCTATGAGGCATTTTTAGGTCAAAGGGATAATTATATTGGTCATTGGTGGGATAGATTTATTTGGAGAAGCAATGGACAATTGAAGATTCAATTTTTTTTGTGGCTTGTTTTTAAAGGTAAAGCTATAACTTAGGAAGTCTTTAAAAGGAGGGGTTGGAAAGGTCCCAACTTTTGTGTTTTATGTAAGATGAATAAAGAATCGACCAATCATCTTTTTATTTCTTGTTCAGTTACAATGGAAATTTGGTAGCTTGTTATTAGTTATTTTCAATTAAAATTAGATTGATTTGGTTTGTCTTTAGAAGCTTGTTTATGGAACTGGGTTAAAAACAATACTTGTTCTAGATTCCATTACCTGTTGGCCTATGTTTTATGGGGGATATGGATTCATTGGAATAAGGTTATTTTAGAAAAATCTTAAATTAATCTCTTTATGATTGCCTTAAACATTAGGAATAATTTTAATGTACAGGTTCCTAATCAGATTTCAGCTAAGCAGAAATTGGATAGAGTGGTTATCAACATGGATGTTTATCCAAGAGGCTCCTTTTATGGAGCCCGTGGCAATGGAAACTATGGAGGTAGTATGGTAATTGAGATCAATCATTATTATAATATGTAGATGAAGTTAGGAAGTGGGCCTAGTATTGTTTCTAAGGCTAAGTTATTGGCTTGTTGAGCCCTTCTTAAGATTGCAACTCATGAGAAATTTTCACAGTTTTTCACTTTTTGGGATTCCAAAAACACTATTGATTGGATTAATAGGAAGGATAATATACATGGACTTAATCTTGAATGTTGGTAGAAGAAGATAAGGGAATTATAAGAAAAATATGATGATTTATAGGTCAAGCATGTCTATAGGTATTTTAACAATGTTGTTGATATATTATCGAAAGAAGAAATGCTCTTAGACACTGGTGAATGTATTCTAAATTATTATCATATGGGAATTTGTAGGTTAGGCATTGTTTTTCCCATGTTTTGATAGGTGTACCTGAAGGGTCACCATTAGATTTCATTTAACAATAGTTGAATAGTACATTGCCTAGTTATGTCTTCAAAAGTGTGTGCGCATTATCTTTGAAAGATAAAAGAACTTGTATCTTTTGACTTAGTAATAACATATACTTTTTTTGATGGAAATTTTTTATGAAAATAAAACTGTAAAATATAATTTTAATGATTTTAAAATTTTTAGCAAATAAAAAATTTAGTAACACATTTCAAGTAAATATTTCCAAAGGAAAAGAACCATAATTTCACTCATTTAAAGAAATGATTCAAAATTACATTTTGTATCTACACACCTTGTGTGTATTCATGATGATTTAAAAAAAAAATTGTTGTGTGGAATTGAAAGCTTCTTTTACATAATTTCTAGTTTTCGTCCAAAATTTACAAAAAGTGATATTTAGATAATTACATAAAAAAATGGCTTGAAAATAAGATTTCCATCATGCTAGGAGATGCGTTCTAGTAGACTGTAAAGCAAAAAATAACTACAAAATAAGTCGTTGTGCATGAAGTTTATGTCCTTTCTTCCCATGTAAGATGGTCCTTGTATGGCCTCTGATAGAAATCAAATGAATTTTCATTTTGTTGCTCCATTATCCACCAAAGTCCTTGTTCCATTTCCAACCCTTCTTTCAAGAGACAATATGATACCATGTTTCATTCCCTATAGATGTGAGAACATGAAAAATAATTAAAAGAGTCCTTGATCCAATATAAGCAGGAATAAGATGTTTCTGCAAGCTTGAGTTTTGTTGAGCTAGTTAATTATTAGCATAGAATCCCCATGTACTTGTATCTTTGAGAAACCTTTTTCTAAAGTGAAGAGCAACATATTTTTGCAAGCCATAATTTCTACATGATTGTTTGTCCCTTGGCCGAGACCCAATTTTACCTAAAAGAAGTGTTATTCTCAGAGGAAGAGAACACATACTCCTTCACTCCTCTGCCCAAAGGCACTTGAGGCTCTATAAAAATAATCCCATGGCCTAAAGTGATATGGATTTTCTACTATTATCACTTTTTTTGTGGTTGCTCCTTTTTCCTGTGGGAAGTGGGATAAAATAGCAAGATATTTTGTGGCTATGTGCTTTGGGGCCAAATGTTTATGGCTCTATTTCAATCCAACCACACCTCCCAACACATGATCGAGAGGAGTGATTTATAAGCACAACAACTCATATTAGAGAGCCAGCCCCTTCAAGCCCCCTTCCAAGTCCTTCCCTTCCCATGTACCTGTATGTCCCACAACATTTCTACACATGTTCCATGCTTATTGATAGAAGGTGCATGCCATGTAAATATGCATGCTTGAATCTTCATTGTTCTTACACATGGAACACCATATTGGCCCAATCACATATCTCTTTTAAAGAATGCCCCATGTGGGAACCTTCTTCTTCATTAGACACCAAATGAATAGTTTTGACTTTGTAGGCACTTATATTTCCACACTTCCTTCCACCACCATTTGGGCTCTACTAAATCTTTGGAAGCCATTATATCAATGTATCCTAGCTTGGGGGTGTAGTTTCTAGAGGGGGAACACTCCAAATTAATTTGCCTTCTCTATCTGATACCCGTATATGACCAGTTATTAAGGAATTCAAATAGTAGCTTCATGCCTCTAAGAACTCGTTCTCTAAACCCAACTCTTATGTTGAGCACCATCCTTGCCTCCAAATAGTTGAATTGTTTAGAATAACAATATGAGAAAGTTTGTAATTGCCTCTATCTCTTAGATAATCAATTAATGATCGGGGGAGTAAATTCCCTTGACCACTACCTGGCCATGCTTCGAGGCCAATTTTCACTGTGTCACCACTTCCTACTCTCCATGTCAACTCATTGTTGATGAGTTCGAAGGAGTTTAGAATTGTCCTCCACATCACTGAAATGTTCTCCCATGGCTTATCCACCCTTCTAATCCAATCTTCTAGCGAACTCAGAGCAGTTTATTTTTGAGTGAAAACTGTTGTCCATAGGCTTGGCGATGAGAATAGTCCCCAACTACACTTAGCAGCCAAAACACATTTCAAGTAAATACATTATCTTTCAGAAAAATGAATATATTTTTAGTATAGAATCATCTTGATCTCAAATTTATTAAATTTTTTGAGGTGTAAACTTTTTTTAGAATGTAAAACTTGAAGAAATATTTGGTTTTTGATATTTTTGATCTCTATTGACATTTGATTGATCCAGAGTTAAGAGGGATCTATGATATTTCTTTATATATGTGTCATGTGTCAAATTCATAATGAACATGGAAGGAATTACACGTCTCCTTCATTTGTAGCAATACCAATAAAATGTTTGAACGGTTCAAACATTTTATTGTTGTTGCTGCAAATGGAGATATGTGATTCCTTCCATGTTCGTCACAAAGTTGACACGCACACACACATATCATTTTCTTTACATAATATATACATAGTTGATATTGAATTCAATATGGGCATTGAAATATTTTATTTATGATCCACAATGTACACATTAAAATGATTTTTTCTTATTGGTTTTTTTTAAAAGTTATTATCTAACTAGAAACCAAATTGGTTTATAAGAATTTCTTTTAAATTCTACATGTCAACTTCATATTAAACATTTAAAAAATACACATCTTCTTTATACCTTGAATTTAAAAACACCTATTAATGGAATAAAAAAAATCATTTATATGTATATATATGGCTTTTATTTGTTTTCTCTCTCAATATATATCAAGTTGATATAAATTTATTTTACTTAAAGTGGCCATTGATATATTTGTATATGGTCAATGTTAAAATATATTTTCTTTAAATTCCCCCCCTATATATATCAACTTGATATAAAATTATTTTATGTAAAGTGAGGGTTGAAATATATATATATATATATATATATATATATATATATATCTATTTTTTTTATGGTCAACAATATATTTTTTTTAACTCTCTTTCTATATATATAGATATATGTGAAGTTATATTGAAATATATTACTTAACATTGGTATTCAAATAATTTATTTACGCCCCTCATTGAAATCTATTTAAATAGTAAAATAATTGCACATCTCCTCCATATTGGGCTATAATATCAATATTATTTTAGATTCCATGTGTTAACTCCATATTGAGTAGTGATGGAATTGCACATATCCCTCATACTAAAAAGTAGAAAGCATAACAATTAGAATTTTTTCATTTTCAATCACTTTATATCTATATATAAAGTTGATGTAAAATTAAGGTGGAAATTAAAGTATTTTATTAAAAGTTGTCATAAAATTAATTTTTTTGTTATAAATATTTATGATCGATATTGAATGACTTTCTTGTTATTACTATTTTTTTTAACAAAAATAAGTACTTCTTGTATTAAATTTGCGCCTTGTCGTGAAAAATATTCGAGAGATTTACATGGCTATTTTGCTCAATGGCATATGATATAACAAAATATGCCTAATTTCCCATACCCCTATTACATCAAAAATCCCAAACCCAAACCATACATTTAAATTGTTGAGATGTGTAAAGATGGAAAAATTGAAACAACAATTGTATGCATTTAGAACTAAGCATCAAAAGGGTTTATGACTTCGTTCACTTTCTTGGAGTGATCAAACAAGAGTGGAGGCCGAGGAGCTCATTTCCAATGAGATAGAGTCCATAGGGAGTTATGAGCTATGAGGGTGCCAAGGGAGAAATGAAGGGACTTTATAAGCAAGGAAAAAGGGGGCAGTGGCAATTGAAAGAGGGTAGGACTCAAATTCCTTGAGAGAGATACACCAAAACACCCAACTGCAATGGTGATGCAACCATGAGAGTTCCTCACGACAAAAGGAGGTCCACAAAATCACCCAAAGTTCATCGCAAAGCTTCTAGATACACAAACGTTTGGTTATCATAATTAACATAGAGAAATCCCACTTCAAAATCAACAACAAATTCAGATGTCCAATCCTACGATGCTGACAGGACATCGATGCTAGAATGATCCCACATATGGATTTATCATCTTCATGCCATGGAAACCATGCACAAGATTTCATATCGACATTAACTTCTTCAGTAACCCATAGGAGGATAATCATCATGGAATGAGCAGGGGGGTCGAAACAAGAACTAGCCATGGGATCAAGGCTACTCCACATAAGGGAAATTAAATCATGCATGTTTGCATGAGGCAAGAAACCGATCCACGCCATGTCGAGATGAAAGGTAGAGACGCTCTCGTTAATCATGAGTTATTAATATTTTTTAATTATTAATGTAAGCATTATTTTATTATTTTTAAATAAAACATTATGAGACAACATCTCCCCCATATTACCTTTCTTTTTTATAAGTTATGATGGCTTTGTATTTCTAATAAAAAGGAAAGCATTATGTACCTATGTCAACTGGTTTGCCACTAAGAAAACCCGGCCAATAGCTTAATAATAAGTCTAAAGTCATCAATACTATTGCAAAGGTCTGATAATAATGATGTAAGTAATGTAGTTTGAAATTACCTAAATGAATAGAAAATATAACATAACAAAGACTAATAATAAGGCAAGCATACCTATAAAGTCTTGTAAAACTAAAAAATGTTATAGATTAAGCCATGATTAACTTGTAGGAGAATCCAACTGGGTGGGAGCTGGGGCCTGTTAATCATCCTCACTACTGTTGAAGTCAAGTTTTGCAAATTTCTTGGGTATTACAATCACCTTATTGTCCAATTTGTTGACTTGTTGCTACAAGGCATATATGCATAGAAGTATTTCCTCTTGTACTTCATTACACTCCACAAGGAATTTTCCCGTCAAAGTCTTTATTTTCCAACACAAACGATTATTTGTATGCATTGGATCGTTTGGATTGTGTGTTTTCTATGTTAGGATTCCACTATCATACATCCTTCACACCTAAATATTAGACATGAAACTATGTTCTACATGATTTTCTCTTTTTGACAGATTAATTTCATCCCAAGAAAACCATGAGGCGAAATCCTAGAAGTGATGAGCTAAGGCTCTAGATTGGCTAGGTGTTGGTTCAAGGAGGAAATTCTTTGTTTTTACCATCATAACTAGAGAAAGAAGATCCATAATTAGGCATGATTGTTGTAGGAGAAAAGGAAGGGAGTGGAACATAGGGTAGGTTTGACAAGGATAAGGAGGAACAATACCAATGGACTGACAAATGGTATCTCCAACAAAGTGAAGGATAGGTTTCAAGTGGGTACACAGAATAGGTTCAAGAAAAGAAAACTAGGGACAATGAGAAGTGAACCCATAGAGGAACAAAGCCGAGAGGGCTCAAAAATAAAATGCTAAGTGGGAGGGAAGGGTGAAAAGGCTTCTTGAGAAAATAGAAAAGAAAGAAAAATCTATAGGGAAACCAAAGACGCAAAGGGACACTTACCTATACAAATTTCTAGGGGGAGAAACCACCATTGAATGTTGGTACTTTTCATGCTCCTAATCTTTCTGGGTACAACCACATGTTTGACCACTACATAAAGGTTCCCCCTTGGATCCATGCTAATCCCTCATGGGAATTAAACATTTCCCTATAATGAAAAACTCCTCGCTTTACACCATTATATCCAACCCCTTTAAATCTCCCCCATAATAGGTTGCAGAGTGCCTCTAACACACAAAAAACATAGATTAAACACCTCATTTATTATTAAAAAAATTAAAAAGTCAAAGAAACTTTTCTAATAGTCAAAATTGACTTAGCTTGACTTGAGGGAAAAATACAAGTAGTTGAGGTTGATGTGGTTTTGAAAAGAGCAAGTTATTAGTACTAGCCCCCATCTCTCATTAAACATTTCCTATAATGATTTGAAAATGGATTCAATTTCCACAACGATCCAAGTAAACACTTTACTTTTTATATCAATAAAAATGTTGAAAATGTAAAAATTCTTAAAATAAGTTTAGAATCATATTTTACATAAATCGTTCATTCTTTTCACAATAACAATGGGTTTATATCATAAAAAATTGTTGTTATATATTTAGGTCAACACATTTTCAATAAAATATAAATCCAATCTTGTTCCTTGAATCAAAATGAGAGTGTCAAATAAAAACAAAAAAATGGCTAGCCATACCAACTTTCCTAACAATGTGCATGTATAGAATCTAATAAATTGGCGAAGCAAAAAAAATAATTTACAAAACATATACATGAAAAGAAAAAGTAGTGTGCATGTTGGCCATCTATATAAGGAACCATCAAGGATCTTAGGTTGCTTGCTTCAGTTCTTAAAGGGATGGAGAAATATGTAAGGTCAGTTAAGGAATTTGAGTTTGTAAGGAGGTCATTACTAGGAAGGAGATTGACGTGTCAACAATTTGCTTCACTAGATTGGAAAGAGTGTCGAAGGAAGATAAAAACTCTAGTTTCTCACTCAACATGATTATTAGGGATGCTTATGATTCCTTCTCCTAGTCCCTAAGACTTAAGTAGTTTCCTCTCGACTTATATCACATGGTTGTCCTTATTTTAGTGGGCTTATAAATTTCTCAGGTCAATAGTATTTTATCATTTTCCCATTCCAAGGTTGATCTTGTGGCTATACCCAAGGGCCCCACAACATATTTTTCACATTGGTGATGTCCTTTTTTTTCAAGGCTTGCATTTTTCCTAGGGTACACTAGCAAAAATGACACATTATGAGCCATGATGAGGTACTCACCTCCCTATTAAATCCAATGTGAGGATTCATGTTCTCATGGAACCAACTACAAGCAAGAGGTGACTAAAGAGTCTCCATACTCCATGTTGTTATCCAACCACTCAATGTTTCCCTAGATGGTTAGTTTGAACTGAACCAAAAATAGAGGTGAATACCCAACAATATCCCCAAGCCACAATTTAACCTATGCTTTCTCATAATTTCTTATGTCAAAATTCCATCCATAAATGTAAATCAAGATTCTACAACATACATAGGAGAATCAGAAGAATAATTCACTAGCATATGGGTAATTAAGCCTTTATGTCCTCCACATGCATGGGGGTTTCCAAGTGGATGGGGAAGCCTTCCCTTGTTAATGCATGGAAGGGTACCTTTGGGTGGCATGAGGAGCCTTGTAAGGATGTGATAGCTTCCACTTCATTGTTGTAGTAGTGCTTAGGCCCCAGGAAAATGAAACAAATATTTTATTTTTCCATCGAGATCAAATACACTCCTACCTGCACTTTCCACCCCAATAAAAATTCACTTATGATAAAAATAAAAATATTAGATATATTGTTGATATTTTGAAAGTTATTATTACATTGAAGGTGTTGTTTAAGGGAACACCTATTTATCGATACCTTTTGTCATCGAACCCAGTTAGTAACTTGTCCTCTTCCACATATCATTTGACTCACTTATATGGTGAATTTGAATTTCCATTGTGGTTTGAATCTTAGGATTTGTACATGATGATACATAATATCTCTCCTAACTTCAAACTTGCGAGCTTGAGTGGAGAAGATGAGAGCCATGGAGGCAAATAAGGAATGCAGTAAGTTACATTCTTAATGAAAATACTATATGTCAAGGATCTGTCAACAAAAATGGTGGCTAATGAAGAATTGGAAGTATAAGGCTAGCTTTATTTTAGGCTCAAGAGGAAAAGGTACAAGCCATCATGGTAGGGAAGGAACAAACTAGTTTCATGATTAGGAAAAAGACCATCTAGTAAGGACATGGAAAAAAAACAAGTAGCTAATGAAGCACTGGAAGGTGAGGGATATCTTGAGGATGGTCTATTTGGTCCCAAAGAAAGTGTGTTTCTCCAATGAATCTTTTTGGTAGAGGTTGAGATAGCTGAGGTTGCTTGATTAGATATTGAATTTTGTATGCAAATTTTAGAGCAGAAATGATTTAAAATAATGTCAAAAACTAGATCATGAACACCATATGTAATTAGCTTGATGAAGGTGTATTTGGTCCCAAATAAAGTGTGTTGCTCCAATGAATCTCTATGGTAGAGGTTGAGATAGTTGAGGTTAATCTATTAGATATTGAATTTGTTTTGCAAATTCTAGAGGAGAAATATTGTTTGCAAATAATACAAGCATGACTCTTTGTATCTGACTTCTTTCACTTATATTTTGGACTATGAGCCCACTCTATACATGTAAACATTCTAATATGTCCAACCTAAGGTTTTCTTACACTTTTTTTGTCAAGAGGAGTATTGTCACACATAACCAAGTGATTGGAATCATGTTCAAAATTAATTTTAGGAGTAGAGAACACCTGCCTAAAATCTAGTCGACATACCTCTAGCCTAAAGTAAACACTTTAATATTTCATCCAAAGTTCTATTCTTCCTTTTATCAATTTTTTTTTTTTCTAAAGTGTGTAAGGTACCTATCTCTACTAATTGATACCATTCTATGACAAGTAGCTTTCAAATGAATTTCTTAGATATTATCCTCCACTGTGGATCTTAAATATTTCATAGGTTGACCAATTTGTTTTTAGTGAACACACCAAATTCTTTGAACTTTTCGAAGACATTGTTCTTTTTCATCAATAAATATACTAAATCATACTTGTAGCATTCATCAATTAAGGTCAAAGCATACCTTAGACCAACTAATAATTTGGTTCATTATACAAAGGTCAATATGAATAGTTTCAGTTAAGTCTTTACTCTCCAATACTTTCTTGTTTCAAATGAAACCTAGTGATTTTTCCATGCACACACCATTCATGTGCATTATCAAGAGGTATACCCTAGGTAGTCCATTAACAATATTAAATTTGACCATAAATTTCATACTTCATAGATTGACATGTCCAAATCTATCATGCCAAATTATGATCCAATTGTCACCCATGTCTATGGGTGCAATTTGTCTTAGGTCCCACTTCTTAATGATATCACATAACCTATATAGTTTATCCTTATGGTCACACACCAATAACAAATTAATTATTGATACCGGTCACAACAAATCTATCGGGCCAAAATTCAACCTTCTTTCTAGTTTGGGTTAGTTGGGTTACCTACAGTGAATAGACATTGAAACTTAGTACATAATATACATTAGTGATCACACCATTCAAACATTAATCCTACAACAATAATCAACAATAAGTTCATAATCAACTGCTACAAACATCTCTCTTTTGTAGCATTATTTGATGAAGAAGAGAAAAAAGCATTGAATCTTAGCCATATGATGGGAACAACTAGAATTGACTATCCAATCACTTTTAGAAGTGTGACCATGCAATGCCTAAGAAGTACTAGTTATCTCCCTTAAATTCTAAAATTTGATGCTATGGGTTGATTATCCATTACCTCACGTTCAATCCCTTTTACCTTTTTCTTTATATAGTGAGTCTTCTTTGGGAAAGTCTCTTTGTCATGTCCTACCTTTCCACAATATCGATAAGTCTTTTTCTTAATACCTTTATGGGTCAAAGGTTGATCATCATGCTTCTTATTCTTCGCCTAGTCATACCAATGTTTATCACACAGGTAACCTCCATGATATTTCTCTAAATGTATCCATGAACTCTTTCTCTATAGCATGGTAGACATTTCCCTTAAGGAGATGGGGTTGTTGCTTGTCTTAAAATTACCATCATTGAGCAACTTTTCTTTCACCCTAATTAGCAAACCATGGAAACATTCAAAGGTATAGTCATTACCATCTTCTCTTTTTGAAGTTGAACTAACACAAAATGTTGAACATAAACCTTCATATGTTTTCTTTAGATTCATCTAAATCATTTATATAAGTTTACCATCATTTTTTGGAAAATCCTTCACACAATCACCCAACTACAGTTGTATGTTCTTCAGGAATGACAAATAATTTTAAATCCCACCAAAGGAAAGAAGGTTAAGAGAGATAAACTCTTTCTCAAACTACAAAACATGGCTCATGTCAACCTTGTCAAATCAAGTCTTCAATTTCTTCTATACTTGATTAGTGAACATAACTAAAGTCTTCAAGCCTTCAATTTCTTCTTCTTCTTCTTCTTCGAGATGAAGTCTTCAATTTCTTCTACACTTGATTAGTGAACATAACTAAAGTCTTCAATTTCAAAGAGAGAGAGAGAGAGGAAGTCTTCAATTTATTATATACTTGATTAGTCTAAAGTCTTCAATTTCTGAGAGAGAGAGAGAGATGAATTCTTCAATTTCTTCTATACTTTATTAGTCTAAGTTCTTCAATTTCAGAGAGAGATAGAGAGTCTAAAGTCTTCAATTTAATAGAGAGAGAGAGAGTCTAAAGTATTCAATTTCATAGAGAGAGAGAGAGAGAGATGAATTCTTCAATCTATTCTATACTTGATTAGTCTAAAGTCTTCAATAAGACCTCACACCATTTATATTGAGAGACCCATCTGGAATATAGGTTGAAAACCATGATGTTTTGTGAGATATTGAAGGATCGTCACAACATTAAATATGAAAATTAACCTAACAACTATTTATTTACGAAATTAAAACTATTGTAAAATAAATATATACTGAGAGAGGAGTAAGGATAGGAAGAAATGAGTGAATAAACACAACAATTGTTGAATCAAGAAAACAATTAGCTAATTTCTTGGCTCTGAATGTTTAACTTATTAATGCTAGTAAAGAGTAGTCAATCATTGTTCTAATTAGTACTCATTGAAGAAATACATGACAAGGAAATAGTGACAATGTAAGAAAAATACTATCTAGTTCACATAAAAGTGCAATAGCCAGTAGTAATCAATCAAATAGAATGTGCACACATATGTATCTGCTTTAGATTTGTCTGAAGAAAAGTCACAATACATGCCAAGTTAAAATTCATGCAATGGCCTTTTCGGGATTCTCAATATTATTTTTCAGTAGATCCAAAATACACCAACTTCCTAGATCACATCTTTCAAAATTTGTAAAAAATTTCAAAAAATTCTGAAAGTCCCTTTCACTAGGAGTTTCAAAGAATTTATAAGTTACATTACTAATTGCCTCTTGGGACTTCCTGGCTTCCTAAGGGCAGTTACAATTTTTATATTTTCATTCTTTTAATATGTAATCAAGAAATATAATTGTAAAAGTCCTCAAAGGTGTTACTGACAATTGCTACAAGATGGTTGGATCCTCATTTAGGACCCCCAAGACTTCATGAAGTAAGCTACCCAAAAGTTGGTATTATGATGATATCATCTTGATCTTGTTAGGTAATAACCCTTCCATGGTGTCATGGTACTCTAATGTGTACTAAGAGAGGGTATGTATGTCTTTACTTAATGAAACCATGAATGGATTGAGGATTGTTTATTGTTTGGTAGGTTCCATAAGGTGTTGTTTGAGGTTGTCCTTAGTTAGATTGTTGGTTTAAAAAAAAAAAATACTCTTTGGAATTCAACATTTCTTCCAGTTCTCTCTCAAATTCTTCATATGACTTTGCTTCCCCATCAACCCCAAAAGCTAGCAACATATCCATCTTGATTATTATTTTAGCCAAGAGTAATTATGTTGATAACAAGCCATAGATCTATTTATCTCTCTCTCCAACTTTTCTTAGACTTTCAAAGCTTTATTAACAATTTTGAATTCATAATTAAATTCTTCTTTGTCGATTCTAAGGACTTCCTGGGGGCATGGAGATAGTCTTTATACGATCACTCCAATTGATTCACAACATTCAATACTCCTTAGAGTTGGGTACCTCTTTCCTTGGCTAATTTTCAAAGTGGTAGTAGCTTGGTGGATATTTTATAAAGTTGATGGAGGTGTGGGTAAACTTGTTTAACCATGGATATATATGATTTGTGTATTTCTGAAGTGCAGGCCCAATAATCCTCCATTTTGGTTCCCTCTCACTTTAATTTCTTGTTTTAAACTTTCAACAATCTAACCTATTGTTCCAATTCTACTATGTCATCATCCTTCAATTTTAGCTATTCTAGGAGATATTTAAAATTTCTTTCAATGGATTGAGAGAAGGTTGTGACTATGGAGGCCATGGATAAGGTATATTTGTAGGTGTATGGTATAATGGGACTTTTTGTGGTGACTAACACTAGAGGCAGATTGGGAGTTGAAAACATCTTCTCCTTGTGTTCCACTATCATGTTTTGGGCAGGATCGTACATGAATATGCTCAAGCTAACCACTTTTCTCATCATGGTTGGTATGATTCTTGTTTCCTTAATTAGTAAGAGGCCTCATATGATGATGTGGGTTGTTGGATGAACTAAGTCAATGTCCATTCAACTTGCTTCATGGTGGGCATCTTATTCCTGACTTTGTTATTGGGATATGAGGGCATATTCTTTAGCTTCTTGTTGATGTTTCTTTTATTCTTATTCTTGTTTTTTCCTTTCTTCCTCCTCCTTTCTTCTCTATTATTATTCCATTTGTATCCTCTCTTCTTATTTCCTTTTAAGGTTGAGTTCCTAAGCTACCATAACTACTTCCTCATCCTATTTCATTCAACCTCTTCTCTTGTGCAATCTGAGCTGTTTATTTTTGGGCAACTTACTTGTTGGGAAGGCCCCCTATCTCAACCTGGGTTCTCTCCTTTTCTGCCTAGGATGAATCCTGGCCCATTCTAAAAATGTCTTATGAAAGACTTAAAGTATTTATCAAACTTTTCTCATAGCCCAACTTTTTGATTGGTATTCCCATATGTACTTGCATTATTTGCAATGTTTTTTCACTGTAGATGCAAGATCACACCTATGGAATGTCATCTCCTCAAAATGGAAGATGGTTAGGGTGTTAGTTTCAACTCTGGATTCTTTCATATATTTTGGTCGATAGGAGCATTGGTAGAATGGCATGTGTGTCCATGGAGGTTTCTTGTCCCATGAGAACGCTCCACCTACCCTTGTGTACATCTAATATTGTATTTATTGCAATATTATCATATTAGTGACAAATTTGGCCAACAGGTGAGGAGGTTTATTTTTGCAAGATATTCTCAAATATATGTCGTCTTTATCCACAAACCAGTCTCCAACTATGGGCAGTTCTTTCCTGGCCTTTTTTGACATGCATGGGGTAGGTTTAAATAGGATTTCATAGAGGGGGATTAAGAAGTTGTCAAATATCTTGGTGTAAGATAAGATATAGTGGGAATCTCATAGAAATTTGCAATATATATGAATTTGATCCTCATGCATTATCTATTTCCAACCCATTGTTAGGAATGCATGCTTCACATAGGTAACATCTAAGAGGTAGGATGCCATGAATAAATAAGGTTGTTGATCCTTTCTTGGATTATGGTCTTGCATGATGTTATATTTCAAATAAAGGGGAAGGATATATCAACCTAGTTGGAAAATTTTCCTTTGACTGCCATAGAGTACATCAAATGGACCCATCCTTCGTAGAATGTTTTTGCGTTCAGTGGAACATATAACTTGCATAACATGGTAGCCACCAATTGAAAGGGAGTTCTTATTAGATTCATAGGATATTGTTGATGGTGTTAGACCCACCAACATGTCATGGGATCTCTTCGGTAAGAAGTCCCAATTAGACCTTAGATCGTTTGGAGTAGGAGTCCTAACAATGGGTAGTATGGTATTGACTTGACTGTGGTTGCGCATAGAGGTAAGTAATATGTCCTTGTTGGAAGCAAGGGAGTGACCTTGCAGCAAGTTAAGGAAGGTGCATGAAAGGGTCTAACACACGGAAGGGGAGAAGAGTGCGCCCCTTGGAAGCCAATGATATCACACAGCTTGAAAGGGAACACATAAGCTGAAAGACATCACGAGATGGAAAGCAGGATAACCGACAATCCAAAGTGATGAGTTATACCAACAACATGCTTCGATAAGATTCATACAAACACATACAGAATAGTCCATACATACATGCGTAAATTACAACTACATACATCGTTAGAGTAACCATGATAACCAAACTACAATAACAATATATGCATGAAACATGCTAGATTTGTTATATTAAAAGAGTGAAAGATCCAATCATACATACAACCATGACAACCACTATCCCCAATAGTGGAACGTTACAGTCACTGTCGCCTGCTCCTCCAAAGAGATGTACTTGCTCTACACTGTGGAGAAGCCAAGGCTCGTTACAATACACTCCAAGATTTCTCTAAGTTATACCTATCAGAAGCTTGGCTCCCAAAAGGCTGTACAATGAGTTATGAGGTTCTATATATAGAAAAGGGTGGGGTGACCCTTGACATTCCCCTTTGTGACTCTTAGCCTACCCACATGACTCTTCAACTTACACATGACTGTTTACATTCTACTATTGACACTTGATCTTTCACTTTACAACATGTTTAAAATACAATCTGCACATGGGTACATGTGAGACAGAAATGGGCTTGAGTAAGCTAAAAAAGACATAACTAAGACTTAGACGATTGTGGGAAGACTAACTTGTCGACATCCTCTTGGTGATCGATGGTGGCGAATTGATGCTAAGCTTGGTAGTCTATTATGGTGTCTGTGTACTCCGTGGTGACATCCTTCTGAAAGCAAACTCTTGCCTCCATTACATCCGGGTACATTGATTTGGCACCTTTGTCCAACTCATCAGATAACATGAAAATCATGGTCTTGAGTGTAGCCGAACTAGTGACATACTGGTACATAGTGTCTGCGGTCATTTGCAAATATGTGCTGGTCACAATGTGCATCAACTACTCGAAGTACATGTCCAACTCCAGTCGGATTTGGTTCTTTTCTTTCGCCTCGGTGAGTCTGCCAAATGGATGGGATCACATGTGTGCACACAATGAAATCCATGTTCCTGAACACTCATGCATGTGAAGCCTATAATATGGTGATGAGTTGTGGGAGTTCCTCATAGTTCCGGATCTGACTCTGGATTCGTGCCTTCAACTCCACTACCTTTAGCTTCATCATCTTTGGAAAGTACAACGGAGCTACCTTGTACCTCATTTTCCATACCTACATGTGATCGACAACAATGTGTATGTTTGTCAAGATGCATGCTCTCCTAGCAGAACGTTGCTACCAACCATTGAGATGGACAAATGACCTATACACGGTGACAAACCTGAAGTACAGTTTCCACATGACTGTCTCGAGAGATGATACTTCATCAAATATTGCTTTCTTCAATTCCACTCTGGTGGATGTTGTAGCTTTCTCTGCTCCTTGCTTGGTTGCTTGTAACTCCTTAGCCATGCACTTATTATCAGCTATCAATAATCTCACACTTGAGCTGGTGGCTTTGGCATATGCCTTTGTAGCATGGGACAATTTAGCTGGATGTATGTGCACATCAGACACGATCACTCGTTCTTGAAAATGCACAGGAGATGCATGGACATCTGGTGTGGGCGCTCTACTCCACTACACAACTCTTTGTTGTGACTCATCAAAGGATATGTTGTGCACATCTGCTTCTGGATTGTCCTTAAGGATTTTAGTATCTCTTTGATCACTTGGGATTTACTAAGCTCCCAGATCTGGTGAAGTTGTTGGAGTTACTTCTTGGTCTTTGGGCATAAGGTCTGTATCCTGATCTTGCTCTTGCTGAACCACATTTGTGTCCATTTGTTCAATCTCCTAAGAAAAGTACCGCTCCTGCGACTACTCACCCTGTTTGTTATCTGCCAGCTGTTCTGATGAATCAATAACCTGTAACAGCACAATTTCATCAATGTGTGCATGTTACACCTCCTAGTGTTCCAGTTCTTGTTACGCTTCCTTCTCTCTTTCTTTGCGCAACTCTTGTTCTTCCCTTAGTTGTTGCTTAAACTCATGCAACTCCTTTTCTACCTCCTCCAACTTCTGCTTCTCCCTCTGTCTTTGCACAATCCTTCTATCGTGGTGTCACCTCTTTTCCTCAATCTCCAAAGCTGTTCTTAATATAAGTGGATCTGCTTTGAACTTGCAACTTTGCTATGCCTCCGTGTTTTCGGAAACCTTCCTCTTGCCATTGTCATGAGCAGGTATACTTCCCTCTGCTATTGTTGAGGTTGCTGCTCCCTGAGATGTTGCTACCTTGTGTGTTGCTAACCACTCTACAACCACTCTGACTGGTCCATTGAACCTTGAGCAGTTGTAGTAGTACCTCCATGGGTCTTCTTCAAGCCAATGACATGCCTCGTGGAAATAAGGATGATACACTCTCACATAGTGGTCCTCCACTAAGCGATGTGAGTAATATGGATTGAAACCTTTATTGCCGAAGGTGAACCCCTTGAATTCCTTCGTCTCATCCTCAACATGCTTGAGATTCTGGATCTCATACAACCAAACCTGCAAAGGAAGAGCAGGCCAAGGTGCCTTATTCTTCATGTGCAATCTTGCCGACAACCCTGTCAAGATGTGGTATGCAACCTCTTGCCTGACCAACTTATCCATGGAAAACTTCAGTAACACGTGGAGCCTTCTCCACATTGTACACTCATATGAAGGTGCCAAGGGGTGAGTCATACCACTCTGCTATGTTTACCAATGCCTCCATCACTGCATGTGACATGTAAGGCGAATCGTGTTCAAAGATCATCCTATACAACGGGGTGAAGAAGTGGTATGATAGTTGTAGTATAACTCCACGGAAGTTTCACTCAGAGAAAAACCTACAATATATGTGCACAGAAGTTTTTGAAGGTGTCCATGCCCAACCTAAGCTAGGGAACTACTGATAGGCATAGATTGCATCAATTATGTAAGAGGACATGAAAAGATTTGCTTGTCGACCCTTGGGTTGATGCCAGGCATCTATCATTTGTCCCCTTAGTTGGAGCCAACATGTCAGACCAATTGAATGGTCTTCCTTCATTCGGCAACTGATCCAACACAATCACCCAAATCTGCGGAAATGTTTCTATACTCTCCTGGCCATATAAGCGACATGCAAAGATGAACAAGAACTGATAATACTTCCGCAGTATCTTTGTCTTGTAAACTTGATTGGGTGTTGTCCCGAAATTAGATTGGTTCTTTCACCCATCTCTTCAAGATGTATCTTGAGTTTTCATTGTTGCTGGGCTTGGTGAAGGGTGCATCCATTGTGATCACTAGCTGCAGCAAGTGATACATCTCCTGAAAGTTCTATGCCCTGAGGGTAGAAAGTTTTGTTCCACTGGCACTGCTCGACACCATTGTCTCTAGATGACTATGTGAGACAATCTAGTCGATCATGTCCCACATGGAAATGCTCAATACCTGCATGCAACCCGGTACAAGCCAGACTTGTGGATGTTGACATAGACTCCGCGGTCCTCTAGATTCTCCTCAAAGGTGCCTGAAAATATTTCATTGATGTCCTGCCATTTGATATTGATCTCCTTGTCTATGAACAACTTAGTGTCTTCATAGATGGGAAAACTCATAGACACTTGCTCGACCACATTTCCAGTTGCGCTCTTAATAGTTTCCTTTGACCCTGCTCTCTTGGAAGCTATTGTACCTATACTGCTGAGAGACTGATGAACACCTATGATACCTAGAGATAGAGGAACACTCATGGAAAGAAAATTGTCAGTTGCGCAATTTTCACTGGGAGGCTGGGAGACTGACTGCCAGAACTACGCAGAGCACAATCCAGACTGCCAATGAGCTTACTGACTGCTGAAAATCTACAAAGCATAGTCTAGCTTGGCCTGCAAAGTACTGGAACTGCACAATGCACAGTTTCAGTCAGCATGACTTTAACCCAGGAAAATTGCATTGCGCAATTCCGGGGACCAATGTAGGCACAACCTCTCAGAATTGCACAGAGCATAGTTTGGGAGGTCAGTGTGAGGCAATCTCTCTGTAATTTTTGGGAGCAAGGCAAGGTCTTCCATCCCAAGAATGCACAGTGCAAGCCAGGCAAGGCAAGGTCTGGGTCAAGGCAGCTCAGACCCGCCAACGGGCGTCTAAAAATAGTAAGGACTGAATGCATGTGTGAAAATGGGTGCATACATGAGTGAATGAACATGCATGCAATCAGTGAGTGCAGGATTCAGTAAAATGGGAAAACAATGAAGTGTGTGAAGCGAGTCGCCACAACGACGACCGTCAGTGCAGAAACAGTGTCATGCATGCGACAACAAGGAGATGCAATGGAAAACTTGAAACAATGCTTCTACAAGATAACATGCATTAAAATGACAACAAGCATTTAATAAAACCAAGAAAACAACACTCACACAAACCAAAATACAAAAAGCGACAGAAAAGCAACAAAATACATGAAAAGCGGACTTACCCAGAAAAATCTGCAATAAGTGTGTCGAAGGTTCCTAGATGCGTTGGGAATGCGAGAGCTCCAAGTTTGAAGTGAAGAATGAGCTATGAAGTTTCAAATAAATAGTTTTGACAAGATCGAGGCTTATGACGTGCATGCCAGAATTCTAGGAAAAAGCAACACTTGGCGAGAGGTTTCTAAAACGACTTTTGCATGTAACCCCCAATTGCTAAAAATGGATCCCTAAAATCTAGGGATGTTTTTTTCTTTTTTCTTTTTGGTTTTTTGGGAAAAATCTGCCCATGCATGCAAGGCAAGATTGCACAGTCCTAGAAGGGATCGGTCAACCTGTGAGCACATGCAACAGACAACAAGCCTTGGGATGACTTCTGCGCAGTTTCTAGGCTGAGTGGCTCTGGCTGCCCCTCAGGCTCTGTGCAATTTTTGGACTGAAGCCAAGGCTGCCAGCTAGAACTGCACAAATTCTGATATCAAGCCCAATGATGGGCTGCTCCGTTCAATTTTCAAGGGGAAGGCTGCCTACATGCTCTGCGCAATTTTGGATAGCAACTGGCTGCCTTGATGCTCTACGCAATTCTGGAGAGCAATGCTGGTTTCCCTCCAGTTCTGCGCAATTCTCCAAGCTAGCATAAGAACCAATTGAAAACCAAGTCATAGGAAGTCATCTTGGTGGTTAAAGGAGAACAAGTTAGTAAACACAAGCTGATAAGCCAAAGAAACTCCACTGAAGCATAAGTACAAGGGCAGTGCAAGACATGCTACTAAGGATCGTTTGTAGGGAAGCTCCAAAATGAAGCTAAGGAAAAATTTAGGAGGATGGTTGTAGTTTCTACAACATTGGAGACACACTGGTAGAACTCCAACTCTCTGAATGGACCTTGTTTTGTGAAAAGCAAGTCTAACTCCTCCAGAAGTATTGTTTGATTCTTTGATGATCGTGGTTTCCGCACTAGCTTTAGTGAAAGATGTAACAACTTCTATGCTCTTGATCGATCATCATATGTTCCAAGCCAAGTCAACTTAGTTTTTTGATTGGGGATGAGGGGTATATTTGTGCACAAGTAGTATGACTGTTAGAGTTTAAGTTTCATATTTGGTGTTGCTCGCTGCCAGTAGGCCAAGACAGTACCCCAACGGAGTCACTCAGGAACACAACTATTTCTCCACTGCCAGCGAGCCTGGTCAATACCCCGACGAAGTTACTTGCATCACCTCTCTGTGCAAGGATCCTTTCTCTTCTTTCACCTTCTTCATTTTTCATTTTTTTTTGTCATAGAACTATGCATATACACTTATTTATTTTAGAGGCGGAAGAGAGATCCTAACTCATTGAGAGTAGAGTAGGTTGTTCCTTGAGAGAAGTATGTTATATATACCTATGACATACTTTTTAAGGTTCCCCCCTCACCTTACTCTACTTGACTGACTTGACAAGGGTTAACCCAAAAAAACCGACTAGAGTAGGTGGTACTAGTTAGAGCTCAAGTGTTGTGTTTTGACCAAGATTCACTCTGAACATAATGTATTTTCCATTGGTGTATCATTGACTAAAGACAACAAGTTTTGCATAAAGAGAGAGGACAAAAAATAACCAAGTGTTGATAGTTGTACAAGTCCTCTTGTACCCTACCCTTCTTGTCTTAGGAGTCACACACAGTTTCATGCAAAACTAACCTACAGACATAAACAATAAAACAAAAAGTAGAAGCAAATGCGAAAGCAAAGAAAGTAAACAAAGCAAGCAAGAAAACAAACAAACAAAGAAAACATGCATGCAATTAAACTAGACAAAAGCAAACACTACTCCTACTCCTAAGCTAACAGTGCATGGGTCTACTCACGTGAAGTGATATTTCCAATGCAGCCACTAGCACATTAGTTGACCCATGTTGGTGAAGGCATGGTTCGTGAACAAGATAGTCAAGCGAACCAACAAACATGAAAGATATAACAATGAAGACCAACACACTCCAAGTTTAAATGTGTCCACAAAAAAGAAAGAGTGAAAGTACAAGACAAGCACTTTGTGGACTTACCATGGTGCCGTGACACACTGCGTGCATTTGATAAGCATGCCCACTCTCTTCACTATGATAGACAAACAAACATGAGAAATAGAGACAACTTACGTCTTGCAAGTGTGCTTTCTGTGTATGATTCCTCCAATGCATGAGTGATGGGATCATGTGATTCAGGTGGAGGAAGCGAAATCTATGTGTTGGATTGATCTTCAATGCATACAGATGAGTGATGAGGAGCCTTGAGTGTTTCAAAAAATTCTTGATTAGAAGTGAAATTAACCTCAGGATAGTGAGGGCCTGACATAACCATCAGTTCGGGCTGAAGTGCCTCGACAGCCTGAGGGGTCTCGACTTCATTGACAAATAGATCATTAGGTGGATTTGAAAGATCAACAACGACTAAATCAACATTGTGATCGAACACAAGAGTAAAGAGATCACGACAGCTACGAACAGAAAAATAAATGAGTTCATTGGCATCCTCATTATCTGATGAATCATACAGAGGGGTAGATGAGAAGCAAGAATCTTCACCCTCTTTGTTTCCAGAAAAATTAGATGAAAAATCAAGTGGATTTTCAATGAAATATTTTTCCTCTCAGCTGTCAAATGATTGACTGACATCCGGTGTGTTCTGCGAATAATCAAAAGTAGATGCATCCGGGGATGAATTTACACAAGGAAAATCAGAGATAGTAGAATCACCAAATATGTCAAAAAAATGCGGAGGAGGCACGGACAGAAGGAGGTCATCCTTCACCGCGGGTTCATGCTTAAATTCCCAGTCATACTCATTGTAAATGACAACACAAGTTGGTTGTGCAACATCAACTTCGTCGATAGCTTGATCCTTGCTCACAAGATGTGTAGAGTTTGGAGTGGAAGAACACAAGATAGCACAATCTGGAGGATCAGTAGAACGTGGGGATGAAGGTTTAGGTAGAAAGTTCATATGACAACCCATGGGCTTCCCAACCAAATCTGCACAGAAATTGAGAGTAGTGAGGGTGGGAGAATCTAACACTTTAGTAGACTTGTGTGCACGCTCTCCCACATCACTCTGTCGGGGTGGAGTTGTTCGATGAGGGGAAGGCAGACATCCACTTGTGACATCGGCTGTGTCCGCTTGTGATTGTGCAACTCCATCACCGAAGTATGCTGAGCAAGGTTTGAGATTTTTCTTAAATTTGGGATAGAGTGATTTGTGACAGACGTACTCATATTTGTCCTAAAGGTATTGGAAATTCATCTGACTTCTCAAAGCTTCAAAAGAGAGTAAACGGAAGTGCTGACAAAAATGCATTAGTGATTCAAGTGGGGACTTCTGTTGTTTTAACATTTTCTTATCAAGTGCTTCAGGATCAAAATGGTGAAAAACAGATTCTATTAGATCATTGAACTGCTTGAATGAGTGCACACAATTAGGAGGCAACTTGCGACACCATAGAAATGGGTATTTGCGAAGTGTGTGTGCAAGAAACATACTGACCTCTACTTCATTAAAAATTTCCACATTCTCCATGAATGCATGGAACTCATCTAAATGCTCAGGCCAGGAAACTTTGCCTTCATCATCATATGCGAGTTTAGACAAGTCATCAAAGAACTCCCTCTCGACTTCAAAGGGATGTTCATTAGACAAAAATTGCGAAGTGTTAACTATAACAATATCCATGATAGATATGTGAAGATTCAAAATAGGATGTGAGGACTCAGCTTATCATCTGGCCCTCCTTCTAGCACCAGAAATGTTGACGGTGTTGGACCTGCCAACATGTCAGGGGATCTCCCCGGTAAGAAGTCCCAACTAGACCTCAGACTGTTTGGAGTAGGAGTCCTAGCAGTGGGTAGTACGGTATTGCCTTGACTACGGTTGTGCGCAGAGGTAAGTAAGATGTCCTTGTTGGAAGTAAGGGTGTGACCTTGCAGCAAGTCAAGGAAGGTGCATGAAAGGGTCTAACACACGGAAGGGGAGAAGAGTGCGCCCCTTAGAAGCCTGTGATAGCATGCAGCTTGAAAGGGAACACACAAGCTGAAAGACATCATGATATGGAAAGCAGGATAGCCGAAAATCCAAAGTGATGAGTTATACCAACAACATGCTTCGATAAGATTCATACAAACACATATGGAATAGTCCATACATACATGCGTAAATTACAACTACATACATCGTTAGAGTAACCAGGATAGCTGAACTACAATAATAATATATGGATGAAACGTGTTGGCTTTGTTATATTAAAAGAGTAAAAGATCCAATCATACATACAACCATGACATCCACTAGCCCCAATAATGGAACATTACAGTCACTGTCGCCTGCTCCTCCAAAGATATGTACTCACTCTACATTATGGAGAAGCCATGGATCGTTACAATACACTCCAAGCTTTCTCTAACCTATACCTATCAGAATCTTGGCTCCCAAAAGCCTCTATAATGAGTTATGAGGTTCTATATATAGCAAAGGGTGGGGTGACCCTTGACATTCCCCTTTGTGACTCTTAGCCTACCCTCATGACTCTTCAACTTACACATGACTGTTTACATTCTACTATTGACACTTGGTCTTTCACTTTACAACATTTTTACAATACAATTTGCACATGTACCCATGTGAGACAAAAATGGGCTTGAGTAAGCCATACAAGACATAACTGAGACTCGGAAAGTTGTGGGAAGACTAACTTGTCAACACCCTCTTGGTGATCGATGGTGGTGAATTGATGCCAAGATTGGTAGTATGTTATGGTGTCCTTGTACTCCGTGGTGACATCCTTCTGAAAGTGAATTCTTTCCTCCATTACATACGGGTACACTGATTTGGTACCTTTATCCAACTCATCAAATAGCATGTGCATCATGGTCTTGAGTGTAGCCGGACCATCGACATACTAGTACATAGTGTCTCCGCTCATCTGCAAATCTGCGTTGGTGGCTATGCACATTAACTGCTCGAAGTACATGTCCAGCTCTAGTCAGACTTGGTTCTTTTCTTTCGCCTCGGTGAGTGTGCCAATGGATGGGATCACATGCGTGTGCACAATGACATCCATGCTCCTGAACACTCGTGCATGTGAATCCTGTAAGTTGGTGATGAGTTGTGCGAGTTCCTCATAGTTCTGGATCTGACTCTGGATGTGTGCCTTCAACTCCACTGCCTTTGGCTTAATCATCTTTGGAAAGTACAACAAGGCTCCTTATATGTCACTATCCATATCTGCATGTGATCAACATCATTGTGTATGTCTGTCAGGATGCGTTCTCTCCTAGCACAATGTTGGTGCCAACCATTTAGATGGACAGCTGACTTATTCACGGTGACGAACTTGAAGTACAACTTCTACATGACTGTCTCGAGAGACAATACTTCATCAAGTATTGGTTTCTTCAATTATGCTCTAGTGGATGATGTAGCTTTCTCTTCTCCCTGCTTGGTTGCTTGCAACTCCTTAGCCATGTGCTTATTCTCAGCTATCAAGAATCTCACACTTGAGATGGTGGCTTCAACATATGCCTTTGTAGCATCGTCCAATGTAGTTGGATGTTCACGCACATCAGACACAATCACTCATTCTTGAAAATACAAGATATGCATGGACATCTGGAGTGGGAACTCTACGTGACTTGACATTCCCCTTTGTGACTCTTAGTCTACCCTCATGACTCTTCAACTCACACATGACTGTTTACATTCTACTATTGACACTTGGTCTTTCACTTTACAACATTTTTACAATACAATTTGCACATGTACCCATGTGAGACAAAAATGGGCTTGAGTAAGCCATACAAGACATCACTGAGACTCAGAAAGTTGTGGGAAGACTAACTTGTCAACATCCTCTTGGTGATCGATGGTGGCAAATTGATGCCAAGATTGGTAGTACGTTATGGTGTCCGTGTACTCCGTGGTGACATCCTTCTGAAAGTGAACTCTTTCCTCCATTACATACAGGTACACTGATTTGGCACCTCTATCCAACTCATCAGATAGCATGTGCATCATGGTCTTGAGTGTAGCCGGACCAGCGACATACTGGTGCATAGTGTCTGCGCTCATCTGCAAATCTGTGTTGGTGGCTATGCACATCAACTGCTCGAAGTACATGTCCAACTCTAGTCAGACTTGGTTCTTTTCTTTTGCCTCGGTGAGTGTGCCAATGGATGGGATCACATGCGTGTGCACAATGACATCCATGCTCCTGAACACTTGTGCATGTGAATCCTGTAAGTTGGTGATGAGTTGTGGGAGTTCCTCATAGTTCTGGATCTGACTCTGGATGTGTGCCTTCAACTCCACTGCCTTTGGCTTCATCATCTTTGGAAAGTACAACGGGGCTCCCTTGTACGTCATTGTCCATATCTGCATGTGATCAACATCATTATGTATGTCTGTCAAGATGTGTTCTCTCCTAGCACAATGTTGTTGCCAAACATTTAGATGGACAACTGACTTATTCACGGTGACGAACTTGAAGTACAACTTCTACATGACTGTCTCGAGAGACAATACTTCATCAAGTATTGGTTTTTTCAATTATGATCTAGTGGATGATGTAGCTTGCTCTTCTCCCTGCTTGGTTGCTTACAACTCCTTAGCCATGTGCTCGTTCTCAACTATCAAGAATCTCACGCTTGAGATGGTGGCTTCGACATATGCCTTTGTAGCATCATCCAATGTAGCTGGATGTCCGCGCACATCAGACACAATCACTCATTCTTGAAAATGCACAAGATATGCATGGACATCTGGAGTGGGAACTCTATGTGACTACACAACTCTGTGTTGTGACTCGTCAAAGGATATGTTGTGCACATCTTCTTTCAGATTGTCCTCAAGGATTTCAGTATCTCCTTGATCACTTGGGACTTGCTCTACTCCCGGATATGGTGAAGCTAGAGGAGTGACTTCTTGATCTTTGGGCATGAGGTCTATATCATGATCTTGCTTTGGTTGAACCATATCCATGTCCATCAGTTCCAACATCTGTTCAATCTCCTGAGAAAATTCCTTCTCCTGCGACTCCTCACCCTGTTTTCTATCTTCTAGTTGTTCTGATGAATTAATAGCCTGTATCAGCACAATTTCACCAATGTGTGCATGTTGCGCCTCCTGTTGTTCATGTTCTTGATGCGCTTCCTTCTTTATTTCTTTGTGCAACTATTTTTCTTCCCTTAGTTGTTGCTTCAACTCCTGCAACTCCTCTTCTCCCTCCAACAACTTCTTCTTCTCCCTCTGTCTTTGCGCAATCCTTCTATCGCATTGTCGCCTCTTTGCCTCAAATCCAAATATGCTCTTAATACAAGTGGATATGCTTTGAACTTGCAGCTTTTCTCCACCTTTGCATTATCAAAAACCTTCCTCTTGCCTTTGTCATGCACATGTTTGTTGTTCTCTGTTGTTGGTGATGTTTTTGATCTCTAAGATGTTGCTTCCTTGTGCGCTACTAACCACTCTACAATCACTCTGATTGGTTCATTGAGCCTTGCGGAGTTGTAGCAGTATCTCCATGGGTCTTCTTCAGGCCAAGGGCATGCCCCGTGGATCCAAGGATGAGACACTCTCGCACAATGGTCCTCCATTAAACGATGCGGGTCATATGGATTGAAACTTCTAGTGCCGAAGGTGAACCTCTTGAATTCCTTCGTCTCGGTCTCAACATGCTTGAGATTATGGATCTCATACAACCCGATCCATAAAGGAAGAGTGGGCCAAGGTGCCTTCTTCTTCCTGTGTAGTCTTGCTGACAACCCTATCGAGATGTGGTATGCAACCTCTTGTATGACCAACTTTTCCATGGAAAACTTCGGTAACACATGTGGAGCCTTCTCCATGCTGTACAATCAGACGAAAGTGCTAAGGGGTGAGGCATATGAATCTGCTATGTTTACTAATGACTCTATCAATTCCTATGACATGCAAGGGGATCTTGTTCAAAGATCATCCTGTACACCGAGGTGGTGAAGTGGTTTGATAGTTGTAGTATAACTCCACGGAAGTTGTACTCAGACAAAAACCTGTAATAGATGTGCATAGAGGTTTCTGAAGGTGTCCATGCCCAACCCAATCCACGAAACTGCCGACGGGCACAAATTGCATCAAGTATGTAAGTAGACATGAAAAAATTTGCTTACCGACCCTTGGGCAGATGTCAGGCATCTGTCACTTGTCCCCTCAGCTAGAGAGACAACATGTCAGATCAATTGAAAGGTCTTCCTTCATTCACCAGCTGATCCAACACAATCACCCAACTCTGCAGGAAGGTTTTTTTATTCTCCTGGCCGTATAAGTGGCATGCGAAGATGACCAAGAACTGATAAGCCACCCACAATATCTTTGTCTTGTATACTTGGTTGGCTATTTTTGTGAAATTAGATGGCTCTTTCACCCAGTTATTCAAGATGTCTCTTGAGTTTGCACTGTTGTTGGGCTTGGTGAAGGGTGCATCCATTGTGATCACTGGCTAGGAGAAGTGATATGTCTCCTAAAAGTTCTCTGCCTTGAAGGTAACAAGTTTTATTCCACTGACACTGCTCAACACCATTGTCTTTGGATCAATATGCAAGACAATCCAGTGGATCAAGTTTGCGCATGGAAATGCGGGATACCTGCATGAAACCCGATACAAGCCAGACTTGTGTATTTTGACATAAACTCTACGATCCTCTAGATTCTGAAAACATGTCATTGATGTCCCGCCATTTGATCTTGATATCCTTGTCTATGAACATTTTAGTGTCTTCATAGATGGGCAAGCTCATAGACACATGCTCAACCACATCTCCAATTGCGCTCTCAATAGTGTTCTTTGACCTTGCTCTCTTGGAAGCCATTGTACATGTACTGTTGAGAGACTGATGAACACCTATGATACCTGGAGATAAAGAAACACTCATGGTAAGCAAAATGTCATTTGAAAACCAAAAGCAACTTGAGGACTAACATGCAACACACTTGGGTGACTGACAGGGAAATTTGCGCAATTTTCACTAGGAGGCTTAGAAACTAACTGCCAGAACTGCGCAAAGCACAGTTCAGATTTCTAGTGAGCTGACTGACTATTGAATTTGCACAAAGAACAGTCCATATCGACTTGCTAAGGACTGGAACTACACAATGCACAGTTTCAGTCAGCATGAATGCAGCCCGGGAAAATTGCATTGCGCAATTCTTGGGGCCAACTGAGGCACTGCCTCTCAGAATTGCGTAGAGCACAGTCTGGGAGGTCAGTGTGAGGTAAGATCTGCACAATTTATGGGAGCAAGGTAAGGCCTACCATCCTAAGAATGCGCAGTTCAAGTCAGACAAGGCAAGGCTCGAGCCAAGGAAACTCAGACCCGCCGATGGGCAACTGAAAATAGTAAGGACTAAATGCATATGCGAAACTGGGTGCAGACATGAGTGAATGAACATGAATGCAATCAATTGGTGCATGATTCAGTAAAATGGGAAACAACGAAGTGTGTGAAGCGAGTCGCCGCAACGATGACTATTAGTGTTAGAAACCGTGTCATATATGCAACAACAAGGAGATGCAATGGAAAACTTGAAATAATGATTCTACAAGATAACATGCATTAAAATGACAACAAGTGCTCAACAAAACCAAGCAAACAAAACTTACACAAACCCAAGTTCAAAACACGACAGAAAAGCAACAAAAGACATGAAAAGCGGACTTAGTCGGCAAAAGCTGCAATAAGTGTGTTGAAGGTTCCTAGATGCGTTAGGAATGCCAAAGCTCCAAGATCGAAGTGAAGAATGAGCTCTGAAGCATCAAATAAATAGTTTTGACAAGATGAAGGCTTATGACGCACATGCCACAAATCTAAGAAAAAGTGACACTTGGTGGGAGGTTTCTAAAATAGATTTTTCATATAACCCCTAATTGCTAAAAATAGATCCCTAAAATCTAGGGATGCTTTTTTCTTTTTTCTTTTTTCTCTTTCAGGAAAAAGTTGCCTATGCATGCAAGGTAATATTGCACAGTCCTAGAGGAGACTAGTCAACCTGTGAGCACATGCAATAGACAAAAAACCTTAGGATGACTTCTGCGCAGTTTCTGCGCTGAGTGGCTTTTGCTGCCGCTCAGGCTCTGCGCAATTTCTGGACCGAAGCCAAGGCTGCCAACTAGAATTGCGCAAATTCTGAGAGCAAGCCCAATGATGGGCTACTCTGTGCAATTTTCAAGGGGAAGGTTGTGTGCAAGCTCTACACAATTTTGGAGAGCAACTAGCTGCCTTGATGCTCTGCGCAATTCTGGAGAGAAAGGTTGATTTCCCTCCATTTCTATGCAATTCTCCAAGTCAACACAAGAACCAATTGAAAACCAAGTCACGGGAAGTCAACTTGCGGGTGAAAGGTAAACAAGTTAGTGAACACAAGATGATAAGCCAAAGAAACTCCACCGAAGCATAAGTACCGAGGTAGTGCAAGACATGCTGCTAAGGATGGTTCATAGGGAGGCTCCAAAACAAAGCTAAGGCAAAATTTTGGAGGATGGTTGTAGCTGCTACAATAGATACCATTTATCCATCTAAGACCTGAAGATTCTGGTAATGATCCACATGTATTCAAAAATTCTTTGGGAACAATCTTGAAATCATTTATCCAATCCTCATCTAGGGTTATTTCTTCCTTAGAGAGTTTGTAATACATATCGATATTAGAAGCACAAAAAGAAGTAAAGGGCCACCCATGATTATCCTTGATTATGGATTCTTTGGGGTTTACATGTTTTATAATCCATTCAGCTTCCTTTGCACACGAGAGGATAGGGGGAATGAGTAGTAACCTTGTGCAACCCTGATATCCTAACATACCTATACACTTTTGAATCTAGGTCACCTCTCACAGGTTGTCTCTCTAAAATAACTTGTATACCTATGACCATGAGTAAATTATATTTCAATCAATGAAACATGGCATGTTAGCAAACCCAAGGATGAACAAGCTAGTGGGTGGCTCATCATCAAGAATGTTAATCATGGGGTATTTGTAAACCCTTTTTTGAGACATGTACATGGATTTCCCTACAGATACATTGAAACAAAAACACGCATTATAAATATTAGCTAAAAAAATCAAGTCAAATGAGCTTTGTCTCACCTTGAGGCTATAGGTGCTTGTCCTCTAGTTGCGTCAATGACAACTTATGGCTCATAGTGCACGTGCATCCCATTGTAGTCATCTCATGAGGGTTTAAGTTATGAAATATTCATTATATTCAAAATGACACTATGCATTGTAAGACTAAAACTGACCTAGATTCGACCTTGCCTTGATAGTCAAACACCTCACTTCCTTCACTATTTTGAGTCACGGACCCACATTCAATGGTGTCCTTGTCTAGTGAGTGAGCTTAAGTCAATGAATGATGTGTCTACTTATCCCTAAGACACACCATTATTTATGAGGATAGGGCTCAACTGGAAACATCCTAGGTGATTTCTTGAAATATGAGTGAGGTCTCTCTCTTTTATGACAAATGGGAGAGAAGGGAGGTGAGGAATGACCAAGGGTGAGGTTGAGATACCTGTGGTTTTAGAGGCATATTACATGAGATCGCAATTTGGACCAGGAAGGTTCCTTATCACATGATAGGGATACTTTCCTTTGATACAGAGGGATGATGCTAGGGTTTATTATGATTTTAACATTAGTGCTCATGTTCCTTGGAAAAAACAACTAAGTTGTGAGTGGTTTGGGTTTGAAACTTAGCTCAAAAGATGGGAAATTGATCAAGGGGAGCAGTGATAATGCATGGGAGAGAAACCCTTGGTGGTTGGGGTAGTTTAGCCTAAAAAACCAAATTAAGGGAGGCAACAGAGGGACAAGGTGTGAAAAGAGGCATAATTTATGGTTTTGATGATGGAGAGAAAGCAACCAAAGGTTATGGGGTGAACTCATGCATGTTAAAAGTCAAAACCCAAGTCCCATTAGAAACAATCATGGTGTGATTGGAAATTTGGGGGGCATGCTTCTAGTCTTTAGGTGTCAAGAGGTGTTTGGTGAGATGGATAACACATGAGTTGATGCTATTCAAAAACATGTGGGTGAGAGATGCTAGAGCTTAATGGGGAGGGAAATGGCATAACTATTGGCTTCAAGAGGGCACTTGGTTTGGACAAAAGAAAAGGGAGTGAAGGTAGAGCATGAGATGAAGAGAATAAGCTTGTCCATTGACCCAAATTTTCTTTATAAGGGAGAAGAGGGGTGAGAAAGAAATTTAATTCATAAAACAATAAAAAAATGAAAATGAAATGATGAATAAGAAAGGATTGACTCATACCTGAGTTGGCGATTTATTTACTTGGTTGGAAACAGTTTGCACTAATTTGGCATGGGGAGATCTCTCTAAGTGGAAGCACAATCACACCAAAGGGAGAGAATGCAAAGAGGCGTAGGAAATAACAATGTGATGGTTGCTTTTATAACCTTTTTGGATCATTGGCACAAAAATTGAGGTAATAAGTTGCCCCTAATATGCTACTTTGCAAGTTATGATTCCATCGATACATTAGAAGAAGTTGAAGCAGGGAGTGATACAACATTGTATAAGTCCCTTACTAAGTGATATGGGCTTAGAAAAGGGCTTATCTTAGTGATACGTTTGATGGGGATGAGCTGAGGGTGAGAGTATCACTAGTTAAGGCAAGAATTTGGCATTGTATCATTGAGCTAAGTAAGATCTCAATGCTATATTACTTGAAAAAGCAAGTTTGTGGGTGTTGTGTCACTAAAATAAGTGACTTTTTAGTGCTAAATCACTTGAGAGGAGCACTTCTGGCATTGAGCTAAGTTACTTTAAGAGTGTCATGTCAGTGGAGAAAGAAAGATCTAAAGCACTATATCGTTGGGTTAAGCCTTTATGGAGCATTATATTGTTGTGTTGGAGGAGTTTTGAGCCTTGTATAGCTAGAGCAGTGTAATATCCCCCTATTAATATTACAGGTTTAAATTGCAAAAAAAAATAACTTTTCTTTTAGGTGTTTTGTTAAACACTTTGTCAACAATTTTTTTCTTCAATTGTTTTTTGCATGTAAATAATGAGGAACCTTGCTCAATAAAATTATGTGACCACTATTCAAAAATTAATTAAAAAAAATCACAAGATAACATCAATTGTCCAAACATTTTTTATTAAATTATAACATGGAAATACATGCAAATTTGATTTTCAGGAACCTAGGATTTAATTTAGTGCAAGGCATGCTTGGTTGATATGAAGATTACAATCCCAAATAATATAACTACAAAATCCTCTTGAAATGTATTCCTCCAAGGAATATTTCTGGGCTCTTGAAATTTAACTCTACCCCCTAGAAGATTTTGGCCCTAGAGGGAAATTTGGCCACCAAAAACAATTTGGTCCTAGAAGGAAGTACGACCCCACAAATAATTGAAACCCTAAAAATGAAGAACTCACCCTCCACAATTAATTCAGTCTCAACTTGGCTTCTCCCCACTGAATTAGATGTCCACATTCAAAACTCAACTTTTGCAATAGAATTGATTCTAAAAAATTGACTAGCCTCCTAGAAATTAACTCGTGTTCCTTAATTACTTCAACTTCCTTAATTTTATCCATGTCACTTGAAACAATTCAGAGCCACAAGAAGGAAAATCGGTCGACCAGCTAGATTGTGTTTCCAACAAATTAATTTGGTCCCTTCCTAAAATAATTTGGCCCTCACAAATTGGTTTTCTTGTTGTAAAAGAATTTGGCTTCCAAAAATGAAATCAACCTACCCAAAAAACATTGAAACTACTATAATGGATAAATCGTCTCTATCTCCAAGTACTAAGATCTTTTACAAAATCAATTGTCGATGAAAAACTCAAATAATTCTTATTAGCTAAAATCAACAATCTCACCACCAAAACCAATCTTACCTAGACATAGTGTGGAAGAAGAAAACATATAATCTAAAATGGATAACAACAAGAAGAAACCATATAATCTAAAATGGATAACAACAAGATCATGACATGTATTTGGGGTGTCCAAGAAGATCTAAAATGGATAACAACAAGAAGAAACCATATAATCTAAAATGGATAACAACAAGATCATGACATGTATTTGGGAAACGATAACAACAAAATATAAAAGAGAATATATACACAACCGAACTCCTCCCTTTGTCCTTTTCTTTTTAATATCCACTTAGTTCTCTTTAATATTCACTTAATTTTGAAAAGATATTATTTACCTAAAGTCTTCAATCAATTTCCACATTTCAAACAAATGCTTCACTTTCCAGCAAGAATATAATTTAAAAAATCATTATGGTGATCCAATATATTTTGTCTCTACTTCATAGACTTTTCCAATATACATTTCGTGCAAGTCACTCTTTCAATCATTTCGTGTAGTTTCGTTGCATTTTATATTGCCTTGTGATCCCCCATTGCAATAAAAAAATGTAATATGTATGTTTAAAAAGTATCGAAGCTAAAAATAAAAGAAAATGTAACACAAATATTTAATAATATTTTTTTTATATGTATTATTACATTCTAATATATAAATGAGCATTGTGAAAATATTTACTTCCTTTTTTAAAAGCAATTTAAGATTAAGATTTTTTAAAGTTGTAATCATTATGCTATGAATTAAACTCTAGCCTTATCCTCGCTTGTTTCCGTGATTTCTTTCTGCGTTTTATTTTTTATTTTTGAAGGCTTCGTTCTGTGATATTCTCACTACTCGAATGGTCTGCCTCAACAACATGACCTTTGGGCTTTACAGCTTGGGTTGCCATTAGGCTTGGTTGTTTTCTTCCACATCTTCTTAGTGATTGGGTTTACGTAGTTAGAATTTTTAGAGTTTCCCCTCTTGCTAGTGCCTTTTCACTTGCTCCCATCTCTCATTTGCAATCACTTCAGAGGTTCTAGTTCTAGGTCTGAGAAGCCCCTTAGGTTTGATCTACATTGTTCAATCCCTTTGTTGTGCTTTAGTCCCCCTAATCCCCCCCCCTAACCCTAGCGACTTCACCACCCTTGTTGTCACCCCGTTTTCTTTGTAGTCCAATCATCGGTTTTGTGTTTCCATAATGCCACAACAAAGAGTTAGATGCCATAGGGGAGTGGCTTATTATGAAGCCCAAGGGGTCTCTCGTGCTTCCTACTGAGAAAATGATTTGACCAACCTATACCACACCAAGATGATGCCTAACATTCAAGCTAGACTCATGAAGACAAAAATAGATATTATAGGGGAATGACGTCGTATATTTGATACAAACATATTACGGGAATTTGTGCCCTGGGTCCCTAACATTTGTCATGCCCAAAATCAACATAATCAATAATGCAAACAATAGAGTTATACTAGCAGATGAAGACATTGTTGGGCAAAGTTTTGACAGATCACAATGAAGAAAATGACAAAATTCTCCTTGTGTTGAACGAGCTTCAACTGTCAATGAAATCTCTAGACTGATACCTATAGAGAATAAAGTTCCAACTCGACCTCTCTCCTAAACCAAGCAGCTCTCCTAGCAGAGACAAAGCATCCATTAAAGTTGACCCCTCTGACATGTCTCCATCGACATCATTTAGTCCTATTTCTTTAGTTTTAGCTCTAGGTTTTTTGTTTCTATGAACATTTTAGTAGCTAGGTTGGATAGTGAAATTTTATGGACTAGACATTCAATATTTTTTTGTTCTATTTTTGAATTATTAGGTATAATTATTAAAGAACTTATAGTTTTGCCATTAATCTAATTTCCTTACCAAGGAAAACCAAAACTATCTTTTCCATATAAATCATTAAAAACTTTAATTAAAAAAAATATTATTATTATATAAAAATAAATACATGTGGCAAAGGAAATTTTATCATAATATCTTAGAGTTAAACCATGTCCTTCCATCCCAAATAATATAAATTTTGATATAAAATTAAATGCGTTTGTTTGAATCCCAATTATGTCAAAAGAAAGCTACCCTAACAAAGAAAAGACAATCGTTGAAACATAAAAGGTGTAAATAATTAGAAATTTGTTTACATAGTCAGGAAAAATATCTATGACAATTGGTACCCTGTAACAAAATACATAGCATCAATATTGAGGAACTTGAGGTAGCCTCAACTAAAGAAAAAATCAATTAGTTACGAACTTTACATTCTTTTGAAACACTAAATATATGTAAAATTCTAGATATAATGAAATTGAAGTTACTTTTTAGAAAGCTGACCTACGAATAAAAAAATATGTGAAATGCTTCTTTTTATTTTTTAACCAATTGACCCAAATTTGCAAAGAATCTTTTGATTTTAATTTATATTCTTCATAATATTTTCCAATAATTTTACACACGTGTATGTTAATTTCAAAGTATAATATTATAATGTCTTACCAAACGAATCAAATTAAAAATGAAAACATAAATAAATTATACAAACCAAAAAATACAACATTATTTTTTTTATTTTATGTTACAATGGGGTATTTAATAACAAAATTGAATGTTTCTTAGAGACGAGAGCTAATGATTAAAATGAATCTAAGTTTTATTTAATTTATTCGATTCAATTAAAGAAATTATTTTTTAACCTTATTAGGGTGGACAGACAAGGAGATAGGGAGCTCAGGGTGGTATCGTCTACTACCTCATCGACTCTAAAGAATAATAAGGAGGGGTGGTGTGGCATGTTGTATCCTCATACACCATACATGTGGTTTTGATGTTAATTATTATGCTTGGTCTCACTCTAGTTCTCACTCTAGTTCCCTTGATTCTTCTCCCCAGTTGTCTATTGATGAGCTTTGTGAGGATTATCCAAGGGTTGCATGAGAGTTTTATAAGAGTCCCTATAAATTTGGTTCTTAATTTCAATGTTGCTAGTTGCTGGTTAGAGTGGCCATCTTCTGTGGGTATCTCTGGTTCAAAAAACTAGGGCCTCTGGCTTAAGGAAAGCATTAAACTTTCATGCACTATTTGGTGTGGATTAGGAGCAGCTAAATGCTCACCACTTTGGTGTTGGTCCGTGATTGGGCACCTCCAATTTTGTCAAGCTAAAATATGAGGTAATTCTATGTTTTTGGTTTGTCCGGCTCTTCTTTATCGTCTTAGTTGTTTGTTGGATAATTATTGGGTTTCGATTCCTCTGTCAGATTAAGTTTGTAGCTAGCTTGTCTGGAGTGCTCCATTTGGCTTTCTTTATTATCAAGTGGTTTTCATCAAGTGGATAGGTCATAGACCTCTGGTCTCCCCCTCTTGTTTTCAATTTTCTTGTGGTGTTGTAATAAGTTGGTTCCAAGTGCACTGTGTTTGTTGAGCCATCCTACAACCATTTTAGAATTCCTATTGGCCCTCTGGTTCTATGGAGAGGGGGGGTTTGTATTCATTATAGATTGTTGGTATATTCTAATTATCCATGCTCAATTGGTTTGGTTGGGCCCTCAACTGAGTTTTATTCATGGTTTTATTGAGGATTGTTTTGTTTGGTTCACCATGTTGGGATAACATGATCGTGCTCATCGAGGTCCTGGGGAGCGTGCCAGACTAGTAGGATTCACTCTGAGACTCTGGCCAAGGAGGCAACAACATCCTTCTAGGTTTTAACTTATCCCAGTACTCAGACACATTCGTCGCCTTAAAAGGACTATTTGTAGAGAAAGGTAATCATTTTCAGACATTGAGCTCATCGATGAAGTCCCTCATTGGCTCCCAGACCTTGGGAACACCAAGGGAAGGAGAAGTCAATACATGCAGTCAGTCACCTTCACTAGTAGTTGAAGACTTTATTGGGATAAATTATCAAGGAAAATCATGATGATTGAAATGAGATCATCTCATTCCTCAATGATATTCAAAGGAACCAATGGTGAATGCAAGACAACCTTGATCGCCTGGATGCATGTTTGGCTCACATAGAGAAGCACATACAATGCGAATTTTGGCTTCTGAATCCCCCTAGTTCTAGACCGGAGAACCTTGCTTTGGTAACTTCATCTGACTCTTAGATGGCTATCTGTGGTCTTCTAATCTTGCTTGTGTTTTGGTCTTGTGTGCCCCTTTTGTTTTAGATAGTAAAGTCTTTTTGGTCTGTTGTAATATTTTTTGGAAATTACTTACTAGCCAACAAATCTGGTAAGAGTGAGGCTGGTAGAATTTTGAAATGTTGTGGGCAACGATGTAATATTATTTTATAAATGAAAAAATATGACTTAAAAAATAATATAAATACTAATTTTAGAAGATTAATCTTTGAGTTAACAACTTGGAGTAGCATACTTAATACCATCTTAAAGTCAAGTGTTTTGTTGCTAAGAAGTATAGTAGGATGTTACCATTACTAGTACTAATCCATATTGAGTTTCAACGAATAGAATTAATCAATTGTTAATTTTATTAGTTTTTTTAACAACTACTATAACTTAAGTAATATAGAGTATAAAGTGCATTATTTTACATTTTATTAAGACTTGACATGCTCATCATCGATGTATGATCAATCACTATCCACGACTTCCACACTATAACCTCACACTTCATGCTATACAATGTTGCAACCAAAATTCAATTCCCATCTTCAAAACCGAATTAAATATTGTTTTGTTATGTTTTGTTTCTACAAGCACAAAGTTTGATGGGCTAAGAGATTCAAGCCATGAGCTAGTTGAAATTTTAACTACTAACTATAAACTAAATTTACCCCATACATGGCCACTATCATAAACCAAATTTATGTTTTGCAAAATGTGTAAGATTAAAAAATAAAGCTTAGACTCTATCAAAACACTTTACTAAAAACACAATACAATCATAAGACAATTAAAAGAGCAAAAAGGATTCTTGGATGAGAAGCCATATGTGAGCCAGAGGAGTTACATGCTAGTAGTAAATCTGAATTAATTTTTTATAATTAAAAGAGAGGAGGTGCTCAATGTTGGCTATTTCTGTAATTTTGAATGTTGGATAATTTTATGCACTTAAAGCTTCATGCAAGTTACCAAATGGCCATTATCAATATTCCTCTACTAGCATGTGTGGGCTAGAGGACTTACGTGCTTGTTGAGTAGTGAAACCATTGACTCTAATATTGTAATTTGATACATGGTAATGTAACCCTAGAGTCATTGAATTATCTTTAGATAGAAAATTTTCCTTACTCCTAGAGTGATACCATTTGATATCATATGAAATTCCCCGTAGTAATAATCTTATATAAGATGACAAAACTCATAATTGTTCAATTTCATATTGTGCAAGAACATAAACCTTAAAAACATCCCTTCAATGTATTACCTATTCATTCTCTAGAACAAAAATCCATGGGTTTCATGGTCCTCGTGATGGGAACATGTATTCTCCCAATAAATGGTGGCTTGATGATGATGACATTGAGGAAGCTCAAGGCCACCAAGCAGGTGGCTAAGGTGACGAAGACGATGGTCATGGGAAAGGGTAGGGATAAGGAGTGGCACCTTTAGGCACATGTGATGATACTCTAAGAGTGTTGTAGAGAAGTTATAGGATGAGGAGCCATTTATACATTGAAGATGATAATGATGGTGAGTCTCCAATAAAGATGGTCAAGCATGGAATATTATGGGCGAACTCGTGGCATTTGAACCTTAATATTTGGATGAAAAATCAAAATTGTTAAGGCATTAAAGGAACAATGGGAAGTATAGAAGTGTTGATAGTCAATTTGTTGAAGAATACAAAGTGGGGATGGAAGCAATGGATTAAGTTTAGATCATCTACAGTAGGATTGATTTATTTTTTGCAGAGAATCAATAAAATTATAAACTATATAAGGATGAGACAATTTTTCATTACAAGTTCATGGAGGTGAGTAGTTTCTTAAGTTCATTTTCTTTATGTTCAATTGATTTACATTAAGATGTATATGGAAAAAAAACATGTGTACACAAGTACTATTGAGTAGTTGAAGGGCTTGGGAGGTTTCTGGAGGCCATCTAGCTCATGCCTTCTTATGCATATTGAATTCCATGGATATCATAATTAACTTCATGATTGTTCCTTGGTAGACATTACATGTTTAGAGATAGTAGGGTATTAAACTTGAATGAATGATTTAATGTAAAGTAATACATAACAAAATATATGATGTGGAGAACACTGACATCAATTCAGATGGAGTAGCTCAAATCTAAATTTAGAGAGATAATTAATTTAGTTTAAATATCAAAAGTTATGTTGTGTCAAAGCCCCGACAAAATGATCATGGATAACTCACTTTTTCTGAAGTTTTTGTGTAACTTTCATTAGATTGATGGGTGTTGAGGACTGATCAACCTTTGTAATACATATTTTATTCATTGTGATGGATTTCATGGCACATAAAGCCACGAATTAAGAGGTAAAATTATCTTACATTTTTGTTGTAACTGAAATGGTATAGATATCTATTAAACATGAGAAAAATATCATGTTGAATGATCTGCACAACATATGAGGAGGATGGTGTAAACCCAAATTGGACCTGCCAAATTCTTGGCCCAATCCATAGTCCTCACGATGCCCAAGATATCTCTATCAATTAGGTGCTTCCTTCAACCCTGTTTTTAACCATCCCGCGGGATAATAATCCCCTTAAAACAATTCAGTGGGAGGATTTAATTAAACAGTGGGAGGAGTCAAAAGGGTTATATCCTTTATATTTCAAATTAACGTAATTCCTTCTATACAGGTGTGCATCATCCAAAACATATTCCCTAATATTAATTTGACCCTTTTTAGTCAATTGTCACAACAATGGATTTTACCTTAGCACAAACCTTTCCCAATTGTCTAGTATTTGAAGCTCTTTATAAATTGTGTGTGTCCCATAAATATAAAACATGTGACTATGCCTTATAACCAAGCATATAATAGGCATAGGCCTTCAATGTCGACCTTTTCCTCTTTGGCGTATTTCGTGCATTGTCGGGTTATAGCCCTTCGGGTTGGCCCACTTACTATTTCTACATGGCCCTTCCTCACACTTCTACTACACCACTAACTCCATATAAGCCCACTTGTTCTCCTTTGCACGTAAGGTCAACGGTTCCTCTTTATACCACTTCTTATACATTCGGGGTTAAAGATATGGGGCGTCCCACTCTCAAACTCACGTTACTGCTTCTTCCCACTAAATAAAAGCCTGACTTGATCAAACAAGGATTAGCAAAGGTCGTTGGGGTATAAAACCTCCGGGCGGGGTCCACTTTGCCATGTGAGATGGATATTTTACGCTTGACCTTTCTTCATCTATCAGTTAATGGAAAATCTCGTTGACAAGCCTTCGACCTGCTTTTAATAACCTAGCGTATAGAAGAAGTGTTTACAAAAATCATCGGGGTGGATGCCCTCCGGGCGAGACCCATCATCTATCTTGTCAATGCTACATAAGCCTGAATCATCAACAACTTAATGTAACAAAACTTTCCAGGGTAGAACCTCCGGGTGGACCCACTTTGCCACGTTGCCTTCCACCTGTTTGTCACATGCTTGGTCCACACTCCATGTCTGTCTAGTGCCCTATGATCCCGGCACTTCTTTGTGTTCGCTCTCTCCAATTCTCTAGGGAAAACCCTTCGGTTCGATGTTGTTAATTAACAACTCCTTCTTGATGGAACTTAGGTTTTGTCTCCTTGCACTATCAAGTGACGGACTCCCATCAGTACTAAAATAAACTAAGTGTTGTTTTCCTGTTCACAAATTCTTCTTATTTTTATGCAACTCGACCCTAGTTCCTCTGCGCGCTAACGCTTCCACTACTCACTCTGATCTTTCCTCTATTGCGTCACTATAATCTTTCATTATAGTGGGATCATTAATCAATGATCTCGATTTCCAACAGAGTCTGAGAAGAACCAAATAATTCTCGCTTTCTCGCTTCTGGTGCGCACTCTAGTCTTGCAAGAACATGAATCCCTCCTAAGCTTGACCTCTAAATGGATTTATACAATGAATCCCCCTCTCAATTTTATCATCATTTAAACTTGGAATTGTTGGGGTTACAATCTTGTATTGTACATATATATATATATATATATATATATATATTGAAGTATACAAGATTGAAGAAGAACCGGTTCTTGAGGAAAAATATCACTCCACACACACATATTCAAAAGACTCTCTATTAATGGTTAAATTACAAAAAGCCCATCTAGCCCGATTTACAATAAATTGCCCCTTTGGCCTTGTGGCCTCTAGCCTCTCGACTCTCTCTCTATCTTACTCCTACTTCTGCATATGCCTTTTGGCTTACAAAATATATACAAAAGGGAATTCTGAACTAGAATTAGTTCAGATCCACAACGTTCTCAACGAATCCTATCTCTAGATCTCTATATCCAAAAAATCCTCTCAAAAATCCAACTCTAAAATCACTTTAACTCTCCCAAATACTCTTCAGATCTCTCATTTAGAGAAGATCAAATTACATCAATCTTCACTTTAAATCATTTATATACAATCATTCTAAGACACATAAGAAAATACATTAAATCAAATAATTCCAGACATTTAAGGAACCAACTCCTTTAGTAAATGAAAGACCCCTATTCTAATCAAAATATATTTTAACTTAAAAATAAATACTCACACATCAAAAGATAATATAACTCAACAAATTCATGTAAAATACTTTTATATATATATATATATATAACATTTAAAAAAATAACTATATCAATATTTTCAAAATTAAAAAATAATATTTTAAAATTTAAATTATATCTTTTCCCAAAAAAAAATAAAAAAACGAATATTATATAAAACAATATACAAACCAAACAAAATAATACAAACATTGCCGTCATTATATTCCCTTCATAACAATGACTAATGCTATATCAGGCTTTTAAAACCCCTACGTACCTATCAAAGACACTTTTGACTTGATCTCAAGAATAAGGTTAAGCGTTAAAATTGAATATATTTAGTTAACTAGAGCGGAAAAAATAAAATAAAATAAAGTTAAATAATATATATTTATTTTAAGATAAAATATGATAATAATTAATATCTATTGAGATTAAATATGTTTTTTTATTTTTTTATTCAATTGAAAAATCATAGTATTTGGAAAAAAATAAAGAAGATACTAAATTTCTTTGTATTTATGATATCTATTTCATTCAATTAAAAAATCAAAGTATTTAAAATTATTTTTCTATTTATGATATCTATTTTATTCCATTACAAAGTCAAAGTATTTAAAAAATAAGAAAGAAGATACTAAATTTCTTTGTATTTATGATGTCTATCTTATTCACTTAAAAAGTCAAAGTCTTAGAAAATAATAAAAAAGATACTAAATTTCTTTGTATTTATGATAGGTATGATTAAGATTTTTTTTTATTGTATTGTATTGTTTTGTTGTGTCTACGTGAGATATTTATTTTGCTTATCCTTTTTAATTAGTCTATGTTAACATAATTTTGGATTTATGAAATATTAAGAGATCAAAACTTTTAAGATGAAAAACTCTTTTAGATTGAAAAATATGAAGAAAGGTTTTCACCTAGACAGATAAGATACCTCTCTCCATGCTTAATAAATGCAATGTTAAGATAGATTTTGTGTGTGTATCTATATATATATATATATATATATATATAGTTTGTTGACTTTTAGGCTATAATCTTGTGTAGATGATTTTAATGTAAAATTACTCATGGTTAAATACTCTGACTTTTAAAGTTTAATCAATTTTTTAATTATAGTTATGAAAACCAAAAAAAAATAAAATTAAAATAGGGTTTAGTGTTCAATTTGACTTAATATTTATGTAAATGAAAATAAAGCACTAAAATACTTGCATGCTAAATTAAAATTTAATATCTATATATTGTAGTACATATATGAAAACTTCATATATGTTTATCAATGTTAAAAAACCAATGTTCCTTTTCCTATTTACAAATTTTAATTGCATTTAAAATACCTTTTTAATTGATTAATTTTGATAAATTTTGAATTATTTTTCAATCTATTAATTTTTCTTTTATTATATTGAATTGTTTGAAATGATTGAGATTATATTACTTGATTTTAGCTAATGAATACCAAATGTTACATGGATTTAAGTAACTTGTGCTTTTATTTATATATGTAAAAGATTTAGTTTCTTTACTCAAAGGTTCAGGTCAACTCTTTGTTTTTTTCATACTCGAGTTTGGATGAAGAAAAAGAATTAATTAGAAGGATTGTTGGTGAGTGTGCTACTAACAAGCTTCAATGCCCTTTAGTTGCAATCTCTAAAATAGAGATGTTAGTTGCAATCTCTAAAATAAAGATGTTAAATAGAACCCTAGAGAACATGTTCTAATCTCCATAATATAAAATTATTATGAAAAACCCTAAATAAACCATTTTCATCTGCAATAGAACCCTAAATAACTTGTTTTGAACTTGTTTTGATCTTTATTGAGAGTATGCAAAATATAAATAAAGGGATTATCAATATACCCAATTAACAAGTCCCTAGGAAACAAAGAATTAGGATCAAGTCATGACCTTTCTTGTTTGTCTTGAAATTGCCTACTCTCAATTTTGAGTTTTGGGATGGAATATATATGTAAGGTGTAAATGAGCCAAATTTCATGTAATGGTTCAAATTATAACCCAGCAAACTTGTAATCTTTGTTATTACTTATATTTTTTTAATATAATGTCGATATCTCTTTTATATCGAATGGTAAATTTTTATTAATACAAATATAAATTTTAACTTTTTAAAAATTTAATTATATAATATTATTAAATAGGTTTAAAGTTTTTTTATATATAAAGTGAGAGTAGTATAAAAAGAACACGAAGCCTTATATTTATATTATTGAGAATAAGCCAATCTAAAAAATAGAGTGAGAATCATATAAAAAAATTCGAAGTTTTGTATCTATAAACATTTTATTTTGGAATCAGAATCGGAATCAGAATTGGAAAAAACATTTTATTTTGGAATGTGATGCATTCAAAGGCATCAGAGAAAGTTATGAGAGTATGTTAGCATCAGTTTCTTGGCATTGTTTTTTCAGCGAGGGGATTGTTGGAAAGTTGGGCTAGCTCATCATCAATTTGAACATAAAAAGGATTGAATTGAAAAAGACGAAAAGTAGGGAACTAATAATCCCATAGACTATTTTTAGTATTGTGGATGTTAAAATATCATTTCATTTCATATATCATTAAGAATAAGCCAAGTTACCCGTTCACATGGTAGATGGAGGGGTATAACGAGGAAAACTATGTAAAAGAAGCTAATCCTCCCTTTCTTGCCACACAGGGTACCCTTCTCAATCTTTGAATTCTACATATTGCCCTCTTTGCTATTCAAACTTATGCTCTATTTCCCTCTTTGCTATGCCAACTCATGCTCACTTTATTTAATTGTGTTATAATTTAAAAGCGTAGTTTAAAGAATCTACAAATTAGTCAAAGAGATTTTTTTGAAAATTTAGTTTATAGCTATCAAACTTTAGGTTTTTGGGTACCCTTAAGATTCTTGATGGTGCTGAATACATTTCCACCATCAAAAAACGATTCAAACACTCTAACATTCTGACTTTTTTAAAATTATTTTTAACGAAATCTAACAAAATTAATCAAAATTCATGGTCACCAAAATTCTTTATTAATAATTAAAAAAACATGGTCTTCCCAATTTTATTCATTTATAAATATCATTAAGTAATTATTAAAAACATGTCCTTCCAATTCATATAAATATTATTTGGGCATCCATATCCCGAAGTAATTGAGAAAGATACCTCTACACATATCACGTTCCTTGGAAATGTTGAAAGTCATTAATGTGAAAATGGAAATAGAGGTATCACGTTCCTTGGAAATGTTGAAAGTCATTAATGTGAAAATGGAAATAGAGGTGGATGTGAAGGTAAAGTTGATGATGGAGTTAGTGGTTTATAAATTAGTGAAGGGAAATGTTGATGGTGGATGGAAATGGAAGCGAATGTGGAGGAGATGGAGTTGGAAGAATAGCCTAGTAGCTTGTATATGAGTTGGAATTGTAGATGGTTGTCCTATGTTGTCTTATTTATAATATTTTGTGAAAATGTACGTTAAAACATGTTTTGGTGTCTTTTTGTAAAATTGAAAATTACTTTTCAATTTTGCATTTGGTACCATTAATGTGTGAAACAATTTTGATAATAACTTGATTAAATTTTGGTATAATGGATGATGTTAGAATAAAAATAATCATAAAAAGTATTTACGAAGAATAATAGTTGGACATAATTATGGAGTCGAGGTGAACGTGCATAAGAAAATGATAAATCTCATATTTGTGGGTACAAATTTAATTATGAATATGGTTCGGTGTGATCCAAGTCGGATGTGATTTTGTGGTGATTTTGATAGCATAGATGCTTTTGGGTCATGGTTTCTCAAGCCATAGGTTAGTCTTGCCAGTTTATGAACAAACTAATAAACAAAAAGAAAAGAAGTAAATGAAAATTAAAATAAAATCAATCAAATGAAAATAAAAATAAAAAGTAAAATTAATTATTTAAACAAAAAAATCACGAATCCGGGAAAGACAATACATTCAACATCCAAAAAGTTGAGAAATTTGGATGATTACAGAATCTAGATATTTATATATCAAAGATTTCTCCAAAAATGCATACAAAGAAACATCTAGATCTGGATGATCTAATTCAAAGTTTGAAAATGATCTGGCCATACCATGTGACCTACATGTTGACTAAGCACCAACCATGTAATGACACACGGATTCAAGAGACACATTATTTTCCAAGTCGTCAAAATATGATCATAGTACAAAACTTTTAAGGACGATGACTTTGTGTCCCAAACTTGGAATAAGAGAAAATCCATATCGTCAAAAAACCCTTAACGAGTAAAAGATGATAGTGGCCTCAAAATTGGGAAATGATGTAACTAAGTGAGAAAAATCTTAATAATATCTTAATAATATCTAAATCCTTATTTATCCATTGCATCCTTTTTCTCTCATTTTTTTGAGACTCCTAGTCATTAGGATTTCTTCCACTTCTTAGAAATTTGCAAGATATGTGTTGGCTTAAGGGGGCTTGACCCAGGTTCAGAGTTGTTCGCACTAACCAACAAAACCCTAATTGTTGGCCCTTTTGGCAACAACCTGCATAGTGCAGGCTGTAGTCTCACCCGAAGCAATATCGGGGGATGCTAGAACCAGATTTCTGCATCCAGAGACAATGTGATAAGTGGTCTTAAGCCTTTGTCGCTCAGACCTGCCTTCGCGCAGATCGGTATCCTTTATGACCCACCACTGCAAATCTAAGGAAATAGATTTTAGAGCTTCGCGAAGGTCTACGATCAGATTTTAGGAACCTAACAAAAGTAGTCTATCCACTTTCACACATTAATTAGTAACCCTAGATATGCCTTCGCACAGATCTATCCATTTCATTAGAAATCATAACAAAATTGACCCTTATTTCTGCGAAACCAGATAACTACTTAGTTCATGCATGAATATTAAAGATTTAGTAGGTTTGCGCAGTATTTACACATTATTCCACATAAACATATCATTGAGCGATAAAACATAACATGAACAGAAATAAGAATAATACTCAAAGGCAAGTTATTTCTCCAAAACCAGTCTTTATTAAGTTCAACGTTCAATTTACAGTCTTCTCCGCCCTGCGCACTCAGTTGCAGGGGTCCACACACTCAACTGCGGACTTACCAAGGCCTCCTACGCACTTAGCTGCAGGAGCCTTCCCCTTTCTCCTAAGTACAAGAAACATAACTTCCTGCCTTAGAAATTTTCCAAACAATTTCTATCTTGACTTCATTACTACTTAGACTCGTTATGACTCAACTATATATAGATTTTTCCATACAATACCATGGTCCGCGGAGAGTCTCAAAAGCTGACCTATCACTTACCCAAACAAGGGGCTAAGGCCCCTTTAACTCCTACTTAGTTGTGCACTCTGCATCCACATTTTGCGAAGTCTTTACATTCTTTACAAAAATTTTACAAAAATTGGTTAAACTAACCCCAAAAATGACCCTCGAGACCCTATCCCAACAATATGAAAAATCAGAATCAATATGCATATCATAACCAACTTATGAAAAATGAAGTCAATGTAACTTCATTTACAAGAGCTTATAGTAATAATTAGCAAATGATCTAGTTCAGATATTTATCCTTTCTGATTTTACTCAAGCCAATTTGATTTGAGAAATGTAGGATTTGACCTAAAATAGTTGCAGGGATGTGTTTTGTTGTTCAACAACACCCCCCCCCCCATTTATTGATTTAATAGTTAATATTCTATTAATAAAAGGGGACCCTTTAGTAAAAACCCTCCAAGAAAAATTTAGCACTTAGGCGCTTTCTTTTTAAATTTTTAGAAATAAATTAAGATATCAAGTCAAATCCCTTTAAAACTAGCAAATCTCGCTTTTATCACATATCGCAAGACGAAGTGTGTCAAAGGTTAATTAACAACCAGGATCCGTGAATTGCGATGGAAGGAATCACCGAAATAAACTTAGAATATCATTAAACTTTCCATTTAAAAGCTAAAACTAAAGGCATTTCTTGTAAAATGAAGCACTTATCGCAATCGCATATCGGCTTTCACAAAAGACGCAATTGACAAACCCTGTCATAATATGCGAAATACGATATTGCAGTAGAGCGAGCCAATACTTATCGCATCACGACACTTTACTTAAAAGCCAATATTATGAACTACAAAAGTTTGTGAAGTGCGATAGAACCCGGACTCGATAAAAACAAATATTATAAACTATAAGTTAAGTCCGACACTTAGTAAAAAGACACTTTATGAAGTAATTATTCATTTAGGCAAAGTATGCTCTAAACAATGAAAAGTATGCCGCTCACCTCGCATCCCGTAGAATTCTAAACAACTCTAGAAAAACGCACAACCGAAAATGCGATAGTGCGATTTGCGATATTGCGATAATCTTATCGCAATCGCATAATCGACATTTTCGCACTTTAAACTCACCACCTTAAAGTTTTTCCCTTCCCGTTTGCGATGCAATAGTTTAAATGAGTAATAAAGGCAATGATAAGAGACCTTAGTGGGTAGTTAATAAGTTTAATGGCATTTATGTTAAGAGCGGCTCGACGTGATATGATATATTTTCATCTACGTTTTGAATAAAAGCTCCTTTCTTGTCACCTTTTGAGGTTAACTGTATCATTTAATTCTCACTTTCATTCTCGCTTTGTGTTTATACGATAACTTCCATTTTCTCCATTTCAGGAAACCTCTATTGAAAACATCGTTAGAAAGAATGGCGAAGAAGGGAAATGCGACTGCATCTGAGAAATCAGACATGGTACCAATTTTCTCCAATACCACATGCAGCAAGGACAAAGGAACCACGACATGGGAAGCCATGTATAACATGTTAGAAGAATAGCAACCCATGCCACTAGTAACAAAGGCCACTGCTGATGCTTAGGAGTCATCTGATGCCTCCTATTTCAAGACAACATGTTCATTCTTGCTCCGAGTAGCTACAAGACCAAAGATAATACCATACATAGATATGGTGAAATGGGTAATTTATGAGGTAGACATCTTAGATGGAACCTTCAAGAATAAAAGGCAACAGGTCATGGGGTCTTTCTCACCAGACAACCTACGACTAATGTACTAGTTACTAGAGCCTCAAAATCTCTACAACAAAGAGTTCCTTGAGCAATTCGCCAAAGAGAACGAGGACCCATCAGACATCACACAAACCTGGAGGTCAAGTGGAGGAAAACTCAAACAAGATAAAACTAGTATGTACTCAATGGCATCCATTTCCCCCCTCCTAGTTTTGCAGTAGCGATGATGTGTAGATTATTTGGTAGACCTGATAGCACCAAATTTTCCATGGAATGGCTCCCGTTAATAGATGCGATAGTTAATGCAACGATTATGAATTGGGCTCAAATTTTATCAGACAATTTGGCAAAGGCCATTATGGAATATAGAAGGAAAATAAGTCCTTCTTTAAGGATTTTCCCCCCTTTCTTTATGAGTGCTTTTGTTATGGATGCAATTTGTTTTAGTTCTCAGTTTCCAAATATGGGATGGAAGTGGACTGTACAGAACCCGCTTCCCATCCATATATACCATAAAATTTTGTGGGAATCCAAATTCCACCCCCATTTTTATAAAATATGCCAGGGTGTTATGCTGCCTATTCATAAAACAGTTTTTGACAGAACAACCCCTAGGTTTTCTAAAGTGGCCGAAGTAGATATCTTGCCAATAGCCAGATGGTTTGTGGAAGAGACATTCACCTACATTAGAGTTTTTGGGTGCATCTATTTTCCACATGTCCTCCCATATTATGTCCCTGACAAACTTTTGGCCGGAGAAATAGCCTACCAGACTGCAAGGGAAGGTGGCTTAACCAGAGGACTAAAAGAATAATAGAAATGAATTTGGCCTACCTTCCCATTACAATGTGGTGCTTTTGCACTACACGATTATGGACATGTAGTAAAGGAAGCAGATATTATTATGTCTATGAAATTGGCTACAGTTCCAGGAATGCAATATGACCCAAATCATGTTGCTAAGGAATTTACTACAATGGTAAAAGTCAAACAATTCACCCATGAAAAGAATGCCTTTGATGACCTCTTCCTACAAGTAGAAAAATTTTAACAAATTCTACATATGGCATCATTACTATTGACCCCGAAAGATATTAATGCTTTTCATGTGTACAGAAATAAGAGATTGATAAAGGTTCCATTGGACCTACTGCAAATTGAACCAATAAGAGAGCCAACTCCTAGTGTAAGCTTGGAGGGAAGTTCCAAAGAAAATTCTGAAGAAGAAACCCAAGAGAAGTTGACTCATGAGTCAGAGCACTCAGAACAACAGTCTCAAAATGGGGGAGGAAACACAAATAAAGAGTCTGAGAAAGACACAGCTGGAAGTACAAAGGAGACGATCGAGTAGGCCTTGGCAAAGAAGCAGGCAAAGGTTGCTTCTACTTCAACTCAGTCAGGAAAAGCTCCAATCATTGACCTGGAACAAGAATGGGAGCAGTTCAATAAAAATCTCCATACATACACAAATCTTGAGCAAACATCTGAACTGCAAACTCCCAAGAAAACCCAGCATAAAGCAAATCCAGAAACAACAGGGGAAGGAGCTACAAGTACCCAGGATATTGAGATTATTCCTGTTGTTCCTACTTCTGAAATTGTCTTAAGAATTGAGGAAATACCTTTGTTATATATATTTTGCAATCCTACCCACAAGGCTATAGTGAAAAGATAAAGGAAGAAAAGGAAACTGGACACCACTATTGTTACAACTCCAGAAAATGAACCAATGGATATTGTGTGGAAGGACACACCTATCAACCCATCAAAGAATCTCACAAAGCTGTCGAAATTCGCAAGAGCTTATGCCACAACCACCATCGACAAGGCGACGGAAGTCCGAATGTTGTTGAAGGAAAATGAACATAAAATTTTGTTGCTAGAACAACAATTAGCCCAAGAAAAAACTAATCAACAAGCAAAATTAGAGGTAGCCCAAATTCAAAGAGAATTTGAGCAGATGAGGGTACAACACCAAGCCAATTTATCAGAAAAAGACTCGCAAATTCGTCAAATGCAAGCCATGATAGATAAATTCAAAGACAACCCGCAAATTGACAAATTCATTAAAGAAGCAGTCAGCCTCAATTCCATATTAATGCAACAAGAGGAAGTATTATGCCAAAAAATCTTGCAAATAAATCCTTGCTGTGAAACCAATGATAAATTGACAAACCAAATAATTGATATGAAGTTTGAGTACGAAGAAATCCACAAAATGGTTTCTGACTTTATCACCTGGCAAGAATCTGAGGATGGAAGAAAGGTTGGCCTAGAAAAACTGGAAGAGTCTCACAAAGATATTTTGTTTACGGATTGGGATTCTCGGTTGAAATAGACAAAAAGGGCAACAACAATAGCAATAGGAGAAACAAGTAGCGTAATGGAGGTCGTAAATAAAAACCTTCATGGTGCCAACCTTGTGAAAGAGTGTGTACCAGGGTTTCTACCAAATTTCAAGCAACTAGAGTAGTAATGGAAACAAATAGCCCATGAAAAGGAAGAGGCTATTAAACAACTAACCAACCTGAATTGGGAGACATACTGGCAGTTTCTAGTAAAACCACATAGCCAGTGGATGACTCTAAGGTGTTTAACAACCTCTACACAAAAGATGGTGTCAACATTGATAGATGCCATATTTGCTGGGCAGTTAAAATCTACAATCAGCCAGTCGCCTCAACTCAAGCCAATGATTGATATTTGCGACCTCAGAGATCAAGTTCAAAGGAGATAGTCATTAGTTTATTTTGTTTTTAGTTTTATTTTTTCCCATTCTGAGGAAGGTTGTTTGAAACCTCCTCAACTATTTTTGTAATAATCTATTTTGAGGCATATATTTTAGTATTTAAACCCCTCTCATGCATTTAGAGAGGGGTCCAGAAATTTTATCAAAAACACTTTTCAAGACATTACACTTCTGTACTTTTGAGGAGGTTTTGATGAAATGAATGGAACATGATCTATTTTTCTTTAAATATCTAGCATGCTCTACTAAAATGCACTTTTGTACTCTTAGAATGTGTTGGATTGAATGAAATTGGGTCAATATTGTTGAAGCACATGAGCAGGACTTATCATATATGGTACTTTTATCGTATGATTATGTTTTATTTATGTATTAAGCAATACTTCTTCTTTCAATTGTTTTATGTATGAAAGTCAGAATTATAGTTTTGCATTATTGCACTTCTGTATGATGTTAGCTCTGATTCTGTTTTGAATACATGAACAATTTTCATATGCAATATATTTCTCTCAATTGTTTTGTCTAACTATTTATCCAAAACAATTATCGTTAAAACGATTTCATTTCTTTTGGTAGTTGAATGATCTTTATTACCAATTGTTGTAAGACATCTTTGTAGATCACATATCATATTTTATTCTCGGTTATATTTATAGTTAGATAATGTTAGATTAAGATACATGCATGTGTTTAGTAGTTAGATTAGATTACACTTAGCTGAATCATTTCCCATTACATCCTATATCATCCCATCAACATTATCAAATCAACCCTTCCTGAGAAATTGGTCCCATTATCCCTAGTCGGAGCCACTATACCAAACGGAAAAGGAGTTGTTTTCGAGGTCCGAACCGGGTAGTTTTCCCCCATGTTGTCACATCAATTTTCGAGGCTTCAATAGGATGCAAACTACTGCTTTTGACAAATGATTGATGTTTTATTATTGTTTTGATAGGAGAATTAATCCCACATTCATTGGTAAAATCATGACAAATGGTTTATAAGTGTTTCATGACTCAACGTATTTTGTGTGTAATAACATATAATATAGACTGTGGTATACCATGTATTCTTTAGCCTTGACCATATATTGTGTCCACATATGAAAATCTAAAATCCAGAGGTCATAAAATATAAAAAATAATTGGATATAGATTATACGTCAACAAAGACATGTTACGAATGAGTAAATGATATGTAGGGAAAACTCCAAATGCCACATAGGTCAACCCTTTCACAGGTAAATAATATGATATTGTTGGGCCACTATTTTGACATGTTTTACACTATCGATTGGTCCTTGTTTTTGACAATTTTGTCACTGTTTATTATTTCTCTTATCACATTTCTCATACTTTTGAAGTTATGTGTCATCACAAGTTTAATGATATTTATTATCATGGTTTCCTTTATTTTTGATGAATTAGATAGTATTTGGACTAATCTTAGTAATGATGGTTATGCTTAATTTATTTCTTTTAGCTCTTATGCAATTCCTAAAACTGACATCCAAGGTTGGAAAATCTATGCAAATCCAAGAGGAATTCCAAAACATGGGTTTTTTTGTTGACCCCCTCAATATGGATCCTTTTCGTTTAGAACATGCCTAGGTCAATTCCATAGGATGATTTTATGTTAGGAAAATGATTTGTAATCAAATCTTGAGTTGTCTCTTCAACCAAGATCTACCAAAAACAAAATAAATCATATCTTGTAATATGTTTGACTATTATGATTTGGGGAAATTGGTTTCAATCTACCCCATTACCTCTTTGTATAAATGTATGGAAAAATAATGGAGTGAGGTAGTCAAGGGGTCATCAAGATATAATTTGTCTCTATAATTTGCTTGATATTATCAGTTCATTATATCAATGGGGTAATGTTGGTTTCAATTATGTATTTCTAAGACATATCTTAATATAGAGTGTTATGATGGTTATTTTAGTTCATTCTATGTGTGATCATTTCATGATGTTGTAGCTTCTAAGAAGTGCGACGTCAATTGGGAGGGCCCACCAACTCGACCCACTTTATTATATTTTCCTTATTCTTTAGCATAGATTACCAATGATAATTTAGACTGTAATATGCTTTCTTTGATTTCATAGTTAGTGTGTTCATTTCTCAATTCATTATTTGTTTTCATGGCTTATGTTTTGTTGCTTGTTTACAAAGGTGAGATCTCTGACTGAAGGGTTGAGATACACATTGTAACTCTTTGTTTGTTGCATGAACAGTTTTTTAAATCATGGTGAAAGATAGCAACCTATGTGTGTAAACAAGCTCTATGTTGACACCCCAATGATCATACATCTCATAGATATAATTTTCTCTTTATATTACATGTATGATGTTCCATTGATATCAACTACAACAAGATAAGTCCCATTAAATATTGGGCTTGAGACTTGTTTTATAATCGAGATAGGAATAACGAGGATTATGGTTGAGTGAAAGACTATCCCCTGTGCCCATCAAAACCTTTCTCTGAGTTTTCCATCCATTGAACGAGCTCCATGTAGTGTTTCTTGTGAAAGCACTTAATTCCATTTGATTTTAGTTGTAAAGTAGTTGTTAGAATTTCTTTGATAAGATAGGATAGCATAGGATCTGATCCTGAATAGATTTTGCTCGCATCCCATAAATTTACAAGCTCCAAGATTGATGATTTAATGTCCAAAGTTTAAGCAATTAAATTGATTGACAATATTACGTGGAGAATACTTAGTGGATGTCATGAAGCATATTTGATATGCGGAAAACTTAGGTAAAGACTTGTGAAGCTTAACGAGGATATTTTTATTATTGATATATTTTGAATGCCACATAATTGCACATCAAGGAATGTCTTTTTAAGCTAGGAATATTTTTTAAGTATAAATTAATTTGAAATGTATTTTAAATAATTTAAATATTATAAATAAAATTGTAATAAATATCCCAGATGCGGGTGACAATTAAGGATAATGAAGTGGCTGCCAACTGGGCTGGCGTGTGGCGAGATCACATGGCCTCCCGCAGGTTGGCACAATGGTCCAAAAATGGCATTTACAATCGCCATAAATGCACCTTAAGTGATCTCGGCCTCCATTCTGATAACCGCCATCAACCTCGGCTCAAGGAAAACATGAATTCTCGGGAGAATATCACCTCTGCTCCTGCCTATCCACCCCTGCAACGCCTCTGCCCTCATGCAGTGACTGCACCCAACTCCCGCACAACCACAGGGAGACGCTGCAACCTTTTTTGTTGTATTGTTGTTGGCCCAGGCATACACTTCACCCATAGCATGGATTGTCATTTTACCATCCCTTCGGCCCTGGTTGCTCATCCCTCTACTGAATTGTCTGCAAGCTCCATTGTGACGCTGCATTCCATTGTGCCCAATTCTGGTCGAAATTCGCATCCACCTGCAGACAGCATGGTGTGACACAGGATGTGCAGCCGTAGGGGTGGGAATCGTGGAAGCCTAAGTCGCACCCAATGCTCTCTCGCTTTGAATACCACTCCCTCTCTGGCTGAGAATCCCAGGTCGTTACCCTAGTACGCATAGTGGAAGAGGTCGTCTCCACTCGGTGGCCTCTGCCTCGCCTCACAGCAACTTCCCCTCCACTTCAGCCCCATCTCCCAGAAGCACTCCACCCACTCCTCAACTGCATTCCCAGAATGCTCAATTCACCTTTAGATCCGCCCTGAACAAGCCCATCATCATGGCTACCATAACCATAATCTTTCAAGAGGAAGAGCAGAACTCTGAGGCACAAGTCACCGAGGCTGGTGGACGCATCACGGCAACTGAGGAGCAAAGAAACAAGGCAATTGAGTGCACCATAGAAGGGTGCAGCCACACCAAAGCCAAACCGGAACTAGCACAGACGAGCATTCAAGGTGCAGGGGAGCAGAGCTAGGAGTAGCAGACCAGACGTGCAGGGAAGGAAGTGAACGGGGCTTCACAAACAAACTGGGTAATCGACGAATATTGTTGTCTCGTCGAGGAAGAACAACCGGCATTGCAAGCAGGCGACACGGAGACTTCGTTGCTAGCAAGTGGCGACATGGACGAATACAGATGCTTCATCATGGAGGAGCACCCTCCGTGGCCGCCACGTCCCTAGCCTGCCACCTCGATGTCGTGTGTCACCGTCTTTTTCTGCCACCTTGCTGCCACTCAGCATGCCACGCATCCGCCACATAGTTTGCCACTCAGCTTGCCACATGTCTCAGGTTCATTGGGACTCTGTTTTTTAGTTCTCTATTTTCAATGGGATTTTGGGGAAAAAACCTTAAGATTTTCGGATCTTCAGTTGGGTTTTTCTTTTTCTTGGTCTCATTAGATACAATGATACAAAACTGGATGCTTTGTTAGTTTCCCTTGTGTGGGCAACAAGCTAATTTTCTGAACCTTTTTTTATCACGGACTAGTTTCCCTTCTGGGCAGTTCAAATCTAGACTTTTGCTGGTTGATGCTATTCCTATGGCATGGTTAAGTACAGGCTTCGGCCTCAGTGTATGATATCTTTTTTCATTAATAGAATTAGTATAACTTAGAAAAAGAAAAATTGTAATAAATAATAATAATAATAATTTTAATAAATGTATTGGTAATAATAAAAATGAATTGAAACCAGTAATATTTTGTTTATTTAAAAACACAAATTACTTAATTTATTTCATAGTTTTATTAAGGAAATATCTAATTTATTTTAAAATTTTAATTTTTATAATCGAAAACTTTAAAAAATCACTCCTTGATTCTTATATTTTTTCTAAGTTAAAATGTTAAGAAGATTGATGTTATAATGATGATGATGATGAACATTAGCATCCACTAGGGCATGTAAGGTCTACTAGACCTTAAGAAGGTGAGTGAATAATTATAATTCTTTAACATTATATTTCTATGCTCAAAAAGAAGTGAAAGAAGCACTCCTAGATTATCATAGTTTTGTTGAGTTAAAAGGTTAAGAAGGTTGGTATTGTGACAAATAATTGGAAAATTAAATCGAATGTGACTAGAATATGAACAACCTAAGAGAAAGTGGTTTTCATCTTCAGCCCTCCTAGGTTTGCACAAATGACAAGCTCTTTAATCCCATGTTGTTATGAGAATTGACAAACGCTCATTTTCAGTATGAAGCTCATGAGAATTAGTTCTAATCTTGTCAATGTTCATTTTCTTCTTAACACTAGTCGAGATAGAGAGAGAATTTTGGTTTTTGAAATGGAGTTGTCTTTAAATGCAACTTTTCAGAGTTTCCAGTGGATTTTTGGATGGAATCCAATGAAAAACATTGGGGTCAAATCTTGATTTGTGTTGTTTAAACTAGTTTTTTGACTAAATATACGGATTCAACGCCCTAAAAAATCCCTATGGCACTTTGATTATGGAAATTTCACCCGTTAAACTTGTGATTTCAATGAATCCATGTCATATTCTAGACAAATTAGATCACAAAATAAACTAGAAAACTTTCCAGTAAGTCGCACCTAAAGACAACTCGTTTTGAAATTGGGGTTGATTGGCCTCTTTATAATATTGTATTTTCTTTTTTCCCTATAACTCTTTATTTCCCCACAATTTCTCCTTAAATCTACAAGTAATAATGTTTTTAACATTATATGAATTCTGTAAGATGATTTACTTCTTAATTCCTCACTGGTCTAGCAAAGACTAGGCATCTTTATGCCACCCTTACTTGAGTCAAAGGTGGGGATTTTGGTTAGAAACAATTTTAGGAAACCTCTTGGAATCCATGTTGTATAATTTATTCTTAGACATAAGATACCTAGTCATGGCGACAATTTCAATGGGGGAAACACTTGCTTCAATCAAGAGGATAGGGTAGGGCGTATTCCCTTTAATCTTGAGGTCGCACATTATAAACTACTTTTGGATTTTTTCAATATTCCTCCATTACTCTCTAGATACATTGCAACCCCAAATTTCACATCCATATAAAATAACACGAGTGACAAGAGTCTTAAAGAGGAGATTATTTTTATCCCAAATCCAACGAATTTCGACTTACAATTATTTTCAAGCCCATAGTAAGCTTTCCAACTTGCATTTATCCTTTTCTCAACGCTATAATTCCAATTGAATTTATGATGGATGTCAATTCCCATATATTTGTATGAAGGAACTTCATCAAAGGAGTTTTTGTCATAAATGAAAGTATCACAAACAATCTTTTAGGATTTATTTATCATGACTTTACTTTTGTCGGTATTTCTTGTCATATCCAACTTAGAGGATTTTGAGTTGCTTTCCAACATCGTAATGGTTCCTTGAAAAAAGAACAATATTTTCAGCATAAAGGGGAAGAGATATGACCATACCAATGAGCATGGGGCCAACACAACTTACATCCTCCAAATACTCTTCTAACTTATTAATGTATCTGCCAAAAAGGGTACGAAATAAGGAACACTCTCACTTGACTCCAATATTGCATTTAATTTACCCCCAAAAACCCTCAATAGTCTTCAACTTGGAAAAAACATTCTCATATCCTTGTCATATCAACCCTCAACTCAATAGGAATTGTTATATCTTCTAACCTGTTCCATAGTTTTGTTCTACGAATGGTGTGAAAATATTTTCTAAAGTCAACAAATCAATAGAAAAGATTAGTTTTATTATTGTGGAATTTCTCTGCGATTATACTAAGAATAACAAGATGGTCCATAGTTGAAGGATATATCCTAAACCCAGCTTGGGCTTTAGCTCTTTCACAATGGCTTTCAAGCCAAAGGCTAATTTATTCTTTTCCAAAATAAGCTTGTACAACTTGGATAAAATGTGCCTAATCATAATGGTCGTGTAATTATAAGGAATGCATTTATCCCCACTATTAGACATAGGCACAATAAGTCTTTGTGTCCAAGGCTTAGGGAAACCTTGCTACACTACTAAATTAAAGAGCTTGTGTATATGCAATATGAGGATAAATTCTCCCATTTTAAAAATTTCAGCTTGATAGCCTTCAATTGATCCACGTGGATATTGGTGGCCACCAGCCTATTCCACTTGGACCCTCACCATTGTTCTTTCAGTTTTTTTTTTTTATTATTTTTTCATTTTATTTTTTTCCTTAATTGTAGCACAGTTTACTATGTTTGGCAGTTTTTCGGGTCCTGAACTTCTGGAGCCATTTTGAGGCCCTAAATGACGTATTTTGGCAAAATGCATCCAAAATTATTGAGAGAAATCACGTCAATAGTTGTAGTCCTCGAAGAGATCTTTCCAACGAGGTATCATATGCGTCAAACAGAGATAATATGACCAAGTTACAACCCCAGGAAGTTCGCCGTCCAACTAACCACAACGGGGCCCATAAACTCTTGGTGTTATATCTCCTCAGGTTAGGGTTTTGGTTGTTTAGGGTTTTCTCTTATTGTTAAATAATAAAAAGGCACTTGAGACTCATTGTAAATGAGTTCAGAGGTATGTAACAATGTAAACTTTGAAACAAGAACTGATATGATTACCCGTTTTGTTGAGGTAGCAAAAAAGTCAACCAATTTTGAAAAGTGGTGATGCATAATACACATATTTTTTTTTTAGCATAGTTTTTGACACTTCAATTTTTTTTTATGTACATTAGTTTTTATAATGTTAGTGATTTGCATGTTGATTTTAAAAAGTGTTGATTCTGCATTAGGCCATTTTTTTAAAAGACCTATTTTTTTACTTTAAATTTTCTAATGTATTAAATGTGAATAATTATTTTCTAAATCTAACAATTTTTTAAGTGGTCTTCTTATTCATATTTTCTTGTTTTTCTTTTAATTTTTTTATTTTTTTTTGTAGTGAGGTTTTTATTTTTTTGCATATTTAAAGAAGAATGCCAATATTTTAAAGTTTCAATATTCTACATATTTATATATCGTTAATTAATTTTTCAATGCACATCAAATAATTGTCTCTAAAAAACAATATTTCTTAACAATTGACATAAAAATAACCATTTTGAACATAAATATAACTAAAAAAATTACACACTTTGATATTTTTTTGCTAGAATTGACATGTCAAAATTACAATTTTTATAGGAAAATTAAAAAAAAAATGGTTAAATAATAGTTTTTTTAATGAATTTTATGTCAAAAAATAATAATAATCACTATTTTTTTCAAAAAATAATGATTCACATAAAAAATAAAGCGAAAATCACATGATACAAATTTGAGCACATAACAACATTAATTGAATGCTTATTCTTCTCATAAAATGTCAAAGTCAAAACATTACAAGTATAACTAATTAATAGTTACAAAAAATGAGTTTGATTTCCAAACATAACTTAAATTTAATCAACAATATCATGCAATCCAAACTCTTCATCCTCTAGAGTTTCATCATTGTCTTCTTCCACAATATTTTCTGCTTCATTTTACTCATTTTCCTCTTCTAATGGATCTTTGATGTCTGTGAATCTCCTAATGTATGCCTTTCCAATCATTCCATGTAATGGTGGTTGAGGTTCCTTTTCCTTTTTTGCCACACGTGATTCACTAAAATCCCCTTTCTTCAACCCAATTTCTTACATTGAATTTGGAAGAAGTTGAAGAGTATTAATTCTTTGCTGAATAAATTTGCACTGTACTGGATCTTTTTCAATGGCAATGCAATTTCTTCCTTTCTGTAGGCAACATGTTAATGTTGTACCTAATTATCAAGTACAAAAGAAATAATGAATTAAATTAGTATAGTGACATATAAATTAGAAAAGAAGATATTGAAATTCAATTCTATATAATAAAACTTACTTGAGCCAGAAAATAAGTCTAGAACCCAATCTCCTTCATTTGAACATAGGATTGTTAATCAATGACTGTGGTTTTTGATAAATGTTAACTATATCTTCTTTTGCTTCTTTATCTTCATATGTTAGTTTTTTCACAATAGTATCATAAACCAGTACTTGGCTATGACTCTTTCCATCTACTTGATTAAAAAGCATAAACATATAGCCATCATCTTTTGCCCAACTATCAATATGGATGAACTCACAATCATTTATAATTGGTTGATCTTCACGGTTAAGAATATTTGACATTTCCCTGTAACATGAAATAGTAAAATTTCAATTAACTTGTACATAAATGAATTTTTTAACATTAATCAAACATACATTTTCAACATCTTACCATGTAAGCTGCATCCTTGAGTATGTTTTCCCCTTGAAGCTTGACAATAACGTTTTCAATTGTGTGTCTGAATGAAATGTCACAAATATCAATAATGGTGATGATGTGACTTCTACAAATCCCACAACCACTTTACTAAGAGCTTGATAAGTATAAGGGTCACTATCATAGTCAATGTTTGGGATATTGAAACCATGGGGAATATCTGCAATAACTAGGAAATAATACCTTTTAGGTACGAGTTTAGCAATTTCTTCACAGTCACCTTGTATTACTTGATATTGAATAGTTTCAAGCCCATTTCAAATGAAATGAGTAAGATTTGGATCAAGTTCAACATTCCTAAGACGTTGCTTCTTCAATATTTCGATTTAAATTTTTTTAATAAAGGTTTTGAAACTATCTGATGCTCCATTTGCATCCTTCCTCATCTTTAATAAAATAAACAAATATATGTATAATTTATAAAATAAAAATAATATACAGATGAATAAAAATGAATGTAGAAATCAACATACCTTTTTAAATGAAAGACAAAAATCTTTTAGTGTTGATGTAGAACTTGAATCTTAATAGTTGTGTACAACATCATCCCAACTATATTCATTCAACAATTTAACCATTTGTTCTTGTATTTTCATGTAAACTTTGTGAGTGAATAGATAAAGTAAAAAAGTTAATATAATGATATGTATAACAAATACTACCAAAAATAATATGTTATATTTAAAAGAAAATTCTAATCTAGAAATAAGTAAAAAAAAATCAACAAACTTACTTGTTTGGGAGCTGAGGGGGTTTCGACAGCAATGGACCTCGACCTTGTTAACTACTCGGAAGAACCGTTGGTGGAGGGTTCTATTTGGTCAACCTCGCATGTTACCGTAGATGATATGACTCCTTACAACTACATATTGACAGATACCAGTGTCGGTTTACCTCTGATTTCGGGCCCTTCAAATGATTCGGTGACCTTGTCGGATGACCCCTGACTTGGACGGCCCTTTCCACTCCTTCGTCGTCACCATCCTCACTAGGGTTTGTCTTGGGTTGCATTAACCCTAACCCTGCGGATAATGGTTCTGACCTACCCCCTCACCCATCGTCCTCCGGTGTCAATAACCCTCTTCCCGGTTCCTCTGCTGCCGCCGACCATGAACCCCTGATCACGTCGCTTACATCTGCCCCCCCATCTGGCAGTTATACGGTCATCCCACCCTTATCGGACGCCTTCCCATCTGACCCTCCTCTTTCATCTAAGGATCCACTTGAACCTGGGAAGAATACTGACCGGCATGGGGATACTGCAGCTGAACCGCGGCCACACAAGAAATACAAGTGTTTTAGATCAAAATCCGAAGACATTATACTTAGGCTTGGGGAGGACATACAGCTGGGGGATACTATGGACTTTGCAGATAGAGTTCTTGTTGGAAGAATCCGAGGACATAATTACTCTGCGGCTCACTTAAAATCATGGGCTTCTGAGGTTTAGGGACACCATTTGGCTGACATAACCTTTGTGCAAACTTTTGTGAGGGGTTGGTTCGCGTTAAGGTTCGCCAGACCTGATCACATGAATTGGGTATTGTCTTCATTTTGGCACTTTGAGCATGCGCCCGTCCTTCTGAAGAGATGGACTCCACTATTTGACCTGGAAATAGAGCAGATTGGGGTTGGCCCCATATGGATTAGGCTGTTGGGGCTCCCGCTACAGTTTTGGTCTAAAGACATATTTCGCCGCATTGGAAATTCTCTTGGCATGTATCTGAAGTATGATAAGTCTTATAAATCCACAAGCATGATGGCCTATGCCAGGATATTGGTACACATGGATACTAGAGGGGGATTACAGGAACATATCACTATATAATGGAGGTCATACTCCCGGAAACAACTTCTGGATTACGAAGGGGTACCTTACAGATGTCGAAGATGCCATAAGGTGGGACACATATTCAAGGACTGCCCTCTGAACAATAATGCGGGACAGAGGATGAATGAAAAGGAAGTGGATGTACCAAATCCTCAGGCACAAAAGCAACATGTAATGGAAGAAGAAGAGTTGTCACACCAGGCACCAGAAGAAGTTGAGAAGGCACATGAGAACGGGATAAAGAAGAAGCGTGGGAAAGCACCACTCCGGCCACCCTCTCCACCTCTGACGAGAGCTCGGGCGGCTATGGGAGGTGCATTTTCCACGGGTATGTCAATTCCTACACTCTCCACTGCTTTTATTTCGACTGCATCTCTATGTAATTCTTCTACATACTCCCCTGCTATATCCTTTGATTTTACTTCGGCTGCACCACATTGCATTGCACTTGCATCAGGCACACATCATTCCTCTAGCCTCAACTTGTTATCCTCCATTAATCTGAATTTCCCTATCAGGTCCCCCCTCCTGTTTACTCTAACTCCCAGCCTTACATCTTGGAGGTACCTTTGCATCCCCTACATGATCCATCCATGAGCTCTGAACCTCGATACCCTTTGCGCTCGAGGGCACGCTCACGAGGCCCTGATGCCATTGGATTTGGTATTGATTCTACCCCTTTGCTTCCAAAACAACCTTAGGGCCGACCCTCCTCACTCTCCAAAGCTAAACATCTGGCAGGGGAGGAGATTGTTGCTGGAAAACAAAAGACTTTAGACTGGGTTCTTAGAGCAGAGCATACCCTTGATCCCCCCCTTCCATGAAGATGCTCTCCTTTAACTATCGAGGGTTGGCTAGCCCTGGGAAAAAATTAGCCATGCAAACACTGATTTCCTCTGAAGTTGTAGATATACTCTTTCTCCAAGAAACCCTAGGCCCTGCCAGCACTATTACCCCTCTACTTGAATCATGGTTACCAGGATGGTCATTTCATTCTCTAGACGCCACTGGAAGATTGGGGGGGTGGCTTTGGGCATAAACAATCGATCCATTAAGCTGGATAGGGTATGGGGGGATATGGATTCATGGGAGTTGATATATACTCATCCACCCTCAAATTTGATTATAGAATAATCAATGTATATGGCCCCTGTCATGATAGGGCTGATTTCTGGAGGAAATTATTAAATTCATCCATACTCTAGCAAGATAATATCATTTTGGGAGGGGATCAGAATTTTTCCATTAGATTTGCGGAGTCTTGGGGCCATCAAGCACAGGTGGATATGCTATCAGCATTTTTTGAAAACCTCCTAGAGGACCATAATCTTGTTAACATTACCTCTGCAAAGATCCAGCCTACCTGGAGGAACAATAGAATTGGCGAGGCTAGCCTTGCCAGAAGGTGTGATAGATTCCTAATCAAGGAACCCTTGGTCAATAGATCAGACAATGGGTGGGATCTGGGGGCATACCTGATCACAGACCAATATATCTTGAATTGAAGGATGCCATTGATAAGCCAAAAGCCCCATTTAAATTTAACTCCTCCTGGCTTAGGGATGACATGGGATGTACATGTGCAAATTTATTTAGAAAATAATTAATGCTCTTCAACTTCTTCCAAATGCAATGTAAGAAATTGGGTTGAAGAAAGGGGATTTTAGTGAATCACGTGTGGCAAAAAAGGCAAAGTAATCTCAACCACCATTACATGGAATGAATGGAAAGGCATACATTAGGAGATTCACAGACATCAAGGATCCATTAGAAGAGGAAAATGAGCAAAATGAAGCAGAAAATATTGTGGAAGAAGACAATGATGAAACTCTAGAGGATGAAGAGTTTGGATTGCATGATATTGTTGAATAAATTTAAGCTATGCTTGCAAATCAAACTCATTTTTTGTAATAGTTATACTTGTAATGTTTTGACTTTGACATTTTATGAGAAGAATAAGCATTCAATTAATGTTGATATGTGCTCAATATTTGTATTATGTGATTTTCGCTCTATTTTTTATGTGAATCATTATTTTTTGAAAAGAATAGTGATTATTATTATTTTTTGACATGAAATTCATTAAAAAAACTATTATTTAACCATTTTTTGTTAAATTTTTCCTATAAAAATAGTGATTTTGACATGTCATTTCTTTCACTATGATTTAAAAAAATGTTGCAACAAACAAAGAGTTACAATGTGTATCTCAACCCTTCAGTCAGAGATCTCGCCTCTGTAAACAAGCAACAAAACATAAGCCATGAAAACAAATAATGAATTGAGAAATGAACACACTAACTATGAAATCAAAGGAAAGCATATTACAGTCTAAATTATCATTGGTAAGCTATGCTAAAGAATAAGGAAAATATAATAAAGTGGGTCGAGTTGGTGGGCCCTCCCAATTGACGTCGCACTTCTTGGAAGCTACAACATCATGAAATGATCACACATAGAATGAACTAAAATAACCATCATAACACTCTATATTAAGATATGTCTTAGAAATACATAATTGAAACCAACATTACCCTGTTGATATAATGAACTGATAATATCAAGCAAATTATAGAGACAAATTATATCGTGATGACCCCTTAACTACCTCACTCCATTATTTTTCCATACATTTATACAAAGAGGTAATGGGGTAGATTGAAACCAATTTCCCCAAATCATAATAGTCGAACATATTACAAGATATGCTTTATTTTGTTTTTGGTAGATCTTGGTTGAAGAGACAACTCAAGATCTGATTACAAATCATTTTCCTAACATAAAATCATCCCGTGGAATTGACCTAGGCATGTTCTAAACAAAAAGGATCCATATTGAGGGGGTCAACAACAAAACCCATGTTCTGGAATTCCTCTTGGATTTGCATAGATTTTCCAACCTTGGATGTCAGTTTTAGGAATTGCATAAGTGCTAAAAGAAATAAATTAAGCATAACCATCATTACTAAGATTAGTCCAAATACTATCTAATTCATCAAAAATAAAGGAAACCATAATAATAAATATCATTAAACTTGTGATGACACATAACTTCAAAAGTATGAGAAATGTGATAAGAGAAATAATAAACAGTGACAAAATTATCAAAAAGAAGGACCAATCGATAGTGTAAAACATGTCAAAATAGTGGCCCAATAATATCATATTATTTACCTATGAAAGGGTTGACCTATGTGGTATTTGGAGTTTTCCCTACATATCATTTACTCATTCATAACATGTCTTTGTTGACGTATAATCTATATCCAATTATTTTTGATATTTTATGACCTCTAGATCTTAGATTTTCATATGTGGACACAATATATGGTCAAGGCTAAAGAACACATGGTATACCACAGTCTACATTATATGTTATTACACACAAAATACATTGAGTAATGAAACACTTATAAACCATTTGTCATGATTTTACCAATGAATGTGGGATTAATTCTCCTATCAAAACAATAATAAAACATCAATCATTTGTCAAAAGCAGTAGTTTGCATCCTGTTGAAGCCTCGAAAATTGATGCGACAACATGGGGGAATACCACCCGGTTCGGACCTCGAAAACAACTCCTTTTCTGTTTGGTATAGTGGCTCCGACTAGGGATAATGGGACCAATTTCTCAGGAAGGGTTGATTTGATAATGTTGATGGGATGATATAGGATGTAACGGGAAATGATTGAGCTAAGTGTAATCTAATCTAACTACTAAACACATTCATATATCTTAATCTAACATTATCTAACTATAAATATAACCGAGAATAAAATATGATATGTGATCTACAAAGATGTCTTACAACAATTGGTAATAAAGATATTCTACCAAACATTTTATGATAATATTCATAAAATTGTTTTAATAAAGATATTATTATTCAACAAAATAATATCACATTGGACTAGGGACCAGGGTCAAAAATCAGTTATTTAATAATTAAATGGAAGTTAGTTATAATAAGGGACCTTACCTCTAAATAAATATATAAATTATATGCATAAAATATCTAATTTAATTGGTTGTTAATATAATAGTTAGTTAAAAGGTATTAACTATTTAATAAATACATAGAAAATATATATATTAGAAAAAAAACGTATAATTAACTATCTATAGAGTTATAACTAACTAATTATAAATATATATAAAATTATATGTATATAAATATAAAGAATTTTAAAATTGGTTGTTAAGTTAATAGTTAGTAACAAATAATAATAATAATAATAATAATAATAATAATAATAATAATGTATTAGAATAAAATAATATTAAGTTAAAAAAATAAATAAATAAACTAACTAGAATAAAATAATATTAAGTTAATTGAAAAAAATAAAATAATAAATAAAATAAAATTTTAATTATCCAGATTTAAAATTCACTGTATAAATGAATATACCTAAAGGATTAAAATTATATTTATACATATGTATATATAATATAAAAAAAATTAATTAATTAAGATAGTAGCTAGTTATAAGGGTACTAATAGTAAAAAATAATAAAAAAGCCAAGGGGGACAGAATAAAATATTTTAACTAATCAGATAAAATAATTGTAAATATTAACTTATTATTATAATCATCTAACAGAACAAATAAAAAGATGAGACAAGAAACGAGGGGAGGGGAGGGGGACGGGCGGAAAGGAAGAAAGTGACTAGGAAGAGAGAGCTGGGACCCAACACCTACTGATTTTCCAGCCATCCTCTCTATTGAGATTGCTTGGCCTCTTTTCAATCTCAAGAGCTTCCCTAAATTTCCGATGATGGAACTGTGAAACTCTAGCAATGACACTAGCCTCCTCAATACAAACATGATGATTGGTTTTTTCCGCATGCTCAGCGAAAGTAGAAGACTTTGATCTCCTATGCTTAAGGTCAGCAAGAAGAAGCACATAATTAACCACATGAGCATATGTATTATACCTCATCAATGTCTTCAAGTTGTGAACATGCATGTGGTGTGGCTTTCTGATTTGATATTTACATTGTCCTTCACTTGGCTTATAGATTTATCTCACATTAAGCTGAAATGTACGACCACCCTCAATTAAGTTTGTCTTTGTCAAGTTTTTTCGAATGACATCTTGTTTTGTTTTAATAATTCCATCCTCTAAATCAGCTCCAGGTGTAATGATTTCCCTGCTTTTTTTTGAATTTTCACTAGGATCTTCATTGTTGGCAATGACTACTTGAGAATGTTCAACTTTAATTTTCTTCCTCCTAACATTCTCATCAGTAACTAGAATAGAGACATTCCTGGGCATTGCTACTTTTGGTCTTTTATGGCTCTTCTCCTTTCTAACATCAATTCTAATGTCATCCTCAATAATGGAAAAATATTCTTCAACATCAGTTTCAACTTCCTCATCTTCAAAAGTAACCTGTCTACCTTTGCTAGATTTATTCACTATAGACATTTTTTATGATCCCTTGGATGTAGTTTTGTAGCATCATGAATTACTACTTTTTGCTTGTTTTCCATATCTTCTTCTAACCCTAAGTAGAAACTCCCGACAACATTCATAATTGTTGTATTGAGGCTTCTGTGATCCATATCAAGTTTATGAGAGATTCTTCGACGTAAATCACATGATATTTCATTTGTCGACGCGTTTCGAACCAACCAGTGTGGTTCATCATCAGGACAAGTTGAATGAACAGATTAGGCAAAGCAAGTGAAATAGATAGAGCAAACCTCCAACGGCTATATTCAGGTAATGGCTAAACTGACAACGGCTAGATTTGACCAGTTAGTTAGGACAGGAAAATAGCCATTATTAATAAGATAAGTTGCCCCGGTTAGTTATAAAATGGACCCCTTTATTTTTATTTATTTATTTATTTTTACCATTTTAAATATGTATTAAAATAAATTAACTTAATTTAATAACTAGTTAATAAAGATTTTATATCTAAAAATTAGAGTATTAGTTATAAAAGTAATTAAACATATAAAAAAATATAAGTCAAAGGGTTGTTTCATACCCTTATTTATAAATAAATATTAAAATAAATCAATTATAAACCAGTTTAATTTTAGAATAATAATTAATTTATAAAAGTTAAATAAATATAGAGTAATTTGAGGGTATTATGATATTATAAATATATATAAAATAAAATAATTCAAATTAATGTTAAGTGATCCAAGTTACCCCGGTTAGTTATAAAATGGACCCCTTATAAATATGTATTGAAAATAAACTAAATTAACTCAATTTAATAGTTAGTTAATAAAGATTTTATATCTAAAAAATAGAGTATTAGTTATAAAAGTAATTAAATATATAAAAAATATAAGTCAAAGGGCTGTTTCATACCCTTATTTATAAATAAATATTAAAATAAATCAACTATAAACTAGTTTAATTTTAGAATAATAATTAATTTATAAAAGTTAAATAAATATAGAGTAATTTAAGGTATTATAATAATGATATTATAAATATATATATATCTATATAATAAAATAATTCAAATTAATGGTAAGTGCTCCAAGTTATTAAATCTGAATATTAGAGTCGTTAGTTATAAAAGTTATAAATATGAATAATTAGTTATATTTATATTGAAAATGGATGTTTTAAACACTTATAAACATATTTAAAATAAATTAATTTCCAAATTAATATTTACAAAAGTTAATATATAAATATTGAAGTAATTTAAGTGAAGAAAAAATATTTTAATATTTAGCATAAAAGTTAATTTAAGGGTAAAGATTATCATAGATTCATTACCAGACTATTATCTTTACTAACATAAAAAAACGCCACCAAAGGCCACAAGAAACAGTAAACCAGGGGAAATCTACAAACCACTAAACAAGAGGAGGGGAAGACATGAAGATAATGACTAGGAGGAGAGGGCTGGGACCCAACAACTACTTATCTTCTAGCCATCCTCCCTATTGAGATTGTTCGGTCTTTTTTCAATCTCAAGCGCTTCCCTAAATTTTCGGTGATGGAATTGGGACACTCTAGCAATAACACTAGCCTCTTTGATACAGACATGATGATTGGTTTGCTCCATATGCTCCGCTAAAGCAGAAGACTTGGCCGTCTTATGTCTAAGGTTAGTTGCGTGCTCACTAATCCTTTGATTAATGGAGCGACCAGTCTCACCAATGTAGGGGGTCCCACATGAACAAGGAATAATATAAACCCCTTTCATGTCCTTGGGGTCGATAGGATCCTTCACTGATCTGAGGGGCTTACTAATGGTGATAAGAGGTCTAAATGTCGAGGGGACATTATGCTTCTTAAGAATCCTCGCAATCCTATCCGTGGTCCCTTGAACAAATGGAAGATGGACACCAGGAATCCACTCCTTCTTTTCCCTTTTAGTGAAAGAATTCTTAGCAGCTTTGAGGAAAGCCTTCCATCCCAAGTGCCTACTATAATCGTTCTCAACAAAGACGTTAAGGAGGTGGGATTTCTCCTCCTCGAAGCTCTTTTCATCAGAGATCCTTAAGGCACGAGTGGAAAGGGTGTTGAGAACCCCCAACTTCTAAGCTGGGAAATGGTGGAAACTCACATGAAGATACTGCTCCGTATGAGTTTTCTTACGAAACACTCGGTGGGAAAGGGAACCATTACTATTCTTAGAGATAAGAATATCAAGGAAAGGGAGGCAACCATCGGTTTCTTGCTTCTTTGTGAACTTAATGGCTGAGGATTGACAATTGAGATGATCGAAGAAGAGGTCTAACTCCTCTTGAACATGAGACCAAATGACATTAGTGTCATCCACAAATCTCTTCCAAAGTTTAGGCAGGAGGCGGGCTGAGTTAAGAGCCTTGGATTCAAAATCCTGCAAAAAAAGATTCGCAACAACAGGGGAAAGGGGTGAGCCCATAGCAACCCCACAGGTTTTCTCAAAGAACTCACCTTCAAAACTGAAAAAGGTTGAAGTGAGGCAGATCTCCACTAACCGAGCGGTATCTTTATCGGTTAGACGGTTGATCACTTCCATGGCCTCCTTAATAGGGATGCAAGTGTACAGGGAAACAACATCAAAACTGACCAGAATGTCCCCAGAGTCCAGTTTAATGTCCTTGATATGCTCAATAAAGGAAGCCGAGTCTTTAACGTAGGACTCTGTACGACCAACTAAGGGCTTAAGCTTTAAGGCGAGGAACTTAGCTAGAAGATAGGTAGGACCACCAACGGTGTTGACTATGGATCTAAGGGGAGCTCCTTCCTTATGAATTTTCGGGAGACCATAGATTCTAGGAGTGATCGGATTGCCCTCAATGAGTTTATTGTGCAAGGGACCCACCGAGTTACTGGATTTAATGGCAAGGGCCACATTCCTGGAGATCTTCTTTAACGAGTTTTTGGGAAGCTTCTTATAACTTCCACTATTATGAAGATGCTCCAACATTTTACTGCGGTAGTCTTCCTTGTTAAGAATAACAACAACCCCCCCTTTGTCAGCTTTCAGAACAACAATATCTTTGTTCCGATTTAAGGATCTTAGGGCTTCAAATTCATCCCTGCTAAGGTTGCTCTTAGGAGGCCTAGCCTTCCTCAGAACAACAACACAATCCTGCCTAATAGTGTTTTTAATACTATCAGGTAAACCACGAATCCCATATTCTATGTCACAAATAATGTCATCAACCGGGATCTTCTTAGGGGCCAAGGCAAAATTTAATCCTTTGCCTAAAACCTTAAAAACAGAAGGGGGAAAGGAGAAATTAGACAAATTAACAACCTTCTTATTACTATGAGAAGGAGGGGGAGTAGGATTAAACTTAACTAAACTATGATTCTCATTAGAAGAAATGTTAAGAACTTTTAACTTATTGATATTATTAATGATCCTACTATTACTATCAATGTCATTAATTATGTCATCCTTTTTATTGTCATTATTATTTACATTAATACCTTCATTATTAACACAACCAATGTCAATATTATTAATATTATTATTACCATAATTATTATTATCAATATTATTATCACTGATAATACTATTATTATAAACAATATTATTATAATTATTACTATTAATAATATAGCTTTTATTATTATCAAAATTATTATTATTATAATTATTATTAATTAAAAATGCTATTATGATTATTATTATTATTATTATTATTCTTATTATTATTGTTCTTATAATTAAAATTAATATTAGACGAAGACCCCTCAAGAGAACCACGCAAGGAGGGGTTAGAGTCCAAGCCTTCGCAAGGAAACAGGTCGTTGCTTAGAATCGGCTCAGCCTGTTTATAATAATTATAATAATATTGTTTATAATAATAATTATAATAATAGTATTATCAGTGATAATAATAATTATGGTAATAATAATATTAATAAGAATAAGATTAATAATATTGACATTAGTTGTATTAAAGAGTTCAGGCTTCTGTGATCCATATCAAGATTGTAAGAGATTTTTCAGTGAAAATCACATGTAGTACCATTTGTCGACGCGTTTCGAACCAACTAGTGTGGTTCATCGTCAGGACAAGTTGAAGAAACAGATCCAGCTTAGCATGTTAAATAGTCTGAGCGGAGCCTACAATAGCTAACTAAACCAATGGCTAGTTTGACGAGACTTGCCCAGATGAGATACGGCTATGGGAAGCAGCTCCCATGGCTCTATCAGGAAACTCTGAATTCCCAGCTAGTCTTAGAAACTTAGAAGCTTGCTTCTGCTTCCGAATCTCCTCTAACTGAAGAGACTTCAAAGCAGAACAAGCATCTATTCTGGCCCAAAGGGAGGCCGAAAATAAGTTTCCAAGAACCAGATGCAAATCTAAAAGGACCCGAGAAAGCTGACTCAAGGATTTTCTGACCCTACTGATTTCCGCCCTTATTAATGCCAAACTCGCCTTAAGGAAAACCTGATGGTTCCGTGGAGTGTGAAGGCGGTGCTTAATCCGGGCAAAGTTAGGAATGATGGAGGAGTCTCTGCAACGTTTAAGAAAAGCTAGATCTGATTTCAACCTTGAAACCTGCAAGCGAGCCCGTTCAAAATGACGAACCTTGTGTGCGATGGCATCTCCGTGCAGGGATTCAATTATAGAGTTCAGGCTTCTGTGATCCATATCAAGATTGTGAGAGATTTTTCAGCGAAAATCACATGGAGTACCATTTGTCGACGCGTTTCGAACCAACTAGTGTGGTTCATCATCAGGACAAGTTGAAGAAACAGATCCAACTTAGCATGCTAAATAGTCTGAGCGGAGCCTCTAACAGCTAACTAGACCAACGGCTAGTTTGACGAGATTTTCCCAGATGAGATACGGCTATGGGAAGCAGCTCCCATGGCTCTATCAGGAAACTCTGAATTCCTAGCTAGTCTTAGAAACTTAGAAGCTTGCTTCTGCTTCCGAATCTCCTCTAACCGAAGAGACTTCAAAGCAGAACAAGCATCTATTCTGGCCCAAAGGGCGGCCGAAAATAAGTTTCCAAGAACTAGATGCAAATCTAAAAGGACCAGAGAAAGTTGACTCAAGGATTTTCTGACCCTACTGATTTCCGCCCTTATTAATGCCAAACTCGCCTTAAGGAAAACCTGATGGTTCCGTGGAGTGTGAAGGCGATGCTTAATCCGGGCAAAGTTAGGAATGATGGAGGAGTCTCTGCAACGTTTAAGAAAAGCTAGATCTGATTTAAACCTTGAAACCATCAAGCGAGCCCGTTCAAATTGACGAACCTTGTGTGCGATGGCATTTCCGTGCAGGGATTCAATTAAAGAGTTCAAGCTTCTGTGATCCATATCAAGATTGTAAGAGATTTTTCAGCGAAAATCACATGTAGTACCATTTGTCGACGCGTTTCGAACCAACTAGTGTGGTTCATCGTCAGGACAAGTTGAAGAAACAGATCCAGCTTAGCATGCTAAATAGTCTGAGCGGAGCCTCCAACAACTAACTAGACCAACGGATAGTTTGACGAGATTTGCCCAGATGAGATACGACTATGGGAAGCAGCTCCCATGGCTCTATCAGGAAACTCTGAATTCCCAGCTAGTCTTAGAAACTTAGAAGCATGCTTCTGCTTCCGAATCTCCTCTAACCGAAGAGACTTCAAAGCAGAACAAGCATCTATTCTGGCCCAAAGGGAGGCCAAAAATAAGTTTCCAAGAACCAGATGCAAATCTAAAAGGACCCGAGAAAGCTGACTCAAGGATTTTTTGACCCTACTGATTTTCGCCCTTATTAATGCCAAACTTGCCTTAAGGAAAACCTGATGGTTCCGTGGAGTGTGAAGGCGGTGCTTAATCCGGGCAAAGTTAGGAATGATGGAGGAGTCTCTGCAACGTTTAAGAAAAGCTAGATCTGATTTCAACCTTGAAACCTGCAAGCGAGCCCGTTCAAATTGACGATAGTTGTATTAATAATGAAGGTATTAATGTAAATAATAATGACAATAAAAAGGATGACATAATTAATGTTGGTTCTAAGATTAATAACATTGATAGTAATAGTAGGATCATTAATAATATCAATAAGTTAAAAATTCTTAACTTTTCTTCTAATGAGAATCATAGTTTAGTTAAGTTTAATCCTACTCCCCCTCCTTCTCATAGTAATAAGAAGGTTGTTAATTTGTCTAATTTCTCCTTTCCCCCTTCTGTTTTTAAGGTTTTAGGCAAAGGATTAAATTTTGCCTTGGCCCCTAAGAAGATCCCGGTTTATGACATTATTTGTGACATAGAATATGGGATTTGTGGTTTACCTGATAGTATTAAAAACACTATTAGGCAGGATTGTGTTGTTGTCCTAAGGAAAGCTAGGCGTCCTAAGAGCAACCTTAGCAGGGATGAATTTGAAGCCCTAAGATCCTTAAATCAGAACAAAGATATTGTTGTTTTGAAAGCTGACAAAGGTGGGGCTGCTGTTATTCTTAACAAGGAAGACTACCGCAATAAAATGTTGGAGCATCTTCATAATATTGGAAGCTATAAGAAGCTTCCCAAAAACCCGTTAAAGAATATCGCCAGGAATGTGGCCCTTGCCATTAAATCCAGTAACTCGATGGGTCCCTTGCACAATAAACTCATTGAGGGCAATCCGATCACTCCTAGAATCTATGGTCTCCCGAAAATTCATAAGGAAGGAGCTCGCCTTAGACCCATAGTCAACACCATTGGTGGTCCTACCTATCTTCTGGCTAAGTTCCTCGCCTTAAAGCTTAAGCCCTTAGTTGGTCGTACAGGGTCCTACGTTAAAGACTCGGCTTCCTTTATTGAGGAGCTCAAGGACATTAAACTGGACTCTGGGGACATTCTGGTCAGTTTTGATGTTGTTTCCCTGTACACTTGCATCCCTATTAAGGAGGCCATGGAAGTGATCAACCGTCTAACCGATCCTGATACCGCTCGGTTAGTGGAGATCTGCCTCACTTCAACCTTTTTTCAGTTTTGAAGGTGAGTTCTTTGAGAAAACCTGTGGGGTTGCTATGGGCTCACCCCTTTCCCCTGTTGTTGCGAATCTTTTTATGGAGGATTTTGAATTCAAGGCTCTTAGACCTCATCTGGTCTCATGGTCAAGAGGAGTTAGACCTCTTCTTCGATCATCTCAATTGTCAATCCTCGGCCATTAAGTTCGCAAAGGAGCAAGAAACCGATGGTTTCCTCCCTTTCCTTGATATTCTTATCTCTAAGAATAGTGTGGTTCCCTCTCCCACCGAGTGTTTCGTAAGAAAACTCATACGGAGCAGTATATTCATGCGAGTTCCCACCATTTCCCAGCTCAAAAGTTGGGGGTTCTCAACACCCTTGCCACTCGTGCCTTAAGGATCTCTGATGAAAAGAGCTTAGAGGAGGAGAAATACCATCTCCTTAATGTCTTTGTTGAGAATGGTTATAGTAGGCACTTGGGACGGAAGGCTTTCCTCAAAGCTGCTAAGATTTCTTTCACTAAAATGGAAAAGAAGGAGCGGATTCTTGGTGTCCATCTTCTTTTTGTTTAGGGGACCACTGATAGGATTGCGAGGATTCTTAAGAAGCATAATGTACCCTCGACATTTAGACCTCTTATCACCATTCGTAAGTCCCTCAGATCAGTGAAGGATCCTATCGACCCCAAGGACATGAAAGGTGTTTATATTATTCCTTGTTCATGTGGGACCCCCTACATTGGTGAGACTGGTCACTCCATTAATCAAAGGATTAGTGAGCACGTGGCTGACCTTAGACATAGGAGGGCCAAGTCTTCTGCTTTAGCGGAGCATGTGGAGCAAACCAATCATCATGTTTGTATCAAAGAGGCTAGTGTTATTGCTAGAGTGTCCCAATTCCATCACCAGAAATTTAGGGAAGCGCTTGAGATTGAAAAAAGACCGAACAATCTCAATAGGGAGGATGGCTGGAAGATAAGTAGTGGTTGGGTCCCAGCCCTCTCCTCCTAGTCGTTGTCTTCCTGTCTTCCCCTCCTCTTGTTTATTGGTTTGTAGATTTCCCCTGGTTTACTGTTTCTTGTGGCCTTTGGTGGCATTTTTTATGTTAATAAAGATAATCATCTAGTAATGAATCTATGATAATCTTAACCCTTAAATTAAATTTTATGTTAAATATTAAAATATTTTTTCTTCCCTTAAGTTACTTTAATATTTATATATTAACTTTTGTAAATATTAATTTGGAAATTAATTTATTTTCAATTAATTTATTTTAAATATGTTTATAAGTGTTTAAAACAATCCCTTTTCAATTTAAATATAACTAATTATTCATATTTATAACTTTTATAGCTAATGACTCTAATATTCAGATTTAATAACTTGGAGCACTTACCATTAATTTGAATTATTTTATTTTATATATATTTATAATATCATTATTATAATACCCTTAAATTACTCTATATTTATTTAAATTTTATAAATTAATTATTATTCTAAAATTAAACTAGTTTATAATTGATTTATTTTAATATTTATTTATAAATAAGGGTATGAAACAGGGCTTTGACTTATATTTTTTATATATTTAATTACTTTTATAACTAATACTCTATTTTTTAGATATAAAATCTTTATTAACTAGCTATTAAATTGAGTTAATTTATTTTATTTTTAATACATATTTATAAGGGGTCCATTTTATAACTAACCGGGGTAACTTGGATCACTTACCATTAATTTGAATTATTTTATTATATATATATTTATAATATCATAATACCCTCAAATTACTCTATATTTATTTAACTTTTATAAATTAATTATTATTCTAAAATTAAACTAGTTTATAATTGATTTATTTTAATATTTATTTATAAATAAGGGTATGAAACAACCCTTTGACTTATATTTTTTTATATATTTAATTACTTTTATAACTAATACTCTAATTTTTAGATATAAAATCTTTATTAACTAGCTATTAAATTAAGTTAATTTATTTTAATACATGTTTAAAATGGTAAAAAAAATAAAAAAATAAAAATAAAGGGGTCCATTTTATAACTAACTGGGGCAACTTATCTTATTAATAATGGTTATTTTCCTGTCCTAACTAACTGGTCAAATCTAGCCGTTGTCAGTTTAGTCGTTACTTGAATATAGTCGTTGGAGGTCTGCTCTATCTATTTAATTTGCTTTGCCTGATCTGTTCATTCAACTTGTCCTGACGATGAACCACACTGGTTGGTTCGAAACACGTCAACAAATGAAATATCATGTGATTTACGCCGAAGAATCTCTCATAAACATTCATAATATCTTGCTCTATGAAATGAATGCCTCCCAACATAATTGAAACATTTTCAATAAAATTCTGTCAATAAAATATCATATGTCAATAAAAACTAAGTTATAAAAATATAATGAGAGAGTTACAATAACACAAAACACAAATATAACTAACAATACTTACCATTTCTTTTGCAATATCATTTATAATTTGTTTACACAACTTTGTAGATTCCTCTGTCGTGTCATACAATGAAAATGATAACTGATATTTAATCTTGTCATGTGACTTGGGCAGTTTTGTAAGTACATAAACAACTTTAGTGTCCGGTATCAAACACATGTCTATGACCTTTCCCAACACCTCATAAATTCCACTATCGTTAGGGATATCAACATATAGATATATTTGTACATATTTGTCTTCTCTATCTTTCACATACCATACATTTTTTGTAATCTTCACTTCTTTTGATTTCTTCCAGTATGAAATCATCTTCTTATCATTTGAGGCACTTGATAGATTTGTAGTTATTAGCTCAGGTTTGGTTCATTCAACAGTGCTTTTTAAGGATCCACCTTTAATTTTAGCAGTCTTTGGTCCAGAAAGATTCACATAAATCTTCTTTGATACCATTTTCCTGCAAAAGAATACACATATATATAAATCAGTAAATTACAAAAAAACAATAGCTTAAATTAACAAGCAAAATGATAAATGAAAAAAAAAACTTTGTAAAAAAACACCTTTTAATTTTTATTTTTTTAAATAAGAAATTAAAGAAATGCAGCCCCACCCTCGTGGCCAAACGGGCCACTGGGGGTGGAGGCCCTATCGCCCAGCCCTTCCACCCCACTCCAACGGCCCAATGGGCTACCAGGGGTGGAGGCCCAATCACCCAGCCCTTCTGCCCCACCCCCGCGGCCCAACGGACCGCCGGGGGTGGAGGCTTGATTCTGAGAATCGGGCCTCCACCCCCAGCAGCGCGTTGGGTTGCGGGGGTGAGGCAGAGGGGCTAGTGCCCAACCCTTCCACCCCACACCCGCGGCCCAACGAGTCGTCGGGGGTGGAGGCCAATTCTCATAATCGAGCCTCCACCGCCTGCGGCCCGTTGGGCCGTGGGGGTGGGGCAGGAGGGAATTGCGTGCAGCCCCTCCTGCCCCACCCCGAAGTCCCAACGGGCCCATTGGGCCGCAAGGGTGGGGCGGGACGGGCTGCGTGTAACCCCTTCCACCCCCACCCCCACAGGCCCATTGGGTCACGGGGGTGGGTACCGACGACGAGCACGATCGGGCACACCACACCTACTGCAAATGTAGTGGCCTTTTGCCTACTATGAACCTGTCGGGTAAACTTGGATCATCTAAATTTTTAATTTCTAAAAAAAACAAATCATTAAACCTATTGAATTTTAAATCTTGCACACAACAAAATGGAAATTAACCTTTCAAATGTGATAATATTTTGTTGAATATGTTGTTGATAACAATGTAGCTGCTCCACAAATTCGCTCCAAGCCTTTTAACAAACCTCAAAAAGCCTTGATGTGATGTGAAGAATAGTGATAATGAAATTTATGATCAGGGAAAATTTTAAGAACCCCCCTAAATTTACATGTATAATAAATGGGCGAATCTCCATGGTATATAGGAAAAATGGAAGGCGATTTTATCAATAATATGATATGTATATATAATTTTTGGCGAATCTCTCACCAGGCATGGCGAATATTTTACTCAATTATAAAATCTTGTGTTTATTGAATACACAAATGAAATCATTGCATTTCTTTAAAATATCTTTTGAAATCAAAATTACCGAAATTACATATCGATAACCTAGTGGGTGTAGGATAAAATTCACCCATGACATTCACAGAAAGCATGAGAAAAAACCTAATACTATATATAAAACCAAGAAAAATTCAAATTCATCACTGCTAGGGACCTCGTAACCACCCTGCCAATACACAAGTATGTTCCTATTTGCAATTAGAAAAATTACCCAAATTACAATCTGTTTACTCCACTTCTAGGGACCTCGTAACCACCCTGCCAATACACAAATATGTTCCCGTTTGCAATTAGAAAAATTACCCAAATTACATTATGTTTACTCCAACATATGTTGGAAAGTTATAGAAGGATGACTAGTGAAATCAATCCATTCCTTTTAGCCCTGGATTTGTTTCAGTTTAAAACAGAAATATACAAATATACTTGTCCAATGTCTATGCTTTAACCATTCACCTTAAGATGTTTTAACAATATAATTTCCTAAGTCTATTTAATATCTTCATTATCATAAAAACCAACCTATATCCATCTTAACTCCACATCTACCACTCTTAGGGGGATGGAATCTATTTATCCCTCTGAGCACTTGGTAGACCCAGAATTAAGATGGATCTAAGATAGAATTTCCCCTTTAAATAGTCTATGCTCACATGAATAGCATGGGTCAATACCATGGGTTATCATAAACCTGGGGCTTAAAAATTACTATTAGTAATTTATAAAAATTAATAAAATTAATAGTTGATTTTTATTTTAACCAAGCTAAAATGTTTAACATACATTAAATTACAACATCCTTTTTTACTTTTGATCGGATCAAATATTTTTTCACTCTATGCTAGTTTGCATATCACGATATTTGATACCTCTCGGGGGTTAGTAGATCCAGAGTAAAGATGGATCTATGCTGGTTTAATTCCCCCATTTAAATAGGCTACATTCCAAGTGAATACCATGGGTCAATACCATGTGCCATTTTGGTGAATACCATGGGTCAATACCATGTGCCATTTTTATTTTTATTAATACTAATATTAGGGTTAATAATGTTTTTTTGCATGGTATTAATAACAATCTAGTCCAAGGTATTTGTCCCATAGTATAAATATAAGGTGACTTATGGAGTAAATATAAAAAAATGTTTTATTTGTTTACCATACCTCTCGTTTATTTATATTTTTATTAATTTATCATACCATTCATAAATACAAGGTGACTTATGGAGTAAATATAAAAAAATGTTTTATTTGTTTACCATACCTCTCGCTTATTTATATTTTTATTAATTTACCATACCTCTTTTACAAATATGGTATTTGGCCCATAGGATTCACTTAAATAAAACCTCTTTCTTGAGCCTTCATAAATAGAACGAGGGTTATGGACTAAATATAAAAAGAGGTTTTATTTATTTACCATGCGTCTAGTTTATTTATATTTTTATTTATTTACCATATCTTTTGAGTAAGTATAAAAAGACGTTTTATTTATTTACCATACCCCCACTTTACTTATATTTTTATTTGTTTACACCCTTGCATGTATATAAGGTGACTTATGGAGTAAATATAAAAAAAGCTTTATTTATTTACCATACCTCTTATTTATTTATATTTTTATTAATTTACCATACCTCTTTTATAAATATGGTATTTGGGCCTTTGGCCCATAGGATTCACTTAAATAAAACCTATTCTTGAAAATGGGCGAAAGGATTCACTTAAATAAAACCTATTTTTGAAAATGGGCGAATGGAAGGTTGTAACTCCTAATTTCAATGGCTAAATTTACCTTTTTTACCCTCTCCCTTAAAATAAGGTGGGCTATTTGAGGTGATTTGTAAAAATGTACTATGATACAAAATATTTGCCCACTAAAAATTTAAAACCCCTTAATTTCGCCAAAGGGCGAACATTCCCTAAAATCACCTTTATGATATAGTGGAAATTACATAATTGTTTTACCACACGGTTAATGTGGAATTAATTTGTTTTTATAAAAACTATAACATGTAAATTTTGTTAGAGCGATATAGGGAATTATGATAAAACGAACATTACAGAATTGTTTTACCGCACGGTGAATGTAGGATTATTTGTTTTTATAAAGACTTTAACATATAAATCTTGTTATGGCGATATAGTAAATTATGATAAAGTGAACATTATGGAATTGTTTTACCGCATGGTGAATGTGGTATTTTTTTTTTTTTATAAAAATTTAACATATAAATTGTGCTATGACGATATAACAATTTATTTTAAATGTGTGATAGAAGATATAATAAAAATTTAAAAAAACATTCAATTGTCTAGTAAATGTTATATAGTTTAAGTAAAAAAATAATTTAGGTAGAAGATTTAGTTTACAATTTTAATTTAAAGATTTATTTTAAAATATTAATTTCATAAGAAAATTTGAGTTAAAATTTTTCAATAAATTGTAGAAGAAAATTATGGAGGAAAATACATGAAACGAAATTTTTGGACGGAAAAATTTTGGCAAAAATTTTTGGAGGGAAACTTTGGAGGGGAATTTTCATTCTTTAAGCTATACATTATCATTAGGAGAGAATGCATTTGTATCATTCAACCTCTTATGTTTGAAAGGCATGGATTCTTCTGATAGTGAAGTTTCGCTTTGTGAAGCATCAACATCTTCGTCGCGTAACAACTCTATTCATATTGATGAACATAACGAAAATTCTTCCACTATGAATAGAGTGTCAAATCTTCCACTTAGTCCTAATCCTAAGGACTATGAGAGAAGCATTGATGAAAGCCAGGATGAAAAATTTCAAACAAACAAAGAGTCACAGTTTCCACTTAGTCCTAATCCTATGGACTATGAGAGCAGCAACGATGAAGAGCATGATGAAGATTTTTAAATAAATAAAGAGTCGCAGTTTCCACTTATTCCTAATCCTATGGACTATGAGAGAAGTAGTGATGAAGAGCATGATGAAGAATTTCAAATGAATAGAGTATCACGGTTTCCACTTAGTCCTAATCCTATGGACTATGAAAGCAGTAGTGATGAAGAGCATGATGAAGAATTTCAAATGAATTAAGTGTCAAGGTGTCCACTTAGTCTGAATCCTGTGGACTATGCGAGAAACAGTGATGAAGAGCATGATGAATAATTTCAAATGAATAGAGTGTCCACTTATTCCTAATCCTATAGACTATGAGAGCAACAATGATGAAGAACATGATGAAGAATTTCAAATGAATAGAGTGTCACAGTGTTCACTTAGTCCTAATCCTATGGACTATGAGAGCAGCAATGATGAAAAGCATGATGAATATTTTCAAATAAATAAAGAGTCTTAATTTCCACTTAGTCCTAATCCCATGGACTATGAGATCAACAATGATGAAGGCGAGGGTGAAGAATTTCCAATAAATCCATAGTCACATTTTCCACCTAGTCCTAATCCTAAGGACTATGAGAGCAGTAGTGACGAAGGACAAGATGAAGCACTTAGTACTAATCCTAAGGATTATGAGAGCAGCAATGACGAAGGGCAGGATGAAGAATTTTCAGTAAGTAAAGAGTCACATTTTTTACATAGTCCTAATCCTATGGACTATGAGAGTAGCACTAACAATGCACATGATGAAGAATATCCAATAAACATCAAGTCAAATTTTCCATTTAGTCCTAATTCTAAGGACAATGAGGGTAGCACTGAAGAAGGGAAAGATGAAGAATATCCTCCAAGTCAATATTTCAAAAGCACAAATGATCATAGTGAGGATAACATTCCTCATAATGATGATGAAAATTCTTATAAAATGATTATCCAATGATGGAGATGTTGCCAAGAAATATTGTATCGAGGAGTAGGAGCAGACCTTTTCATATCAATCCAAGATGTTCTAATTATAAAAGGGGTAGAACAGAATATATGACAAGAAGAAGTTATATCAGTGCTCTCATTTCAAGTGAATGTTGTCAAAAAGATTGCTTGAAACATATGGATTTCAAGTTTGCATTAGAGAAAAAGAAGAGGTATTTGTTAATGAATAAAAGCATGCAAAATTCATATTTAGTGGGGTGCATGCAATCTACATTGTCAGGTTATGATGATCATATTGGGTCTTTATTTATCTGTAGAAAGGCTTTCAAAATGTTTCATTCAATGGGTAATTTTTGTCTGTCAATAATCCAAGAAAATTTGGAAAAGGATCCTACATTTTATTCAGAAGTACGTCATAAACGACAGTTTGGGCCATTATCAAATATTGCAATGTCATGGGTGAAAGATTTCTTTTCAAAGAATGGAGAGTGTATGTTAAATAGAGAGACAATACATATTCTAGATAGTTTCTCAAGATGAGAAATCTACAACTTATACAAAGAATATGCAGAAGGTGTTGAGGGACATGGTCGATTTATTACATATCAATATTTTGTGAAGATATGGAAGAAAGAATTCAACAATATCTATATTCCTAAGAAGACAAGGATGGGGATTTCCAGTACATTTGCTTCTCTTTTATCAAAAATGGATAAACGTGAAGGGTCAGAAATAGGTAAGCATTCATAACATTAACTTTTAAAAGTGTATAGTCATCAACTATGCAAACATATTTCTTAATATCTTTCTTTTATGTTGTGTAGATTCTATTTTCAAAGCACTTCAAGAGCATCGCGGATAACAAACAAGTGAAATGAAAAATTTGTATAAGCATCGAAAGAAGTGTTATGATAATCCAAATAAATATTTGGGTTTGATAATTGATGGTATGGACTAGAAGAAAACACTTCTACCACATTTTTTTCGCATACCCAAAAATTTACAGGAGGAAAATTTTATTCAATATCACTTGGTCAGTTGTATGGTCTTCAATGGGAAAATGTTGCCAAGGGTATACTTCACAGCTCCAAATATTCATAATGATGCAAATCTGACAATAACCATAATTCATTATATGCTTTCTCATTGGCCTAGTAATCTTCCTGAAGTTTTGTATCTACAATTGGACAACACTTGTTGTGAAAACAAAAATCAGATTGTTTTTGGATATCTAAACATGCTTGTTGAATTGAGAATTTTTCAGAAGGTAAATGTTGGTTTGCTTCTTTTTGGGCACACTCATGACCATATTGATTAGATTTTCAGTCGTTTTTCAACCACATTGAGGAGGAACGAAGTTGGGATTTCACCATCATTAATTAAATGTTTTAAGAAATCGTACATGTCAGGGCCTACTTTTGATGTGTTGGAAGAAAATGTTGACATGCGAAGGTTTATTCTGGGATCGCATGGTGAGGAGAAATGCATTGAAAAACTTAATGAAATTAGCTTCCAACATCAATTTCGTATCAAAAAATTGATGGGAAAACACTAATATGGGGCAAGAAGTATTCAACTACTGTAGAATGGGCGTCGTCATCAGGTTTGGCATTTTTGAAGTTCATTCTAGATCATCCAATATTTGTGTCAAATATATTGTTATTACAATCAGTTGCTGAAGTTCATAATGCACACATGCATAATAGAGATATAAATTATTCTGATTGCCTAGAAGAAATTAAAAAATGTATTAGATATACATATGAGTACTTTGATATTGTTGATTCAGTTTGGTGGGAGTATTTTTTCAATAATCAAAGTGATATCATTTCAAGAACAACAAATGAAGATATACCTTTGAAAACTCCATTTATTTGGCCACAAAATGTGTCAAATGAACACGAGGAAAGAAACATTGTTGAACAACAACAATCTCAAGGTATTATTAATCCTTCACAGGAAAAGTAAATAGAAATGTATATTGGTTCTAGAAGATCTCATGCACAATGTGAAGCCATGGAATACCTTTACAGGGGTTTAGTACAGGATATTAAGCAAGGTTTCATGGTTGTAGTGCTAGCAGATGGAGATCCCAATGGCTATCCATTCTGGGTTGCTAAGGTTATAAAGGTCATTACAGAAAATGAAGATGTTGCAGGTGTTGAAGTACATTGGTATGCCACAAATACACACCCATTCAATGTTATGTATAAGCCAGAGATGGTAATTGATAAAAAAAATTGGCGGAAAGAGAAAAAGAAAGGGTACAAATATAAATCATCGCCACACAGACCTCTTAAAATTGGAGGATGTTGACATACTTGTTTATGAATTCAATTTAACAAAGAGAGGAACTCTTCGCTTCAAGACGATAGAGATTCTGAAGAGGTTGTTACCAGAAGGAACATTTTTGAGATGGGAGTCTGCTAAAACCAATTGTAGATCCAGAAGAATTTTGAAACCTGAAATGGTGGGCATGCATGTGGACTCAGATGGGGCACTAGTTGATGAAAGAGAAGAATATGAAACATCTTCATCTGCATCCAGTCATTCATCTGAAGATGTGAATTCTGATGGTGTGCAAGAAAATATGAGTGATTTTGAATAATTGTCTAAGACAATTTATATAATTGATGTTTGCATGGTATCTTGAAATAAAAATTTTGATTTCCATATGGTGTTAAATGAAGTTATGAGTCATTTTTATTTTTGTTGGATTATATGTTTTAATTATGATGGTTTTTATTGTTTAGAATATCTACAATGCAATAATAACTTAGAGATATAATTTATGTTTCATTCAATCTACAAGTAATGACATTTTGATTAATTTAGTCATGTAATTTATTCATAATGTCACGGTTTTTTAATTATATGGTTGAAAATTTTCTAATTTTTTTTGTATCTTTAATGTTATGGTTGAAAACAATTAGAATTTTAGAGATCTTTAGTGTCATGTTATTATATGTTTAACAACATGGATGAAAACTGATAGAATTTTAATATGTTTCAGATCCCATTATTTTATCTTTATCGTCATTACTAAAAAATGTTGAAATTATACCTAGGAAAGAAAATTGTTATTCTACCAAAAACATTAGTGTGTTTTTTTCCTCAAAAACAGTTGTTTTTTGCACACAAAAAGTCGGTTTTACTACCATTTTTAAAAAATGTTGAAAATTGACCCTAAAAAAAACATCATTCCAGTATACACACTTTTCGTTTTTAGCATTGTTTTTCATGTTTTTTGGGGATTTTTTTGCTAAAGTTCCCATTTTGAGTTTATAGTTCCCATTTCAAAGTTTACATTGTTATGTATCCGCCACATCTCTTCTCAGAGATAAGCTACCATCGCTCGAGCTAGTCTTATTTCCTTTCTGTTTGTAAGCACATTTCAGTAATTGATATTAATGAAATGAAGTGTTATTTCTGCTGCATCTATGTATTTATGGTTATATCTGTAATTTATTGTATTAAATCTGGATCATTTGTATCAGAGCAGTCTGCTCTTTCTTTGTTTTTCTTTGCATGTCCCCAAGGATGTCGGGATATAAGGAGTTAGGGCTCGATCTGGTTGAACCTTTGCAAGATCAACCTCGCAAACCTTGATGATCGTCGATGGGGGAAGAAAAGAAAGACGTGGGAGCAGGAGATCCTATCAAAATATTACTCGAGGAGGTCCTCGAGAAACAAAGGAACGCGATGATGATAACTTTGCCTAGATCCTTCAATGGTTGCCCACCAGCGGCGCATCCATATCCAGTAGCCACTCTGGAGGCTCCACACCTTTTAAGGTAAAAGTAAACTTTGACATTCCCATATTTGAGGGCCAAATAGATGCAGAAGTCCTAGATAAATGGTTAAATCTGCTAGAAGGATATGTTTTTGTTCACGATTTTCCAGCCATGAAAATGTTACTTTTTCTCTTCTCAAAGTCGCCCCCCACGTCAAGGATTGGTGGGAAACCTACTGTGAGTAGAAGGATGAAAGTATAACCTCACTATTTTCAGTCTCTCCCACTTGGAATTCGTTCCGGGCCGCCATCAAGGAGTAGTACTACCCTGTTGGGAGCTATGAGGACAAATATATAAAGTGGACCACGCTACGATAATGAAGGGACCAAGATATGTTGGATTTTACTAATGTTTTTCATACCCTTCGCACGAAGTTGGGTATCAAGGATTCTGAGAAAAATTTGGTACTCAAGTACTGCGACTACCTACACAGATACATCCAAGATGAGATGGAGTTCCTGGTCATCTCCTCACTCGATACGACGTACCAATACACCGTCAAGATCGAGCAAACGTTTAAACAGAAGAAGTGAAACTTTGGATCTACGAATCCGAAGCAAGGGAAAGGTGCCCCCAAACTGCAGAACAAAGGACAAAGCCAAGGCGGGACGACCCAGGATACCCGCCAAAGCCACAAGCAAAGGACAACACTGCGAAGCCAAAGAAGGAAACGGGAAAGTGGTGTGAGTTCCATAAGAGCTCCACTCACAACAAAAGTGAGTGTTGGGCCAAGCAGTCACTGGTGGCCAAGATGAAGGCTTCAGAATCAGATGTTTCGACTCTGAGTCAGAACCTAACGAGGGGAATGAAAAAGGGATGTAGATTATCGATGCAAAGCCCAACACCACCGTTGCCACCAAAAATATCCAAAAAGAGGAACTCGAAGATCCATAGGAGGAGGAGCGTCTCTTCCACTCCCAAATGTGGTTAAAGGGTTCCCTACTACAGTTCATTGTCGACAGCGGGAGCCAAAAGAACCTCATTGCAGCAGAGGTCATGAAGCAGTTGGGCTTACCAACCACAGCACACCCACAACCGTACACCATCGGGTGGCTTCACCAAGGACGGATCTTCACGTGAGCCAACAATGTTGCCTTCCATACAAAATCAAGCCCTTCACGGATGAGGTATTATGTGACGTTGCTCCCCTTGATGTTTGTGATGTATTTTTAGGCCAACCATACTTGTGGAAGCAACGTGTTTTGTATGAGTCAAGGCCTCATGTTGTTTTTGTTAACTTGGGAAATAAGGTGTATAGGATACCGAAGGTAGCACCACCTACCACCATCTCTCTTGTTACTACAAAACAATGCAGTAATCTCATTTCCAAAACTAGGAAATTTGTTTTCTTGATGATACGCCCTCAGGAAAAGAAGAAGACAGTGGCCACGACCTTCAGACAAGGTCCCTCCGCACGACAACAACATATGGACAAGGTCGTGGAGGAGTAAGAGGACATCTTCACCTCCCTTGCAGGGGTGCCTTTGCACTGTTAAGTCATGCACTCCATCGATTTGACCGCAGGTGCATCGTTGCCCAATGGACCAATCTATCAGCACTCCATTCTGGAGAATGATGAAATCAAGAGGCAGATTTAGGAGCTTCTACAAAAAGGTCACATCCGGTCGAGTTCATCGCCCTGTGGGAGCCTGATCATGTTGGTACAGAAGAAGGATGGGACTTGGAGACTCAGTATTGACTATCATGCATTGAATAAGATCACTGTCTGGAATAGTTACCCGATTCCACGGATTATTGACCTTCTAGACCAAGTCAAGGGGGGGAATATTTGAGCAATATTGACTTGAAGTCGAGATATCACCAGGTACCAATTGAACCCTTCGATGTGTGGAAGACTTCCTTCAAAGCCAAGGAGGGATTTTTCGAATGGTTGGTTATGCCTTTCGGGTTGACGAATGCTCCTGCAACCTTCATGAGGTTGATGGATGACATCTTGCAACCATTCACCAACTCATTTGTAGTGGTATACTTGGATGACATCCTGATCTTCAGCCAGAGTTGGGAATAGCACCTCTATCACATCCGACAAGTACTCCAAACACTACAGCAACACAAACTGTGTGCCAATTTGGAGAAATGCACTTTTGGCCTGAACCAAGTTCAATATTTGGGATACATTATTGATGAATGGGGGGTGCATGTGGATCCGGCCAAGATCCAAGTCATTCAGGATTGGCCAACCCCAACTACTCTGACAAAGCTCCACATCTTTCTGGGTCTTGCCAATTTCTACCGCAGGTTCGTGTCAGGGTTCTCTCATATCACTTGGCCCTTAAGTCAAGTCACCAAGGGAGGAGTGAAAGCAAAATTATTTTAGTCTGAATCTCAACAGAAGGCATTCACAAAGTTGAAACATCACATCTGCTATGAACCAGTGCTCACATTACCGGACTTGCAACAACCATTTGAGATTGACACATATGCCTTTGACTATGCTATTGGGGCAGTCCTTACTCAATAGGGGAATCTAGTGGCAAATCACAATTAGATACTTTCAAACATAGTCTGAAATTATCCCACTTATGACAAAGAGATGTATTCCATTGTGTAGGCTTGCCGACAATGTAAGAATTACATTTTTGGGAAGGAAACGGTCATTCACATATACCACCGACCCTTGTAGTTCATACAAATGCAAGGGAAGTTGCAGAATGATTGCCATCAGAAGTGGTCCACATACCTGCAATAGTTCCATTTGAATACCAAGTACAAGAAGGGAAACACCAATAATGTTGCAGAATGCCTACTCTAACCACCGTTAATCCTGTGGGCATGAGATTTCGAATTGGCCACTTCTCTTCAAAATAGACCCAGAATTTGACCACACATACCATACACTCTTGGAGGGTCAGAAAGTTCCAGATTTTCACCTCTAGGATGCTCTGTTATTCCACCTGGGACACCTTTGTGTTCCTTCAAGCGAGCATGCCAAGATGGTTTTGGAATCGCACTACAGTCAGGCTATTGGGCATTTCAAGGTCGAGAAAATGATGGCAGTACTACAGACGCATTTATATTGGCCAAATCTTTGATAGGATGGCGGGAATTACATTAGATCTTCATTGCTTGCGTTATTTCCAAACCAACCATCAAGAAGTAAGGCCTCTATACTCTGCTGCCTACCCCTAGTCGACCTTGGGAATCCATCTCCATGGATTACATGTCAGGCCTTCCTTCTACTAAGCATGGCAACGACTGTGTTTTTTTTTTCATCGATAGATTCTTGAAGATGGCCATTATGACGTCCTGCAAGAAGAATATCACAGCAGAATCCACTGTTAAACTCTTCTTTGAAAAAGTGTGGGTACACTTTGGGATCCCATAGTCTATCATCTCAGATCGGGACAACAGGTTCCTCAGTACATTTTGGTCTAGTCTCTAGTTGATGTTGGACACCAAGCTCACTAAGTCCACAACTTTCCATCCCCAAACTGATGGCCAGACAGAGGTCATCAACAGGATGATCGTACACATCCTGCGCATGTACAACTCAAAGCATCCACGCACATAGGATGAGAACCTCGCCTATGTCCAACACAGTTATAACCAAGCTCTCCACAGCTCGACTGGCCACAACCCTTTTAAGGTGGGCTTGGGATTCCAGCCACTATGTCCCATTGATGTGGCCATACCATTTGCAGCAACTCAACCATATTCGGCTCATGTCCAATCCAAATCTGACAAGGAAAATAGCTTCATTGAGCACATTCAACACATCTACCAACAGGTCCATCAAATATTGGACAAAGCCAATGCTAAGTAAAAGTAGTGGCATGATCAACATCGAGTGCCACACAAGTTCTTGGCGGGCGACAAAGTTTGGCTACATTTACAGAAGGAGCGCCTAGCTTGACCCCACTGCAAGATTCGCCCGCTTTGATATGGTCCATATACCATCACCAAGGTTGTGCGAGATAATGATTTTGAGCTCAGAATTCCCCCATTCCTTGGCCTGCACCCATTGTTCAATGTAGATTGCCTTCGGCCATACTTTCCACCATTACTAGACACATATGACATTGCAAAATAGCTCACACCAATAGAGTTAAATCTAGACTACATGGAACAAGTTGAAACTGATCGGATCATGGAAATGCAAATCAATAACACTCGCCAGTAGAAGATCCAACTCTATCGAGTTGTCAAATCCATCCAACTCCTGCACCAAGGCAAATGGTTCACCAGGGACCAAGTTTAGTGGAAGTTTCCCAATCTCATGGAGGAACTCAACACAATGGAGACCATTGCTGTTAGGCCCCTATACTACTAGTGTAACCCCTTATTGTTATTAGTATAACCCAATTATTATATTGATGTACCCATGTAGTGCCCATATTGTTACTAATGTGCCCCATAGAAGCCCACTATTGTTATTATTGTGCCCTTACATTATTATTGTTATGTCGGCTCTGGTTATGTTATGACCCCTTAGACTCCTATATATAGAAAGGAGGTATTTTCATTTGTATCATCCAAGAGTTGTTCATTTATGTAATGTAAAGGAGGTTGCCCCCTCGAAGAGGCTGAATTCTAAGGCGTTGATCTATCTTTTCTATCTTTTCTTGAGTTGGTTCCATAACATTTGGTATCAGAGCTTTGGATTCTAGGGTTTCGCTGCTCCAAACAGGTCATCGTGGCATTTTCGCTATAACTTTTTTTTCTGTGACGTTTCAGAAGTCGCAAAAAAAAAACCCATTTGAGAAGAATTGGTTCTGAACTTTGGTTCCGAATTTCAGAGCTTTTAGCGCGATATTTTCGTATATATCATCTGTGGAAGTTGGTCTTTTTGCAGACTCCTGAATTACACTCAAAACAGGTGACCTGGGGAAAATCGTCATAACTTTCTTTCTGAGCATCGGATTGAAATTTCGTAAGAAGTTACAGAAAGAGAACGGACTTTAGTTTCTGTTTATATATTTTTCAGAGTCAAAGGTTGAAACAGTGACACGTGGAACTTCATACAAGTTCGCTCTACTGAACTAGTCTATAATCAGGCCATTGCGGGAGATTGTGCATAACTCTTTCTTGGAGAATCCAATTTGGATCAGACTTGTGGCATTGGAAAGAGGACACAGAGGGCTACTACAGGTCAGAATTTCAGAACTTGAAGATCTAAAAGTACAAAATTGCAGTCGTTTCAAGGTAGAGCTCCTAAAATCAAGAAAAAGCAAGATGAGGAAGTTTGATGGCAAGGATCCGGTAAATTGGATACTTCAGATGGAGCAATATTTTGATATACATGGTGTTCAACTGTTACAAAAGGTATGTATTGCATCTTCATATTTAGAACCAGATCAATTTTTATGGTACAAAGGGCTTTGTTCTCGTAAAAAACTTGTTACCTGGTCAATTTTCACGGAGGAAATGATAGCACATTATGAGGATACAAAGAGCAACACCTTCTTTAGAGCAACACCACAACAATTGGAAAGAGTAAAAGGTCTTTGTGACATAATGGAAAGCAAAATTATGGAAACCAGGAAGCGTACTCCTCACAACTATAAAGATGAAAGTGTTGTTTCTCCTAGCCTTCCACAACCTACAAGGGTTACACCACAACAATTGGAAGAAAAAAGAGAAAAAGGGCTTTGTTACAATTGTGATAGCAAATGCACTAAAGGTCATAAGTGTGCTGAGAAGAAGTTATTTTACATAGAATATGAAGAGGAGGAAGAAAAGGATCAAGAAACATCAAAAGAAGAAGATATACGCCAGGACCCCATCCCAGAGAAAGAAGAAATGAATAAGACCATATCCTGTAAAGCATTTGCAAGAATTACCACTCCTCAAACTCTCAAGATAGAAGGACATATCAAGAAGAAAAAGGTGCAAGAAGTGAAAGATCACATCGAGAAAGAAGAAATGAATCCAACCATATCTTGTAATTCAATGGACGAAATTACCACTCCTCAAACTATCAAGATAGAAGGACACATCAAGAAGAAAAATGTTCAAGGAGTGAAAGATCACATCGAGTATCAAGAAATGAATCTGACCATATCTTGTAAAGGACTGGAAGAAATTACCACTCCTCAAAAGATAGAAGGACATATCAAGAAGCAAAAGGTTCAAGCAGAGAAAGATCACATCGAGCATCAACAACAAGTTCTCCAACTTTTAAAGGATAACGCCACTTTGGTGCAAAATCAAATGAAACAACAGGTAGATCAACATCGTAGTGAAAAATGTTTTGATGTAGGTGATTGGGTATTTTTACTGCTACATCTCAAGCAAGCTATTTATGAGAAGGAAATGTTGGCAATACTACATGCACTTAAAAAATGGCGACCTTACCGAATGGGAAGACTCTTCAAGGATGAGGATGTGGAAGCATTGTTTTGTGCTGTTTATATTATCCAACCAGATTGGATAAACGAAGCAAGGGATGAATGGAAGAATGATGAAGAAGTATGGCCACTTATTCAAAAGTTTCAAAAGATCCCAATTCAAGCAATATTGCCAGAAATTGAAGAGGAAGGAAAAATCATATTGGAACCTGGAGCAGTCACAGAAACAAGAATTCGACAGCTACGAAATCGATCAATTTCAGAGTATCTCATCAAGTGGAAGAACTTACCTGCTGAATATTCCACATGGGAGGACAATAATTTTATACAGAAGCATCAAGAACTACTCAAGCGTTGAGGACAATGCTTTTTGAAGGAGAGGGGCATGTTAGGCCCCTATACTACTAGTGTAACCCCTTATTGTTATTAGTATAACCCAATTATTATATTGATGTACCCATGTAGTGCCCATATTGTTACTAATGTGCCCCATAGAAGCCCACTATTGTTATTATTGTGCCCTTACATTATTATTGTTATGTCGGCTCTGGTTATGTTATGACCCCTTAGACTCCTATATATAGAAAGGAGGTATTTTCATTTGTATCATCCAAGAGTTGTTCATTTATGTAATGTAAAGGAGGTTGCCCCTCGAAGAGGCTGAATTCTAAGGCGTTGATCTATCTTTTCTATCTTTTCTTCAGTTGGTTCCATAACAATTGCTTCCTAAGGGGGGAGTACTAATCCAGGTGGATATTGGTGGCCACTTGCCTACTCCACTTGGACCCTCACAATTTTTCTTTCAAGTTTTTTTTTTCCAGTTTCCTTAATTGTAGCACAATTTACTATTTTTTGGCAGTTTTTCGGGTCCTAAACTTCCAGATCCATTTTGAGGTCCTAAACGGTGTTTTTTTGGCAAAATTCCTCTAGCAATTTCATAGGAAATTGTGTTAGTAGTTGTAGTCCTCAGAGAGATATTTCCAACGAGGTATCATACGCGTCAAACGGAGATCATATGACCAAGTTACAACCCTGAGAAGTTGGCTGCCCAACTAACCCCAACAGGGCCCATAAACTCTAGGTGTTACATCTCCTCGGGTTAGGGTTTTGGTTGTTTAGGGTTTTCTCTTATTGTTCAATAATAAAAAATCCCTTGAGCCTCATTATAACTCAGTTTAGAGGCATGTAGCCACCACATCTCTTCTCAGAGATAAGCCATCATCGCCCAAGCTAGTCTTATTTCCATTTTGTTTGTAAGCATATATCAGTATTTGATATTAATGAAATAAAGTGTTATTTTTGTTGCATATTTGTATTTATGGTTATATCTATAATTTGTTGTGTTCATGTTTAAATATGGATTGTTAATATCCTTAGCTTTCCCATTAGCGAGATGCTTAACTCCAAACTCAATATCTTCCAAAGAAAATATATCATCCTCTATAGAGACATTCAAAATGGTTTCCACGGTGTTAAGGGATTCATAGAATTTTTTAAGGCAAATATTCTAGTTTTTCAAGGGAATCAAATGATTTTATTTAGTCTTATGAATCAAAATTTTCCTCCAAAACTTTCTAGGATAAGACTTAGAGAGGTGCAGTAACTACTCTTGTTTTTTACTTATATAGTATCTTTTGTTTTTTAAATGTGAAGAGAATATTGTATTAAATCAAAATCAACACTTGGATCACAACCTATACAATAGGTGAGTACAATGAAAATCATTTAAGGCCAACTATATTTGTAACCTCACAATGATCTTTATTCTCAAGATTTATTATTTGTTTTACTTTCCTAAAGGACGTAGGGTCTTTGGAGGTGTAGATTCTCCAAAAGACCTGTAGATATAGAGAAAATATACACTACATATCAAACCCATTGTTATGGAATAGTTGCGAGGGAAGGAATGTCATTTCTCATATGGACTATTGCATTTAAGTTTACACTTTTATTGGCAAGATCAACTACAACAAACATTAGGGGAATTTTGAGGTCTAAAATGAGCCTCCTAAGAAAAATGTACAACCAAAATAAACTTTATAAGAACCAATATGATTCAAGATGATGATGTCAACCATTAGGGATGATTCACCATTTTTGGAGTAAAAAAGTAAAAAGATTAAAAAATAATAAAATAATAAAACTACTTTTTCTACTCATATTTTCAACTTATATCCCTAAGGTTTTACTCAAATTTTGAGCGGGAGTACTCATTGGATGCAAATTTTAATTCCTCATCCAAGGAGTACCCATGTTTCATACTTTTGAGGGACCCTGCTATACAAAAAAATGAGAAATACAAGAAAAAATGTTATTACAATAACATTTTTCATGTATTTCTCATTTTTCATGTAGTAGGGGCCATCAAAAATATGCAACATGGGTACTTCTTGGATGAGGAATCAAATTTTTCATCCAACGAGTGTTTCCTATCGAAATTTGAGTAAATCCATAGGGAGATAGGTTGAAAATACGAGTTGAAAAAATAATTTTTTCTTTTTTATCTCTAAAATTTGATGATGCAATCTAATCTTATTATATTATGTCCACTATTATTTTATAATTTCCTTAGGAGGCCCATTTTAGACCTCAAAATTGCCCTAATGATTGTTCATTATGAGCACATGAAAGAAGCTAATAGTAGAGAAAGCTAGTTTTAGATTCTTGATTCGATCAATAATGATTCACAACTTGCAATCCTTAGGCAAAGATCCATGAACAAGATGATGGATGGCTAGTTGAGAATCTCCCAACACTACCGAATCTTCAATGTTTTCTTCTTTAGATAGAAGGATCCCTGACAATAATCCATACGCCTTTACTACATTATTTGTGCAATTTCCTAACCCCCAACTGTACTGAATTTCAATTTTTCCATTAGGGGTTGAGAATAACCTTACTCGCACATGCCATCCCTTTTCCTTCTTATTTTTTTAACTGGAAACAATATTTGTGTTATATAATTATGTTCCTACTTCGTAGAAATTACATCAAGAATTACAGAGCTAATTCATCAAAAAATTCCAATAGTTTTTTCCTTTCCAATGGAAATAAATTATTTTCTCGAGGATAATATATCCGAGTTAAAAAAATAAGGGTTTTTTAGGTGAATACCTTACAAAACTGCCCCAATAAAACACAAAATTTACAACACATAATGCTACTAGGGAAATTTTTTAATAGACTTCATTCGCCATTAGGGAATTATAGTAGGCCTAATTTGGCTATTAATCTTTGTTTCATCTATCTTCAATTTACACCCCTCGTTAGCATACTTGTCTGCTTTTCTATTGAAGTCTCTTAGTACATGGAATGCTTTGGATGGGATATGTTTCACAATTTTCCTAATTATTTTCATGATGTTTTCCATAGATTTCTCCTTTGGGAGGGATCCTTTGACCAAATGATGTGGGATTAGAAGAGAATATCCCATAACTGTAATTGTGCCCACTTGATGTTCTTTAGCTAACAAAATTCCCTAGTAGAGACCATATAACTTTTCTTGATTATTTGTCATATGAATAATACCCCATGAGTAATTGAACACTTTTTCCTCCTTGGAGCCTTAGATTAACCCTCCCCCTCCTTCCACCCCCAGGTTTCGTTTGGATGATCCATTAAAATAGAGAATCCATCCTTGTCATGATCTCTTCCATGCTCTTAATTCTAACTTTGGTAGTCTTCACTTCCAGATTTCATTTGCTTGAGGCTTGTTTCATCTTGTGTTTTGGGAAAAGTTTTCCAAAACTATGAACTTTTTGATCCAATCACATTCCATTTTCTCAAAGGCTTGTTGAGAAGAGTTATGATCTATCTTTTGAGCTCCAAAATCAAAAAATAATGAGTTTTCTTTCATCATTGTGTTGTGGGGACGAGTATTCATGTTATTAAATACATTATTCCTTTCTAACCATACTTTCCAACATATAAATTTTGGGAGAGCTTCCCAATAATTTTTGAAGAGGGGTTCCCTCAAAAATCTCCTAGCATATTTTTTTGTCCAGGAAGAGAAGATTTTTGAAAATTAGAGGGCCATTTCACTCTACTAGAGAGTATGGCAATTGCTTCCATCCAAACCTCTCTAGTATAATCACAATTCAAAAAGATATGGGAGATGTATTTCTCTTGATTCAAGAAAATATGACACTAAGAGGGGCCATGAATGCCTCTCTTTCTTAAATTCTCAACTGTCAAAATTTTTCGAAGTGCAAGAAACCAGTAAAAATATTTTACCTTTGGATTGACATTAGGTTTTCCATATATATTTTCCCAGTGTTGAGATTTGAGGGAACTTAAGACTGGAATAGCAAAGCGTCATGTCCCTCCTTCACTGAATGAACCAATGAATTTCATCCTACTTGGTATGCTTCCTTCAATCTCCATGGAGAACATCCCACCAGTTGATCATGTAGCTTAAAGGCCAAGAGTTGAACATTAGTGGAATATTTCTAAGGTTCAATAAAAACCAATTAGCTTCCTCATCCCAACTGGAAATATTGGTAAGGGTGAATTGTATTCGAGTAAATAAGAATTATCTTAGAGGAAGAAACTCCTAGAAACATTCTAGCGACTACCGATCCATTATTTTATCAATACACAAGTTTATATTTTCCCCATTTCCTAGCTTCCAATATAGACCTAAACGAATGAGATGGGTTGTTGTTATAAATAATTTCCATATCAAGGAGCACCCTCTTGAGGCTTGAATTGAATTCAGACTTCTTATTCTTTCTCCTTGAATGTATTTTTCCTTGAGAATTGCCTTCTGTCGGTCTTCTTCTTGAGTGATGATTCTCCAAACTAGTTTTCCCCCTATTTCTTTATCCACTAGCATAGGGTACCTAATGCAAAGCCCTCCATTTTTTTTAATATGCTTCAATGTAGTGCATTTAATCAAATGGGAGTTTTTTGTAGTTGTTTTACCTCCTTCCCATATAAACTTATGAATTTCATTTGCCATAACAGAGAGAATGCTTTGTTGAGCAAGAAGCATTGAGAATTTATAAAGTGGTAAAGTAGAGAGAACTTCTTTGATAAAAAAAAAACATTCCCTGTAGGGTTGAGGCATCTAGACCCCATGGTAATGCATTTTCCTTTGAAATTTTAAAAAATGATTTCCCAAGCTTGGGTTGAGTGTGATTTTAGGAAAATAGGAATGCCTAAATACTTAAATTCTTTCCATGTTTCCACCAATTGAAAGCCCATTATTCTTCCAATTTTCCTTTGATTTATAATCAAAATATTCCATGTATAAATATGAGATTTCCTAAAATTTGTTTTACCTCCTAAATATTCAAGAAAATTATTCAAAACTCTTTTGAATTTTCTTTCTATTATCAAAGAAGATCCACCCATAAAAAGCATACCATCAACAAATTGAGAGTGATTGATGCTCTTGATACCTCTGACAAACCTGATTCCTTGGAGGTGCTCACATCTTCTTTCAAATTCCAATCAACGGCTACGGAAATTCACCATAATGATATATAAGAAGGGAAATAATAAGCATCCTTAGCGAAGTCCTCGTGAGGCATAGAAAAACCCACTTGCTCTCCCTTTAACCAGGGGAGAAATCCATGGTGATTTTATGCAAGGAGAAACCTCATCAATGAATTTAGCATCAAAGCCAAATTTTGTCATCACCTTAAATAGGAATTCATGACCCACTCTGTCAAAGGCATTTTCCATGTCAAGTTTGACAATCATGATTTTGTCTCCTCATTTTTTATTGGAATTGATAACCCTCTTGAATAAGAATGATGTTATAAAATACTTACCCCTAATGCACAAAACCTTCTTGATCTTCCAATATTATTTTTGGAAGAAGGGGCTTTAGTCTTCTAGCCAAAATCTTAGAAATCACTTTATATGAAGCATTACAAAGAGAAATTGGCTTGAATCTTGAAAAAGCAGCAAGGGTTAATTCTTTTGGAATCAATGTTAATAAGGAACAGTTAATTCCATATTCTTATAAGTGTAACCCACCATTATGCTAAAATCAAATCTAATTACCTTCCAAAATTGATGATAGAAGTGGGTAGAAAATCTATCTCGTCCTAGAGCTTTGTCTAAGCTGAAAGACAATACTTTCTGCCCAATTTCCTCTTTGATAGGATCTTTTATCAAAGTATGGTTATCCTCTTGAGATATAGATTCTAGAATATGTTCCAACATTAATAAATTTGCTTCAAAGATGCCTATGGTTGTGGCGCTATAGAAATCACTAAAGTGACTAACCACCTTCTCCTTGAGTTGAGAAAATTCTGAGATTTTAGTACCTCTTATTGTTATCTCTTCGATGTTATTTTTCCATACTTTATTCGTTGCCTCTTTAAGACTATTTTTTTGTATTCATATCTCCTAAGTTTAACCAAATACTTTCAGACTTTAAATACCAAATTTCCTCTTCCTATTTTAATGCTTTATGATAAGTTGAACATTCTTCCCTTTCTTCCTTAAGAAGGTCAGTTATCATAGGGCCATTCTCTTTTCATGTTCATGTATCATTGATTTTCTCTCCATCTGTTGTTCTCTAGCACAATTCTTTATGTTTTTCTTTAATCGCTTAATCTTATGTTCCTAGATCATCACCAACATGCCCATGACCCATTCACTTCAAACTTCATTTACCAGATCACTAAAACCCACTGTTCTTTCCCGGATTTGATAATAACAGAAGGGAAGGGGACAAACACCAATATTTTTAGTGATTTCAAGAACAATTTGTTAGTGGTTTGAACTATTCTAAGGAAGGATTCTAGAATAAACCAATATATTTTGAGACGAGAATGAGTTTGCTAGTAGGAATCTATCTAAATGAGCAACAATATGGCTTGGTCCAGATCATTTGTTGCTCCAACTAAATTTGTTAGAGGAAGGTTTTATGTCTAGAAAAATTAATTTATGGATGACGTATTCCAAATTTTCCTGAAGTTGGCCTCCAACAGAACATCCCCATTTCTGTTCCCAATGATGCATAGTTGTATTCAAATCTCCTCCAAAGATAAATCAGAGCCAAAAATGGAATCCCAACATTCTTTTTTTCTTGAAATTATACTGGAATATAGATATTAACAAAATAGCATACCTAATTTGAAGGGATAATAAGAAATATGGTAGCCAACCAATGGGTGAAAAACCTTAGATCAAGAAACCTGAGTGATGATTGAGCCCGTAGGGTGGAAACACCACTAAAGGATCCCCTTAAACTAACAGAAACAATCCCACTACCATTCTAAATCTTATTTTGTTTTTGAAGGATGTCTTGATTCCCCATTTTTGTCTCCTAGAGCAGGAGAACTAAGGGCCATTCTTTATTAATTAATGACTCCAACTCCTCCATTATTTTTTATGACCCTAATTCCCTACAATTTCAAGAGAGAGCCTTCATTGCTTACTACTTGTATGAGTTTCCACTTTCTGAGGGGTAGAGTTTCCTGTTTTTTTGGTGTTTCTATATCCTTTGATCTTTAGGTCTAGAACTGACTAATTGCCAATTTTTCTTATAGTTTTCTGTTTTCTCCAATATTACCTATCTATTAGTCTTTTGACCTGCCTTTCATTGGAGCCTCTCTGGTTTTTTTTCCTTCCCAGCCTTTAATTTCTCATATACCAAACTCGGAAAAGGTTACCCTGTCCTGGTGTTTTTAGGATCCATGATATGTTGCGTTGGCACCACATATTCTTCTAATGGAGGCATATTTCATCAATTCTTTCTAGATATAGATATAATACCAATTTTTTAATCTCTCTCTTACAAAGAGATATTTTGTGGAATTTTCCCTTCTTTGTTCACCATATTTAATGCCTCATAGTTGTTACTAGTCTCTTTCTTCCCGTTTCTAGTTCCTTATTTGCGTACATTATTGGTTTTTTAGGGGGGTTAGTTCTTTCCCTTTATTACTAGTTTGATCGGGTTGCCTTGGTCAATTTTTTTTATTGTTTTACTATGCCTCTTCTCATTTTCTTATTATTTCCATTGTTCTCCTTCCTCCCCTTGCTTTTTTTCCTCCTATAGTTTCTTTTTTTAGCTTCTTACAAAGTGGCCATATTCATGGCATACATTGAATTTGAATTGAATTTGATCATAGTCTACCTCTTGGATATGGGACCAACTATCCATATTGAGATTTATGGCTATTGGGAGTCCCTTATCTAGATCCACTTCCACGCAAATCCTGGTGCAGGATAAAATCCCCTCTTATGGCTGAACATGATCGATATACTTGCCAAGGGAATTGATAATACTTATGAAAGTGGTATCATTCTAAAAATGTAAGGGTAGTATCACCCATATTGGGACTGCATATGGAACATCACTTACTAAGTTAAAATATAGACTCCACCAATCTAGATATAACTCTTGATCCCCCATGAAATAAGGCCCGCCTCTCAAGATTAGGTTTCGATTTTCCTTGTTTTTGAAGAAGAAAGTAAAAAACCATTTTTTGTAGATGGTCAAAGTGAAAGAACCCTTGATCATGAAATTCCAATTTTTTCCGCCCACAAACTCATAGACCACGAGGACTGTGAGATACCCCTGAACTAGATGACCAAGCCATGCTCGGCTATTTGTAGAGATCGAGTTCTTAACTGGGGTGAAAATACCTCCACATTTGGCATTTCCTCTAATTTATTAATGTAATGAGAAGTATTTTCCTTCTGAAACCTTGACCCATTTGCAATTAATTAGTTAAAAGCATCTACATTAGGAGCAAGCGGATGGGGTGGGGGCACAGACCCCCCATCCCCAACCCTGAAATGGTCATCGAGTTGCTATTAAAGTGGTTGACTGGTGTATTAAGAATATATTATCCTTTATCCTTCTTAAGCACATAAACTCAATCCCAAATGCCTTGTTGATATAAGTTTTTGGATATATGTTGTGTGCGATTTTAATGATGCCCTATGTTTCGATTGGTCTCACCACCCATCATTTGGGATTAAAGTAAATTCCTTTCTAGTATCTTTTCCATCTTTTACTAATATCTTTGTATGCATTTATCTTATAAGGATTTAAGGTTTCATAAGGAGCATCCCTAGTTGCTTTTCTAGCAAATTTCCAATCATTATCATATAAAGGGTTGGTAGTTCTATTATTCTTTTTATATGACACCTTGGTATAGAACTTACTAATGGTAGCAGAGAGAGTTATAGTTAAGTTATGATAGAATTTTTCAATGTTATATTTATAATTTAAAAGCAGTAAATCCCTATTTAAATCCTATAAAAAGAGAGTTGTTTTACTCTTTCCAAAAACTGGGTGGCTTTGACTATTGCAATTCTCATGCATGTGCTTGTTTTGCATGGCAAAGTTTATAATTAAGGATAAAGGTCTACTATCAGAGTTAGGCTCATGGTAATTTAAGAGGTCAAAGTTTACAAATTGGTTGTGTTGTAGCATTTTTTGGTTTTGGTAATTTAGAATCAATTAGTCAAAAAATGAAAATATATTGCAAAAAAAAATGTTAAGCTAGGATATGGACAAAAGAATATTGAATAAAAAATGTTAGGAAATATTTTGATAAATATGTCCATATCAAATAAAACATTAGAATAGCTGCCCTAAAAAATGAAGGCAAAAAACAATAAACTTTGAAAGTGTCGCAAGTCTAAATGCCACTACTTTAGTTTAGTTTACTTCTGCAAATAAAATTTGTGTTCAGTTTGTTTAAAATTCCACACTTGTTTATACAATCCAGTTATACAATTTAATCATGATTGGATTTGTATTAAATTTTTGTTAATAGGTAGCAATAGGTAGCAAATAAAATTGGCCCAACACTTTAAATTGAGCCAATGGAGGAAATAAGGGATAGAGGTAGATTAGGCATAAAAAGGAAATGTTGAGTTGCTAGCTTAAATGCACTCTCAAAAATAAGTTAAAATGTAGGAGTAAAAGGGGTAGGTAGACATGTAAAATGTGATTGGAGCATCAAATTTTTTTATCCTAAGCTGTAACATTGAAAAAATATACATTCGATGATGGGTTTTAATTAACCTAAAGTTTTAAAGTTGCAATGTTGTTTCATAAATATTTCCATTCATCCATTTATCACCATAACCTGCAGCTGTCACATCCGCCCTCAAAGTCATGACCCCACCATCACTTCCGCTTATGTGTTAAATGCCCCCCACCTCACCTTTCATCCTGCAGGCGCACCCAAGGTCTGATGGCCCACGCCCTCCTCGGCCCTCATTCACCATCCGAACTTTATTGCCAGGGGGGTCTGAAATGGGTAGTTTCCAATACCACCAACATAAACAGCCTTTTCCACATTTTAGTGTTTCGGGACTTAAAATCCCGAAACTACTTACCGCCTCACCTTACCCCCGAACGCGGTATATCAAGTGATCGTTTACCGCCGCTCCACATCACACTCCACCTCATGCCTACCGTCCAATCAATTTTTGCCTATCTGTTATCCATTCAATGTCGCTCCCGCGAATTTATGATTCAAAGACCCGTTAATTAATCTCGTTGGGTTATTAATGCAAAATTCAAATGTTCATTGCCACCCCCGCTCCAATTTTTCCATTATAAACCCTGTTAATTCATGAAAACGGTTACACAGTCCATTTCTGTAACCAAAGTTGATCATTGAAGGTTTCTTCGCCACAGCTCGTCTAATGTCCAACATTAAGAAATTGTTTTTCCTGTTCAGGAAACTAACATTCAGGTCCACTTGATCATTTTACGGTTATACTTTTTTTATTGTAATCACTCTGTTTCAGGCCTATTTCTGTCATCTTCAGTTTGCAATTTGTTTGACAAAATGCCTCCCAAGGGAAAAGAACTTGTAGAAGTCCCAAATCCTTTGATTCATCCACAAGTCGACTTCCATCATACCCCATTAGTCGACAGAGATTGTAAAATCATTGAGACTTCTTCTCAATTCGTTTTATATGAAATCTATTGCTGGATGGAAGATCAGCTAATTGACTAGACATATGAGATAGGGCTCTGGGACTCCCAAATCCCTCATTATATTTTTCCTCAGATACACAAAGCACTTGAATTTGTGAGGAAATTCCATGAATCTTATGATCCCAGTCAAAGAGCAATTATTTCACCCACAGGAGAAATCATTTACTTAATCAATTCTGATTCCATTGAAAAAATGTTGCAGGCCCCTGCTACTTCACCAACCCATCCTTTTTCCCATGAAAATTTGATAGAAGCCTATCAAAAACTAGACTTTACTAAAAGATCCCAGACCCTTGAACTCTTTTGATCCGGATTTAAATAGGAACGCAACAAATTACAGAAATAACCATGAACACAGAGATGCAGCAGAAATAATGCTTCATTTCATTAATGTAAAATACTAAAATATGCTTACAAATAGAAATGGAAATAAACCATCTAGGGCGATGGTAGCTTATCTCTGAGAAGAGATGTGGCGGCTACATGCCTCTGAACTGTGTTACAATGAGGCTCAAAGGCCTATTTATTGTTGAGAAATAATGGAAAACCCTAAACATCCAAAAACCTAACCCTAGAAGATGAAACGCCAAACTCTGGGCCCCGTTTGGGTAAATTGGTACATCAACTTCCCGGGGTCATAACTTTGGCATACGATCTCCATTTGACGCGCACAATATCTCGTTAGAAAAGATCTATCTGAGAACTACAACTTTGGGAAGTGCAAAATCAGTCCATCGACACATGTTACTCCCAGTTTTCCCAAAAAATGTCGTTTAGGGCCTCAAAACGGCTCCGGAAGTTCAAGACCTGAAAAACTGCTAAAAATAGTAAATTGTGCTACAATTAAGGAAACTGAAAAACTAAAAGAGGCAGTTGTTGGGGGTCCAAGTTGGATAGGTGGGTGGCCATCGACATCCACCTGGATCATTCCTCCCCCCTTAGGAAGCAATGGTCCACATTGCGTTGAGTTCCTCCATCTGCTGAACTTGGTCCTTGGTGAGCTGTTCTGTAATCTCTGATGTGTCCAGTAATGGTAGGAAGCATGGTAGAGGGTGGTCCAAATTGAACACTCGGTGCAAACAAGGAATGGGGGAATGATGTGCTCCACATCATTATTCTCCACAGCCTTGGTATTGGTGTAAGAACCATGTCGCTTCTTGTACTTATCATTTTTCAAAATGGAGTGGTGATATATCGGTCTATTGGGTAGAGGTGCTCTGGGAGTCAGATAGAATGAATGCTTGACCTAACAGTGCAATGGTGCCCCTGTGGGTGAGGAGAAGATGTTCCTGTGTTCTTTCATGACCTTGTCCATTTGTTGTTGTTGCTGCGTGGAGGAACCCTTCGTGGGCGTCATGGATGTGGCGACGATCTTCCCCTTACTTTGAGAGCGAACTAGAGAGAAAATAAATTTCCTCATCTGTGAGATGATCTTACTGCATTTCTTAGTGGAGATCAAAGAGGTGGCGGTAGGTGGGGCTACCTCAGGTATCTTGTATAATGAATTACCCTAAGAAATAATGACAGTGTGAGACCTTAACTCATACACAACATGTCACCTCCACAAGTATGGCTGGCCTAATAATACATCACAAACATCCAGAGGTGCAACATCACACAATACCTCGTCTGTGAAGGGTTTGATGTTGTAGGGAAGGTGGCACTGCTAGTGGACTCGGAGATCTTGTCCTTGGTGAAGCCACCCGATACTGTACGGCTACAGGTGTGGTGTAGTCGGTAGGCCCAACCGCTTCACGACCTCTGCTAAAATGAGGTTCTTTTGGCTGCCACTATCAACAATGAATTACAGCGGCAAACCCTTCACCCACATCTGTGAGTGGAAAAGACGTTCCCCCTCCTCTGGATATTCGGGCTCATTCTTCTGGATCTTGGTGGTAGCAATAGTGGCATTGGGCTCCGCTCTTCCCTTTTCCATTCCCCTTGTTAGGTTCTAACTCAGTGTCGTAACATGCATCTGATTCTGAAGCCTTCAACTCGGCCACCAGCGACTACTTGGTCTGACACTCACTGGTGTTGTGACTGGGGCTCTTATGGAACTCACACCACTTTCCTGTGTCCTTCTTGGACTTTGTGGTGTTGTTCTTTCGTTGTGGCTTCAACGGGTTGTCTTGGGTTTCCCCGTCTTGGCTTTGTCCTTGGTTCTGCGATTTGGGGAAGCCTTTCCCTTGCTTCGGATTTGAAAATCCAAAGTCTCACTTCATTTGTTTGAACTTCTGCTTGATTTTGATAGTGTATCAGTACGTCGTGCCAAGAGAGGAGATGTTCAAGAACTCCATCTCTTCCTGGAGGTATCTGTGTAGGTATCTGCGGTATTTGAGTACCAAATGCAGCGCAGAATCCTTGATACCCAACTGTGTGCGAAGGGTATGAAAAATGTTTGTGAACTTCGGCACATCTTGGTCGCTTCCCTGCCGCAGCGTGATCCACTTTATGTATTTGTCCTCATAGCTTTTGACAGGTTAGTACTACTCCTTGATGGCATCCCAAAATGAATTCCAAGTGGGTGTAGCTAAAAATAGTGAACCCGTACTTTCATCCTTCTGCTTGCATTAGGTTTCCCACCAGTGCTTGACGTGGGGGGCTACTTTGAGAAGAGAAAAAAATAATCTTTTCCTGACTGGAAAAATCATGAACAAAAAAATACCCTTCTAGCAAATTTAACCATTTATATACGGCATATGCATCTATCTGACCCTCGAATATGGGGATTTCAAAATTAACTTGTACTTTTAAGGGCGTGGCATTTCCAGAGTAGTTGCTGGAAGCCGATGTGTCGCCTCTGGGTAGCCGCTGAAGGATCTGGGCAAAGTTGTCCATCATCGCATTCCTTTGCCGCTTAAGGGCCTCTTCGAGCAGGATTTTGATAGGATCTCCTGCCCCCTTGTCTTTCTTTTCATCCGCCATGGGAGGCCGTCGGGATTTGCGAGGCTGGTCTTGCAAAGGTTCGACGAGTTCAAACCCTAACTCATATCTCGACCTCGTTGGGGACATGCAAAGAAAGACAAAGAAACAGCAGACCAATCTGATACCACTAATCTGGATTTAAAGAGGAACACAAAAAAATATAGAAATAACCATAAACACAGAGATGCAGCGGAAATAATGCTTCATTTCATTAATGTAAAATACTGAAATATGCTTACAAACAGAAATGGAAATATCTCTTAGAAGAGATGTGGCAGCTACATGCCTCTGAACTATGTTACAATGAGGCTCGAAGGCCTATTTATTTTTGAGAAATAATGGAGAACCCTAAACATCCAAAACCCTAACCTTATAAGATGAAACGCCAAACTGTGGGCCCCATTTGGGTAAATTGGTACATCAACTTATCGGGGTCGTAACTTTGGCATACGATCTCTGTTTGACACACACAATATCTCGTTAGAAATATCTATCCGAGAAATACAACTTTGGGAAGAGAAACATTAGTGCATGCACCCCTATAACTCCCAGTTTTCCCAAAAAACATCGTTTGGGACCTCAAAACGGCTTTGGAAGTTCAAGACCCGAAAAAATGCTAAAAATAGTAAATTGTGCTACAATTAAGGAAACTGAAAAACTAAAAGAGGAAATTGTAGGGGTCCAAGTGGGATAGGTGGGTGGCCACCCACATCCACCTGGATCATCTTTCTAGCTATTGATAGTCCTCTGCCTAAAAGAAATCCTCCTTATGATTCATCCATTTTCCCTAATAGAACGAAGGAAATCACCTCTATTTTTTCGTATTTTCTTGGTTACAACTCTGATCAAAATGTTAATGAAGCCATCCTTAGTTTCTTGTCTATCTTTTTTGTTGATTCTAAACCCACTGTCATTTATGATTTTAGTCAATTCCTAGCTGAAGCAATACATGAGAAATTTTTCAATTTCAATATTGAAGAAGTATTCAAGTATGCTTCAGTACTTGTTTACCTTTTTATATATTTTCAGGGAGAAAAATTCCCATTTTCTTTACAGAAGCTAGATGAGGAAGGAAATCAACAATCGGTGATATTCTGGACTTCAATGGGGATGAAGGAGAAAGAAGAATTTACATATAAACAATTCATAGAACTGTTTATTCATCCAATTATCAGTCTTATGAGCAGAACTCCAGTACCAAGGATCAGTGAGGAGATTGTCAAAATATTATAGTTGGTTGATCAAGCTGCAACAGGGGATTGGTATTGATACCAAAACTATACAGAGATCAGGGTTTATGGTTGTGAGCTTCCACCCTAAAAATTGCCCAAGTACCTGCCTATCAGAATCTTTGCACTGGAAAATATAAGGCAGAGGTTAAATGCAGATGAAGTGCACTTTATGGCTGCAAAGAAGAAATCACAATTAAAGTTGAAAGCCCAAGTTGGTCCATTCATCTGTAACACTAGGGCAGCAAGAGAGGAAGCAGACAAATTACTAAAGGAGATGAAGTTTGGTCTGAGCTTCACTTGGTCTTATGACCCAATGGGAATAGTTTCCAAGCTCAGGATGGAGAACAAATTTACAGCATATCATCACATAGCCAGGCCTGAGATAGAACAATATAAAAATCAATTGGAATGGGCAGAGAACACCCTCCAAGAGGTTGAAGAGCAGACAGTTTCTACATCAAACGTGCAAACTCCACTTGCACAAGAAAAGACAGCCAAGAGAGGGAGGGAAGAACAATCATCCCCTACAATTGAAGCATCAAGCCAGGGTTTTAGGATTGTGCATAGAAAGAAGAGACCTAGAATCTCTGTGATTGTAGGTGCAACACATGAGTCTCTAAAAACCACATTTGATGGACTTGGAGAGATTATGCTCCATACACAGTCAAGTGCACAGTCTACACAGTCCCCAACTCATTCCACTACTTCTCAGGAACAGTAGATAACCCAGACCAGTGGAAGCACTCAGAAGGACAAGGAGGAAGACATCTTTCATGTTTTCAGTGAGATCAAAAAGAAGAATGAAGAGTTGAAGTTTAACACCTACACACAATTTTGGAAACATTCCTCCAGTTCTCAGGCCAAACTTCTTTCAGTCTTTGACTCTGAGAAGGGTAAAATACATTTGGCTTATCTCCAGGCTCAGGTTCCATAGCCTAGGACTGCTACTCAATATCAAAAGCAGACCTCTTTTGAGTTCAATGTGAAGGATGTGAATCCAACTGATCAAATGATGATGCACAAACACTACCATGAGTTTGTCAAAAATGCAGGTTACCTTGGCCAACACTTGGTCACAACTTAAGTTGGAGAAAGTCTCATCATTAGCAAATGATACCAAGATTCAATCCTTGGATAATCTAGCGCTGAAAATGGGATATGATCCCTCAAACATAAATGTTGCAGAAGAGCTTATTAAGAAAAAGAATGTTGAAGTTGTAGCATTAAAGAAACAGTTGAAATTGCTAGCTTCAGAGGACCCAATGGTCAAAGAAATTGAGGAGACAGAAAATTAGAAGTTTGATATGATGAAGCTCATCATAGAACAAAATCTGCAGATCAAACAAATGGAGGAGTATATGAAGAAACCGTTCAAGGAAAAAGAGGAAGTCATTAACAAGGCTCAAACTCCAATGGATATAGTCCCCCTTACAACAATTCCCACCACCAAAGTTTCCAGTTCGGCTACAACATTGATTACAGGTGCAGCACAAGGAGCTAATCGGCTTGTTGAAGCTTTTCAGAACCTGTCTTTCCAGACAGGAGAAATTAATAAACTGAAGGATGAACTCAAGGAGTTACAGCTTATGAAATCAGTAGCAGACAATTCACATGCAGCTGAGTTGAACAGAGTCAAAGGTCATATTGAAGTACTACAAAGGGAACTCAAGGAATCTTTCATTGGAAACAAATTGGGTTTAGCAAAGGAAATCCTATGGGAAGAAATTATAGAACCAATCAAGGATATTTGGCCCTCTATCAAGATAGTGTTTGATCAGAAAGTTCTCTTAGAGAAAGCTCAGGAATCAGTTGAAACCATTACCAAACAGCTTGAGGATATGCCAGAAATTGCCTCTGATATAATCAAGATCCTAAATTCCAAAGACATCTATGGGCTTGAGGAATTAAGCATAAGTGACAGAACAAGAACTATATTGGAGGTGAAGAAGATCATCACCAAGAAAAACCTCATCCTTCAACTACAGGAAAAGTGCAGCAATGTCAATACCATAGTTTAGAGGTTTTTCAGCAGGATAGAACCCTTGACCAGCAAGGTTTACCCTCTATGCTTGTTATCAATGATAAATTGATGCCAATTGAGGATTATGTTTAGAAGCTGACAGAGGTGGGAAAACATGAAGCTTCAGTTTCAAACATCAGAGGTTCAGCAACACTAGCACTAATAGTAAATACACTCAGGGATACTTTCTTTATTTTGAATGAAATCAGACACATATTTTTAGTAAAACCCACTTTTACTAAATATACAGAGATGGATGAAATCTATAGAAGAGTAATTAAGATATCTATCCCAGAAAAGAAACGCTGGGAAGAGTTGACAGATTTACTTGACTGAAGGGTGATCTAACAACATTCAGTTTTTGGAGGAACAGTCAGCTAGCTTCAACAATTTTCAATTTTTCCAGCGACAGTCATCAACACCTCAGCACCAAAATAGTGCCAAATCAACTAGCAGTTTTTATTTTTGATTTTGTAATAATCTATTTTTGTAAAAACAGTTTAGGATATTTTCTCAGTTCACTATTGTATAAATAACTCTCTTTACGAGTTATCAAGGGTTGCACCCTTGAAGAAGCATTTTGAAGCCTCAAATGTACTTGAATTTCTGGATTATTAATATAAAAGCAAAGGATTATGAATTCTGATTTACACAGTTTTGTGTTTCTTGTAAGTTTTTCCAGTATTATTTATTATGTTTTTCTTCATATTCTTATGTCTTACAGAGATAACTAGGTAGGAATAATTGGATTTCAATATATTCCTATAAGCTTTTGAAGTGATAATCTGTAAAGAGAATGAATTAATGAACTGTTTATTTAATTAATTCCCTCTAAATCAATAAATCATCAGCATCTTTTGTAAGCTTAAGCATATTTTGTTAAACCTTCTAAACATAGTTTAAAGGTTTTCATACTTACCATTATTTAATTTTCAATCTGAAGACTATGATAATCATATCATTTCTCTATTTCTGCTCGCCACATCTTATAAGCTAAAATCACTGTGTGAATTTTAATAGTAGCCCTCTGTTTAGATATTAATATTATTCAAAAGGTTAAGCCTCACTATTTAAATCTGTCTCCTACATTGGTCCTCCAAATTAAAACAAAACCCCCAAAACAATTATTTTAGATGCCCTGGCATGATAGCTGACCATTATCATCTCAGAGATACAACAAGTTGGAAACAAAGATATTAGATATCACATAATCCATAACACTATTTCCAAGCCCATGGATACAAGTCTTTTGGTTGGAGTTTGGCCACTTCATTGCACCATTACAAATTATAAGGTCTTGAGAACTACAAATGTTGACTAACTCATTTCCAAATAAATTATCAATTAGATATTCAGAGGTTCTCTTGAATATACTAGGTAAATCAAGGTCCTCATCTAGCTATAGAGGATTAGGGTTTGGATTATTACTTAGAAGAATATCTTGTGCACAAATAATCTCTATGTGATGGATTCGGAAGATAAATTACAAATAAATTATAATCACAAAAGTCTCAATTCTCAAGAATAGCTTGGTTAGACGTAGTTATAGTATCAAAGTTTCCTAACAAGAGGATATTAGCTTCATTCCTTAGACTATGAATATCCTTCTCTAAAGTATTATAAGGGAAATTCTTATCTAGATTGTTTTTCTTATAAAAGGTAGAGTTGATTGGTATGACATACATAATTGCGATATAAATTCTCTTAGTGTTAATGTCAGATATTTCAATCCAAATAAACTGATTGAAGGGGTCTATCTTATAAAGTCGAGTGTGAGGAGAGATACCCTTTTTCATATAATGGATTATTTATATGTTTCCCCTCTGAGAGGATTTAATGTAAATATATGCAAAATAATTTTTTTAATTTTCTTTGATAATAAAAATAACAATTTATTTAATAATAATAATAATAATATGTTAAAAAAAAAAAATATATTGATAATAATAAAAATTAATTGAAATCAATATTCAATTTATATTTTTTAAATAATTACTTAATTTATTTTAGAATTTTAGAGGTGGCAGGAGCGAAAGGGGTGATTCTTAGCCCTAACGAACAAACAGAGACACAATTTGCATGGCGATTATGAAAAAAACCAATAATCAAGTTGATTTATCGCTCTATGGCAAGGATTAAATCTAGCAATTGAACCTAAACTCTAGAGAATATGATATTTGGCGACTCAATGATAGTTATTTGCCGATTATGGGAGACAAATCGTTATTCCCAAGCCTTCTCTTCCATGGAGATGAGGATTCTTCTCCAACTTCAACATTTTGAGAAGGTTTATTTATTTCATGTGTCAAGGAACTTAAATTTCTTAGCAGACACTTTAGAAAACTGAAGAACAAGGCTAGCACAAGGAACCTTAGATCTAATTAATGACTATTCAATAATCTCCTTTGCGATGAGGTTACCAAATATTATAAAAGGAACATCTAATTTTATCCATGAATATTTATTGAGGAGAGTTGGATATTGTTCAAAGCATGATATATGTCAGCAAAATAATATATTCGAATTACGAGCCTTCAAGGATTGGCAACCGTCACTCATTGATCGGTTTTGTCTCCTCATCTTTAACACTTGGCTAGCGTAATTACTCCCTCTCTTCCCACTGTATCATAAGATTAATGTTGGGATCTAGTTAATTAGCTTGCCGAGGAATAGACATATGACTTGCATCATGTCAGGGCCATTTCATTTAAGAAATTATTTTATTTACTTTATTATTTAATTTTCATAATCTAAAATTTGAAAAAACATTTCGTAATTATTATATTTTTAAATAGTTAAAAGGTTCAGAAGATTAATGTTATAACAAATATTTTGAAATTAAATTTAATATAAATGTACACAATATTTTTAAAAGTATTTTTGTTTTTAATTTTCTTTATCAAGTAAGTTAAAGAGCAATAGCTCAAGTGGTAGCTAGTGGGTTTAATTCCTACTCCACTTGGGTTCTATTCTCCGAAGACATTATAACCTGTGTGGAAAAAAATTTAAACAAGCTGAAAATCATGGGGGAGGATCTAGGGTAGGAAAATATTTGAGTATTTTGATATTTAGATGAATAATGGCAGCCATAATCTTTGAGTATCTTGATATTTTGGTGAATAGTGACAGCCATAATATTTGAGTACCTTGATATTGACGTGAATAGTTTGAGTATCTTGAGATTGAAGTGAATAGTCACAATCATTGTGATTTGATCTTGTGTCATGCCAAAAACAACCCTTAGAAATTACCAATTCACCAAGAAAGAAAAAAAACATATTATAAAAAAATAATAATGAATTCTTTTGATGTACTATATTTTCTGTAGATTTAATTAAAAAAAAATAGTATATCAAATTTAGCATTGGCATGAAAAGAGAAAATTTGGTATATCATACCCCTTTGCTTATAGGACAAGGGACTTGCTTCCTCCCAATGATTTGCCTATTAAAGTTTACAAAGGTATACATACTATACTCCCCCTCTTGATTTTAAGATGTGACCTTCACATGTTCTTAACCATTAGGTCCACTCAATTTGTACATGGAATCTCCTTTATCTTAAGTAATACATTAATAAAAGGTTTTAACTATTTAAAAAAAAAAACATTTGCACTTGACATTGAAATATTTTATTTATGATCCACGTTGTCCACACTAAAAAACATGCCCCCCTCATATTGAGAGGTAGAAAGCATCTCTCTCTCTCTCCACACACATTGATTATCTTTTTATTTTCTTAAATATTTTTCAAAATGTTGCATATCAAGCTCCATATTAAGCATTGAAGGAATTATAAATCTCACTCATACCTTGAACTAAAAAAAACTTATTAATGGAGTAATCTCTCTATGAAACACACATATTATAATATTTTATTTATAACACAACATCGATTTTTTTGTTAATAATATTTTTTAAATGCTACAAAATTCCACATCAAAAGTTGAATAAAGTACACATCTTCACAATGGAAAGTATGGAATAAACCAACCTAGATCCAAGGGTTAAATTTGATTGGTATTTACCCTTATTTTCCTTATTTAATTGTCAAATACTTACCATTTTAAAGTATGCATGGCATTGATGACACTTACCTTATATTTCAGACTGTCAATTTGATGGGTGACTTAAAAATTTACATGTTTCCATATATATATGTATGTATAGATAGATAGATAGATATAGATATATACAATTCAAACTAAAATTGTAGATAACAAAAGAAGTTAGTGATCCTAATGGTTGAGACTCCAAGATAATTATCTCACTATTCAACACACACAATATTAATACTTTAAAATGAGATTTAAACATAAGCATATAATGCTCCGATAGTATTGAGGCTTCAAACTAAACATAGACTCACCCATAGTGGATCTTTGGACTTATTAGAAAAAGCTCATCTCCTTCTTCACTCACACCATGCAATCCATCGTTGTACACAACACTTAAGCCTAAAGCATGAACATTGAACCCTGGAGCTTAAAGGTTGAGAGTCACATGACATGTCCACACCCATGGGCTATTGTTCTTCTATATAAAAGAATAACTAAATGTTCATGTTTATATGGGTGAAATAGAGGTTTTTCGTTTTTTGTTTTATTTAGTTTCTTTAATGTTAGCACACTGGTGTTATATCTCATTTTTTATAAAATGGGTGTACTATTAGTTTGATTTAAAAAAAAAAAAAAAAAAATTCTAATTTGTGGTTGGATATGGAATCTCAAATATGCGGTTACTAAGGCTATGATGAGTTAGATACATTCAAACTTGAATCTATACACAATTTGGTTTGGTCCTTTTCAGGTTTTAGCGTGTCTACAAGATATCTTTATTCTTCTTCCTTGTCAAAGATATTATGAATTTCTTCATAATGAATGTCGTCCTTATTATTATTGCTTGACATGTCAGATCCCTCCCAAATCATTATTTAAAAGTGAGTTCAAACTTGTTTTTTTTATTTATAAAGTCCTCCTTTAGTCCAACTCATCAAATTGAAGCTAAGATCGTTCCTCTTAAAAATACATTATAGTTAATAGGTTTGACCAAGCTACTTGAAAACAAAATCAAGCATGGTTTACCATAATTGGTAAAATATTTGAAACTATAAATAATGACTATACATAATTTCACCAAATCATTGACTAGTTTGGCAATAAGAATGAACATGGTTGAATAATATGGTCTTGCAAGTAGTAAAAATAGAGAGGTCTGATAGGTTTTAGACAAGTGGGAATGTTGAATTGGGCGGCACAACTTCTCAGGGTGTTTCCCCTAGTTCATTTATTTAATTTGACTGTGGAGGGTTCGCTTCCCCATTGTTCTTTGGGCCTTCAATGACAGCACATGGGTCCTTTCTTTGGGCCCACTAATGAACATACATTGTGATGAATTAGTTGGAATAAATAATGGTGGGAGGCTCTTTCTCCATGCAGAATCCCATGTTCAAGTCTGTCGTGTGTTCGCCTATGGTTTCATGATTATGCTCAAGACACATGGATGCGAGGCAAATGAGGACCAAATCTTTACATTGTCAATGAATATAGACTATTGCAAAGGTATTTTGCCTCTCCTATCTCCTGTCATTAAATATTTTCTCATGTGTTTCTTCTCTCCGCCTCTCCTGTCTCCTATCATTAAATATTTTCTCATGTGCTTCTTCTATCCAGGGATTTTCCCTGCAACATCGAACCGGGTTTTTCTTGTTTACAGTGGTCAGATTATAATGGTGTACAAAATTTTGGTGGCACCTCCTTTTTCCATCAATATGTGCTAGAACAAAACAAATCTTTCCAGATATTTATTAAAAAATTCAATGGGAAATCTACTCCTTTCTCGATCAAAAGCACAAACATTGTTATCTCCCTAAAACAAAAAATAGAACAAAAATGGGGATTGAATGTTATGCTTCATTCTTGTAGTTTCATGGAAATTCCTACAAAATTCAATCCATTTTCAAGATTATAATGTCATAAAAAACTTAACTATCATCTTGTGCACTAGGTTGCATGGAGTTTCTCTTGGTGCTAGACTTATGAATGGAACATTAGGCACTTTTAAGAATGAATTACAAGGGAAGTTTTTAACACTTGCAGATCTTACTAGACCAAATGGATCAAGCTCCTTCCATGGAGGTCAATAACCCACAGGTATCCTCTTTATTCTCAACACTGGATCTTAAGGCAAGTATTTGCATGTTTAATGGCTTCTATCCAAAACCTAAAGCATTACATAAGTAGGTGTTCACTTATTAGGCACCTAATTGTGATATTTACCTCTGTTCTAAAGGATTTTTCATAATCCAATTTGACAAACAAAAAAGATTTGGATTTTTATCTAAATTAAGGGCCACTATTTTGGGGTAGAGCTAGTTTATCAATTACTCCATGGTTCCTTGGCTTTGATACAACATCCATGGTGGTCACGTTTATGCCAATCTGGGTTAGGCTTCCAAACCTACCCCTTCCTTTCTGGCACCACCAAGTTCTTGAATACATTGGAAACAAAATTTTCAAATTCAAAAAAATGGACCAAGAAAGAAAGGATAAAGGAATATTCACCTTTGATAGGATTTGTGTGGAGATAGACCTCAATACAAGGTTACCAGACCACATCACCTTGAAACATAATAATTTTCAGGGGCCAAAAATTCTATATTATGAGAACTCGACCTTCATATGTCGTGTATGCTTTCAAACATGCCATCTTCAGAACTCATGTCCTTAGAATAAGAATATCCCAAAAAAGAAAAAGAAGCAACCAAATAGACCAAAAGGATGGAAATTTAGTTAAACTCCCCATTCGAAAGATGAGGAGGATGAAAAGAAAGAGACACAACTTGAACAACCCGAAGATAAAATGTAGGGGAGGGTCACGACATAGGTTGGGTCAGTCACTTCTCTTTCGACGGGTCTGGAATCAGAAAATTAGTAGCCTCGGACGACTCAAGGAGGAAATAAATGAGCACACGTCTAAGAGTGATCAGATTCAAATAAATAATTTTCACATTTGGATGGGGGTCGACAACCACCTTTGGTTCTAGTTGATCCAGATCCTGATGGATGGCAAAGGGTACAAAGAAGAAAGGGTAAAAAGGGAAAAATCAGCTCTAATTGCCATCCATAATTTTGTATCTCTTTGTTTTTGCTCATTTTTTGGCATATGCTCAGTTGTTCAAGGCCATTTTTAGAACCATATATGCTCATATTTCTGCTCTCTATTATTCAATCATGCACTTTTCGTGTCTATTTCAGCATACAGATATGTGTGTCTACAAAATGTAATTTTTATTTCTCTTGATAAAAATTACAAATTTTTTCTTGTGGAATAAAAAAGAAAGAAGAATATTGAACATGGTTGAATATGTTTGATCTTTGTAAAGTAATGTAAAACACATATATCGGTTGAAGTGTATTTTATGACTATTTTTTACTAATAAAAAATACAAAACTTATGTTAACAAAAAAATGTTTTTATATTCACCAAAAAAAATTAAGAAAAACACATAATACATAATATTTAAATGATGGGTAAAAATAAAAATCAAATTTCATGAGAAAGACAATCTTAAAAGGAAACCCATCATAAAAAATGTACTTGATGGGTATGAGTGCCCATCATGTCTAGTTCCATCTAAACTATGGATCTACCAAACGTTGAGAGGGATCAAATCTCTTTTCACTCTAAAAGAGGTTTGGATCTCATGATATTTGATCCCTCTCGACTCTTGGTAGATCCATAAGATGGATCTAGGCTAAATCTTTTTCAGTCTAAAAGAGGTTTGGATCTCAAGAGATTTGATCCCTCTTGGCTCTTGGTAGATCCATAAGATGGATCTAGCATAGTTTAATTTCCCCTTTTAAATAGGTTATGTTCCACATGAATACCATGGGTCGATACCATTGTGCTATTTTTATTCTTTATTTTCATTTTATTTTATATGATTTTTTTTTTTACTAAGTTAAAATGTTTACATTACATTGTTGGAGAGGCGAGGGACGGACTGCAACTAGAGCTAGGATTGGATTTGGCGCTAGGGTTTTGACTTAGGGTACCATGGCAGGACGCGCAGGGGGGAGTGTTGCTCCCTCCTATATGCAAGTAGGTACAGAGGGAAGTAAGGACGCAGGAAAGAAGAATTTCAAAAAACCTCTGGAGAAGGTATCAGAGGAAAGAAGCAAGGGAACATTGGGAAGAAACAGACTTCAGGATCAGGAAGGAGATCAACAGGGAACAAGTAAGGAAAAGGAGAATGGAGGCAGTAGTGAAAAACCTACTTCCATAAAGCCTATTTGGGTCTGCAAACCCAAGTCGAGCATTGGTGAGCTCCAGTATTGTAGCAATAATGCTACAACTCCTGGGGCTTCCTTCTCTAATTTTATCAACCCGGTAGTTCGTAACAAACTTGGAAGCGACGGTGCTGTATGCACAAGTACTAGCTCTTGTCGCAGCTGTCACTTGGTCAGCTGGCACAAGTCCGTTAGGGCTCAAGCCAACTTCTATATGTTCTCAGAAGAAGCTTTCTAAATGATGAACAAAGGCTATCTCAAAGGAACTTAACCTACTTTGCAAGAATGAACTGAAAGCCAACCAAACATGGAAACCCTAGTAAACCCTAATCTGACTAGCTTAACCTTTATGATGCAATGGTGGGAATGCAACTTCTAGAAATGACGCCATTACTTCTAGTGAGATGAGATGCATGAATTTAAACTACTTCCATTGAAGAGAACACATTTTTGTATTTTTGCTCAAGTGGGTGGAGTTATTATGATTGTGCTTCTTACTGGGTCTTGACTGTGCAGGGGTAGTTCAAGGGGAGGAAGGCTTGGGAAAGGTCAGGAGGACTCTGAGAGGTTCCAGGGGATCCCTCACATCATTCCACAGAAGTCCACAACGTTCAGGTGCTTGGCAACCGTGTTTGCAGGCTTCTACAGGATGTCTGCAGGGGATCCTACAGGAAACTCGGGATTTCTACAGGAAGTCTGCTAACTTCTACAGGATGTCCTACAGTCGGAGTTTTGGGTGATGGAGGAGTGAAGGAGCTGTATGGATGGATGGGTAAGATGAAAGAGGAGCTTGAGATGGCCTATGGACAGAGAGATGAGGTGGAGAGAGAGTGGATAGAGCTGGTTGGTCGATAGAAGGGTAGAGTAGTGGAAGGTCAAAAAGATTGAGCAACGTGGACAGTAGAAGGGTTGGAAGGCAAATGAGCTGAACAGAGGATGAGTAGGTGGCTTAGGCACGGTTTAGGAGGATAAGAACACGATGAAGTGGTGCTGCGCAGTGTAAATGAAACAAATCACCCTTATCTTGCATGTAAACGAAAGTTCACCAACCTATTCTAACTGTTTTATTAGGAATCAAAGAACAGCAATGTAAGTTGAAAGGAATTCATGCATGATGCTAAACCCAAGAGTCATTACTCAAGATACAATCGTATGGACAATTCTTCAATCGAAAACATTACATCAATACTTGCATGCATATGTTAAAACAGTGTTTTTGGAAGTTGGCACGGTCTACACTTCCGGTCCCCAAACAGAGGTGAAAGTGAGCATGCATTCAACCTTTTTTGAACTCAACGTAACTTCAATCTCCCTACGCTAATTCTGAACTACTGAAACAACTGCATTCATGAAACTAACCTACATAACCAAACCGAAACAGTCAACTCAGCAAACTGTATTTTTCAAGTGCATGTAAAGGAAAGAAATGCAATGATAAAAGAAAGACAAGTAACAATACAAAAAGAAGGAGGTCTATTGCTCTCAGGTTGGGCCCTAACCTGAGAGCTATAGCTCCCCTAGGAACTCAGAATCGAATCCAAATCTGCCTGCCTTTTATTAAAAGATCATAATCATGAGTCTAACAACATGCCAAAATTGGCTTACAAAGAGCAAAAACAGAGCTACAGCTCGTAATCCAAAATCTACAACAAAAGTTCAAGAGTCTCATCGAAGGCTACAGCCTCAATATTTATACATGATGAGGGCCAAGCTGGCCTCCTCAATTAGTGGAGCTTGGCTGTCCAACTGAAAGTAAATTGTTGTTCCTGTAGAATCCGTTGGCTGCCTCCTAGCTCGGTGGTGATAGCTGTTGGAGCTCGGAGTTGGGGTGGAGATCACGAGGGAGGTCATTCAAGGCTGTGGACAACCTCCGTATAAACCCGTAATGCCACCTTGGCTGTCTCCTTGTCTCCATTTGCGTGGTCTTTGCTCCATTTAATGCCAAAAAACCTGAAATCATCATGTATTAGTCACATAGGCATAATGACTGCCCTTCTTCCTACAAATAACGCGAATATACTAAGAAATGATGCATAAGTGATAGAAAATGAAGGGTTGAGCAAGGTAAGTAGGCCAAATGAGCCCAAATTGTTACCAAAATTTGGGGCTCATCAAGCATTATTCCCCGAGTTATATTGAGTGATCCAGCGATACAAGCGCATAGGGATCATATGAAGGAACATGTAATCATATGTAAATTCATGGGGTTATGGCCGATGGAGAGGGCGTTACACATCTGGATAAGGAGCCATTGGAAGCCAAAGGGGGAAATACACCTACATCTGGGTTCTAAGGGCTTCTTCACAGTGGTGTTCACAAGCCTAGAGGACAAAGATAGAGTGTTCGAAGGGGGGCCATATTTCTATGTTGCGGCAGGACTCTACATGCGGCCATGGATGATGAACTTTGTCCCAGAACGTGAGACATTCACATCGGTACCGGTATGGATCAGACTATACTCCCTTCCTCTGGATTATTGGCTACCAGAATCTCTGAAAACAATAGGCAACAAGTTGGGGCATTTTCTAAAGATCTCAGAGGCAACTTTGAAAGGAAAATATACATCCTTCGCCCGAATATGTGTGGAAATGGACTTATCTGGAGCCCTTCCAGAAGCAATAATTTTAGAAGTGTATGATGAAGAATGGGTGTAGATAGTGGACTATGAGCACATCCCATTTAGGTGCCACAAATGCCATGAACATGGGCATCTATTCAGAGACTACCCAACAATCAATATGGAAGGTAATGGGAAAACTATTGTGGATAGAAATCAAGAGGGTTTCACCAAGGTTGGGGGCAAAGGGAAAGGAGGTAAACGTCCACAAAAGAAGATAAATGAGGATAGACATACAAGACACAACAGTTTCAAGATCCTAGAGGAAGAAGAGGGGAACAAGGATACAGTCCAGGACATGGAGAACATAACCGAGGAGCAGGAAAAGGTAGCTGACATGGAGGGTATCACAATAAACAACAAGCAAAAGGATGATCTACCAAGTTGTATGGAGAATAGTAGGGACCATGAAATGACTCCGAGTGAAGTGGGAAAGAAGGACCATGAACTACAGGAGATTCTAGATAGGGAAAATCTAGATCTAGAGAAATTTCTGGAACAAGGGAAGAACATAGGAGTGGACTCCCTGCCAAAAGAGGATTATGACAGAGTACAACAGCTCTTTCTATGGATATCAAAATCGAAGGGAGCTAGAGTCAAAAGAAATCATGAAATCCAGGAGCCTAGTGGGGTCAAAATGATGGAGAATACACAGGCACAATCTCCAAAGAACTCAGGCAGGAAAAGAGGAAGGAAAAGATAGAATGAGCTGTTGAACGAATGTGGAAAACTATTGATTAACTCAGGTAAGATGAAAGATCTCACCAGTTATTCCTTTACTAACCTTTCTTAATGAAGCTCACAACCTGGAATATTAGAGGCATAGGAAATAGAAGGAAACAAAGAAATCTCAGTAACATAATGAAAGAAGAAAACCATATATGGTTTTATTCAGGAGACAAAATGTTCAATGGATAAGATAATAGAAATTCATAATAAGTGGTTAATCAAGTATGAGTATCTATAGGTTAAGGCAAATAACTCGGCAGGGGGGATTCTCACGCTATGGGATCCACAGAAATTTGGAATATGTCAACCTGTAGGTGATAAGGAGATATACATGATCACAAATGTTTATGGACCTCAAAAGTAAGCAGACAAACTCAAGCTTCTCATCTCCCTGGAGGATCTAAGAGCAAGACATCCCAATATGCCCTGGATCGTTGCAGGAGATTTCAACATGATAAGATCTCTTTCAGAAAAAAAAGAAGAAGAAGAAGAAGAAGAAGAAGAAGAGGCATTAGACAGCTAAGCATAGACTCCATGGCCTTCCAGAACTTCATTATGAACATGGGGCTAGTGGACACTGAAACAATAAATGGAACCTTCACATGGAACAACAAGAGGGGAGGGGCTTCTCAAGTTGCTTCCAAACTTGATAGATTTATTATTTCAGAGGACCTCCTTCTCACAGGCCTTGCCATGACAGCTTCCATTCTGCCCTTTGGAGGTTCGGACCACTGGCCTGTACAGCTGGAAGCCACCTTTATGGGCACACCAAGAAATAGACCTTTCAGGTTTGAAAATGCCTGGCTCTCTCACCCTAAATTCACCAGTAACATTGATAAATGGTGGAGAGAGGATTTGAACATTCAAGGCACTAAAATGTTCATGCTCCAACAGAAACTTAAACATATCAAATCCAGACTTAAAGTTTGGAACAAAAAGGAATTTGGTGATATCTTCAAAGCCAAAAGAGAAGTTGAGCAGAAGCTCCATGAGATTTTTGAAAAGTGTGCAACAAGAAATGCTTGTTGAGAATGCAACAAGATGATGGAGCTTAGTGGAAAGGAGTCGCCTTCACTAAGTGGGCCCGCAGGCAAATTATGGCACAAGTTCTATTTTTGGATCACAGCAGGGATGATCACAACAGGAGTGACCACAGCAGGGATGATCACAACAGGAGTGACCACAGCAGGAGTAATCACAGCAGGAGTGATCAAAGTCTATTTTTAGACTGGCTGTCAAAAATAGAAAAGTCAAATATTATTGTCTCATAATATTTGGATTATAAACTTGATCTTATTCTCTTGGAGCACTTCAGTTTGAGCTACAGAGGTGGCACATGTAGCTGTCAGAAGGAAGTATGCTTTCTTTGTGGGTCAGTTGAGTTGTTGCATGCATGACTTCAGTTAGAACTCAATCAGTTGAGTTTGGTGGAGTTGATTGTAGAGTTGATGGAGTTGTGTTCAGTTTGACTTGGTTAAACTAGTTGTAATTAGTCTAACTGAAAATAGACTAATGATGAGTTATTAAACTAATTATTAACTCATAATGCAACTATAGAATACATCAGTTAACTCATTTGCATGTCAGTGCATGTTCAGTTCAACAGGGACAGGTGTTAGAGGATCATATTGCTATCAGTTGTGACTATAGTTGTGCATGATGATTTGCACAATCAAAGGGATTGAGTATGCCAATGAATTGGCCAATATGAAGTATTATATCCTCTGCTCATGTCTTTCCCAGTGTGAGTGATTCTTTGGAGGTTAAATACGAGTTTGGTAAACCATTCTCATTCATTCTTGAGCAGGTATTGAGCTGTGGAGGCAGGCAAGCAGTGGAATAGATTTGGAGATCAGATCTGAGTTGTATTGTGTGTAACAGGTGGAGCTAGTACTGGATTGCTTGTGATAAGCATTGTACTTTGTAATGTTACATGATTCAATCAATATAATATACAGATAGTTGGGGTTTTTAGCGAGATGCTTTCCCCGAGATACATACTGTGTTAATGAGTTTGATTGATGCTTCTATGTGCGCCTGTGAATGTTTCTGCTTCTGTAAATTGATGATCAACGTAGAGGAGCTTATGTATTGTGTATGTATTCCACAATAGTACATGATCAGGATAATCTCCATCGAATATGTGTCATATTATTCAAAATTTCTACAGAGATCAACCAGATCAACATCACAGATGGCTTCACCGAAGAGCGGAAAAAGCTAACTAACTCTCTGCAGGAAGAATGGGAAGATCGATGCTTACAAGAGGAAATTTTCTGGAGGCAGAAATCAAGGATACAATGGATTAGAGAGGGAGAAAGAAACACAAAATTATTTCATAATTCCACCATGGCTCACAGGGCACACAATAGAATCACAAAGATCAAAGATTCTCAAGGGATTGAGCTTGTCACTCACAATGATATGGAATCAGTCCTTGTACAACACTTCCTCAATATTGCAAAGGAGCCACTGGAGGATAGATCCAGGTTCATTGACCATTTCACTCAGTATATCCCTCAGTTGGTCACCAGAGAGGAAAATCACAATCTTAACAGGCCAATGTCGGAAGAGGAGGTTAGTGAAGTGATTAATGAAATGAAAAATGGAAAAGCACTAGGCCCGAATGGATTCAATGTAGACTTCTTCAAAGCTTGCTGGGAAACAGTCAAACAGGATATCCTCGAGGTTGTGGAAGACTCTAGAAAATCCAAAAAGGTTTTGAAGGCTCTTAATGCTTCCTTCATAGCTTTGATCCCAAAACAGGAAAATGCCATGACTCCGGATGGTTTTTGACCCATAGCCTTATGCAATGTGGTGTATAAAATTATTTCTAAAGTGATAGCCAATAGACTCAAGCCCCTTCTACCATCTCTAATCTCGGAGGAGCAAACAGGCTATGTGGAAGGAAGACAAATTCTCAACAATATCATCCAAGCTCATGAGGTGGTACACTCTCTCAAAAGCAACAAACAAGCTGGTATGATCATTCAGCTGGACCTAGCTAAAGCCTATGATAAGCTAAGTTGGTCTTACATAAGAGCAATTCTAAGAGCCTATGGCTTTGACCAAAATTGGATAAGATGGGTTATGGCACTAGTCACCACGACCAGTTTTTCCATACTGCTTAATGGAGCTCCATCAAGAACCTTCACACCCTCCAAAGGACTCAGACAGGGAGATCCGCTCTCACCGTTCCTCTTTGTTCTCATGATGGAAGGGCTAGGTAGAGCGATCAAAATGGCAAATGCTAAAGGATGAATCCAAGGTATCAAACTCACCTTGGATGGAGCGGCAAACACACATCAACAATTTGTGGATGATACAATGTTGCAGGGCATACCCACAGTCAGGGAAGCCAGAGCAATCAAAAACATCTTAAATGACTTTGCTATGGCAGCAGGCACAAAGGTAAGCCTCAACAAGTCCAAAGTCTTTTTCTTTAACACTAATATTGCTATTCAGAGAAACATTACCAGAATTCTTGGGTTTCAAAGGGAACAGCTACCTTCCAAATATCTTGGCATACCTCTTACTAACAAACCTCTAAGCAAGAAAGTGTGGGAGCCAATATTAAATAAACTTCAGGACAAGGTTAGAAAATGGACATGCAGGTCACTAAATTTGGCAGGGCGCCTTGTGCTCACACAGGCGGTCTTGCAGGCCATTCCCATTTTCATGTTTTCAGCTCTTCCTGCTCCTCAAGGCATTAAGCAGCAAATAAGGAGCATACAAAGGGAATTTCTGTGGGGCAGAGGGGAAGAGAAAAAGAAGTGGGCTTTAGTAGCTTGGGACAAGCTTTGCAAGCCCAAAAGCCATGGTGGCTTGGGGCTTCATGATCCTAAAACCCTCAGCAGAGTTTCGGGAGCCAAACTTTGGTGGAGATGGATCAAGGAGTCGACTGCTCCCTGGGCTAAGATTTGGAAACAAAAATATGCCAAGTATTGGCAGGAGAAGGATCACATTAGAATGTCAGGGCAAATCAGGGGCTCCCATATCTAGAACCTTGCCTGGGAAAATAAAAGTATTTTTCAGCAACATTGTTTCTGGGAAATCCGAGCAGGGAACCTAGCTCGATTTTGGGAGGACAAATGGCAACAGGAACCCAACCTTTATAAGGATGAATTAGTAGCTCTCAAGAGTGACACAGATAACAAAGGGCTACTTTTGGTAAAAGACTTCTGGGACCAGGAAAGGAATAATGGAAAATGGAGGAATTGGAAGGATCTAGGATACAGTGATGAGAGTCCTCTGAAGGCCCAGGCAGACGCTCTCACCCAAGATCTAGAGCATAGAAGGATTTTGGTTTCCTCCTCACCTGACCAATTAAGATGGGGAAAGAACACCGAAGGTAACTTTAACCTCAAAGAGGCTAAACAGGAAGTCACAGGATTTAACTATCTGAATCCTGATCAAGTCTGGAAGAAACTATGGCAGAGCCCCCACTGGATGAAAATAAAGTTATTTATCTGGCTAGTGCATCAAAGGAAGATCTTAACTTGGGAGAATCTCTTAAAGAAAGGCTTCATTGGTCCTTCCAAATGTTACCTCTGTGGCTCACATGAGGAGACGATGGAACACCTTCTCAACCTCTGTCCTTTCACATCCAATGTGTGGGACTGGGTGGCCTCGATCTTTAGACAAACTGATAGGGACAGACTCAGCATATCCAACACTTTGAAGAACTGGAGGAAGAACTTCTCAAGGAATGATATTATTAATAAAGCCTAGATTCTGGTTCCAAGCTTTGTTATCTGGAATGTTTGGAAAGAGCGCAACAGTTGGATCTTCAAAAACAAAACAAGCAAGCCCCAACACATAATTGACCAAATTCTAAGGCAGCTCAAAGATACAGTAAGAAGCTTGTTGAGGACACTTCCTAAGGATCCTCCTCTGCCCCAAGAGGTGAGTATTATACTTCATTTGGGTCTCTAGTCCATAAGCCCACAGGGAATAATAAAGAGAGTGAGCCAAACAAATACAGATGTTAACATTTGGAAGCCTCCTCCTTATGGTTTCTTAAAGGTTAATATAGATGGAGCTTCTAAGGGCAACCCAGGATTAGTTGGCTTTGGGGGTGCCATAAGAGATGATCAGGGGCAAATAAAGAAGATCTTCCATGGCCACCTGGGGAAGGCTACTAATAACATGGCGGAGCTCATGGCATTAGAGCAATGCTTGGAAATCCTGGTGGATTCAAATTCACATAATGTTATCATTGAAGCAGATTCGGAATTGATCATTAGAGCGACCAAGAAAATATGCAATGGAACTTCTCCAGATAAAGTGTCGAAGCATTGGAAGCTTTTGCAGGTCTTTCACCGTATCTACTCCCACCTGCAAACCCTAAAAATTGTTAGATTTGTCCATGTGAAAAGGAAAGCTAACATGTTAGCGGATCGTTTGGCGAACGAAGGAGTCACCAATAGGGACAGGGATTCTCGGCATGCTTGGGATTTGTTACCTCCAGGCAAACTGTGGGAGGATTGTCTCTGTCAGGCGAACATAGATATGGAGCTATGGATTAACAGGATGGATCGAAGGGGTTCAGGAGACAGGCGGGAGGATGGAGAACCCTAAACCGTCTGCCCTTTTTGGTTTTGGCTGCAATCCAAAGCTCTGTTTTCTTTCGGTCGGGTGGCGAAAGGACTGACTCGGGAAGTACCACAGGTTTGGTCGTCCATTTTTATATTGCTTAGATGGTGTTTGACAGAGAATATGGGAGGAAGGCTCAAGAACCGCCCGCTGGACTGGATTAACGGTTTCCGCTTGGCAAAAAGAGCACGCATGCTTTTCCGCGAGACGAGTGATTCAAAAACCACAAGTGGTATATTAGGCGGGGTCCAAGTGGTTTCTGGTTTTTTGAGGTTGGCCCCCGATTCCACTCTTCGTGCGACATGTTGCGGAGAGGAGGTGAGAGAAAACCGCCCTCATCGGGTGGTTAACCCTCGTGCTACTTGTCCGCCCGATATCTATAAAGACCATCAGATCCAAGTCGGGTGATCAACGATGGAGATTTGTTCGTGTTAGTTGGTTTGGTGTTTCAGACCCGAAAGAGTTTAGAGTGTTGGGCCTTAAGTTTTCGTCGAGTCCGTAAGAAAGTTTTAAGTGTGGTTTGTTGTTGGCATTCTTGTGGACCCTCAGCGGGTCATTTGTGGCATTTTTGTGGGCCTCGGTTCTGTGGACCCGTCTTCCAAGGAGTTCAAGGTTCATTTGGTGCACATCAGTACGACCAGATGGTCGATTGCTTGCTTTTTGCCCAAAGTGTTTGGCTGGATCTCACCAGTTTTCTTGTTCAGGCTTCTCATGGTTTTGGGTGCGTGGTTCGGATTTTGCCTGCCCTGTCATCTGTTGAACTCTCACAGAGCGGGTGCGGCTACATGTAAATTATGTATTATTGGCTAGATTAATAGAAGGTCCTACTCTTACTTGATCAAAAAAAAATATTTACATTACATTAAGTTACAACATATTTACCATATTGGGCTATAGAGTGTCTTTGGCGCAATCACACATCTTCACAATTAAAAAATGAAAATCCAAGTATTTCACTATATAAAATTGATATAAAGTTTTGTTATCTAATATAAATATTGAAATATTTTATTTATGACTAATTTTTTTTCATATATATATATATATACACACACACGCACACCACATGTCAATATCTCCTTTATATTGGACTATAATATTACTATTATTTTTGAATGTCACATGTAAACTCCATATTGAGTAATGAAGGAATTATACATCTTCCTTATACTAAAAAGTAAAAATAAATTAGAAATTAAATTAGATCTTTTTTACTTTTAATTACGTAGATAGGCATGTCTATTTTGGGATAGGGCTTCTAGAATTTTAATTTAATCATCAATAATTATTAGGTGGATGATGTTGATTCATCCTCCACAAAATATTATAAACTTTATTTTTAGTAGCAGCCGCAAATCAACAATTGATATTTACCTCAAAAGTAGTTATGCCTTTTCTCCTCTTTTAATTTAATTAATTAATTAAAAAATGTCATATGAACAATTGTGATATGGAATGAGTTATCGTTACCCGGGCATGTGGTATTAATAAGTCATGGTAATGACCTACCCGAGCATGTGGTATTGATAAGTCATGGTAATGACCTTTGATATTGTAACAAAGCCTATTTATAGGTTAAGAATCTCCATTATAAAGTGGGGTGAATATCCATGGTTAAAAATCTTGTTACATGTTTTTTTAAATGTATATATGTTTAACATATGTATTAATTTTTTATATAATTTAGCTAATTTTTATTATTTTTTAAAATCTTAAATAATGTGAAATAAATTATGAAATATTTTGAAATTTATCATAAATAGATACCTATTTACTAGCCATTTGATTTATATAACTATATTAATTCTTTATAATTTAATTAATTTTTTATATAAAATTGATGTAAATTAATAATTAAATTATTTTATTTAAAATTACTATTATTATTATAATATATATATTTTTAATTTTTCTAATATAAATATTAGATACTAAAATGTAAATTACTTCTTAATATGATAAATAAATTAATTATAAAAGCTTCCATCATTTCAAAACTTTATGTAAAGTTAAATATTACATAGATAAAGTTTAGACGAAATGACAAGCACATATTATGTGTGTCACTTAACGAAAACACTTGCGTGCACCTCTAACCTTTCCTCCTCACCAAACATTTGCTTTTCTCAAGTCAAACTCTTTCTTAATTGCTTTTTAATTCAAAAGTCTTGTTTTCTTTGTTATTTATCTTCTTACGCAACTAAACGAATAAGAGTTTATATTTCAATAAAATTAATAATGAGACACTTATGTCTAAGTGTCTCATATAGTTGAGATATTCTAGTTGTTTATATTATGTATTTCAAAAGGAAAATTATATATGTTAATATATTTGAATGATACCTCATGGTGGGTGTTCAAAAGCAATACTTCTTTCTTTGTTTCGTTAATATGATAGCCCATCATCCTCTCAACATATTAGATATCTAACAAAGAAACAAGGAGTGAGTTATCTCACACGTGAGGGTTGATAGGAGAGATCACATCAGATAGTATTTAGTCACACACTTCAAAGACATGTTAGTTAATGGTAAAGGGAAAATCTTACGTATGAATGATAGCAGAGAATTGTGATTGGAGTAATGCATCTCACACCCACAAAATATTTGCAAACCATGAAAGCACCTAAGCGTAGGCTAGAAGGATGTCATCAATTTTAGCAATATCATGCAACCCAAGAGCCCACAACTCCTTTATCAATACCAAGTCGAGGCTTATGAGAGTGGTCTCCTTCATAGTTGGAGAATTCCAACAGAGACAACCCACTCTAATTGCACTCAACTTGGCTATTAGTTTTACTACGTGGAGAGTAAGACTCTTGGCTTTCCATTTTTGTGGTTTCAGTGTTACATTGTGTCTTTGTGGTTCCACCTTTAGATTGTCATCATTTTGGTTCTATGTATATTTCCTTTAAATATCGATTTTGTCTGGAATCTCTGCAATCCCTAAGTGTTTATAACCTCCCCCCCTCACCCAATACTCTCTATCTGAATCCAATTCAGTTTTTCCACCCCTCTCACAATGTTCTACACCATCCCTTGTCCTAGACCTACATTACCTAACATTTTCATCCCCTAACTGTTATCCCTAAATTGTGCTCCATTCTCATCGCCATCATCACCATGATGGGGATCTAGAACTCTTTATAATGCCCCTAGCAGAGGAAGAGGCAAAGGTTGCCACTCCACCTCTTCTCCAAGTGTTGGTCAGTAAGGATTGGGAACTCAGGTATCAGCTCATGCCGAAGCCAAAAACTCCATGGCCTGCTATAAGCAACTCATTCCTGAACTTGTCAGACAGGAAATTGAACAGGTTGAAGCTACAATCAAACAAGAACAACACCACACCCTTGATCATCACATCTAGGTCCAAAAATATAGGTTAGATCTCCAATTTGGGTACCTCTTCTCGTTCCCGCTACTTAGGTTACATGCAGGCCATAGATATGTATTGGCATACCAAAATCATGTTGGATTGCATTCTCATCGACAACCGTCAGACTCAATAAGATCATAGGCACAAGTTGACAGAGATGGGAGGGAAGCTAGATAGCAGAGAACATAAACTCATCATTCTCCTTAGTGTTTGCCACAACAACTTTCCTCTAGGCAATGTTGCAACTAGCCAGCAAGTCCCCAAACAGAAAATCTTGATTCTATTGCTTTCATGAAGTCTCGTCCTTCTGTTTCATGTTTTTATCAGTTAACTAATAGTCAGACTATGTATTACAGTAGGCAACCTCAATGTTGTATTTTTTTTCTATCAGATGCAATTGTAAGAAAAAATTTCCACAATCTTAAGATTTTGCAGCTCAATCATTGGTCTAGTTTCCTGCTAGGCAAGCTAGAGATTGAAAAATTTTGACTATATAATTGAAAATATATAAGTAATTTTTTTGTTTTTTTTAAATGATATTTTATTTTTTTAATTTGATGTTGATTGATATAAAATTATTTCAAAACTTTGTTTTTTTAAGCAAATGTGATATGTAAATAATTATATGTTTATTGGTTACCCCAATGTGGGTGGGTGAGCAGGTGGTACAAGACTTGGCTCCTTTGTGAATGATTAAAATGATGTGTGCTCAGAACCCTGACAACGACCAAGACAAGTGGCAAGGGTTGGCTAGAAGAATCGAGAAGGCATCGGGTTATTATATATTCAAGCTAGCCAACGTCCTAAGCAATATTTGGTGTCATGGTATGGGAAGGAAGGTGAGTGGAATTAACGTGACTAAGTGTACACAGGCCTATTACTTGTGAATGCCCATTAGTCTAGGTAGCTTGAATCTGCATTGGTATGGTTGCGGGTGGTATGTGTGCAGTGAGTATATTGTTCGGGTGACTTGCAGGACGGTGTGGGATCTAGGAGAGAGGATTTTGGGTTGCTCACAGAACATACCTGCAGTGAAAAACGTAACACTTGTAGTGTCAATTCGAGAGTCAATGCTCGTTCCTGGTCGTAATTTCCAAGCCATTGCTGGAATTTGGGTAAGTGGAGGTTTCACCTTTGGTATTAATTACAATTTGTCTTCTAGTTCTAGTTAATGTCTAGTGGTTAAGTTGTTTTTGGGCGTCTGTAGAGGTAGTAAGGTGTGCCTGTATTTCGTAAGGGGAACTATAAAGGGCTCTTCCTCGAAGGGTCGTAGTAATTCGGGTAATATTCAAAGTGTTGTTAGTGACTGTAGCCATTGAGGGCACGGGCAAGTTGTTTTTCCTTCTTGGGAGAGTGCTACATTGAAGCTTTGCATCGCTGGGGGGTTTTGTGGTGACCAACTTGGGAGTCCATCTTGTTTCATTGGTCTATGGTTGGGGGAATGTGTTAATTGGAGCCATAACTAGTGGGGTAAAAATAGTCGCAACCATTTTGTGTGTTGAGTGGTTGATCTCCCTTTCAAGTGTTAGAACTACTGGAGCAGTGGGTGTGCTTTGGGAGACTCTATTTCTTAGAATACTCGAGATAGGGATTACACGAAAATTATGAATCACCAGAGGAGTCCTGCCTCGCAGCGTGCTGGCCATGGAGGTTTTTGGGGAGAGCGGGTCGACCTTGGGGTGAGGATCAATGATGTGGAGGTGAGTGTGAACGAGGAGGGCGAGATCGCCCACAATTGTGCCCAATCACAAGGTTGGGTGGTGGAGTCGCCCTCACTTGCCTCAGTGGCCGATAACTGCGGGATATTGTGGCAAATAGTGATATCATCCATGAGCAGCGTATGAAGACCGCAACGAAACTATTGTGTATATAAATGATATTCAATTCAATCAAGGGGAAATTCTAGATCATCTTGCCTCTGTGTGCCAGAGCCGGCGTCAAACTAGTGAGTGGCTTGATGAAATCATAACGCAACTAGCTCGCATCAAATTTCATGTGTACAAAGGTCATGGCCCCTTGCAGGCCAAGGTGTTGCTTAGGCACCAAACCCTCCTTTGTAAATGTCTTCAGCTATTTTTTTTTTTTTTTGCTTGTGTTTTTGGCTGTATGTTTTTTTTCCTTTGGAGTTCCTGTGAAAAATGGCAATATCTTCTCTGTTTCTATAATGCTATCCTAGCTAACAAATCCATTCGGAGTGAAATCGGGAGAGCATAGGCGATATGGTTTTCAAGATGTAACTTTTGATGAATAATTAAAGTTTTTTTACCGACAAAAAAAGAAATATATGTTTATTATTTGGTGTGTGTGTGTGTGTGTGTGTGAGAGAGAGAGAGATTTACAAGGGATTTGAATCATGGTCTATATAATACTTCATAACATGGATATTGCCAATTGGGTTGCTTCCATGGGGCTAAATTTTCATATTTTTTAAAATAGATCCATGTTAAATCTAGATCTATGAAGCCCTAAGAGGGATCAAATCTTTCAAGATGCAAACATTTTTTTTTATTGCAAAACTTGAGGAAAGGTTTGCACCTTGAGAGATTTGATTTCTTTAGACACTTGGTAGATCCTGAGTTAAGATGGATCTATGTTGGTTCTTAATAATATTATTTATATTAATATAAATTTCACATTTATATATATAAATATTCTTGCTTTTAATTTTATTAAAACCATAATAATGCAGTGAGGCGAGAGCAAGAGGGGTAATATATCACCCCGAGGAAGAAATAGAGACATAATTCACTTGGGGATTAGGAAGAGAAACCAATAATCAAGCAGAGCTTCTTTCTCTATGGCAAGGCCTGGAAGTGGAAATAGTAAAGAAGATTTCTTATTTCGCAATCTACGAGGATTCCATGATTGTAATACAAAAAATATACAAAGCTAGAGAGGCACCAGAAAATGATCTCCCCTCAATAATTTTCAGAATCAGGATGCAAATTCAGAAATTTGAAAAGGTTGAGTTTTATCACATCAAAAGGCAACATAATCAAGTATCGGATTCGCTAGCTAACAAAGGTGCGGCCTTAGAACAAGGATAGTTAATCATGGACCATGGTGTTCCAACTATAGTAAATATCCCATGAATAAAAATCATAATATCAATTGGGATTTAATATCTCGATTATTTCAACATTGGAGATTGAATAAATTTGAGTTAAGGAATGTCAGGACATTAAATGTCCGCATGAGGAATAATTCCTTGGAAGTTTGGAGTTAGTGAACCACAACTTTTATGTATGGCATTAGAGACATCTCCAGATGTTTCATCGAGGAGGAAGTATCCATGCTCCCTACTAGGTGGAGGATTTGGTTTATTTTTTCAATATATAATGCTAGGGTCGAGAAAGCTTGTATTTAGCATGTATTAAAAGCCTTAATCTTGATTGAGCTCATGTGCAACAAAGGTGACTTAGTAATGGAAAAACTTGTTAGGAAATTGCAGAACTAGGAGGATGGAATTGAATGCGAGCAGGGTGCTGGAGGAAAAAGTGGTTTGGGAGCGACCAGTTATAAATGGAGGTTGTTGGTCCTAGACATCTTGTTGAGACGATGTAATACTAGAATTATATGCAGGATGGAGCGCTTAGTTTGGTCTGTTGAAAATGCAATAAGAAAAATCTTGATTCAAATTTCCCTTGAATTAAATTAGGAATAAAATTGTAATTCCACATCACATGACAACTTGTACTAGTTAACTAAGTTAATTTGACTTAGTTGGACCAGTTAATTCTAGTTGATGGTCTAACTTGAGTCATGTAGAGTGTCTCCTACTTTATAGGAGCCATGGTAGAGTTTATTTTGAGTTGTAATTAATTAATTCAGTTTAACTGAGTTAAAGTCAGTTAGACTAGTTCCAACAATTGGAGGAACTAGTGGGAGGTCTAGTAGTGTGGTGTTACTTGTAGTGATCAACCATTCAACTGATGATTCACTCATAATTAACTCATGCATGTCAGTTATGAGAGTTACCCCGTTGATATTGGAATTCAGGGGAAATTTACTATCAGTTGTATAATCATCCAAATTGTACAGGTGGTGATTTCGTGATCATTTAATTTTTTTCGCTGATGAGTAGAGTAGATTCAAGTCTATTGTTTTAGTAAATTACAATTAGAAATTTGAATCTACAAGGAATTTCTACATGGTATCAGAGCTGAAATCACCATAGAAGAGGAGAATATGAGTTTGTCTTTTGTAGGTGAAATCAAATTTTCAGTATCATACTTCAAAGTTAGCAGGATGTCGTTCTATGGATTGAGACTCGAATATGTCCTTAAGGGTAGTTCAAACTATATTTCTTGGGAGGACCGGATGGATGCAGTTTTGGAAGACAACGAGCTTAAGGAATTCAAAGACAAATATATCCCCAACCCTTCAGCAACTGATGCTCAAGATCTGGCAGAGTGGAGAAAATGTGTTGCAAAGGCAAGAAGGATTATCCTAGAAGGAGTTCGAGATCATATTGTCTCAAACCTCCATAGTAAGGAGACTCCATATGCAATGTGGAAGGCCTTGACATACCTGTTTCAAAACATCAATGACCATAGGAAGCTGGCACTAAAGGACAAGCTCAGAAAAATCAAGATGGAGAAGGGCAACACAAAACCAAAGTATTTAACCAAGTTCACCTAATGTTGGGATGAGCTTGGAAGTGTTGGTGTTAAAGTTGTTGAAGATAATCTGGTCAGCCTAGAACTTCTAGGCCTTCCCAAGAGTTGGCACAACTACCAAGATTCGGTAAATGGGAGAGAGAAGCCACCAGAGTGGGAGTGTTTGTGGTCTGACTTGGTGCAAGAATAGATTTGGTGGAACACCAGAGATGGATCCTCATCCATGCATGATGATGAGGAGAATTATGCCTTAGCTGGAAAGGGAAATAAAGGGAAAGTGAAGTCATCCCATTCCAAATCATATTCCAGTCAGGACGACAAGAAGAAGGACTTGTTGAAGTTTAAACGTTTTCACTGTCATGAGTTGGGACACTATGCCACGAAGTGTCCGTGCAACAAGGTCGGAAATAAGCCCTGAGGAGGAGTGACAGTTGAAGCTCTTTCTTCACAATTCGAGTTGGATTTCACCCTCATCGCTTGCATGGTGAGAATGGTGATGGGTAGTGTGTGGTATCTGGATAGTGGAGCCTCATTCCATATGACAGGAAACAAAGAATTCTTTAGTGACTTGGAGGAGAAGTACCTCCATATGCACATAGAAATGGGATATGATGGAAGGTATAGCACGACCGACATCGGTACTGTTACTTTTCATAGGGATTATGGCTCTCTTCTCACATTAAAATATGTCCTAACTATGAGCCAAACTCTCTAAAGCCAAGACCAAATTTGATCATAGGAGGTATTTAGATCTGAAGCATATTATCTAATAGCTTGGTGTTCTTATCTTGCTTCAACTGATCATTATTCTTCTCTAATTGTTTCGTCATGGAGACTACCTCAACTTCCAAATCTTCAATTTGACCTTCTTTCTCTTTTTGCTGACTTGTGAACACATCCTCTATTCTTTTGGCCTCCTACAACGAGATCTTCGGGATATGTATCTCCTCTCTAATTCCATTATCCTTTCCTTCAAAGATCTACAAAAGCTTTTCATGATCCATACATGCAGTTGTTAGCGTACTCACTCCAATCAATAATTTTTCAATTACTATCATTGTTGGTCCATATTCAGCCTCAAGAAGCATGCAATCATTCTCTTCTTCACTATGCAAATCATTAGATTTGTCAAAATCACAACTTAAAAAATAATTCATCCATATTTTTACCTTCTAACATGTTCTCTTGTAGCACAACTAGTCCGACTAAGGCTTCATCTTTTGATTTGTCTTTATAATCTGCTGTACCATTTATACTCGGGGGTTTATTTCTCTAGGTTGAGTTTATTCCTTCTTTGGGCCCCTCTTTTTCCTTTTCTTTTTGTTGATCTTCATTAACTCTCCATTTTTATTGCTACTATCACCAACAAACAGGGTCTTCAATATGTCCCACATTTATTTAGCATGTTTTAGATCTCCTATTTTCTCCAAATATGCATTATGAAAATTATCATAAATGATGCATCTCACTTAAGCATCCTACTACATTACTTCAAGTGAGAGTGGATCCTTGCCACACCCTTCACATACCAATATCCAAATGTTATATCCACAAGACAATAATTGAGATTTAACATTTGTATGCCATACCTTGAAATTTGCAGCAATGGCGACATATACTCATGGAGAATTCATTTTCAAAGTTTTTTACTTGATTTGCCTGGATTTACTCTCCACATATTAAGCTTCTATTAAGAGACTCAATTTGATACCACTTGCTGGAAACCTTGAACACTACTAAGGGGGGGTCGTGGGGGGGTGAATCAGTAGCGTATTGAATAGATAAATTATAAAACTTTTTTCTCTTTTAACCAATTACCGCATATGCATCATTTAAATAGTAGCACAATGTACATTTGTAGATCAAAATATAAGCATATAAATCATATTATCAACATGCACAAGTAATAAGTAGCATATAACTATCAAATCACAACCACACAAATCATCATCACATAGGGACACTGGATGTTAGGTGGAAAACCCAACTAGGAAAATCCATCGTTGTTGTTGTCTTTGTCTACTTCTATTAATATTATCGATATCTTCTTACACATAATCATTGGCCACCACCAACATGAAAGCCTCTACTTGCAAAGTAATGTGAGCCACCACTCTAAAAAATTATGCAATACACGACCTGTTGAAGACCACCACTTTCACTAGTTTTATAACCACAACTGGATGGAAGTCTCTACACCTTGAGCAAGTTCTTCAGCCTCTATTGGAAGAAAGCCACTACTCCCTTGGAAAACCACCACTTGCCTGCAAGCCTCTACCTACAACACTCAAGGCCCAAACCTTCAAACCTTATGGACCTCATTTCAAAATATTTCACACTAGACCCATGAACTATGTAAATCTGGAAACGTGAGCCTCGCTTCATCCAATTTTCAAACTGGACTCACAATAAAACAATATACAAATACAAAATCTCTCCTATAACCAATCTGCTCATAAACACAACTAACATCATAAATGTAAATCTCCAAACCACACATGAACCTACAACATACACACTCTAAACACAACTCCATCAACAATGTATCAAATCTGATGACAAAAACTTAGCCATGTATCAACAATAGCATCCATACAAGACATGAATATAATGCTACAACCATATAAAAGCTTTGCAGTAATGAAGCATGATATTCTCATCTATGATCCCTTGTATACATGATGTTAACAATAAAACACTGTCCTAGAAAACATGTTAACGTCCAATCTCCAAGGTAGCAACAGTGTCCTCCATCAAATGTCTTCATAAACCTACATCAAACACTTGTTGAAGTGTGCACACGAAACTCTGTAATAAAATTGATCACCTCCAAAAAATTTCTACAGTTATGTCTCTCCTCTCACCATTGGTTCTCAAATATCTCCAATGACTCACTCTCACAAAAGAAACCAACCTCTCCAACATCAAGCTATCTCCTATAAATAAAATATTTGAAGTGATCAAACAATAATAGCTAAGAGATATGGAGAGACAAACACTCTTGTTCATACTCTAGCATTTTTCTTCTTGACTTGGTCCACCTTCTTCTTCAACCAATGAGAGACTTATCCTTGACTTAATCACCTTCTAGAATGAAGACCAACTCAAATCGACTCTAAACCATAAAAAACCTTGGGCAAATACCTTGGGAAATGCTTATGTTATTTGATGTCCGCCCATAATTTGTGGATTCCTCTCTAAGGATATATTTTCTAGGAAAGTATAGGCATCCCAAATAAGATCTTCTCTAGGATAGTATTGGCATCCTAAGGAAGATAGAAACATATTCGATCTATGTGCAACTACTTCCCAAAGAAGATACCTCAACTATTCTAGTTTGTATCCTCCTGCAACCAAACTTGTAGTTCATCTTCAGAAAAGGAACATACACCCTTAATACGTTGTAACACTAATATAAGATCATACATTGGACCAATACAAGGCATAGAAAACATGATTACAAGGCTAAGCATTGGTTGACATCAATGGCAACACTACAATCCCAACAGGTTCGACCTCCTCAACAAAGGACAATGTTAGATATTCAAATAAACATGAAAATCAGCTTTAACACAAAGGGATTTAGCCCTCAAAACAGGCTTGAGTTCTAATTTCTTTGTACCAAAACTTCGGTCTTTAAATTTTGCCTCAACAAGGACAAATCACCACTCTCAAGAACAAGTTTTCAATCAAGAACAAGTTTTCAATAAAATGTCTACCTAGGGAAAAAAAACCTTCAAAAGGTGTGCCAAAAATCCTTCTAAAATAAGCCAAAAAAAACCCTTCCAAAATAAACCAAAAACCCTTCGAAAATGTGCCAAAAATCCATCCCAAAAAGTCTCTCCAAATCAACTCCTCTTCACTTATGGTTCTTAAGGTATGAACCTCAAAACTCCTTCTTTTCTTCATTTGTTTGAACATATTTTAACTTGCTTGAGTGAATAAATTGAAATGCTCCTTCTCGCGCCTAATTTTAGTGCATTCGGGGTCTAGACTGGGCCGACTTGACCATGGATTGGGCCAACTTGTCCACTAGCTGGACTGGCTTATGCAACTAGAAAAATGTATAGTGAATATTTGAAAAATCATTTCTCCTCAACTATGAGGACTTAGAGGAAGTGCCATATACCATTGGAAAGGTTTTAGAATAATATTTCCAACAATATGTGTTATGCTTCCATTTGAGCTAGGTAAATGGAATAAAAATGCATTCAAATATAGGGTATCCTCGTCAAAAAATCAAAAAATAACATTTCGAAATATATTATTGAATATGTAATTTTCTCTTTCATTTGGACATCTTTTGACATCAATCACAACTTATTTTAACAAGGAGGTATTTTTATTGATGGAGGCAATGGATAGTGGCTTCCATGCGTAATTGAGATTATAATCATTTTCAAAATTAATATTGTTCACACGTTTTCTTAATTTATATGCCTTTTTAAATGATTTGTGAGGAATAGGTGTTAAGATTTTGGTGACATTAAAGTAAATAGGGTATTTGGTGTTATGGGAATGCTTAGTGATAGCAAAATTATTAAGGCGACTATGAAAAGTATTGGTTAGACATCCTTTAAGATAGGATTGGTTAAATATACCAATTTGGTTAATATATGATTTACCATATGAGTAGGAATTTTGATAAACACCTTGAGATAGATGAGATTCCAATTTGTTCAACACTTTTGAAAAAATATTAAGGGTTTTGTGATGTTTCAAATAGGTTTGATATTCATTTTGGCATTAGATATTGGAAGTTAATCAGTGGTTTCATGAATGTAAGGAAATGAATATTGACCTCAAGGGAAGTAGGTAAGGAGGGGGTTCTTGGTTGAATGGAGAGTGAAGAAAAGATATTTATTATTTGTGAGATAGAATAACCATTGACTTGGAGGGCATTAATGAGTTTGGATTTTTATTTGTTATGGTGATGGGGGGCATAAATTTGAATTTCTTTATAAACAAGAGTTTAGAACAAGTTTTATGAGTTGGTTCATGGTGGGATTAGCCACGAACATATTTGGTGGTATGAGTTCTTTTGTAATAGACTTGGTGGGAGAGGTTTCCATTGGGGTGACTAGAATATAATGGAAAGGAAGTGAATAATATTGTTGAGATTCAACGGTGAATTTAATGTGGGGAGATAAGCTGTTAAGATTCTCAATTAATGTTGAAAGGGAGAATGCTCATGGGGCCAAATGATGAAGGTGTCATCTATAAATCAAAACCAACATTTAGATTTGAGATGGGATTTGTTAAAGGATAAGGTCCAAAGGGTTCTATAAAGATGCTTATAGTGATGGGAGATAAGGATGGTCTCATAGTTATGCCTTCAGTTTGTTATAGAATTTACTTTAGTATAAGAGAAATTAGTTTTAAAACAAATTAATTATATTTAGGGTTTCTTGATCAACTAATTTAGAAATAAGGTCTAAGGTTTTTGAAATATGGAATTCAATTAAAAGGAACACATTATCAAATCTAATCATTAGGTCTTGTTCAATGAGATGGAGATTGTTTCTTTTATGGATAAAGTCAATGGAATATTTGAGAAAATAAGGGGTTTGGCCCATACAAAGTTAAAGCTTGTCCTTAAGAACCTAGCCAAGGCATAGATAGGGAAATCTAAACCATTAACTATGGGTCTAAGGGGGTCATGCCATCTCTCTTATGGATTTTAGGTTTCACATATAGTTTGAGGAGTTGAGGATTGCACAAAAGAAGACACTTTGTTTGGAGGACCAATGGAAGAGAACTTGATGGTTTTGTCTCATTTAAAAAAAAATGTAAATTTATAATTAAATACTTTTTGGGGTGGATATTGTATTTGGATCAACAATGTATTATGGAGACATTTTTTAAATAAGTAAACCATAATGCAACAAACTAATAATATTTTTTTTCAATGTAGGAAAAAACTTAAATACTCAAGGTTATTTTACTGATACAACCTAAAGAACATATTGTGCAGTGACATCATTCCATATAAACAAAACTTAGCTACCTAAAATAATGTTATGGTGCTCTCTGAAGGGGTAGTCTTCCACCCCCACCATATGCTTGTAAATCTTGGGTCTTTAACCTTATTCTCAAGGAAGATGAACTTTTGGCCAATCACAAGTAGGTTAAGGTCATATTCTAGCTGCAAAATAATAATTTATTGTATCCAACCATGTAAATGCATTTCTTAACATGCAACCACACATGGGAAACCCCTAGAGACTTCACCATCATTGATGAGTTGTAATTAGAGTAAATTTCAGCGTAGACTATAGTATGCTTGAATTGGAAAGGGCATCAAGTTTAAACATATAATAGATAACCAACTTGAGGATTTAACATCAATACTTCTTATTAAAATTCAAAACAGTTAACCACTTCAGTTGACCTCCTAGGATATCATACAAATATATATATATATATATATATATATATATATATATATATATATATATATATAGATATAGATATATATATATATATATATATATATATATATATATATATACTATATTGTAATTATATTTGTAATTTGTATATTTTCAAATGTTGGTAGTGTCAATCATTATTAACCATTGTAATATTCAATAGGATAAACAAAAGTGTAATAGTTTCCATTCAACATGGATGCAATTTATGCATCCTCAAAATTGTAGCGACATGGATCTTACTTTATTCCATTAAACTAATAGAAAATGGGAGAGTAGTCACGTTTCTTTCACACACACAAGAAAAGGTTCTAAGTTATATTATTTAATCAACATTCACATATAAATAATAGGAGCTTTGGCTTACTATAGGCATGCTATCTCAACGACACTAACAACTTGTTGAGAGAATATATCAACTATACACCAAACTAGGAACTAACTAGTTGGAGAACATTTTCTCACATCCAACTAGATATATCAACCTCCTAAATAATAGGAGCAAATAAATCACCTGGATATTGTCTCTACGTCATGATAACCTATCCATATAAACCATAATGGTATTATATGATGAAGAATCACACATTAAACAATAAGACAATAGGAGTTAACTATTTCAAAACCCCCCGTTAATGAATACTTGTCTCAATATCTATAAGATAAGGTCTCCCTCAACATCTCTAGCCATTTCAAAATATTGCAGTTTATGAACTCCTTCAAGTCGTCATGTATTCCACTAAAAGATATTGTCTCCTTGTTGTGACCCAAGTTTCCCAGCATCACTAGACACCATTAGCACCATAAAAGTCTTGTAACCCTCCTAAAGGTGTGATGTCAAACTTCCAAATCTTAGTCTCCCCTAAATTACTGGACAACAATCCCCACATGCAAGTATCATAACCCATACAAGGCATAGTTGCTATGGTCCTCTAACATCTAAGGCTATAGAAACAACCATCCATCTTGAGTTAAAAGTGAAAATCCCTCCCCCCCCTAGCTCTGGAGACACAATTTCACTTCATCGTGGCCTCTTTCACTTCTAATTTTGTAGATTCATCGTTATTTATTTATTTCACAAACCAAGGATAATGCTAATATGCATTCAATAGTTAACAAAATTTATTCCATTAAAAAATAATATAACTATAACGCCACCAAGAGCTTTTAATGAACCTTCAAACACCTTGGATAATACATAAGAAATTGGAAGAAACAGGGGAAATCTCCCCCTCCATCAACCCCTAGATAGTTGCATGACCTCTAGAGGGTTAAATATGAGCATTTTCTCTAGCAAAAGAACTATGTTTAGCCTCATGTGCAGAGATGTTATAGAATTCAAATAAAATGTAGCCAAATCAAACATTATCTACTCATCGACAAAATGTTGCAACATTTTAGACAAGTAAGAGAGGATAACAAGATACTTAATGCCTTGATATGTAAATAAGGCACTCCATGCCCTATTGTGGGAAATTGAAGCTAGATCATCCACAATAATAACATGGAATAGGACTTCTTGGTTCTGCTTGCATCCCTACACAAGCCTCACGATGATCTTGAGCATTTGACCACTAGGTTGACCAAATTTCGATTGAAATAATCTTCTATGAGAAAACCCATAACAAGGAGCAACATGGACTTTGCCTAAAAGACAAGAATGACTTGAGAAGAACCACTCTATCCATAGTTCTCTTTGCGATACTGTTGTTGCTCTTATTCTTCTCACAATGGTCTCGTTTAAGTGATTTTGTGGAAAGTGTTTATGCATGTCCATCGACTTGCAGCCAATTAGTTTGGTTCCTAATGGAGGATCAACCAACTTCCAAGTGCCATTCTTTATCAGGGCATCATACTCCTTTTGCATTGCTTCTTTCCATTAATCATGAGAAGCAGCTTCTTTGAAGGAAGTTGGTTCAAAATCTGTAGACAAATTCAATTCACAATCATAAGAAACATCCATATGAACAGGTAATTAGAGTCATCTATATCACCTCCATTTTGTCGGTTTGAATTTCTAGTTCCCGTCTTTCCAACCTCATTAAGATGAACACTTTCAAATGTCTTTGTCAGCCACTTTGGGGACCTTTCTCAGATGGTCTAGGCTGCTCCGTTGATTGAGTTGGGACTGAATCAAGATTGAGTCTCCCAATTCTGTCAATCACATCACTCAAAGTATCATCCGTTGTTGGAGTTTCATGCGGGGGAGAGAGTGCTTCAGAAGAAGATACCACAGGTTGATCCTTTGTCCGCACAATTGGTAGTCGATGACAACTTTTTGATGGTTCTAGTGCTTTCACCTATAATTAGAATTCCCTTTTTCACTATAGTTAAGTATGTCACATGTTTAAATCACAACTATCTGATCAAAGTTTCTACAAACGAGCAACAAAGGCAACTAGTGCAAATGATGGACAAATAAAAATTGCGTGGACAATTAGTGGCCACACAAAGTATACACACTCATGCTATTATAATATACACCTACCTCAATCCTACAAAGTACTACATCTCACAATTCTTTCATGTTCCAAGCACTCCCATGAGGAAGTTAATTCAAGGGTAGTTCTAACCGCGGTAGAACATGGGTGAATGGTCATGTCTATGTCACCACAAAAACACAGTTCTAAGTTATATTATTTAATCAATATTTTACTATGACTAGAATTGTACCATCACAAGAACGTAATAAACCATCCAAAATAATACTCAAGAACATAATAAGCCCTCCAAAATAATACACATTGATATAGTGGAAAGTTGGGTGAAGGGAGAAAACTAATTGGGCTGGGTGGAATCATAAAACTTGTTATTATTCATTGTATTTTATTAATTAAATTAAGCATTAGTTGTTGCTCGCTAATACATGTGACATTACCTGTTGATCGATCATACACGTGGGTGAGAAAACATGGTACTCTCACGTATACAATTTAAGTACTCAGAAATAGCCCAACGTGGTTGAAAGACGCACGCAATTATATAAGTCCATTTTAAACCCTATAATTCTATTTTAAACCTTTTTAAATTTCAAAGTTGACTTATCTGTAGTTTACAATTTTAAATTTTAAAGTTGACTCATTTGTAGTTTATAACTTAATGTTATTGAATTGGAAGTTTTGAGTTTAAATCTTGTGTTATCCTCCAATAGAATGAAAAGTTGGACATGATGGAGATGTAGTCCTACCAAAATTACAAAAAAAATAAAAAATGAAAGAATAAAGATTAATTTAAATTTTATATGCCATGAGCAAACAACAATATGTTAAGATGCGAATTTAATTAAAATTTGCAAATTGGACATGATGGAGATGTAGTCCTACCAAGGTTACAAAAAAAATAAAAAATGAAAAAATAAAGATTAATTTAAATTTTATATGCCATGAGCAAACAACAATATGTTAAGATGTGAATTTAATTAAAATTTGCAATTAGTTTTACTTTTTGATGTTTTGGTCGTCTTGTTTTTGGGCCAACAATTATTATTATTATTATTATTATTTAAATCAATTTTGACAAAATTTAATAGGGATTTGTGAAATTTATAAAATTCTCAATTAGTTTTACTTTTTGATATTTTAGGATTTTTTTTTACAACAACTATTTTTTTTGTCGATTTTGACAAATTTGTGAAATTTATATATTTCGATTGAGAATTTATACTATTTTAAAAAATTCCTAGATGTTGAAATTATTTATACATTAACAAAAATAAAATTTAACAAAAAAAATAAATATTCTAACAATTATTTCATTATATTAAAATATTATTGATTTAGTCAAATCTAACAGCTAACAAATTTTATCTTCATCTATTTAACTTGATGCCAAGATTTGGTTATTCAGTACTTTTTTTAAAGATTATTGTGTTTATTAAAAAAAACTTTTAACTAAGAAATCCAACTAATATGTTTTAGTTAAACACAAAGTCTAGGAAAAAACTCGACTGCACGCGATGCATATGTGACCTTTGATCCGAGTGCATCTGCGAGCTGCTCCACCTCCATGGGCCCAGGAGGGTGCCCTAAGGCCGCTCCTCCTCTTCCTCCTGAGATGACGGTGTTTAGGAAGCTTGTAGCAACATGCAACAAACACCCATCAAATGAACACCAGCAAAAGTTTGTCAAAAGGTTGGAAACCATTCCCACAGTTTCCCTGCCGACCAAAGAACCCTGTAGATCGGCTCTGAACCTAGCAGAACGAGGGCTTATAGGGCAGTTCACCGGGCTCTGGCCCTCGCCCAAAGTCGTTGATGCCTGGGTGCAAAGGAACTGGAGATCTCTGGTCAAAGAAGGAATCAGAAGTTACTTAGTCGGTAAGGGTTTCTTCATTTTCGTCTTTGATTCGGTAGAGGATAGGAATCTCATCTTCAGAAATGGCCCGTATTTCATGGGCCCTCAGGGTCTGTACTTGAACCAATGGACTTCGAATTTCGATCCGTCTCAGGATGTTCCCTCGGTTGTTCCCATTTGGGTATGCTTGCCTCACTTGCCTCTGCACTGTTGGAACCCCAAATCTCTAGAAACCATAGGCAATAAGCTCGAAAAATATATATATCGTGCAGAAAGGAAGGACCAGTACTTCTACGCAAGAATTTGGGTAGAAGTCGACATGGAGCAAGGCCTCCCTGAAGCTATAAAGCTCACGGTGGCTGATTGGTCTTACATTCAAGTGTTAGACTACGAGAAACTCTCGTTTAAATGTCAGCATTGCCATGGCTACGGGCACTTCGCCAGGCATTACAAAAAGAAAACAGAGGAGGAGGTTGAGAACTCGAAGGGAGAACAATGGACTCAGGTCCAGAAATCAGCTCCAACTAAATAGAATAGCAGAACCAAAGGGAAAGGAGTGCCCACGGGGAGCGGAGCACCTCCCATGGTACAAGGGGAGGGGAGCTCAGCCCCTCCAAGAGCAGAGACATCTAGCAATCCCTTTGAAATACTCAGCACCCCAGAAGAACCCCTAGCTCCAATAGTCGAAGAGGTCGAACAGTAGCCCATTACTACGGTAGAAGATAAAAGACCAGAGGAAAGATGCCCTCTACAAGCCAGACCTCCAAGAGGAGCCTCAAGCCCCCCATCCTATGCAGAGATGACAAGGAAGAAGTCTCCAAAGATATCTGGATCCTCAAAAGATGAGACATTTGAGAGGCCTTCGAAAAGAGTTGGGAGGAAATCTCACAGAGAGGCAAGGGAAGAAGAGGCTGAGAGACAAAAAATGCAAGGTAGCCAGCCCACGATTGAGATGTCCATCGGTAGAAATACTAGAACTAGGCCTCCCAAGGGAGGGTCTGCTCCCCCCTCTGCTAGTAAATAATGCAATTAGTCTCTTGGAATTGCAGAGGCTTGGGGAATCCCTTAAAAGCTGAAGCTGTGAAGAACCTTTTGAAATCAAAATCCCCCGATATCCTCATGCTCCAAGAGACTAAAATAGAAGGGGATGTCGTTCTCGACCTCAGCAAAGTGAAATGGAAAACAAAAGCCGAAAAAGCAGTAAGTGAGGGGTACATGTGGTGGGCTCGCCACTCTCTGGGAGGAAGACAAATTTCATCTCGAGAGCTCCTTCAAAATGCAGCACTGGATCTATACCGAACTCCAACACCTTGCAAGTAAGATCACCTTCACCCTCTTTAATCTTTATGTCCTAGTCCGCTATGCAGAAAAGAAAGATTGTTGGCAAACCCTGTCCGATTTTCTAGATGCTTACTCCCCCAAGAATATAATTCTAGCAAGAGACTACAATCTAGTCTTTGAGCCAAAGGAAAAAAGAGGAGGTATCAGTAGTAGAGACCATTTCCTTCCCTTCGTGGAAGACCTGATTCAACAATGCGACTTACTAGATTTTAAGCCAAAAAAAGGTCTCTACACTTGGTCGAACAATAGTGTTGGGGCGGAGCATATTTCAGCCCGTTTGGACAAATTTTTACTTCAGAGCACCTTCCTCTTCGAAAAGAAGATTATCTCCACTAAAATTATGCCAAAGTTGACTTGAGATCATAAACCCATTCTTCTGTTGTTCGGAGAAGAGGAAAAGTTGCGGCCCATCCCCTTCCGATTCAGCCCCCTCTAGATAGATAAGGAAGGGTTTATGGATACAGTATCGAAGGCTTGGTCCATCCCTGTTCTTGGATCGCCCAGCTATTTGTGGGAACAAAAACTAAAGGCCACCAAAACAGCTTTGAAAGAATGGATAAAAAATCCTTCAGACTCCCTTACTAGGCTTAGAAAGCAAACCACCAAGCAGCTGCTCAATCCGCAACTGGACATGGAGCTGCAAGACATTTCCTCTTCAAAAATTCAGAATGAGCAAGAAGCCCAACTCATTACTCTCTGATCATTCAAAGTGGAGGAAGAATCCTTGAGGTTCAAATCTCGTAATCTTTGGCTCGTGTCTGGAGACAAAAAATTTTCCTTCTTCCATAAGCAAATTTGAGCTCGTCTTTCTAGAAACCACATTGTTGAAATTACCTCCCTTGATGGGACTGTCCTCAAAGGTACAACTCTGTTAAAAGAAGCTACAATCTCTCACTTCTAGCAGTTGTACAAAGAAGAAGGTTTGGACGATGAGGAGGAATCATCAGACTTCCTCACTCACGTTCCAAGAATGGTAAACGAGGAGGATAACTCAAGCCTCCTGAAGCCCTTTATTGAAGATGAAATCAACAATATCATCTGGATGATTGAACTAGACAAAGCTCCAAGACCCGATGGGTTCTCTATTCATTTCTATAGAATTTGTTGGGACATCATCAAGGCTGATCTGTTTCAAATGATCAAAGGCTTCCTCCAAAAATCCAAAGTGGGAGGAAGCACAAATTCCACTTTCCTAGCGTTAATCCCAAAAGAAGCGAACCCGGTGGCTTTTGATCATTTTAGGCCAATTTCACTATGCAGTGCGTCCTACAAAATTCTCCACAAACTTCTTGCGAACAGAATTAAGCCTCTGCTAGAAAAGCTCATCTCTCCCAGCCAAGGTGGGTTTGTTAAAGGCAGGCATATCCTGGATAACGTGATCTTGGTGCAGGAAACCATTCATTCTAGTGACCAACACCAAGAGCAAGGGATTGTCATTAAGCTGGACATGGTGAATGCCTTTGATCGAGAAAGGCACTATTTTCTCCTCCAAGTTCTTTCCACTTTTGGCTTCACCTCTGATTTTATAAAATTGATTAAAGCATGTATAGGAGAGCTGTGGATCACCCCTTTAGTATATGGCAAGTTGGGCAACTATTTCAAAGCTTTGAGGGGCATAAGGCAAGGTTGCCCACTTTCCCCCTTCTTGTACATTTTTATGGCAGATTCTCTAAGTCGAAAGCTAACAACAGAGAAGTTAAATGGGACACTTCTAGGCATCAGGGCGATGAGAGGAACAGATCCAATCAATCATGCCTTATTCGCCGATGACTCTCTTCTCCTGGGAGGTGCTTCCCTTAAAATTGCAAGGGCTTTTAACGATGTTATTCAAAGCTTCTGCAGAGTTTCTGGAGCTCTAGTTAATAGAAGGAAAAGTGTAGTGTATGGCTAGGCGGTAGATCAACAAACCATTCTTTGGATTGTTCAATCCCTGGGGTTCATGGACTTCACCTCCTGGGATAAATTCAAGTACTTAGGCCTGCCTTTAACTCTGGGAACCAGCAAGGTCCCCCATTGGCTGGAAATTATCAGCAAAATTAAGGCAAAAATGACTACTTGGGGCGGTCAGTGGCTTACCACAACCAGGAAGCTTATCCTTGTAAAATTTGTTCTCCCCTCCCTTCCAATTTACCAGGCTTCGTTTCTTTTGGCTCCAAAAATGATCACCAAGTAGTTTTCTAAGCTGATTCGAAATTTCATGTGGCAAGGAGGAAAGGGGAATGAAAAAAAAATCATCTGGTAAATTGGGACATTGTGAAAAGGCCATTATCAGAAGGTGGTCTTTAGGTAAGAGACCCCGGGTTGGCCAATCTGGCTTTGGGAGGAAATATTCTTTGGAAAATATTCTCAAACCACTGATATCCTGTAAGTCAAGTACTCATTAAAAAGTATTTGCGTGGGCTCTTAATAAACAATATGGATGAAGGAGTTTCATGTAAAGGAACCACTCTATGGAAGCTCTGCAGCTAAGGCTGGGAGTTTTTTAAATATCACTTGTACAAAATCCCTGGAAATGGTAAAAGAATCTGGTTGTGGGAAGAAAAGATCATGGGCCTCCAACCCCTCAAATTCGCCACTGAATTCTCAGATCTGCGTGACTGGCTCACTCAACATGGCATCCACAAGCTGGCAAATATTTCTTCATGGGACTCTGGTTGGAATTGGCTCACCTGGGCTTTCCACCGCCTCCTAGACAGGCTGCATCCTCAACATCACTTCTTACTTGCTGCGATCTCGAGAATGGATCCTGTGCACCTGCACTCAAGGGACAATTGGGGTTGGGGGAAGACCAGTTCTTACACAACATCGTAGGGTTTCCCAGCTCTCCAAGAATAGCACTCGCAGATCCACTCTCCTTCGATGTGGCAGCATGTATGGGACCCCTTTGGTCACCCAAAGATCAATTTCTTTTGTTGGGTTCTCATGCACAAAAGGGTCCTGATAGGAGACAACTTAGCGAAACTTGGTATTATTGGGCCCCATAGATGCCCTCTCTACTTCTCGACTCAGGAAACGCTTAATCATTTGATTATTGACTGCCCCTTCACTCAAGAAGTATAGACGCAGGCTATGCACGGGCTCAATTGTCAAACCCCATCGCAACTCATAGTAGTTAATTTATTCGCCTCCTGGAAAGGGCGATCCCCTCACGTGTTGAAGAGAAAATCTAAGTGGGCCAAAATCTGGTATGCAATACCAAAATTCATTTGATGGGAAGTGTGGTTAGCAAGGAATGAAGCCACTTTCAAAAACAGTCTGCGCTCTCTCACTGTAGTGGTTGCCAAAGCCAAAGCATTTCTGCTGGAAACTATGGAGAATCGGCCTCATAATCCAGATAGCACGCTCCTCCCTGAAGAGATCAGCTAGCTTGGTGCGCCTCTGAAGTAAGCCAGCAATAAAAATAACCCCTCTCGGCCTTGCTCCAACCCAGAGTGGCGGCTTTGGATCCCTGAACTGGATTTTCAAAAGTGGTGGAAGAAGCAGGGAAAAGTCACGATTTTCTTCAATGGAGCTTCCAAAGGAAACCCGTGGATATCAGGAGAAGGGGGTGTAATCTACTCCCCGGACAGGCACAACAAAGACAGTTTTAGTTGGGGCCTAGGGCAGAGCACTAACAATCAGGCAGAAATATTAGGACTGCTCAAAGCTTGCCAGCTTGCTCAGGGGAACGGAGGAAAAAACATTCAAGTCTTTGGGGATTCGGAAATCCTGATAAAAAAATTAAACACAGGTGACTATCTCAACAATCCGATGCTCAACAAGACCCTGCAGAGACTCCGAAAAGTTTTGCAAAATTTCACCACCAGTTCTTACTACCACATCATCCGAAATCTAAACAAGGAAGCAGACATAAGGGCAAATATGGGTTGCCTCTTAGCCCAAGGAGAACTCTCAAAGAACGACAAAGCACTTGTTTGGTACCCTATTCCATAAGAGAGAAGTTTTCCAATTGTGCAAGAACAGGACAATGGCGGCAATGTTCTCCTTGTTACGCTCTCCATACGGCAATGTATCTGTCTCCATGTTTTTTCCAAACAAACTTCGCAGGTTACACACAAACGATCTCATCACTTCTGAACTTTGATGATTGCTCGGTCTTTATCATGACTCTGTTACAGCATTACAGACAGGACTTCATACCTTGCTCGCCCCAGTCAACACTGCCATTTCTCTTTCTCGCTTAAGGTATTTTCTATGTTTTCAACAAACAAACATGTTTATAAAACAGCGGCTCAAGTTTCCATGAAGGTAACCGAGAACATTTCTGAAAGCGTTGAAGGACATTCACCTATCACTGAGAAACAAAAATGGATCATAAGAGTGTTCTTCTTTTTTATGCTCTTGTGCTTTGTCTCCATGGTATCCTATGTAACTACAACAACAACTCATGCGGAAGATGGTTTCTATGACATCCATATGTATCATCGCATGGCTAATGGATCAACTTTGGATTCTGAAGATTTTGTATTGAATGGACGCAAACTGTTGAAGAAATATGTAATAGGGGTTGAGTAGGCTCCGGCCCAACCTTTTATCATTAAATAAAAATTAATCGTTCCTGTTAAAAACAAAAAACAAAAAAAAATTTAACCAAATAAAAATAACATAGTCCAACTAACTAATGGATGAAATAATTTTTTCCTAAACATTTTTTCTATCAATTTTAATAAAATATTTTGTAGAGATTTTTAAAAGCTTAGAGTTTAAGAGGTTTAATCTAGAAAATTCTAATAGCCTAGGTCTAAAGTGCTGAATTCGTTTATGCATTAAAAAGTGTATTTTAAATAACGAGAAATCACAGCCTTACTTGAAACTATATAACTAGAGAAAAAAAAATATTTTTACTCTTACCTCTTTTACTGGCTTTGAAAATGTTTATGTATATAAATTGTGACACTGCAAATATTTGTTTTGCCTTTATTTTTTAATTATGGAAATGGAAAATTCATCTCAATGATTTAGACTCAACTATGCCGAGGTATTTGACTTCATGAAACACTAAGCTCGTCAATATTATAAACCACAACATAACAAGAGAGCTGGTTAAGTGGTAGTATCCTTTTCTTTTTTGTGAGCATACGGCATCTTTCTTGTTCAGTAAGTTCCTCACTATAGTTTCTCTGATCATGCCTAGTTACAAGTTTACTGGACTAACCAAATTAACTCATTTTCTCATATATGCTCATTTTCTCGAACTTTGAACAAATAAGACTACATTAATTGGAATTGTTGAAGAATAATGATATCATGGAATGCCGGTGGTAATTGGGGAAAGCGTTATCATAGAATAATGTATTCTATTTTTATTGAAATATAATAATGTACAGTGCTTTTATATAATAATGTATAAATATGTAATGTATTCTATTTTTATTCTTCTACCTAAGGTCTAAAGAATTTCTAAAGCCTATACTTTTACAAAGAATTTGAATGCTTTGACATAACTTTTTATGAAATCGGGCTTAAACTTCTTTAAAGTTAGAGTTCTTTTTAAAAGGGGTCACCCACATCTACTTCATTTGAAAGTGTAAAAGTTACTCTAACTTACTTCGATTTATAATTCATAACATATAACTAAGCTAGAGTGAATTTCTTTTGTTCCTAAAGACTCAATTATATGATACGGGAAAAAATTGTTAGACACACTTATTTTATGACTCGGTTATAGTAAAACTGGTAAATTTCTTCTATCATAATCTTATGTTCCAAAAGATCCATTCAATCATGTGATATGAGATAAAACACACCGTAAAGAATGGTCATGGCTTACGAAGAGAATCCAAAGTTGAAAAATGGTATTTGGATGTAATCATCAGTTCAAAGTTTCCATTGATGATAAAGCGTGGAAGCAGGCAAGCCTAAGAAAGGGGAATAGACCATGTTCTTCCCATCTTCAACATTCAAGGAAACACAAACCTGCTTAATGCCCACTTTACATGTAAAGGAACATGGAAATTATAAATTTATTGATATTTTATGAACGTTTAAATTATTCTCTAACAAAAGTTTGTATTAAGATTCTAAGAAACTCTCTCTCACAGATTGTTTTGAAATATGAAAGGTATATGTCTAAAGTCCTAAAAAAATTAAGAAAATGTGGTCAATCTTAATTATTGCATAGACTTACGATTTCTGTCTTGTACAACATTATGATAAAATTTATGTCTTATACTTTAGAATTGTTCAAAAAACCTTAACACAACAATTAGGGTAGTATAGGTGAGAACTTGAATACTTACACTTCTCCCAAAAAAATCGATTATTTGAAAGTTTGAGGACCAAAGATAATGTCAAGTATGTTTGGTCTAGTGTAACATATTGTTTAATACAATCATCCTAGGAGGAAAATCGATTGAAAGCCTAGATATGTGTTCAAAGGTTTTCTTATGGATAGAACTTTCTTTCTGGCTTTTCCAGAGGGCTCAGGCAGAACAAACCGCTAGGCAACTCGTTACCCACCACAGAAAAATGTTTCGGACTTTGCATTGACTTGTGATCCACATAGGAGAAAATGATCCTGCACAATCATGATATAGAGTCCCTTCTGTCTTTCCTGCCTTTGCCTTGGGGTTAGAATATGACACCCCAAAGTTTGCAGTACAGGTGACTCCTCGACGATCAGGAGGCGAGGTCCGTTGATCATCTTCAAAGTCCATGATAACAGATGCAGGGCTAGCTCAGTATACATTAAGAAAGAACAAGCCATTCTTGTGATGAATTGAATCGTCAGCCTTGGAGTTCTTGCCTTCTTTGTATCTCTGTGGCATTGAGTGCTCCAGTGAATTTTCAAGATGTTCAAAATTTTGGTCTCATGCTTGCATAAAATCACGGAGTTCGAAAAATAATTGAACTCTTAAATTGTGCTAGATGGGGCTCGGGAGTCGAAGACTGGGACAGTGGGACTATTGCCATTTTTGCTTGGTTGGTGGCGTGTTGAATCTAGCGTAATGAAGGTCGGCTCAGGCGTACCCGCAACACTTGAGGACGTGGTAAATTTGTTGTCTCAATATGTATATATAAAATAATGTGTGTGTGTGTGTTTTGAAACTTGTAATTTTCGGATACACTAGTCATTATGACCGTTCTTTAAGTATTAGCAAGTTAATCTTGATGTGTTTATTTTGAAATAAATTGTATTTGACAGCTAAAAACAATGAAAATGTGTAAACTGACTCGCTAGCTCACGACAAATTTTGGGAAAGTACATAATGGCAGAGGGACGGGACAGCTCATTCAATGCGAGCTCACGTTCACCATATTTTAATTGTCCCTGGACTGATCTATTCGTTGTCGAGATGACGTCCACCCTCGAAACCTGTAGCTGGGGATGCGGCGATGGGCTGACATCGCCCAAAAATTTCAACAAAAAGTTTAATGTTAACTATAGAATATTGAAAATTTTCATCAGTACAGACAAACTAATAGCTTCAAACCAATCATAGATGTCATTGTGTAAGCAGTGACATAATAATCCCTCAACTAGTATGAAATACGAAATAGTGAATGTTGTCGAATGGTTTGTGTCCATTGTTGTTTCCGGAGATTACAAATGACTCATTTTCTGATTATTATATTGTAATGAATTAATAAACTTGTTTGGACACACGTGTTTGGACACTCTAAAATCTTACATTCATTTTTCCTGTATACGGAATTTTTGATGAAAAGGTTACAAAAATTTAGAACCAAAAAAGTTGAAACGAATGACCCGTACCCTAATATCACCGCGGGATCAAACTAGTGATGGGACCTTTGTACTTTTAGGTTTGCTAATATAGGCAATGAAAAACAAGATGTGCAAATTCCTAGACAATCAGGTTGAAGATAGATAAATTAAATTATTGTTAAAAAATAATAAATTTCAATCTACAATATTAAACTATAGAAAGTTTGCAATTTTTTTGGGTCAAACCAAAATAATATGGGTTTGACCAAAAAACCCAATGCATTATCCACTGCCTGCAATAGGGATAATAACCTGCACATTCATAAACCACAATTATATGGTATGATGAACAATCACACTTGAATGATGAGCTTGACTTTGTCTAAACATTAGTGTTGGGTAAGCAGTGCAATATGATAATTTCACTCTTGAAATTTATGCTCAAATTGAATGTTTCTCCCTATTTTAAGTGTTTTTTTTAAAGTGGTTGAGAGAGGACTTCATTAACATTAATATGAAGCAAATTATCCCACCTCTAGACCTTATAGGTTAGATAACAAACTACTTGTCATTTTTCATTTTTAAGGATATCACATTTTAAAGTTTTCCCCCTAATTAATGAACATTTGTAACAGGTACATGCATGTGTGCTACTTTTATAATTTTCCTCTGAGTAATTGAATTCTTAAGTACACCCAATTTTACGACTTTCATCTAAGGGATCTCCCTCAACAACTCTTTTGCAAAGATAATATTGACTCGGTCTAAAAGACGAGTTAGGAATTTAATGTTTGGAACCCTTAAAAGATGATTCAATTGAAATGTGAGATTTAAGTTATTTTTGGATTGAATGGTTGAAATTACTAGTGTCAAAAATACTGAAAGGAAGTGAATACTATGGGTGAAAAGTTTGGGAAAAATTAACTGAAAGATATGAGTATTTATTATTATTTATTTTTTCAATTTAGTCAATATCATAGCTTAAGAGTAGTTGCAGTGAGTTTGGAGGCTATTCGAAAGAAGTGGGGAGGTTTTGTCATTAATCTTGAGCGCAATTGTTTGTTGGTGGTGCAACAATGGGAGGTATCTGGTCTCATTCCAGGATAGAGAGTCTGGCAATGGTGTATTGATCCTCCATGAAAAAAAGCATGCCTCTTTGATAAATCATTTACAAACTAGACAACCATGCCACGTCAAAGGGATAGAGTCTAACATGGAGCTACATATTATCAGGAAAGAGCCAAACGTGGGAATACCAAACTACATCACCACATTATTAGGTTTGCAGCACACTACAAAGATCTTACTCATAGCCACGCACACGTAGAGATCACCGGTGCGAGAGGTGAGGTTCCATCCCATAGAACACCCCTTCCATATTATGAACTGTGGATGGAATCGATGGAGTGGATACTAGATACGAGACACATGAGAGGCAGGTTCAACCAATATATGCGAACGGTGGAGCTGTACTAACATATGAAGTTCTTGCTTGGACAAATATTCATGATCAACATGAATCCTGGTTGGACATTATCCAATCTTTGGACCACTTACACAACCACATGTGAACTCTTAATCATAGGATGGAGTGAGTCGAGTTTTTCTTAGGCATTCCCTTAAATGTTGGGTGTCCTCCAAATAGCCCACTAGACCTCATACCAATGGTAGGCTCTGACTCAAACCCTATGGCTTTATGTTGGTATGTCTATGGAGGTTAGTTTTCTTCATGATGTGTCTTATGTATTTGACCAACTAGGCTTGTTTTTTAAATTCAGCTTGGATAGTTTTGCAACAATCATTTTTATATTGTCTATTTTCTCATTGAGGAAATTTTTCTTTGTTATGATCAAGTCTCCCTGATAAGAGACCAACTAAAATAATGTAATCCACACTATAAACCTCAATATTTCCGGCCAATGAAATTTCACTTTACAAAAAAGATAATCAATATCATATAGGACTTCCCTCGGTTTGTTGACCCTGATATATCTGAAGACCTCACCAAACTTGTATCTATGGGGGAATTGGAGAGCACCCTGAAATGGTTCAAGAAGGATAAAAGCCCTGGCCCTGATGGATGGTCTGTAGAATTCTACCTAGCCTTTTTTGAGACCTTAGGCATGGATCTACTCAAGGTCATAGAGGAATGCAGGATTACTGGGTGCATGTATGAGGCCATCAATACCACCTTCATTGCCCTCATCCCTAAGGTGGATTCCCCCAATCCTTCAATGATTTTCGGCCCATCTCCCTTTGCAACTACTTATACAAGATTATAGCCAAAATCATAGCCAACTGTATCAAGCCCATTCTCTCGGACAACATTTCTTCTGAACAATTTTCTTTCCTCCACAATCGACAGATTCACGAGGCCATTGGCATAGCACAGGAAGCTCTCCATTCAATCAAATTGAAGAATCTAAAAGGAGCCATTCTCAAAATTGATCTATCAAAGGCTTTTGATCGAGTTAGCTGGCTCTATCTTAGGATGTTACTCACTCACCTTGGTTTCCCTACCACATTCATCCAATGGATTATGTGTTGCATCTCTACCGTCTCCTTTAGTGTTCTTATTAATGGATCTGCCTCCAATTTCTTCCATGCTGAGAGGGGCCTCAGACAAGGATGCCCACTATCCCCATTACTTTTCCTGCTGGTCATGGAGGGATTAAGCAAGTTGATCATTCATGAAAAAAGAGTTGGGAGACTTCAAGGGCTAAAGATCACTGATTAGTGTATCTTAACCCATCTCCTTTTCATTGATGATGTGCTTATCTTCCTTAGTGGAGGCATCCGAGACTTTAATTCTCTCTATGATGTAATGCAATTATTTTGTTCGGCTACTGGGATGGAAACCAACAGACCAAAATCCACCATCACCTTCTCGGCTTGTTCACCACAGGAATCTAGACATGCTTATCAGAAGTTCCCCTTCCAAATCCTTCAACTGGATGATGGACTTAAATATTTGGGGTTTCGCATAAAATCTCATGGATACAAAATAGCTAACTAGACTTGGCTGGTGACTAAGGTGGAAAAAAGGTTGATCAATTGGAACCACCGATTCTTATCCAGAGCAGGGAGACTGGTGCTTATCAAATTAGTATTGGAAGCCACACCGATTTACTAGATGTCACTTGCTTGGATTCCTCAAGGTATACTTTCGAGAATACAAGAAATTTGCTGCAAATTTCTTTGGAATGGACACAAGGAAGGAAAGCCATATGCTTGGGTTAGATGGAGTCACATAGCATTACCCAAGAAATGGGTAGGATGGGGTCTTGTTGTGGCCAACAACAACCCCCCTTTTTATTTAGTATTAGTAATAACACTAAACAAATGGGGACCCTTCTAAAATAAAAAACTAGCACTTAGAATTCCCTTTTAATAAAACACACTATCATAAACTTAGGAAAAACATCCGCAAATGCAAAATCTTAAGTATTATGAAAAGTTTCAAATAAAAACATTCTCTTAATGATGAACATCGCATCACAAAAAGGTAACGGAGGGCATCATATGAAAAAAATTGTCGGAATTGCGAAAACGCGATGATACAAGATCATGAGCCACACGGGTTCATTGCATATCGTAGATCCCATATATCGCAGCTCCACCTAAGACAAAACATCCTGATATTGCGAAATGCGATAAAGTATCTCGCAAATCACATCTCGTAGTCGCATAATGAAGCAAACGATTGTAAACGATAAGGATTAGTGATATTGCGATCTGCGATATTGCGAAGCAAATCGCAAAATCGCTTAATCGCAGATCAAAAGGGGTCACATTTCGATGAAATATTTCTCTCATCTGATACCGAGTTATGGGCATTAATGTCAACTTAGTGGTTTATTGATGGTTATTTATGAGAAATGATTTAGATCTGAGCGAAAGGGTTATTTCACGTAAGGTGATATATTTGATGTGATTTCGAAATTAAAGAGATTTCTCATCACCTTAATATTTACCATCATTTGTTATCTTTCTTATTGTGTCTTAGTTCTCTACTTGTGAACTTGCAGGAGTGGTACGCAGAACAATACACAGAGCAATGTGCAGAACGTGATGGGGAAGAAAGGAAAAGCTCTGGTATCTGAAAAAACAGAGATGACTCCATTATTCACGGACACCACCTGTACCAAAGAAGCAGGGATATCTACTTGGGAAAGCATGTATAGTCTGCTGGAGGAAGAAAACCTGAGAGTCTGGAAGTTATAGCTACGGCAGATGGACGTGGGTCAGCCGAAGCAACTTACAGAGCTTGCCTGCTCATTCCTGCACCGTATCGCAGCAAGGCCAAAAATACTTCCCTATATAGATATGGTCAAATGGGTGATAGACGATGCTAAGATAACGGACAGGCAATTCAAGTCACGGAACCAGGAGGTTATAAGATCATTTACTCCATAGAATTTAAGACGCATGTATCATTTGCCAGAGCCGCAGGCTACCTATAACAAACAATTCGTGGAGAAATTTGCGAAGGAGAACGAAGATTTGGCGGAATGCACCAAAAACTGGTCAGCGAAGGAAGAGCCGTTAAAGAAGGACAAAAATGGTATGTACAGCACCGGTTCCCTCTCTTCTCCGTATTATTTCGCCGCTGCAATGTTATGTAGGCTATTCGGAAAACCTGATATCAATAAGTTTTCATCCGAGTGGCTACCCCTACTGGATGCGGCCACCAACGCCACTATAATGGACTGGGCCCAAATATTGTCTGATAACTTAGCCTCTGCTATTTGGAATTATCGGACTAAAAGGAGTCCTTCTCAGAGGATTTATCCTCCCTTTTTTCTACCTGCCTATTTTATGGATGTTATCTGTTTTGTTTCTAAATTTCCTCTCATGGGTTAGAAATAGACGATACAGAATCCCTTACCCATTCAAGTCTACCATAAGGAACTATGGGATTCTAAGTTCACGCCATATTTTTATAAAAACTGCCATGGAGTTATGCTACCCATTCATAAGATGTTGTATAATACAGATGCCCCAAGATTTTCTCCTGAAGCCAAAATTGATATTCTCCCTATGGGAAGATGGTTCGGAGAAGAATTTTTCACTTATATCAGAGTATTCGGAAGCATTGCCTCTCCTCATGTATTTCCCTTGTACGTTCTGTTAGCACTTGAAATTTCACCTCAGGCTGAAAAGGCAAACCTCAAAGCTACATCAAACCATTCAGCCTCGTAGCTAGCCCTACGGAGCAGGAGAAGGCTCTCTCCGGTCAATCTCGGTGGATTTTCAATAGGATGAGATGACCAAACAAGGTAACACTGATATTAGGCTAGTAAACTGATTTGAAGGTTGATTTGGGGGTTTTGGGGTTTTGGTGGCAAATTGAGGAATTGCAATTTAGGGTGCGGGGATTGGACACAGTTTCTGCAGGGGGGTCTTTGGGGCAAGGTAGGAACCTGTGTAGATGTCTTTAGCTGAAGTGGATAAAAAGGAAGAAAGAAAAGAAGGCTAAAGAGAGCAAACAATAGATTTGAATTCTCTTTAGACAGCAGAAAACATAGAAATTAAACAAATTTAAAAGTAGAGCATGGCAAGCATGAATTCTGACTTTATCACTTCATTTGTTTAATATGCAGCAGTATAGAAAGAGAATGAATCACATAACAAAGCTTACAATAACATGAAGAAACACACCATCAACACCTGAATCCACATGAATCCCAAAGATGACTGCAAAACCCTGGTCTTCCTTAGCCAAAAATTGCAGAGATACAAGTGAAATATACAATGATAGCTTATCCCTCAAGAGTCCAACCATGAAAATGAGCATGAAAGTACATAATATAGATGATCTAACCTCTTCCCCACCTCTAGGGGTCGAGCTCAATATCCTAGGAGCTGTTTGAACAACTCCTAAACTAAGCACTACAAAATAGGCAGTCAAAACAACTTGCCTCTAAAAACTTGGAAACCAGTTCATACAGTCAATTTTACCCTTTTACATGAGAGAAACTTCTAGAAGAGTAAAACAAGAGTAAAAGTACCCAAAAAGTGCCACAAGTACATTCAAAAGGACCACCATCGACCTCAGCAATTCAAACTGGAGCTAAACTGCAAATTCTGGGCTGAACTGGTCAAATCTGGGAAAGTTCCCTCAACGGGTCGCGCACTTTGGAGCCCTGTTTGGAGGCCTTCTCGGTGTCAGAATCAGGTGAAAGATAGCTCGTTGGAAAGGTCTCTAAGTCTACTTTCGAACCCAACCAGAATTTTTGGATTTGGAGGTCATTTGCCCAGACAAAAGTCAATTCTCCCAAGACTACTTCTGCAGCTCAAAAAAGGGGCAGAAAGTCAAAATTTGGCTGTATTTTGACCTTTTGGAGGCCCAAAATTCCATGAAAACTCAAGGTAATGGATGGGCATATGTAACTTTGCATGAAAAATCCATCAATGCTGAGTTTTCGCAAAACGGAGCTACGATGACAAAGGGTCTCACCGGGGGTGAGACCCGTTGAGAAGCCAAAACCTGTAAATTGCCCAAAAATGCCAAAAATGAACCAAAACTTCCAAAAATTTTTGTACTTGGTGCTGTGAAGAGGCTAGTGAGTGTCATGATGAGTAAGAGAAGCCTCAGCCAAGATGCAGAGTGGGTTGGCCTTCTTCTTCCTCCTAAGAGCCTCGGTCAATCTTCTTTGGAACACTTTCATCTTTGCTTTACAAACGTGCATCCTAGCTCAATAGTGATTTTTCATGTTCCTTAGCAGCCTTTTGTCTTGGTTGGCCTTAGCCAACAGCCTCTCCAAGTGGGCATTCTCCTGAATAAGCAAAGACTCCCGGTGAATAGGCAATGGATCACCGGGCCTCCTACGGTTGAGGACTCGATCACTACGAATCCTCCAAATCTCATCAAGTGCCTTCTCCTCCTCCAGCTGTGTGTTCCGCTGCTCTAGATATGTGATGGTCCATTGGGCACCCTCAAGTTTCCGCTGCAAAATATCATTCTCGGCCCTGAGCTGCTGAATGATCTCCTTTGCCTCTTGGCTAGGAGAACTGACCTCAAGATCGATCACTGGATCCTCATGAACCATGGGCTCTTTGCCCCTCTGCAATACCTCTGCTGGTGAAGAAAGACCTGTTGTGGAGATAACACTCGCTGCTCTGAAGATGAAGGCGAGACCCCTTCCACCTGCTGTGGAGATAGTACTCGCCTGGCTGCTGCAAATAAGGCCCTTGGGCCTTTTTGATAGGTGACCATAGGAGTGGAGCTGACATGTCGGGTGATGGGAGTATCAGGCTGCTGAGATGGTCCTCCCTCCTCATGAATAGCCTCCTGATGTGGCTGAGGTGGCACTGTGAAAAACTCACGGGAGATGAACTCCTCCCATGAAATACCCTGCTGAGTCAACTGATAAGAGACTATAAGCTGGATCAAACCATAGTGACAAAGGCTCCTGTACTGCTGGGCCGGGGTCTTCCTCTGCAACATGGGTACCATCCTCTGAATGTTCTGAAATAGGAAGATCGGGAGGTTCATCATCCTCACCTGGGTGAAATGCATCAACAGGCGAATGTGATATGAATACACCTGTGAAAATCTACCCTCACATGTAAAATAATGCATGATAAGTCTCATGAGGGGAGCATACTCACTTCGAAGAAAACTGAATGGGAAAACACCTGCCAACAGTTTCACAAATGATGGCCGGACATAGGGCTCAAAGTGAACAAAATCAAGTAGTCTACGCTTAGACCACACCTCACCCACATTCGGTATACCTGTAGCCTCTGAGATCACCTCGGGTGTCAATATGAAATTCACCCCTGCAAGAGTGACATGTCCATCATGGAGGTGTAAGACAAACAAGCGGGCCAACTCTCTATGATGCTGAATCTGAGAAAGCCTCTCAAAAAACTGATAGCATGACATGTACTGGAAACAACTCAGTGCCAAAGGACAAGCCTGTAACTCTGCCAATGAAGTAGGCTCCTCCCTCTTATGGTGACCTCCCTTACCCCCTCTATGAGGCCTCCTCTGTTCCTCAATCTCTGTAGATGATGAATGGTCATCACCTTGCTCATAAGTCTCGGTATCTGACATGGTTTTGGAGCAAGGTGGGAAAACTGAAGGACAAATTGAACTGCTGCCTCTGCCTGCAAAAGTACTGAACTCTATGCTGTTTCAAGGGGAAAAAACATGAGGGGAATGTTAGGGGAGGGAACTTCTTAACAAGGAATGGGAATATATGATAATAATAGGGAATTTTCAAAGGAAACTTTACAAATTGTCATGCATATAGGAACAATTTTAACATTGGGAAATCATTTGCAAAGAACATCTCATATGGGACAAAACCTGAATGATAATGAACATGTAATGGGATACATATATCAATAGGGGCATAGGGACACCATACACCAAATTTGCTTGTAGGAGTTCATGTGTGTCATAAGGCAAATTTTGCTCTTTTTTCTGTTCTTAAGGAGTACATGCACATTAAGGAGTACATACACATTATTTTCACATAAAGGGAAAGTGTTCATGTACAAGGGGATGTCAAGGGTATATAGGGGTTATGTACATGCCTTTTGATATACAGCAACATTTTAATTTCACATGACTCTTTTCTTTATTTTCAAATGTATCTTTTCTTTTTGTTTTATTTTTTGCATGTGTATGGTAGAGGGAATTAGGGTTTTGAGTGCTTGTGAGAGGGGTAGGGTTTATAACTTAGGGATGGGGGAAAAAGGCAACATTTTATGTGCAAATGAAATGGGACAGAGATGCAAGCATGATTATGAATGAAAGAGGGGAAAAAGGAAGGGATCAATGGGACAAAAAACACTTGAAACAGTCACAAAACCCTAGCATTTTACAAACATTAGCAACAGCCACATTAATCCATTCATTTGAAAATTTAAAAGATAAAACCATAGCATACATCATTATTTTCATCACCCATACCATCAACCATGGATTAGGAGCCTACCTCGACCGATCAAGCAAGTTTGAAGAGGAATGAAGGAATTGTTTTGAAGTTTTGATAGCAGGCAGATGAACGGGTCGCGCACAGCCCAACGGGTCGCGCCCGTTATGTTTTTGCACTGCCGGAGACTGTTGGACGGGTCGCGCACCGCCCAACAGGTCGCGCACAAGCCTGGACGGGTCGCGCACCTGCAAACGGCCCGAAACGCTTGTATTTTCGCCTCCTTCGCCTTTCACTCTCTCACAATCTCTCTTGGAAGCTCGAAATGCACAATGAGAGTGAAAGGAGGGAGAATTACCTTTTATAATCTCACTTTGAAAAAAAAAATTCATTCAAAAACCCACTTTATAAAGTCTATTTTGACACTTTTAAAAAACACTGATTTTCTTGGTTTCCTTTATCCTGAAGTTGACCTTTGAGTGCTTTGACCTGATTCTTTTTGCAGGGAGATCATCTGAAGGACTGTGGCAAGGGGACCAGGGTTGTTGCTGCCTTTCTGAAGACAATTTGGAAATTTATTCTCTTTACAAAAATTATCATGACCTTGGCTTTAAAAACAGGGTTTTTAAATCCAAGGTTAAAAATGAACTATACATGATGAAAATTTCAAAGGAACATGTTTACCATCCTTCCTCTGGCTTGCTGGTCACTCAAGGACTTCTCAGAAACATGACCTTGCTAAGACAACTGACCAAAACCCTAGACCTGGAATTTTGACATTAAGACCAAATAAGAGCAGCTTGACAAACTCAATGACCTGATATGACCTGATCCAGCAAAGCCAAGAGGGATATAAATAGACCAGCTCCTCCATCAGGGTTATGGCATGCCTAACGGGATGCAAATTTTGACACTGATGAGACACCTACTAATGCAAATGCAAAGAGTTTTGATCACTGATGGAGGGCTTTCAAGACCGACACTAACATTGGCTCCAATGGGGATGGTATCTCCTTGGAGGTACCAAGAACCTCAGACCTCTGGGAGAGCAGACCAATGCTTTTATCATTGGGCAATGGAGTCAAATTATTTCACCTGTGACCAACTTGAAAACAACTTTATTTGACTTAGACAATTGACTGAAACTCAAAACTATCTTGGACACTAACTCACTAACTCTATACAGAAAATAAACTGACATGAAACAACTTGTAAAACTCACACCAACTAATCACCATTTTCAGAATTATAGCCTTCACCGCGGGCCCCAAACTGAAGATGGAAATCAGCTTCACACTTGCTGCAGAAAGAAAATGACATGGTATTTACAATGAGAGTGATAAGAGCAGAAAATGCTCAAGCATGATACCTTTTGAGCAGCCGGCCATTCACCGACCCTCCAAGACATTCATCTCCGTTAATTTCTTTGAGAAGAAAGCATTTGGACCACGGTATGCTGCAATTTTATAAGGACCCTTCCATAAGTTGTCGAATTTTCCATGCTTCCCTTTATCCTCATTTCGGGCATCCCACTGTAACACAACATCATCAATCTGAAACTCATCTGCCTTGGCCTTTTTGTCATAGATTCTCTTTATGCGCTCCTGCAACTTAAGGGAATTCTGATGAACTTCTTCTCGTGTCTGCTGCAAATGAATCATTTGACTGATCCGTCGTTGCATAGGATCCTCTTCACCACTAGCTTCTCGAAACAACTTGGCTACCGGGACACTAAGTGAAGTAGGAAACACTGCATCTACTCCGTAAACAATTTCAAAAGGTGAAATACCAATTGACTTCTTTTGACTTACCCGATCAGCCCATAGTGCATTTATCAACTTCTTATGCCAGCTCTTCTTGTTTATTTCCAGCAATTTCTTGATAATATTCACAAGGGATTTGTTCGAAGATTCGGCCAGCCCATTACCTTGCGGATGATAAGCGGTTGAATGCCCCAAACTGATGTTATATTTAAAGCAAAAATCAACCAACTTCTTTGATTTGAATGTAGCTGCATTGTCAGTAATCAACTTTTGTGGACAACCGAAACGTGACAAAATATTATTCTCAAGAAAGGAAATAATTACCAAATCTGTGGCCTGCCGGGTGGGAATGGCTTCAATCCATTTTGTGAAGTAATCTGTAGCTGTCAAGATCCATCGATGCTGCCCGGAAGATGCTGGGTGGATCTCGCCAATAAAATCCAAGCCCCATTGCTGAAATGGCGACTGATTTCCACCGGTTTGAGAGGCAAGGGCTGTAATTTCTGTTTTCCTTGAAAAATTTGACATTCATGACAACTCTTTACCGCTTTATATACATCTGAAAATAAAGAAGGCCAATAGAAACCAGCTCTCAAGGTCTTATTAGCCGTGGTCTTCCAAAATAAGTGACCCCCACAGTCACCTTTATGGAAGTCATCTACTGTTGTTTTTGCTTCCTCTTCGACCAAACAGTTCAGCAAGATGCCACCGGGATCCTTCCAATAAAGTGCAGATTTGATAATGCGAAATTTGGCAGCCTTAAGCTTCAATGTTCTAGCTTTGTTTCTAGGCATGCCAGGAGGTGCAGATAAGTTTTGAAGCACATAAACTATATCAGCATACCAAGGAGAAGACACAAAGATATCGGACACCTGTAGGACTGAATTTTCTTCATCTTCATCGGACAAAGCGGCAATCAAATTTATATCAAGGACATGAAGGTTTGCCTCAGCCATCAACTTAGCTAAGCCTTGGCCTTTAATCAACTTGGTAGGCTTAATTTCAACATCATATTCTAAGAGTGCAGCAATCCACTTACCCCTTCTTCCTTCCGGTTCCGTTTGCACTAAAACATCCTTCACAGCTGCATTAGGGACATATGCTAATACATGAGAATTCAATATGTAAACTCGGAAATCTTTCAATGCTTTGATCAGGGCCAATGCTTGCTTCTCAATGATATTATAATTCAGCGTTCCGTCTCTTATGATACGGCTGAAAAAAGCTATGGGCCTCTCAACTCCATCTCTCTTTTGCATTAACACGGCCGCCAATGTATGCTCAGAGGCAAATGAAAACAAAATAAAATCCTGTGTATAATCTGGGCTAATCAAAGTTGGGGCTGAAGATAAGATTACCTTTATCAAATTAAACGATTTCACCGCCCCTTCGGTCCATCTTATTTCGCTGTCCTTCTTGAGCATATTGGTTATTTCTCTGAGATGTTCAGCAAGATTGGGAATGAAACAACGCAGAAAATTCAACTTACCATTAAAGGACTGAATTTCTTTCTTGCTACGGGGCTGCTCCAATTGCTGAATTGCTTTCACTCGTGCAGGGTCTATACGAATGCCATCTTTAGAAATGATATGGCCCAGTAGCTTGCCTTCACTCATAGCAAAAAGACTCTTCTTCGGATTCAATGAGATGCCATATTTTCTGCACTTTTCAAACACCTTAGTCAAATGAAACAAATGCTCCTCATCTGATTTCGAAAACACGGTCAAATCATCAAGATAAACTACTAAAAAGACATCCTTCTCATTTGCAAAGGCCATGTCCATTGCCCGCTGAAATGTGGCACCCGCATTCTTCAATCCAAACGGCATCTTGGCATAATGAAATGTACCCCATGGAGTAGTAAATGCTGTCTTGTCACGGTCATCTTCGTGCACTAAAATCTGATTATATCCGGAGTAACCATCAAGCAATGACATCCTGGATGCCCCCACAACCCGCTGCAATATGTGATCCATCTTGGGCAGCGGATAATTGTCCTTTAATGACACTTTGTTCAGATTTCTAAAGTCTATACACAAGCGAATCTCACCAGTTTTCTTCCTCACGGGCACCAAGTTTGAGATCCAATTGGAAAACTGGATTGGCACTATGATCCCGGACTTATACAACCTGTTGACTTCCTTCTCAATTAATGGCAGCAATTTAGGATTAATTCTTCTCAACTTTTGCCGGAAAGGCTTTTGATTTGGCTTTATAGGAATGGTATGCTGAATAATGCTTGTGTCATAAGTTTTCAAATCTGAATAATCCCATGCAAAGACATTAGAATACAGAGACAATAATCTGATATACTCTTGCTTTACCTTAGGCGGCAACGCTTTTGAAAGCTTTACCATCTTTGGATTTGCAGCTGTCCCAAGGTTCACATCTTCAACTCCTTCGTCCGTTGGCCTCAAAGTTGGCTTGCGGGCCACATCATCCTGATCAAACAATTCCTCTAAAGGAATCAATCCTTTTGGAATGTGATTGTCTTTGAGCTGCAATACATCCATCTGATTCACTCCTTCAGCTTCCGTATCTATTGAGATGTCTTCAAACTTACCCTTAACTTGCAGAAAATCTTCAATTTCTTCGTCATCTTGGAACACTTGCCAACACCTTTGGTTATCTGGAACTGTAGGACGATGCTTCACATATATCTCAAACTTATTGCTGGAATTCATGGGTATTTTCAGATTACTTGCTGCCTTAGCCAATGCATCCGCAACACCATTTTGAATCCGGGGCACACATGTCAAGGTATGTTCAGAAAATCTTTTCAGGATATCTAAAACAACATTTCTATAAGGTCTCATGTGAGGATGTTTGGCCTGAAATTCACCTTTCACTTGCTTGATAACTAGTTTGGAGTCGCCATATACTGCTATTTTCTTTGCCTTTAATTTCACGCTGCTTGATCCTATATTGTTGTTGCTGACCTCTGAAATTTGGGTTACGAATTTGAGGTTCCGGCTTGTCAATTGTGACCCTTTCAAGTAACCTCTTCACCTGTTCAACTGACTGAAGAACCTGATTTGATGTGGATGCTTCCTCCTTGATTGTAACGCGCTTTTCTGCCTTCATTTGTGCTCTTTTATCATTCAAATTTGCCTCAACGCTGACAGCAATTTTCTGCATATCCTCCAAGGTAGGGGGATCTCGGTCTCTCAGTGAATAAGCCATCTCCGGATCAAAACCATCCGGGAATTTGAGAAGTGCTGATTTTCTAGATGGCCTCAAATCATCGGGAATAGCATTATAAACTGAATTGAATCTGATTATATAATCTTGAACTGACTCACCCGGATTACGCTTGAGGTTGTTGTATTCGGCATTGATTTGAAGCGGATCCTTTCTGATTTCCCACCGATCTAAGAATTGATTCTGAAGTGCTTCCAAGGTAGTGATGTTGTTAGCTGCCAACCCTCTGAACCATTTTCTTACTTCTCCGGCAAATGTTTGCACGAACAACCGCATGGTAACATCTTCTTCATCTAACTCATATAGATCAAAGAAAGTAGACATTTTATCGATATGTTGCTGAGCTGTAATACTTTGTGGAGTGCCATCAAACATGGGGATTTTACTTTGGTAATCAGCAGGCATATCATGAAGATTAGCAGGCAATGCAAGTGGGGCAAACCGGGCTGCCATTTTTCTAGGTAAGGTAGGTCTTGGAGTAGCAGGCGGGGTAGGTGTAGCGGTATGAGGAGTAAGAGGAGGAGAAGCAGTATGTGAAGCTGAAGGCGAAACAACTGTAGATGGAGGATGAGTAACTATGGGAGAGATAACAATAAAAGGAGGATTTGTCTGTTCATGCGTCGTGATAGAAGATCCAATATGACCAGAGATATTTTCAAGGAAATCAGCAAGAGTAGTAGCTTGTACACGTGTCTGGAGATTTCTCAAAATGAAGTTTTCAACTAATTTATTATGCCTCTCAAATTCAATAGCAGCTGCAAAATCAGGATTAGGAACTAGAGTTGCAAGTGCACTTTCAGATTTAGTTTTGAACAGAGACAACTCAAAGCTTTCGTCAAAATCTAAATCTTCAAGATACTCAAAAATAGCTGGGCATGAATGAGATCTGAAAATGGGTTTAGGAGCTGTAGCCAGCTTGTTTTCTCAGAATAACTAGGAAAGAAAAAGTGTTTCAGCCTGTGAAAACTCTCAACCTATCATCCACGGCTCAGAGTTAACAAATACATGGGGATAAGATGTCAAAGCAGCGCTATATTCACAAGCTCACGGAGATTGACTGAAGCAGCGTTTATCTACTTGTGCTGATGTAAAACAAGAGCGTTTTCGAAGGCTACCTGGCATAACTTCAGGCTCCGTCTAAGACCTATGAAATAACATGTCAATGAACAAAAGATCGGTTTGTTCTCCCCAGTATGGTCGCCAGTATGTTAGCACTTGAAATTTCACCTCAGGCTGAAAAGGCAAACCTCAAAGCTACATCAAACCATTCAGCCTCGTAGCTAGCCCTACGGGGCAGGAGAAGGCTCTCTCCGGTCAATCTCGGTGGATTTTCAATAGGATGAGATGACCAAACAAGGTAACACTGATATTAGGCTAGTAAACTGATTTGAAGGTTGATTTGGGGGTTTTGGGGTTTTGGTGGCAAATTGAGGAATTGCAATTTAGGGTGCGGGGATTGGACACAGTTTCTGCAGGGGGGTCTTTGGGGCAAGGTAGGAACCTGTGTAGATGTCTTTAGCTGAAGTGGATGATTAGGAAGAAAGAAAATAAGGCTAAAGAGAGCAAACAATAGATTTGAATTCTCTTTAGACAGCAGAAAACATAGAAATTAAACAAATTTAAAAGTAGAGCATGGCAAGCATGAATTCTGACTTTATCACTTCATTTGTTTAATATGCAGCAGTATAGAAAGAGAATGAATCACATAACAAAGCTTACAATAACATGAAGAAACACACCATCAACACCTGAATCAACATGAATCCCAAAGATGACTGCAAAACCCTGGTCTTCCTTAGCCAAAAATTGCAGAGATACAAGTGAAATATACAATGATAGCTTATCCCTCAAGAGTCCAACCATGAAAATGAGCATGAAAGTACATAATATAGATGATCTAACCTCTTCCCCACCTCTAGGGGTCGAGCTCACTATCCTAGGAGCTGTTTGAACAACTCCTAAACTAAGCACTACAAAATAGGCAGTCAAAACAACTTGCCTCTAAAAACTTGGAAACCAGTTCATACAGTCAATTTTACCCTTTTACATGAGAGAAACTTCTAGAAGAGTAAAACAAGAGTAAAAGTACCCAAAAAGTGCCACAAGTACAGTAAAAAGGACCACCATCGACCTCAGCAAGTCAAACTGTAGCTAAACTGCAAATTCTGGGCTGAACTGGTCAAATATGGCAAAGTTCCCTCAACGGGTCGCGCACATCCAGCTCAACGGGTCGCGCACTTTGGAGCCCTGTTTGGAGGCCTTCCCGGTGTGAGAATCAGGTGCAGGATAGCTCGTTGGAAAGGTCTCTGAGTCTACTTTCCAACCCAACTAGAATTTTTGGATTTGGAGGTCATTTGCCCAGTAAAAGGTCAATTCTCCCAAGACTACTTCTGCAGCTCAAAAAAGGGGCAGAAAGTCAAAATTTGGTTGTATTTTGACCTTTTGGAGGCCCAAAATTCCATGAAAACTCAAGGTAATGGATGGGCATATGTAAATTTGCATGAAAAATCCATCAATGCTGAGTTTTCGCAAAACGGAGCTACGATGACAAAGGGTCTCACCGGGGGTGAGACCCGTTGAGAAGCCAAAACCTGTAAATTGCCCAAAAATGCCAAAAATGAACCAAAACTTCCAAAAAATTTTGTACTTGGTGCTGTGAAGAGGCTAGTGAGTGTCATGATGAGTAAGAGAAGCCTCAGCCAAGATGCGGAGTGGGTTGGCCTTCTTCTTCCTCCTAAGAGCCTCGGTCAATCTTCTTTGGAACACTTTCATCTTTGCTTTACAAACGTGCATCCTAGCCCAATAGTGGTTTTTCATGTTCCTTAGCAGCCTTTTGTCTTGGTTGGCCTTATCCAACAGCCTCTCCAAGTGGGCATTCTCCTGAATAAGCAAAGACTCCCGGTCAACAGGCAATGGATCACCGGGCCTCCTACGGTTGAGGACTCGATCACTACGAATCCTCCAAATCTCATCAAGTGCCTTCTCCTCCTCCAGCTGTGTGTTCCGCTGCTCTAGATATGTGATGGTCCATTGGGCACCCTCAAGTCTCCGCTGCAAAATATCATTCTCGGCCCTGAGCTGCTGAATGATCTCCTTTGCCTCTTGGCTAGGAGAACTGACCTCAAGATCGATCACTGGATCCTCATGAACCATGGGCTCTTTGCCCCTCTGCAATACCTCTGCTGGTGAAGAAAGCGAGGCCCCTTCCACCTGCTGTGGAGATAACACTCGCTGCTCTGAAGATGAATGCGAGACCCCTTCCACCTGCTGTGGAGATAGTACTCGCCTGGCTGCTGCAAATAATGCCCTTGGGCCTTTTGATAGGTGACCATAGGAGTGGAGCTGACATGTCGGGTGATGGGAGTATCAGGCTGCTGAGATGGTCCTCCCTCCTCATGAATAGCCTCCTGATGTGGCTGAGGTGGCACTGTGAAAAACTCACGGGAGATGAACTCCTCCCATGAAATACCCTGCTGAGTCAACTGATAAGAGACTATAAGCTGGATCAAACCATAGTGACAAAGGCTCCTGTACTGCTGGGCCGGGGTCTTCCTCTGCAACATGGGTACCATCCTCTGAATGTTCTGAAATAGGAAGATCGGGAGGTTCATCATCCTCACCCGGGTGAAATGCATCAACAGGCGAATGTGATATGAATACACCTGTGAAAATCTGCCCTCACATGTAAAATAATGCATGATAAGTCTCATGAGGGGAGCATACTCACTTCGAAGAAATCTGAATGGGAAAACACCTGCCAACAGTTTCACAAATGATGGTCGGACATAGGGCTCAAAGTGAACAAAATCAAGTATTCTACGCTTAGACCACACCTCACCCACATTCGGTATACCTATAGCCTCTGAGATCACCTCGGGTGTCAATATGAAATTCACCCCTGCAAGAGTGACATGTCCATCATGGAGGTGTAAGACAAACAAGCGGGCCAACTCTCTATGATGCTGAATCTGAGAAAGCCTCTCACAAAACTGATAGCATGACATGTACTGGAAACAACTCAGTGCCAAAGGACAAGCCTGTAACTCTGCCAATGAAGTAGGCTCCTCCCTCTTATGGTGACCTCCCTTACCCCCTCTATGAGGCCTCCTCTGTTCCTCAATCTCTGTAGATGATGAATGGTCATCACCTTACTCATAAGTCTCGGTATCTGACATGGTTTTGGAGCAAGGTGGGCAAACTGAAGGACAAATTGAACTGCTGCCTTTGCCTGCAAAAGTACTGAACTCTATGATGTTTCAAGGGGAAAAAACATGAGGGGAATGTTAGGGGAGGGAACTTCTTAACAAGGAATGGGAATATATGATAATAACAGGGAATTTTCAAAGGAAACTTTACAAATTGTCATGCATATAGGAACAATTTTAACATTGGGAAATCATTTGCAAAGAACATCTCATATGGGACAAAACCTGAATGATAATGAACATGTAAGGGAATACATATATCAATAGGGGCATAGGGACACCATACACCAAATTTTCTTGTAGGAGTTCATGTGTGTCATAAGGCAAATTTTGCTCTTTTTTCTGTTCTTAAGGAGTACATGCACATTAAGGAGTACATACACATTATTTTCACATAAAGGGAAAGTGTTCATGTACAAGGGGATGTCAAGGGTATATAGGGGTTATGTACATGCCTTTTGATATACAGCAACATTTTAATTTCACATGACTCTTTTCTTTATTTTCAAATGTATCTTTTCTTTTTGTTTTATTTTTTGCATGTGTATGGTAGAGGGAATTAGGCTTTTGAGTGCTTGTGAGAGGGGTAGGGTTTATAACTTAGGGATGGGGGAAAAAGGCAACATTTTATGTGCAAATGAAATGGGACAGAGATGCAAGCATGACTATGAATGAAAGAGGGGAAAAAGGAAGGGATCAATGGGACAAAAAACACTTGAAACAGTCACAAAACCCTAGCATTTTACAAACATTAGCAACAGCCACATTAATCCATTCATTTGCAAATTTAAAAGATAAAACCATAGTATACATCATTATTTTCATCACCCATACCATCAACCATGGATTAGGAGCCTACCTCGACCGATCAAGCAAGTTTGAAGAGGAATGAAGGAATTATTTTGAAGTTTTGATAGCAGGCAGATGAACGGGTCGCGCACAGCCCTGGACGGGTCGCGCACCGCCCAACCGGTCGCGCCCGTTATGTTTTTGCACTGTCGGAGACTGTTGGACGGGTCGTGCACCGCCCAACAAGTCGCGCACGAGCGTGGACGGGTCGCGCACCTGCAAACGGCCCGAAACGCTTGTATTTTCGCCTCCTTCGCCTTTCACTCTCTCACAATCTCTCTTGGAAGCTCGAAATGCACAATGAGAGTGAAAGGAGGGAGAATTACCTTTTATAATCTCACTTTGAAAAAAAAAAAAAAAAAAAAAACCCACTTTATAAAGTCTATTTTGACACTTTTAAAAAACACTGATTTTCTTGGTTTCCTTTATCCTGAAGTTGACCTTTGAGTGCTTTGACCTGATTCTTTTTGCAGGGAGATCATCTGAAGGACTGTGGCAAGGGGACCAGGGTTGTTGCTGCCTTTCTGAAGACAATTTGGAAATTTATTCTCTTTACAAAAATTATCATGACCTTGGCTTTAAAAACAGGTTTTTTAAATCCAAGGTTAAAAATGAACTATACATGATGAAAATTTCAAAGGAACATGTTTACCATCCTTCCTCTGGCTTGCTGGTCACTCAAGGACTTCTCAGAAACATGACCTTGCTAAGACAATTGACCAAAACCCTAGACCTGGAATTTTGACATTAAGACCAAATAAGAGCAGCTTGACAAACTCAATGACCTGATGTGACCTGATCCAGCAAAGCCAAGAGGGATATAAATAGACCAGCTCCTCCATCAGGGTTATGGCATGCCTAACGGGATGCAAATTTTGACACTGATGAGACACCTACTAATGCAAATGCAAAGAGTTTTGATCACTGATGGAGGGCTTTCAAGACCGACACTAACACGTTCCTGACAAACTGGTGGCCCGGGAAATAGCCTACCAAACCTGTGGGGTTGGAGGAATAAGCAGAGAACTTAAGGACAAGAAAAAGGAAATCTGGCCGCAATTCCCTGTGGTCTATGGGGCTTTTGCATTGTTTGATCTAGGTCACGCTTTCAAGGAAGTAGAAAACATGTTGAGTCTACGATTGCTTAAGTTCCCAAGGAGACAATTTGATCCCTTTGATGTGATGAAGAATTTTACCACGGCAGTTGAAATAAAGGTGTTCACTAAGGAAGATGATCTCTTCGACGACATTTTCCAGCAGAAGAGCACACTCCGAGACATCTTACACATGACCCAAATCTAGTTTTTCCCAGCAGAATTCCAAGAGTTTAAAATCTACAGAGAACGAAGATTGGCAAATGTCCCCTTGGACAAATTGCAGGTAGAACCAATAAGGGAACCCACTTCCAACATTAGTATGAGTGTAAGCTCGGGGCAAGACAAGTTTAAATCTAAGTCTGAAAGAGAATCACCAGAAAGGTCTAAATGGTTAGAGAGCGATCACAACAAGAGTGAAGGATCAGTTAGGGATACTGCCCAATCCAAGGAGAATCCTAAACAACAAGAGTTGTCGCCAAAACAGGTGGGAATTCCCACTCCCCTCACCCAGCCAACAAAGCCATTAAGAATAGAGCTAGAGAAAGAATGGGAAAAATTTAATGAATTGATTAACATGGAGGAGCAAAAAGTACAGACACCAAAGAATCTAGCACAGACAATCACAGAAATGGTGATTGAAACAGTTGTCAATGCTCCAAAAACTGAACACATTCCCATAGCTCCATCATCTGAAAGTATACTAAAGATAGAGGAAATCCCTCCTCTAGATGTGTTTTACAGTCCGTAGCACAAAGTTGTGGTCAGGAGACAGAGAAAGAAGCAAAAACTAGACAACATGCTCTCACCTGAAGCAGAGTCATTGGATGTCCTTTGGCAAGACCCTACCACTGATCTGACAGAGAACCTGACTAGATTATCCCAAATCGCAGGAGCTTATGCTTCTGCTACTATTGAAAAAGCATCTGAAGTTCAACTATTGCTTAAAGATAAAGAGGATAAAATCCTATTTTTGCAGCAACAGTTACAGCAGGCTAGTGTTAGCCGGGAAGCAGAAGAAAAATTGGTAAAGTTACAACAGGACTTCCAGCAAATGCAGCTGGGTTATCAAAGCAGTTTGGCCGAAAAAGAATAGCAATTACAGGCCACGTTAGAAATGCACAAAGATGATCCTAAAGTCGCAGAATTTGTCACAGAAGCCCTTGCCCTGAATGATCAACTCTTGCAACAACAAGAAACGCTTTGCCAAAGAATATCGCAATGGAACTCTCACTGCAAAATAAGTGACAATATCACAAGTCAAGTTGTAGATTTGCGACTTGATTATGATTTAATTTATAAGAAATTTTCTGACTATTTGGATTGGCAGGAATCAGAGGAAGGAAAGAAAGCAGGGTTGCCCAAGATCAATGAATCCCAAAAAGAAATGTTGTTTAATAAATGGGATGCACATATCAAAAAAGCAAACCAGGCAGCGGAAGAAGTAGCGATTGCAGCAAGCAATGTCATTGACTGTGTCAATGAAAATCTGCACAGAGCCAACCTGATATCGGAGACTACTCCAGGATTTCTTCCAAAAATGCAGCAACTGCAAACAAGTTGGAGACAGAAAGCTGAAGAAAAGGCAGAGTCAATCAAAAAGTTAAGTTAAATTGGGACACTTACTAGCAATATTTGGTGAAACCACACAATCAGTGTATGACTCTGAAGTGCCTTACAAATTCTGCTGAGAAGATAGCGCTAGCGCTTGCTGATTCCGTTTCCATAGAACAATTAAAATCAGAGGTCGGCCAACCGACACTCCTAAAGCCGATGTTGGATGCTTGCAACTTAAGAGAACATATGCATAGTTGATCTTTAGATACAGTTTCAGTTTAATTTCAATTTATTTTTTGCTTTAGATGAGGATGGTCATTTAAACCTCCTCCTATATTTTTGTAATAACTATTTTTAGTCTTTAGTTAGTAGTATTTAAACCCCTCTCATGCATTTAGAGAGGGGTCTAGAAATTTATCAAAAACAGTTCTTCAGAACATGCACTTTTGCCCCCCCTGAGGAGGTTTTGATAAATGAATGGAACGAGATTTATTTATATCTATGTTTAATGTCTGCTACTGAAATGTGCTTCTGTACTCTTAGTAGATATTGAATTATGAGAAGATAAATCTATATCGCTAAAGCTCATGAGTAGGACTTATTATCAATGGTACTTTTATCTCTTAATGATTTCTGCTTATGCGTCAAGTGATATGTTATTTTCAGTTGTTTATATATGAAGGCCTGAATGTTCAGTTATCATTTGGCACTTTTGTACGGTGGTAACTATTCTTTTTATGTTGAGTGTATGAATAACTTATTATGCGATATGCTTATCACAATTGTTTTGGCTAATTTATTATACGAAACAATTTACTTTTAATGGATTCTTTTCTCGTAGCAATTGAATAATCTTTATTACCGATTGTTGTTAGAAACTATTTTAGATCGCATAAGTGAAGAGTTAATCCCGGGATAGTTTTTAGAATTAGATGTTTCCGTTCATTAGAATAAAATTGCATGTGTTAGATTAGATTTAGATTAAAAGCATTCTCTTTAAAAACTTTTAGGAAGGAAAACATCATCCCTTAGCATCATCACAAACAAATTGGGAAACTGGTCCCATTACCCCCAGTCGGAGCCACTATCCCAAACGGAAAAGGAGCTACTTTCAAGGTCTGGACCAGGTGGTTATCCCCCTTGTTGTAGACCCGATTTTCGGGGCTTCAACATATTTGGCACTAGAAGGAGGGCCTGAACTGTGAATGGCTAGTAAATCTAAATCCAAAACCCATTCTAAGAGTAAATCGCCCTCAACATCTCCCCCGACTTCTCCATCACATTCTGAGTCTTTAAATCTTAAGCGAGAAGTTGAGAAAACAACAACCACTACCACAAACCCAAGCATTTCAGATAAATCTACTATCAAACCCCCGGAAGTTCAGTCTTTGATCTATAAACTTCAAGGATTTTCCATATCACTGCAGAAAACTGAATTATCTCAAGGTAGTGTGACTTCGCAATGTATTCCTTCTCATCCTCTTACCAGATTACAGAGTGAAAAGCTTGGTATTGAACCATCCGAATTACCTATGCCTAAAAGGAAAAGAGCAAGGAAGACACCTCAAGGGTCTGATAGTGGGACTCTTTCATCATCATCATCCATTCCATCTTCTCCATTGCAAATTCAACCATCCACTCCTCCACTTCATGTCGTTGTTCAACAAATTATTGGAACTTCGACATCTTCGTCCCCACCATAAGGAACTTCATCTGCGCTTTCCTTTGTTAGTAGTTCAACGATGGCTCACAATGCATGGAACAATCCAGGGGCAGTCACAATGCCTACGCCCTTGAGTCAATTACCGGCCCATCCTGAGAAATGGTTGCCAAAGTTTAATCCTGAAGCAGGCATGCTAGCAGAAGAACACATAAATAACTTTATGTTATCAATAAATTTAAATGGAGTTACAAATGAAGACACTGTTGTTAGACTTTTTCCATATACTTTACAAGGAGCGGTTGGGTCCTGGTATTTTTCATTACCATCAGGATCCATTACTAGTTGGGACATTTTCCAAGAGAAATTCTTGACAAAGTTTGGTGATGATAGGTCTACGGCAACATTGATCAATGATCTATCAAATCTTAAGACTGAATCAAGAGAACCTATCAAATATTTCAACTCGCATTTCAACAAACTCTTGAATAAAATCCCTACCGCTTCCAAGCCTAGCGAAGAAGTTTGAAGTGAATGGTACATATCTGCTCTACCATCAAATATAGCAATCTTTGTTGATAGGGCCGCCAAGCCAACATTGGCTGAAAACATGAAGGAAGCGATAGCGGTAGAAAATTGTATCTTAGCTTTAGAAAAGAAAAATGCTATTGATGAAAGAAAATCTAAGAAGGTTGCCTTTAAAGATGATCTTAAGAAAAAACAATTAAAGGACCCATTTGATTTGGAAGGATTATAGGAGGTTTTAAAAACCATGTCTAATGAAATGGTTGACATTAAAAGGAAAGTAGCAGAGACTTCTTCTAAGAAACCCTACAAGCCTTATAGGAAAAACCCTTCAACTGATCCAAAGCCTCCCAATGCTATAACAAATGTAGAATCTGAAGGAGAAGAAGAAGAAGTTTCCAATGAAGAACCTATTGATGAAGATGAAGTTGTAGAACTACAGGGAATGTGGGACTTCATTCTTCCAGACGAAGAGGATCAAGAGGCATCACCAGTTATTACCAGAAGTAGAAATCAACTCTATCCTCCACAACCCAGTTCTAAATAGAAGAATGCAAGCTCAGTTTCCAAGGATAAAGTCGCAAGTAAAAAATCATCACCAAAAGCGACTCAAACAAGCTCAGTCCAATCTGAGTCATCAACTCCATCTAAAACATTGATCGTTTCCGATGAGATGGAGTATAATATTGTTGAAGACATGAAGAAGACTAGGGCCAACATTACTTTTCATGAACTGAGAAAATTAAAGCATCAACAGAAACTGCTTTTGAAAGAGCTGCATGCAGTACCCACTGCACCTCTTCTTGTCGTTGTAATCTCACAAGCTTCTCATGAAATGGGAAGACCTCCAACTAGTATGGCAAATAAAGTTGACCCAAATGATATTGCTTTAACTGGAGGTAGGTCGAAATCCCGTACTCCTCCATTCCTCCTTACTTACGAAATTTTCAATAAAAATTTGCATAATTGTTTGGTAGATTCAGGTGCTTCATCTAATATTTTTCCTAAAACAATTTGTGAAAAAGTTAAACGCCCAACCTCAAAAATTGTAGTACGCATAGTTCAGCTGGACCGGTCGCAAGTTGAAGTAATCGGTGAACTAAATCAAGTGACCATAAGGCTCTCATCGAATCCAAAGGTATGTCAAGTCATTGATATTTTAGTTGCAGACATTCCTGAATTTTATGGTTTAATTCTTAGCAGGGATTGGTCTGAAAAGATTCATGGATACTTTGCAACTAACTAGTCACATATGTGGCTCCCTCACAATGGTAAACCAAATCAAATAAAGGTTGAGCGAGAAAGGCACCAAAAATACATAGTGACGGAACTGGAAGGAGAAAATGAACCTATAGCGTACAACAACAATATAATTGGGAACTATTGTGTTGACTCTTTCTGGGGAAATTTTAATGCTCATATTTCGCCTTATTTAGAACATTCTATTTTGTCTCAAGTAGAAAACTTTTCTCAAACAGACAGTTCTAAATGCGTTAATTTTGTAGATAGTCCTATAAATAACTCAAAGTCTTGGAAATTATTTTTTTACGGTTCTAATTCTAATGATGGAGCAGGGGCAGGATGTGTATTAATTAGTACAGAAGGGAATAAAACCATGCTAACCTGTAGACTCGAGTTCGATTGCACAAACAATGCTGCAAAATATGAAGCTTTAGTGCAAGGGTTGTACAAAGCAATCGGACTGGACATCAAGTATCTACAAGTCTTTGGAGATTCTGAGATTGTTATTAAACAAGTACGAAATACTATACATTGTCTATCAGGTCATTTAAAGCATTATCAATCTTTAGTACAAGATCTGACTGCACATTTTATAGCATTCAATATTTCATCCATTCCTAGACTCCAAAATGCTAGTGCTGACCTCCTGGCTAATGTAGCTTCCAAGCTCATTCCCTCAGAAGACTATAGCCCAGATAGATTCTCAATCGAATTGATCTTTAGGCCCTCCATCCCTGATAATGTTACCAACTGGAGAATTTTTAACGATGACCCTGATATTGTAAGTTTCCTGACTTCAGAAGGATCTTACAGTAATCAGATAATTGACGAGGACCAACATGACAAGCAGTTACAACAAGAGAGCACCAATAATGCCATACCAAAATATGTAGTCAAGTTAGAAGACCTATACAATTTAAAAGACAGATTCAAAAGGTCTACCAATTCAAAACTTCAAAGTTCAACTCTGAACTATGAATTAGTAAATCTAGGAACGGATAATAAGACGCAGGATATCAACTTAGGTCTTGGTCTAGCCCCAGAAGAAAAATTAGCCTTTGTTCGACTCCTGAAGCAGTATAAAAATGTCTTTGCCTGGAATTACGATGACCTTAAGACTTATGACACTTCAATCATTTAGCATACTATCCCGATGATAGCTGATGAAAGACCAGTCCAGCAAAAGCTGAGGAAGATCCATCCTAATCTGGAAAGTCAGATTAAGTCTGAGCTCAATAAATTGTTGAAAGCCAAAATTATTTTTCCTGTTCGACATTCTAGATGGGTTTCCAATCTGGTTCCAGTCAGAAAGAAAAACGGAGACATTCGAATTTGTATTGACTTTCGAAATCTTAACAAAGCCTGCCAAAAGGATAATTTTCCCTTGCCTCCTATGGAACAAATATTACAAGCAGTTGCGGGATCAGAATTGATGTCCTTTTTAGATGGTTTCTCCGGCTACAACCAAGTCTTAGTCCATCCGGATGATCAGCTAAAAACCACATTCAGAACCAAATGGGGTACATATGCATATCAAAAGATGCCTTTTGGGCTGATTAACGCTGGCGCCACATTTCAAAGGGCCATGGATATTGCATTTAAGGGATTAGTAAACAAATCAGTGGTGATTTACTTGGATGACATAACAGTATATTCTAAAAAATGTAGTAATCACCTCAGAGACTTAAAGTAGATCTTTCAACGTTGTCAAAGGTATGGGATTTCACTTAATCCAAAAAAGTCCTTTTTTGCATTAAGTGAAGGAAAACTTCTTGGATTTATAGTGTCTAAATCTGGAATCCATATTGATCCAGATAGGATTAAGGAAATTTCTGAAATATCCTTACCACATAATAAGAAAGCAATGCAATCCTTCCTTGGTCAAATTAATTTTGTTAAAAGATTTGTCCTAGACTTCTCAAGAATTGTGTCACCATTACAAGCAATGATCAAGAAAAATTCACTCTTTAAATGGGGTCAATCAGAATATGAGGCGGCCAATCTGATTAAGCAAGCGATTGTTAATGCCCCATCCTTGGCGACTCCAAATTTTTCCAATCCTTTCATTTTTTATACATTTGCCTCTGAGAATTCATATGTTGCAATACTCGCGCAAGCCAATCAAGACAAAGCGGAAACCCCAATTGCCTTCTTTAGTTCAAATTTGCAAGGGGCTGAATTAAATTATTCTGACGTTGAGAAACAAGATTATGCTATTTTCAAAGAAATCAAACACTTTAGACCCTTTTTCCTTAAGACCCATACAAAGATAATAGTGTTGTTTCTAGCAGTAAGAAATATCTTGGTATAGAAAGACGTGGGTGAAAAGAGAGCAAATTGGGTCACTGCCCTACAAGAATACGACGCTGAGATCAAGCCAACAAATGTTGTAAAAGGTCAAGGCTTTTGCAGAATGTTGGCTGGAGAATTGCTTATATCATAAATACCATCTCCCAATCAAGAGGTACAAATGTATGAGGTAAGCCTAAATGATATTGAATCGAGATATGCTGATATCATGTTTTATTTAAAAAACAGATATGCTCCATCAAATCTGAATCATACAAAGAAAAGAGCCGTAAGATTGAAAGCTAAGCAATATCAACTTGTAAACGATGTACTTTTTAGGATGAATTATGATTATGTTCTTCTTCAATGTCTTGAGAAATATGAAGCTGAAAAAGTGTTGCAGGAACTCCATGATGGACCAGCAGGTGGACATTATGCAGGAGATGCAACAGCACACAAAATTTTGTGCGCAGGATAATATTGGCCTGCTTTATTTAAAGATGGACATAGCTATGTAAGGAAATTTCAAGTTTGTCAAACTGTTGTTGGAAGACAGAAGAAACCATCATTGCCATTGCAGCCAGTTAATATAGACCAACCATTTGAGCAATGGGGATTGGATATAATAGGTGAGATCGTTCCTCACTCTTCTAAACAGCATAGGCACATCCTTACAGCTACAGATTGTTTTACTAAATGGGTAGAAGCAGTTCCTCTCAAGACAACTAATGCTGAACATATCATTGATTTCATAGATAAGTTCATTATCACCAGGTTTGGCTTACCTTCTGCTTTAATGTTTGATAATGCATCATATTTTTCTGGCAATGCTATGACTGAATTTGCACTTAAAAGAGGTTTTAAACTTAAGTATTCTGCCAATTATTACCCACAAGGGAATGGGTTGGCTAAATCAACAAATAAAAACCTAATCAGAATCATTAAGTGAGCTATTTATCAGAATCATAGAAATTGGCACAAATCTTTGATGTATGCTCTTTGGGCAGATTAAATCACTCAAAAGACTTCCATTGGCACTTTTCCCTTTAATTTAGTTTATGGGAAAGAAGTAGTTCTCCCAACTCATCTAGCAATTCCTTCTTTAGCCTTAGTTCAATTTATTGAAGAAAAACCTTCTTCATCTTTGCAACTAAGACAATTGCAGATCCTTAAGCTAGAAGAACAACGAGAACAGGCCAAAATTATCCATTCACATCATCAAGCAATAGTAAAGACTTCTTTCGATTCAAACATGGTATCTAGGAAGGATTTTCAAATTGGAGATTTAGTATTGAAATGGGATAAGGCTCACGAAGAAAAAGGCAAACATTCTAAATTCCAACGGATGTGGCTTGGACCATTCCAAATTGTTGAAATCATAGGTCCATCGACTTTCATGTTGCAAGATTTAGCAGGGAAAAGAGAATCTTTACTTGTTAATTGATAATAAAACAGGTTGTAAATGGTTACTTTTGGATTTCACGAAAAAGATTAGTGCCTCTTGTAAATTTTGTTTTTTCACTTATATAAATGGAACTGATTTGGAAAAATTAATCATTATTATTAAAAAATATAGTCAAGTGCTACAAGCCTGAAAATTTTACTAGTTTCAACCTCACAAATTTTGATTAAAAACAACCTTTCGTGGGAATTTGTGTTATATAAAAAGCATCAATAACAAAACAAAGGTTCTCTGTAGAAAAGTTGTCTTCAAAAAATCTATAATTGTCATCCAAGAGCTATTCTTAAGGAACCAATGACTTCCTCCCCACTTAGGGAATTACAAGTTTCAAAGGGTAATCCACCTATGCACTATAAACTTAAAGAATAAGAGGTCTCATCAAGAGCCGGATTATCATGATCATAAAGATTATAACTAGCTGACATTGCCAAGTTGCATACCAAAACAAGGCAGTGACTCAAGATTGTTGCAATCAAAATACAAGGGGTCTCATCACGAGCCAGCTTATTCAGTAAAGTTATAAATCAAGTGAATGCCACTATCAAAATTTGGCCACCAAACCAAAACATTGTTCTTTAAGAATTAAAAGAAAATGAAAGCAATAAGTGTGAATGTGGATTTATCTTTGAAAATTGTATACTCCTTGAAGTAGGATACTGGATCATTGTTGGGTAACAGGTAACCCTGTCGAGGCTATAAACGCCTACTGGCAGCAGAGGCTCTACCTACGACAAATGAGCATACTTAAAACTGATCTACAGATATGTCTTTGTTTTTATCCTTATAAACCAAGTAGTGACTGAAGTAAATGCAATGACTAGCTTTGGGGATAAAATAATCATAATTAGCACGGAAGAAACAAAGTATTGCTACTGGCAAAGAGCATTACGTACTTTATATTTCTTTAATAAAGTTTGATTTTCCAGAAAAATTTTCTGTTTTGGAAGTTTTAGAAAATTCAAAAGATAATCAGAGATAATTGGTTCTTTCTAGTGAATCGCCAATTGTTGTGGCCAGCAACAACCCCCCTTTTTATTTAGTATTAGTAATAACACTAAATAAATGGGGACCCTTCTAAAATAAAAAACTAGCACTTAGAATTCCCTTTTAATAAAACACACTATCATAAACTTAGGAAAAACATCTGCAAACGCAAAATCTTAAGTATTATGAAAAGTTTCAAATAAAAATGTTCTCTTAATGATGAACGTCGCATCGCAAAAAGGTAGCGGCGGGCATCATATATAAAGAAACTGTCAGAATTGTGAAAACGTGATGATACGAGATCATGAGCCACACGGGTTCATCACATATCGCAGATCCCATATATTGCAGCGCCACCTAAGACAAAACGTCCCGATATTGCGAAATGCGATAAAGTATCTCGCAAATTGCATCTCGCAGTTGCATAATGAAGCAAATGATTGTTAACGAGAAGGATTAGTGATAATGCAATCTACGTTATTGCGAAGCAAATCGCAAAATCGCTTAATCGCAGATCAAAAGGGCTCACAGTTCGATGAAATATTTCTCGTCATCCAATACCGAGTTATGGGCATTAATGTCAACTTAGTGGTTTATTGATGGTTATTTATGAGAAATGATTTAGATCTGAGTGAAAGGGTTATTTCACGTAAGGTGATATATTTGATGTGATTTCGAAATTAAAGAGCTTTCTCATCACCTTATTATTTACCATCATTTGTTATCTTTCTTATTGTGTCTTAGTTCTCTACTTGTGAACTTGTAGGAGCGGTACGTAGAACAATACACAGAGCAATGCGCAGAACGTGATGGGGAAGAAAGGAAAAGCTCTGGTATCTAAAAAAACAGAGATGACTCCATTATTCACGGACACCACCTGTACCAGAGAAGCAGGGATATCTACTTGGGAAGGCATGTATAGTTTGCTGGAGGAAGAAAACCCGAGAGTCATGGAAGTTACAACTACGGCAGATGAACGTGGGTCATCCGAAGCATCACTTACAGAGCTTGCATGCTCATTCCTGCACCGTATCGCAGCAAGGCCAAAAATACTTCCCTATACAGATATGGTCAAATGGGTGATAGACGATGCTGAGATAATGGACAGGCAATTCAAGTCACGGAACCAGGAGGTTATAGGATCATTTACTCCATATAATTTAAGACACGTGTATCATTTGCCAGAGCCGCAGGCTAGCTATAACAAAAATTTTGTGGAGAAATTCGCCAAGGAGAACAAAGATTTGGCGGAATGCACCGAAAGCTAGTCAGCGAAGGAAGAGTCATTAAAGAAGGACAAAAATGGTATGTACAGCACTGGTTCCCTCTCTTCTCCGTATTATTTCACTGCTGCAATTTTATGTAGGCTATTCGGAAAACCTGATATCAATAAGTTTTCATCCAAGTGGCTACCCCTACTGGATGTGGCCACCAACACCACTATAATGGACTAGGCCCAAATATTGTATGATAACTTAACCTCTGCTATTTGGAATTATCGGACTAAAAGGAGTCCTTCTCAGAGGATTTATCCTCCCTTTTTTCTAGCTGCCTATGTCATGGATGCTATCTGTTTTGTTTCTAAATTTCCTCTGATGGGTTGGAAATGGACAGTACAAAATCCCTTACCCATTCAAGTCTACCATAAGGAACTGTGGGATTCTAATTTCACCCCATATTTTTATAAAATCTGCCATGGAGTTATGCTACCCATTCACAAGATGTTGTATAATACAGATGCCCCAAGATTTTCTCCTGAAGCCGAAATTGATATTCTCCCTGTGGGAAGATGGTTTGGAGAAGAATTTTTCACTTATATCAGAGTATTCGGAAGCATTGCCTCTCCTCATGTACTTCCCTTGTACGTTCCTGACAAATTGATGGCCCGGGAAATAGCCTACCAAACCTGTGGGGTTGGAGGAATGAGCAGAGAACTTAAGGACAAGAAAAAGGAAATCTGGTTGCAATTCCTTGTGGTCTATGGGGCTTTTGCATTGTTTGATCTAGGTCATGCTTTCAAGGAAGTAGACAACATGTTTCGTCTACGATTGCCTAAGTTCCCAAGGAGACAGTTTGATCCCTTTGATGTGATAAAGAATTTTACCACAGCAATTAAAATAAAGGTGTTCACTAAGGAAGATGATCTCTTCGACGACATTTTCCAGCAGAAGAGCACACTTCGAGACATCTTACACATGGCCCAAATCCAGTTTTTCCCAGCAGAATTCCAAGATTTTAAACTCTACAGAGAACGAAGATTGGCAAATGTCCCCTTGGACAAATTGCGCATAGAACCAATAAGGGAACCCACTCCCAGCATTAGTATGAGTGGAAGCTTGGGGCAAGACAAGTCTAAATCTAAGTCTGAAAGAGAATCGCCAGAAAGGTCTAAACGGTCATAGAGCGATCACAATAAGAGTGAATGATCAGTCGGGGATACTGCCCAATCTAAGGAGAATCCTGAACAGCAAGAGTTGTCGCCAAAACAGGTGAGAATTCTTGCTCCCCTCGCCCAGCCAACAAAGCCATTAAGAACAGAGCTGGAGAAAGAATGGGAAAACTTTAATGAATTGATCAACATGGAGGAGCAAAATGTATAGACACCAAAGAATCCAGCACAGACAATCACAGAAATGGTGATTGAAACAGTTTTCAATGCTCCAGAAACTGAGCACATTCCCATAGCTCCATCATCTGAAATTATACTAAAGATAGAGGAAATCCCTCCTCTAGATGTGTTTTACAGTCCATAGCACAAAGTTGTGGTCAGGAGATAGAGAAAGAAGCGAAATGTAGACAGCTTGCTCTCACCTGAAGCAGAGCCACTGGATGTCCTTTGGCAAGACCCTACCACTGATCCGACAGAGAACCTGACTAGATTATCCCAAATCGCAAGAGTTTAGGCTTCTGCTACTATTGACAAAGCATCCGAAGTTCAACTATTGCTTAAAGATAAAGAGGATAAAATCATATTTTTGCAGCAACAGTTACAGCAAGCCAGTGTTAGCCAGGAAGCAGAAGAAAAATTGGTAAAGTTATAACAGGATTTCCAGCAAATGCAGCTGGGTTATCAAAGCAATTTGGCCGAAAAAAAACAACAATTATAGGCCACATTAGAAATGCACAAAGATGATCTTAAAGTCGCAGAATTTGTCACAGAAGCCCTTGCCCTAAATGATCAACTCTTGCAACAGCAGGAAACGCTTTGCCAAATAATATCGCAATGGAACTCTCACTGCAAAATAAGTGACAATATCACAAGTCAAGTTGTAGATTTGTGACTTGATTATGATTTAATTTATAAGAAAGTTTCTAACTATTTGGATTGGCAGGAATCAGAGGAAGGCAAGAAAGCAGGGTTGCCCAAGATCAATGAATCCCACAAAGAAATGTTGTTTAATAAATGGGATGCACAGATCAAAAAAACAGAATAGGCAGCGGAAGAAGCAGCGACAGCAACAAGCAATGTCATTGACTGTGTCAATGAAAATCTGCACAGAGCCAACCTGATATTAGAGACCGCTCCAGGATTTCTTTCAAAAATGCAACAACTGCAAACAAGTTGGAGACAGAAAGCTGAAGAAAAGGCAGAGTCAATCAAAAAGTTAACTAAGTTAAATTGGGACACTTACTGGCAATATTTGGTGAAACCACACAGTCAGTGTATGACTCTGAAGTGCCTTACAAATTCTGCCGAGAAGATAGCACTAGCGCTTGCTGATTCTGTTTTCATAGGACAATTAAAATTGGAGGTCGGCCAACCGACACTCCTAAAGCCAATGCTGGATGCTTGCGACTTAAGAGAACAGATGCATAGTTGATCTTTAGATACAGTTTCAGTTTAATTTCAATTTATTTTTGCTTTAGATGAGGATGGTCATTTAAACCTCCTCCTATATTTTTGTAATAACTATTTTTAGTCTTTAGTTAGTAGTATTTAAACCCCTCTCATGCATTTAGAGAGGGGTCTAGAAATTTATCAAAAACAGTTCTTCAGAACATGCACTTTTGCCCCCCTGAGGAGCTTTTGATAAATGAATGGAACGAGATTTATTTATATTTGTGTTCAATGTCTGCTACTGAAATGTACTTTTCTACTCTTAGTAGATACTGAATTATGAGAAGATAAATCTATATCACTGAAGCTCATGAGTAGGACTTATTATCAATGGTACTTTTATCTCTTAATGATTTATGCTTATGCACCAAGTGATATGTTATTTTCAGTTGTTTATATATGAAGGCCTGAATGTTAAGTTATCATTTTGCACTTTTGTACGGTGGTAACTATTCTTTTTATGCTGAGTGTATGAATAACTTATTATGCGATATGCTTATCACAATTGTTTCGGCTAATTTGTTATATGAAACAATTTACTTTTAATGGATTCTTTTCTCGCAGCAATTGAATAATCTTTATTACCAATTACTATTAGAAACTATTTTAGATTGCATAAGTGAAGAGTTAATCCCGGGATAGTTTTTAGAATTAGATGTTTTCGTTCATTAGAATAAAATTGCATGTGTTAGATTAGATTTAGATTAAAAGCATTCTCTTTAGAAACTTTTAGGAAGGAGAACATCATCCCTTAGCATCATCACAAACAAATTGGGAAACTGGTCCCATTACCCCCAGTCGGAGCCACTATCCCAAACGGAAAAGGATCTGCTTTCAAGTTCCAAACCGGGTGGTTATCCCCCTTGTTGTAGACCCGATTTTCTGGGCTTCAACAGGTCTCAAAGATCTTCCTTCTTTTCCACATGCATTGGCTTCCAAATTGGGATGGCTTCTCCCAAAGTCTAGAAGTCTGTGGACAAAAGTGGTCATCATAAATACATCTAGCCCCAAAATCTCATGGATTGGGTTTGCCTTCCATCTTGGAAAAAACAGGGCATATCTGTCATCTGGAGGGTCGTATTACAAACACTCCCTACCATCAGGAATTGTCTCACCTGTTGAATTAACAATGGAACAACAGTCTGCATTGGGATTGATCCATGGACAGGCTGTGGTAACCTCTATCGACTCCCTCCTGAACTTACTGCATCCTAAATAGCATGGATATTATCTCAATTGCACGTATTGCGGATCAGGAGAACTCTACTATTTTCCTACAAGCTTGGAAATCTGCAGCTACACTAGGCATTCCAGAATAGTGGATTCAGGATTGGGGGATCTATAAAAATGTGTTATTTGAATCACATGTCTGAATATCTAATGGTAACGATAATCTCATATGGCCCCCTGCAGCTCATGGAGTCTACTCTCCTAAAGTTGGATATCCAATTATACATGTTGCGCACAAGCCCCCTGTTATTGAGGGGTGGTGGAAAGCACTCTGGAGACACAAGGAACCACCACAAACTCGACTTTTTATGTGGAACATCATAATGAATAAAATTCCTAAAGGCATCAACCTGATGAAAAGATCACACTTCGGACCGACTTGGTGTATCATTTGTCAACAGGATGAAGAATCGAATGATCATCTCTTCCTATTCTTCTCAACTACTCGACACATCAGGGAGCAAGTCCTCTCCTCCCTAGACATACCACAGCATTGGGATGGTCGCAACATCAAGGAGGCCTGGAACAGTTGGTGGACAGCTTCCCCCAACATGAAGAATCGTAACCTCCCACTAATTATATGCTGGCATATTTGGTTAAGTCGGAACAACATCATCTTTAACAATCTGCATATTTGGTGGCCTTTGGTAATCACTAGGATCTACAACAATTTCAATGAAATACCCGAGGATGAATAGTCCACTCCTGCTTGCACTATAACTCCCGAAGCTATAAACCATGACCATCCATGGGCTTACTTCAACGGTTCTGCTCAAGACCAGGGGTGTGGGGGGGGTATCCTGCTCCATCTATCTGACAGTCACTCCTTCTGAATCTGCATGGGGCTGGGTGCTGGCACAAACAATTTTGTTGAGCTCATCTTGCTTCGTCACTTATTATACTTTGCATTGGCACATAACTGTAGACACATTCAGATCTTTGGGGACTCTAAGATTGTCATTAATTGGTTCAATTGCACATCTGCTTGTCATGTACATTCTCTCAGGAACATTTTGGATGATGCATTGCATTTAAAATCACAATTTGAACAGATTACATGTCTCCACATTTACAGGGAGCGCAACCAGGTTATGGATCAGCTTTCAAAGGAGGCAGTGAATCAACCTAGGGGTCAATGGTTGATCCAAGAACAAAGGGAGGAAGAGATCTTCTAGTTTTATCACAGGCCATATATAGACCAGATACAACAAAGGGTTGAAAGCCCTAATTACATAGTTTCTATGATCCTAACATACAACAGAATTTTTTGCAAAGCAATATTTTGAATTTTTGTATAAATATTTACTGAACCTGAAGGTATACCCTTAGTGGGTACTTATGTACAGACCTATATATTTTGATGGCTATGGCCATGCATACAGCATATGCCACCAACATTTACAACATGTAATTTTCCATTTATAATAGAAAATTATGATTTTTCCCAGGGAAAAAAATCAATATCATATAAGTAATATTCAAACTATTAAAAAAAAAACTTTATAAATATTAAAAATATAAACTACCCAATAAAATTTTTTATTTTATTATTCTATCACATAATTTTTTATTTATAATAATTATATCAATTAAAAAAAAATTATATATGATATAAAAAATGAATTCTTTATGCATTAAGGAAAGTTATTTTTCAATACATTTTGTGTATGTCGTTTAAATGGTTGTTTTCGCAACATTCGAAGCATATATAAAAACCATTATAACCCTAAATTTATAAAAAAGAAATGTGATGACTCTAATAATATCATTGAAGAGGGGTATGTTGATATAAGTTTTTAGATATAGGTTGTGGATTAGTTTATTAAAATATTTATAAAAAAAACAAGTAATCGTTAAAATATATTTATTAAAAATAATTGACCACCATTTAAAATAAAATAAGATATATTTTTTTCATAAATAAAAAATTAACCACAATTTAAAATAAAAATAAAATATATTTATTAAAAATTTTAAAATAAATTAATATATTTAAAAATTTGAATACAATAGAATAGAAAAAAAAAAAAAAAAAAAAACATTTATTAAACATATTTTAACCATGATTTAAATTTAAAATGAATTAAAAGTAATTAGTAAAATATAAATAATAAGGATTATTAATCTATATAATCAATTTGACGCGCCGGCTCTTTCTCTGCAACTGCCGACTGCACCAGCGCGCCCCTGGCCTCTGCGCCCTTCCGTCCGCCCAACCTCAGTCAATGGAGGCCAGCGGGGACCCTGATCCCCCTCCTTCGCCGCCCCCGGAGGTGTTAGCTTTCAGATCAATGGTAGCTGCTGGACCAAAGCGCCCTCCCTCAGCTTCTCAACAGAAATTCGTTAAGAAACTGGACACGATTCCATCGGTAGCCCTACCAGAAGAAGAAACCTGTAAAGCAGCTTTGAACCTTGCGGAGAGAGGCCTCATAGGTCAGTTCACGGGCCTCTGGCCATCTCCCAAGTCGGTTGATGAATGGACCCAAAGGAACTGGAAGCCCCTGATCAAAGAGGGAGTCAAAAGTTATTTTGTAGGTAAGGGTTTCTTTGTGTTTGTCTTCGAAAACCCAGATGACAGAGGCTTAATCTTTAGAAATGGACCGTATTTCATGGGACCCCAGGGTCTTTATCTGAACAAATGGTTTCCTGATTTCGATCCCACCGAGGACATCCCCTCTGTTGTCCCGGTCTGGGTTAGGCTCCCCCATTTGCCACTTCACTGCTGGAACCAAAAATCCCTTCAGATCATAGGTAATGCATTGGGAAAATACATAGATCAAGCTGCGAGAAAAGACCAGTATTCATGCGCCCGTATCTGCGTAGAAGTGGACCTAGAAGAGGGGTTACCAGAAGCTATCAAACTCACTGTAGCTGGCTGGACGCATGTCCAGGAGTTGGACTACGAACAGCTACCCTTTAAATGCAGACATTGCCACGGTCATGGACACTTTGCAAAGAACTGTAAAAAGAAAGCAGAGGAGCAAGTAGACAAACAGAACGGGGAACAATGGACTCTAGTCCAGAAGAATGCAACCTCAAAAAAAGGCACAGGCAAAGGCAACATGGACGGAGGCCCCAGCAGCGCCAAAGCCAACCAGGAAACGGAAGTAATTCCAAAAGGGACAGAAAGTGCTCAGAACAATCAAGTAACCCTATCCCAGGAGAATGTAGAACAGGTGGACACTCCACCCTCAAACAAAGAGGAAGGGGAAGCAATTCAGACCGAGGCCATCCAAGGCAGTCCCTCCAATCCCTCATATGCAGAAATAGCAAGGAAAAAACCAGTTGAAAGCTCTGGTTCCTCGGAGGATGAAACCTACGAGTGACAAACGAAAAAAGCAGGAAGGAAATCCCGCAAAGAAAAGAGGGAGGAGGAGGCAGAAAGACTCAAAATACAAGGAAGTCAAGCTACAATAGAAATGTCTATTGGGCGAAATATCAGACCAAGGCCTTCCAAGGGAGGCCTCAATACTCCCTCAAGTAAATAATGAATCTCGTCTCTTGGAACTGTAGAGGACTGGGGAACCCCTCCAAAATAGAAGCAGTCAAGGATCTTATGAAAGCAGAACCCTCAGATATCCTCATGCTCCAAGAGACCAAAATAGAAGGCCAAGCCCTTCTAGAGATCAGCAGTTCAAAGTGGAATAAAAGAACAGGCAAAGCTGTCAGCTCAAGGGGAACTTCTGGAGGGCTGGCAACTCTCTGGAACGAAGACCTTTTTCATCTGAAAAATCATCAGGAAACACAGCACTGGATCTTTACGGAATTGATGCACAAAGCAAGTAAGTTGTCTATTTCCCTTTTCAATCTTTATGTCCCAGTTTCTTACTATGAAAAGCGAGAATGCTGGAACTCCCTCTCCGCCTTTTTAGAGCAGTCATCCCCAGCAATATCATCATAGCAGGGGATCTCAACATCATTATGAAAGCAAAAGAGAAGAGGGGGGTCAAGCAATAGAGACCCCATGCTAGACGAGGTGGAGGAGCTCTTTCAGCGCTGGGATCTTTTGGACTTCAATCCTGTCCGCGACATTTACACTTGGTCCAATAACAGAGTGGGAACAGATCACATCTCAGCACGTTTAGACCGATTCATGGTACAAAGCTCCATAATGATGAACAAAAAGATAATCATCACTAAAATTCTGCCTAAACTTGCTTCTGATCATAAGCCTATTCAGCTCCTCTTGGAAGATGAAGAAGACCTGGGACCTATTCCGTTTCGGTTCAGCCCTCTATGGATCGAGAGGGAAGGTTTTATAGAGACAGTGAAGGCAGCTTGGGCCAAAACTTTCATGGGATCCCCAAGCTATGTCTGGGAGCAAAAGTTGAAAGCCACAAAACAGGCTCTGAAGAACTGGATAAAGAGACCAGCCCCCTCTCCTACCGAGCAAAGAAAGGAGTCAGTCCATTCATTGCAGACTCTGCAAATAGAGATGGAAAGCAAAGATATCACAGCAGAGTTGCTGGAAAAAGAAATAAAAGCCCAACGATCCACACACCAATCTTTCAGAAAGGAAGAAGAATACTGGAGACTCAAATCCAGAAGTTTGTGGCTGAAGGCTGGAGACCGAAACACCTCCTTCTTCCACCAACAATATAGAGCGAGATTGTCAAGGAACCACATAGCAGAAATCAAAACAGCTGAGGGCAATGTTTGCAAAGGATTTAACCAAGTCAAAGCTGCCGCCGAAACCCACTTTAGGAATCTTTACAGAGAAGGAACTCACAGCAACAATGAGGAAGCCGCTGACTTCATCGCTAACATCCCTTCTCTCATCAGCCCTGAAGAAAACGCAACTCTCTGCAGGCCAATCACCGAGGAGGAAATCATAAACGTTATCTGGTCCATGGACGCAGACAAGGCTCCCGGGCCTGATGGATTTACAATCCATTTCTACAAAGCTTGTTGGCATCTTATCAAAGCTGATCTCCACAAAATGATAGGTTGGTTCATGAAAAAAGCCAAGATAGGTGGAGGAACCAACTCCACTTACCTCGCTTTAATCCCCAAAGACACCAATCTGGAGACATTCGCAAGATTCAGGCCCATTTCGTTGTGTAACGCTTCATATAAAATTCTGGCTAAACTGTTAGCAAACCGGATCAAGCCCCTGTTAAAAAGACTGATCTCCTCTCCTCAAGGTGGTTTCGTGGAAGGCAGGCATATTCTGGATAATGTAATCCAAGTTCAGGAGACCATACACTCAAGCAAGCAGCGGAATGAAAAAGGTATGTTGATTAAATTAGACATGGCAAATGCCTTCGATAGAGTGATCGCTCTTTCCTCAGCAATGTCCTTCTCTCCTTTGGCTTTTTGACCCAATTCGTTAATCTTATTAAAGCTTGCATCGACAAACCATGGATTGCCCCTTTAGTCAACGGCCGCCCCACAAATTTCTTCCAAGCCTAGAGAGGTATCAGGCAGGGATGCCCTCTCTCCCCATTCCTGTACATCATAATGGCAGATTCCCTCAGTCGTAAACTCACTGTTGAAAGATTAATGGCAACATTCCGGGTCTCAAACCTTCCCATGGAGCTGAAGCCCTAAACCACGCACTTTTTGCTGATGATTCCCTTCTCCTTGGCGGAGCCTCCATCAGAATTGCCAAAGCCATTGACACAGTACTCAGAAGTTATTGCAGAGCCTCTGGGGCATTAATCAATGAGAGCAAAAGCGAAGTTTTCAGCTGGAATATAGATCAGAGGGAACTCACTGGCATAACCACTCTCCTCGGATTCAAAGGTCAAGCAACATGGGATAGATTCAAGTACCTGGGCCTTCCCATCATATCAGGAGCCAATAAAAGATCGCTTTGGAGCGAAATAATCTCGAAAATTAAAACAAAAATTGCAGCGTGGGGAGGCTATTGGCTGACGAAGGGAGGCAAAGTAATTTTAATAAAAGCCATGCTGTCGGCGCTACCAATCTTCCAGGCAGCGTTTCTCCTAGCACCAAGAAATGTGTCGGAGCAAATCTCCAAACTGCTCAGAGACTTCTTGTGGCAGGGAGGTAAGGGTAACGAAAACAAAATACATCTGGTGAACTGGGACGTGGTGAAAAAAACAATGGCAGAAGGAGGGCTGCAAATTAGAGACCCAGCTCTCGTCAATCTAGCACTGGGAGGAAAGATTTTGTGGAAGCTGATCCATGAGCCCTCTCATCTGGTTAGTGTCTTGCTGCGTACAAAGTACGGACCCAACAAATCCCTCAGCAACCTCCAGAACGCAAATACAGTAAACAGCACGCAGGTGTGGAAATTATGCTGCAGAAGCAGCAAGTTCTTCAACAAACAGGTCTACAGGATCCCTGGCAACGGCAAACGCACCCACCTGTGGCTCGACAGTATTATGGGGAAAGAACCTCTGAATAATAATGAGGACATAGCTGATCTCAGGGACTGGCTGAAGCAAGCAGGAGTCAACACCATATACGACCTTTCAATTTGGGATCAACGTGGAGATTGGGCAGGATGGGATTTTCATGGAGTCCCAGCCCGGTTATCCCATCAACAAACCCTGCTTGAAGATCTGCTGGAGGAAGCAGCCCCTGTCAACAGATCCATGAAAGATAGCTGGGGTTGGGGTCAGTCCGGAGTCTACACCACAGCTGCAGGTTACAGAGCATTGCAGGCCTCAAGAAACAGCAGACAAACACCGGCCTTTTGGAAGAATGTCTGGGACCCCCTAGCCTTACCAAAAGTGAATTTCTTCTTCTGGACTCTGGCCCATAATAAACTCCTAACTGGTGATAACCTGGAAAAAAGGAATATAGCAGGGCCGCACAGATGTGTGTTATGCAGCAACAATTTCGAAACAGCCCAGCACCTTTTCTTGGAGTGCAATTTTGCAAAAGAGGTATGGGGAATTATTTTACATGAATTTCAGATTATATTGCCTTCACAAATCTCTGTTGCAGATCTCTATGCCACATGGAGCCTACTCTATTCCCAGCGCATCCCTTCCAAATCATTTTGGAGCAAAATTTGGACAGCTCTCCCTAAATACGTTTGTTGGCAGCTTTGGCTGGCTCGAAATCAGCTGATTTTCAGAGAGATGAGGCACTCTCCGTTGCAAGTTGCTGCAAAAGCTAAATCCTTTCTCCTGGAAGCAGCCCAACAGCAGTATTTCAAAGATGACCCTTTGTTACTACCTGAAGAAAAAAGATGGCTAGGCCCGCTAGAGCCTTGCCCGCGCAAGCATCTCCTCTCTCCTCAAAAGGCAAATCAGGAATGGCGCATAAGAGACGAAGATGATAATTTTCAATCTTGGTGGCGGTCTCAAAACTTATCCACAATTTTCTTCGACGGAGCGTCTAAAGGTAATCCCGGCGCTGCTGGTGCTGGGGGGGTCATCTACTCTCTGGATGGGGCTTCAAAAGACTGTTTTAGCTGGGGATTAGGCCAGAAATCTAACAATCAAGCAGGGATTCTTGGGCTCCTCAAAGCTTGCCATATCGCAAGAGACAAAGGTACCAAAGACCTTCAAGTTTTCAAAGATTCAGAGATAATAATAAAAAACCTAAAGTTGGGAAAACTGTTTAGCAATGCCAACCTCAACAAAATACTGGATAGATTGAAGAGAGTTCTCCTTAACTTTGACATGTGCAAGTTTTATCATATTCTTAGAAAGTCAAATAGTGACGCTAATCAGATGGCAAACAAAGGCAGCTCTCTTATGAAAGGACTGCTAATTGTAAACAATGAAAGCTTTGTACAAATGCCCTGAAAATCTAGTAGATCATAATCAGCAACAGTTAGAACTCTGCAATGTAATAGGGGTCGCTCCGGCAAAGACCCAAGATCTTTTCAAATAAATAAAATCCATAACCGTTTCAGTTATATATATATATATATATATATATATATATATATATATATATAATAAGATGTTCATCACAATTTAAAATAGATTAAATTAAATTAATAATTTATTAAAATATATATATATATATATATATATATATATATATATATATATATATATATTAATAAAGTTCTTCTGACCACAAAATAAAATAAAGAAAAACCATTAATGTATTTATTAAAAATTTAATTTTTTATTAAAAAGTTTTGAAATAATTTTCAAAAATTAATAAAATAGGAAAGAAATTGAGAATGTGAAAAAACTAAATTGACTAGGACTCTAGATTCACTTAATAATGTAGATTTGACTTATGACTAATATTCAAATTAATTATTTATATTTAAAGAAGAAAAATAGGATTAGGCAAATTGATGATCATGATAATAATGTAGGGATAAAAATGAAGAGAGGAAAAATGAAAGGAAAGGAAAGGGAGGAAAAACCCAAAGAAAAAAAGGAACGTGGAGGTGGTTAAGCAAAGAAAAATATAAAATAAGGAGAGAGGAGAAGGCTTCACGAATGAGGCAGGTAGACTGGAAAGGAGTAGGGGCAAGGATTCTAGTTTGGTCAAAGATGATAAGGTGCTTGTTCTTGAAGGAATGTTTAGCTAGAGATTATTTTAAAGCATGGTTGTGGGCAGTATCTTCGATGTTCTCCTTTAACAAGGGTTTAAAGGACATACTAGTTTGGCCAATGTAGGAATTGCCACAGGAACATGGAATTTGGTAGACTCCAGGACTGAACATTGGATCAAGCTTATCCTTGGGTTACTAGAATATTTGTTTTAAGGTTTTGTTGGGTTTAAATAAATTTTTGATTTTTTTTCTTGGTAAGAACTTAGAGATGGTATAAGCGGTGCCTTTTATATAAGGAAGAGAAAGGAGAGACCTAGGAGGGGGAAGGGTTCTTTGGGGAGGTGGTGAGAGCAGGCATATTTAAAGGATTTATTTATTTGGGAATTAGATTAACCATTCTTAATGATGGATTTGGTTAGGTTAGTCTACCAAATTCCATGTTCTTGTGGCAAGTCCTACATTGGCCAAATGGTAGGTCCCTTAAAGTCTGGTTAAAGGAGAACATCACGGATTCATTGATTTGGGAATTAGATTAACCATTCTTAATGATGGATTTAGTTAGGTTAGTCTACCAAATTCCATGTTCTTGTGGCAAGTCCTACATTGGCCAAAATGGTAGGTCCCTTAAAGTCTGGTTAAAGGAGAACATCACTGATAGTGCCCACAATCGTGTTTTAAAGTCAACTTTGGTTGAATATTCCTTCAAGGCCAAGCACTTTATCAACTTTGACCAAACTAAAATCCTTGCCACTACCCCTTTCTAGTCTACCCACCTCATTCGTGAAGCCTTAGAGATCTAAAAGCACATAAATAAATTCAATAGGGAAGATGGGGACAAGCTCAATGACTCGTGGAAACCTCTTATCCACCAGCCCTCATTCGTGAAGCCTTAGAGATCGAAAAGCACCCAAATAAACTCAATAGAGAAGATGGGGACAAGCTTAATAACTCATGGAAACCTCTTATCCACCACCTCAGTCACTAACCTAACCATTCCCTTCCCTTCTATCCTCCCCCCATTTTCCTCTCTCCTTATTTTATATTTTTCTTTACTTAACCACCCCCCTTGTTCCTTCTTTTCTTTGGGTTTTTCCTTCCCTGCCTTTCTTTTCCCTTTTCCTCTCTTTCCTCATTTTCATCCCTACATTATTATCATGATCATCAATTTGTCTAATCCTAATTTTCTTCTTAAATCTAAATAATCAATTTAAATATTTGTCATAAGTCAAATTTAAATTATTAAATGAATGTGGAGTCCCTAGTCATTTTATTTTTTCACATTCCCAATTTCTTGTCCATTTTCTTATAGTCAAAACCTTTTAATAAAATTTTAGATTTTTAATAAATATATTAATTTCCTTTTCTTTATTGATAAATATATTAATTTCCTTGTCTTTATTTTATTTTGTGGTCAAAAACCTCCCCCCACACACACACATATATATGGGTCGAAATCTTATTCTTCTTCTTGTTGTTGTTATTATCCGAGAGGAACCCAACAATTGACACGTAACTACCAATAAACTTGTGGGGGTCTACGAAATGTCCTCCTCTCCGTAAACCGAGTCACAACCTAGGGATTTGAACCTTGGATCACCAATTGAGTTGCTCCCAAGGACTTTGTTATTTATATTTTAATAATTACTTTTAATTCATATTAAATTATGATTAAAATATGTTTAACAAATATTTTATTTTAATCTCTTCATTTTATTAGTCCCTGCCGGGGACTATATGCGATCGATCGATCGCTGACTCTTGGTTGACCGACGTGATTTTTCATTATATTAACAATATAACCTAAGTCGAACCAAAGTTTTGGGGGTGGAAAGCTTTTGGGGTCTTATTGCGGGCTTCGCATGGTTCGAGGTGAATGGCACGCTTGGGCTCACTGTTTGACGTTACTGCGGTACAGACGCGAGTCCTTTTCAACACAGACAGATGTACATTCGCGCGGGTAAGCTGGAGTATGTATGTGCCGCATATTGCCTTTTTTTTAATTAATGGAATGTATTGTTATTAATGGAATGTGTTATGGTTTGGAGAAAGGAGCGTTGTTTGCCTGGTACTCCTCTGTTAAATTCAAGGGTTTGTCTGTCGTTTAGAACCGTAGAGTCTAGAAAAAGGAGCGTTGTTTGCCTGGTACTCCTCTGTTAAATTCAAGGGTTTGTCTGTCGTTTAGAACCGCAGAGTCTAAATGCCCTTTGAGGAATTTGTAGTCTGGAATTCTTAGTTTTCATTATAAGCACGCTATCGGTATAGACTTTGCTTTTCCCTTCAGGAAAAGGGTTAGGTCTGGTTTCACCAGTTGTCAGGCTTGAGCGGACTGCTCCTCCTGTCGCTAAGTTTTGCTGTTCTGCTTGCCCGAAATGTTAAAATATTTAAGTTAGGCGTGCATTCAAGGTTTTTCGCTTGTATAATTTATCTCTATGCTTACTTTGGTGCATAATGTTTTTTTAAGTTTGTAATTCTGTTATGGATGTATGAATATTCGACTCTGACATTACTCCTAGAACGGAAGGTTGCTTTGTTAAGAACTCTGTTAAGTTCATTTAGTTACTGTTAAGTTCATTTGCTTTGTTAAGAACTGCTGAATTGAAGGTTTGCTATACTGGTACTAGATGTTCTTCGTTTGCTGTTGTTTATATATTGGATGAAATGTTTCCTTTGCGAAAATTATAAGGTTTTCCGTGATACTGAGGGTTTCTCTTACCTGCATGGGTTTTATGGAAATTTCCGTAAATGTTGGTTTCGACCACCATGTGACTTCCTTATCATTTGGGCCGAGACGACCTGGGTGAAGTTGTGATTCTTGGTACAGATTGAGCGGCAGTCTTTTGTAGTTTGAACTGTTTTTGCACATGAAGATCTAAATAAATTGGGGTTTTTGAACTGTTTGAGTCCTTTTCAACGCAGACAGATGTACACTCCCGCGGATAAGCTGGAGTATGTATGTGCGGCATATTTCCTTTTTTTTTATTAATGGAATGTATTGTTATTAATGGAATGTGTTATGGTTTTGAGAAAGGAGCGTTGTTTGCCTGGTACTCCTCTGTTAAATTCAAGGGTTTGTCTGTCGTTTAGAACCTTAGAGTCTAAATTCCCTTTGAGGAATTTGTAGTCTGGAATTCTTAGTTTTCATTATAAGCACGCTATCGGTATAGACTTTGCTTTTCCCTTCAGGAAAAGGGTTAGGTCTGGTTTCACCAGTTGTCAGGCTTGAGCGGACTGCTCCTCCTGTCGCTAAGTTTTGTTGTTCTGCTTGCCCAAAATGTTAAAATATTTAAGATTACACTATGTTTTGTAACTGCACGGTTTCCTATCTTAGGCGTGCATTCAAGGTTTTTCGCTTGCATATAGTCCCTGCCGGGGACTATATGCGATCGATCGATCGCTGACCGTTGGTTGACCGACGTGATTTTTCATTATATTAACAATATAACCTAAGTCGAACCAAAGTTTTGGGGGTGGAAAGGTTTTGGGGTCTTATTGCGGGCTTCGCATCGTTCGAGGTGAATGGCACGCTTGGGCTCACTGTTTGACGTTACTGCGGTACAGACGCGAGTCCTTTTCAACGCAGACAGATGTACATTCCCGCGGGTAAGCTGGAGTATGTATGTGCCGCATATTGCCTTTTTTTTATTAATGGAATGTATTGTTATTAATGGAATGTGTTATGGTTTGGAGAAAGGAGCGTTGTTTGCCTGGTACTCCTCTGTTAAATTCAAGGGTTTGTCTGTCGTTTAGAACCGTAGAGTCTAGAGAAAGGAGCGCTGTTTGCCTAGTACTCTGTTAAATTCAAGGGTTTGTCTGTCGTTTAGAACCGCAGAGTCTAAATTCCCTTTGAGGAATTTGTAGTCTGGAATTCTTAGTTTTCATTATAAGCACGCTATCGGTATAGACTTTGCTTTTCCCTTCAGGAAAAGGGTTAGGTCTGGTTTCACCAGTTGTCAGGCTTGAGCGGACTGCTCCTCCTGTCGCTAAGTTTTGCTGTTCTGCTTGCCCGAAATGTTAAAATATTTAAGATTACACTCTGTTTTGTAACTGCATGGTTTCCTATCTTAGGCGTGCATTCAAGGTTTTTCGCTTGTATAATTTATCTCTATGCTTACTTTAGTGCATAATGTTTTTTTAAGTTTGTAATTCTGTTATGGATGTATGAATATTCGACTCTGACATTACTCCTAGAACGGAAGGTTGCTTTGTTAATAACTCTGTTAAGTTCATTTAGTTACTGTTAAGTTCATTTGCTTTGTTAAGAACTGTTGAATTGAAGGTTTTCTATACTGGTACTAGATGTTCTTCGTTTGTTGTTGTTTATATATTGGATGAAATGTTTCCTTTGCGAAAATTATAAGCTTTTCCATGATACTGAGGGTTTCTCTTACCTGCATGGGTTTTATGGAAATTTCCGTAAATGTCGGTTTCGACCACCATGTGACTTCCTTATCATTTGGGCCGAGACGACCTGGGTCAAGCTGTGATTCTTGGTACAGATTGAGCGGCAGTCTTTTGTAGTTTGAACTGTTTTTGCACATGAAGATCTAAATAAATTGGGGTTTTTGAACTGTTTGAGTCCTTTTCAACGCAGACAGATGTACATTCCCGCGGGTAAGCTGAAGTATGTATGTGCCGCATATTGCCTTTTTTTTTATTAATGGAATGTATTGTTATTAATGGAATGTGTTATGGTTTGGAGAAAGGAGCGTTGTTTGCCTGGTACTCCTCTGTTAAATTCAAGGGTTTGTCTGTCGTTTAGAACCGTAGAGTCTAAATGCCCTTTGAGGAATTTGTAGTCTGGAATTCTTAGTTTTCATTATAAGCACGCTATCGGTATAGACTTTGCTTTTCCCTTCAGGAAAAGGGTTAGGTCTGGTTTCACCAGTTGTCAGGCTTGAGCGGACTGCTCCTCCTGTCGCTAAGTTTTGCTGTTCTGCTTGCCCGAAATGTTAAAATATTTAAGATTACACTCTGTTTTGTAACTGCACGGTTTCCTATCTTAGGCGTGCATTCAAGGTTTTTCGCTTGTATAATTTATCTCTATGCTTACTTTGGTGCATAATGTTTTTTTAAGTTTGTAATTCTGTTATGGATGTATGAATATTCGACTCTGACATTACTCCTAGAACGGAAGGTTGCTTTGTTAAGAACTCTGTTAAGTTCATTTGCTTTGTTAAGAACTGCTGAATTGAAGGTTTGTTATACTGGTACTAGATGTTCTTCGTTTGTTGTTGTTTATATATTAGATGAAATGTTTCCTTTGTGAAAATTATAAGCTTTTCCGTGATACTGAGGGTTTCTCTTACCTGCATGGGTTTTATGGAAATTTCTGTAAATGTCGGTTTCGACCACCATGTGACTTCCTTATCATTTGGGCCGAGACGACCTGGGTGAAGCTGTGATTCTTGGTACAAATTGAGCGGCAGTCTTTTGTAGTTTGAACTGTTTTTGCACATGAAGATCTAAATAAATTGGGGTTTTTGAACTGTTTGAACTGTTTGTGCCGCATATTGGGTTTTTAATGGAATGTATTGTGGTTTGGAGAAAGAAATAAAGACCTGCAAGTATTTATGTATGTGCCGCATATTGCCTTTTTATTAATGGAATGTATTATGGTTTGGAGAAAGGAATAAAGACCTGCAAGTATTTTTCCAGGGGCTTCTGGAGACTTCGTTAACCAATTTCGTCATTTGCACATTTGTTGTTTTTGTTTTTGGGTGGGAGTGTGAGGATTTTTACAGAAGTTGTCCTGTTTCTTCGAAGGCTGAGCGAAGTCTGGCCAGCTTTAGCTGAAGAAACCATTGGTACAGCGTTGTAGGGTTTCTTTTTTCTTCTTTTCGGGTGAAACTGTGGTTCTTGGTACAGATTGAGCGGCAATGTTTTGTAGTTTGAACTGTTTTTGCACATGAAGATCTAAATAAATTGGGGTTCATGCGTATTTAGATTCAAGCTGGAGTATGTATGCGCCGCATATTGCCTTTTTAATGGAATGTATTGTGGTTTGGAGAAAGGAATAAAGACCTGCAAGTATTTTTCCAGGGCCTTCTGGAGACTTCGTTAACCAATTTCGTCATTTGCACATTTCTTGTTTTTGTTTTTGGGTGGGAGTGCGAGGATTTTTACAGAAGCTGTCCTGTTTCTTCGAAGGCTGAGCGAAGTCTGGCCAGCTTTAGCTGAAGAAACCATTGGTACACCGTTGTAGGGTTTCTTTTTTCTTCTTTTTTGGCTGAAGAAACCATTGGTACAGCGTTGTAGGGTTTCTTTTTTCTTCTTTTGGGGTCAAACTGTGATTCTTGGTACAGATTGAGCAGCAATCTTTTGTAATTTGAACTGTTTTTGCACATGAAGATCTAAATAAATTGGGGTTCATGGGTATTTAGATTGAAGCTTGAAATTAGTGTTAAATGATTTTGCAAATAAAATCCTTATGCTTTCAGTGTTCTAATTATCTCTGGTATTTCTTCTGATATGCAGAGAAGTCCTTTTTTCCTGGAAGAGATCTGGAATGGTGTTTTTTCAGCCCAAGGGACAGGAAGAATCCAAACGGGTGAAGAAAAAACCCAGCGACGGAAGCTGGTTACTGGAAGGCCACTGGAATATGCTTTTGTTTCTCATGGTACTCGCACAGGCTGGGTTGTGCATGAATATGGTCTAAACGAGAAGGAATTCGAACCCTCGGCTTCGTTGCAGGTACGGCGTTATTCTACTAATTGCTTTTTGTCAATTTTTCTATTAATTGCTTTTTGTCAATTTGTTAGGCTTTTAATTTTTGCATTGTGTAGGTTTATGGTCCAGTTAATCTAGGTTTATAGCCGAGTTACTCCGTGATTGTTTTAAAAAATATAGATATTTAAGCCGTATTGGCTCATATATATTTTTTCTCTCATTCAATTATATTGGAATTCAAATCTGGAATCGTTGTTGTTTAGATTTTAATACTGATACATTTGTATGTTACGGGTGTCTCTATTCTAATGATTTGTACTATCTTATGTTGGCAAAGTATATCTTAACTTTAAGGTACAATGTTAGACAAACAGTTGACCATGTTAAAGTTAGATGTCAATTTACACTGGAAGTCTTGTTAATAGCAATATTATATTTTTTATTATTAATATTATAAAAAAGTGATTATTCTGTGTTTACATTAATATTAATATTAATATTATTAATTATTATAATCATAACAATAATATTATTTGAGATGATCCCAACAAGTAGAAGTTGGGTAATGCATCCAACTAGCTCCGTATATTGATGTATCAAGACATTTTGTCTATTTAAACCTTAGATTAAAATCTCATGTTAGCTAATTATAACCAGATTGGTTCTGATATGATGTTCAACTACCTTATTCTCCTCAGAGAGAAAAAATAATTTTATTGTGAAAACAAAATTACATTTACTATATATGTTTCTGCATTTCACAGATATCCTTAAGCATAGGAAGTGATAAAAGTATCGCTGAGAACATATCTTGCTTCATAAACAGTTTTCAAAAATGTCAATATGACAGCCCTATCATAGTCATTCTAACATATATCACAGCTTTGAAGCCAGTTTTGTCTCATAAGAAATTAGCTCCTAGATATGTCCATAAACAGTCCCATAAAAAAATCTACATATAGAGATATCCTTAAGCATAGGAAGTGATAAAAGTATGGCTGAGAAGATATCTTGCTTCATAAACAGTTTTCAAAAATGTCAATATGACAGCCCTATCATGGTCATTCTGACATATATCGCAGGTTTGAAACCAGTTTTGTCTCATAAAAAATTAGCTCCTAGATATGTTCATAAACAGTGCCATAAAAAAATATACATATAGATATTCACATTTAAACAGTCCCATGATTATATGAAAAGTGTGTCAAGACATTCCATGAGCTGCCCTTCCACTTTCATTTGAATAATCCAAGCTCGTGCTACCAAGTGTAATCTAGCTTTTGACAGTCCATCAGTTTCCATGTTCCTGTCTTTGTAGACATGTTGAAAGATAATGTGTTAAATACTCTGTTCAAGCAAGTTGAATCTCCTCAAATATAGGCTGAAATTTATAATTATCCAATGAATTTGTTCCATTCATCCAATTCACCACAATTTGTGAATCATCAAAGATCTGTAATTTTTGGGCATCTTTTTTCAGGTGCCAGAATTGGCAACAGTCTTGGGACAATTTGCTCAGGCAGATTGTTGCTGTGTTTGCCAAAGCTGTCCTTTGAACATATTACATGTTCATCATTTATATGAATCATACCTCCAGCATCACATAATGATGGATCTTCTTGACAAGCCTTATGGAAGTACGCTTATGCACTACTCGTATCTGCTTCTCAATGCCTTGTTTGGGTTCCTTGATCCTTGAATTCTGTTTAGATCCATATAGTATAACCATACTCTGATACCGAATAGCAGGAAACTTTTTACCTTGAAATATATTGGAGTTGCAACCTAGCACAAATTGGAGACAATACTTTTTATATTTTGACAGTTGAATTGGTGCACCACTTATGTAAAACTCATAAATAGCCTCACAGTTATTTTATTTCACAAATGCAATTGACAATGATGTTAACTTTCAGAAATATTCTTAAAGTTATGTTGCATTTCTTCATTTTGTCTTTCCATTGCTTCCTTTTGTTAACTTGCACAAATATTCTTAAAATTATGCTCCATTTTTTCATTATGTCTTTGCATTGTTTCCATTTCCAATTTCTTTGTTATTTATAAATATGGCTTCTTGCTAGAAATTTGATATTTGTTTAGCAACATAATGCAATAGCCTATTTTTTTAATATACATACATTTTGTTCAAAACAATCATCTTCAGTTTTTGCTAACTTCATCAATATTTTTTGCAAAGTTGTACAAGACAATTGCAAAAGGCAACTCTGGTAAGCAATTGCAAATGATGGAAGAAATAATAGATGTTGACAATTACAAATTCAGATTGCAATGCATTTTGCCTGAGAACATTGATATTGTATTAAAAAGAAATGGTCTTTTTAGACTAAATGCATTTTCATATACTGTGGGAGATTGTCTATTTGACTCATTCGAAATGCTTCTACATTTTCGTAATACTTCAAATGAATTGCGAAATGGGTTAATAGACCACTTTCTTTTTTGCTTAAAGAACAATGACGTTGAAGCAATACAGTCATATGAGTATGAATTGGCACCTGACTTCCTATACGAGTTACATGGTGTTAATGATATTGGTACATATCTTCATAAAATGCGTTGTTCTGCATCTACAAATATAAAGGAGTCTGACCGAGGTTTATGGGGTGATACCTTTTGCATACGTTGGTTAGCTAAATGGCTAGATATATCAATTGCAGTTTGGTCATTGACAAGAAAAACGAGATATTTGCTCTTTAATCAACATGAAAATGCAATTCCATATTGCATTCTCTTTCATGATGCAAATCCTGTTAGTGGTCATTATGAACCATTGGTTTACCAAAAGTTTCCAATTTTCATTTGCAACCAGTCTAATATCTACCTGTCACCTATTTGCAAAGATATTGAAAGCCATTGGATGCATATTGCAAATAATATGCTTTTAAATGGACTAACAATTGCAAAGCAAGTGACATCTAATTGTGGTGACAGTCTCTTTAATGCAATTTGCTATTTAGTAGCAACATAATTCAATGCAGAGTGTTTGCGACTTTACATTGTGCAATCTTTTTGCAATGCACTTAGGCATAAGAATCAAGAGGCATTGCATTGTTTAGAGCAATACCTAGTAGTTGATGCGATACACTATACAATGAATAGCAACTGGCAACAATATCTGATAAATATGGCAATGCCATATGAAAAAGGACAGGTGGAAGGCGGACCATTCTGTCTACAATGGATATCTGTGATATTCAAAGTCAATATCCAAGTATGGTCCTCTGTTGCTAATAACTTTGTCAATTACAGTTCCGCTTATTCGAGATGCAATGATATTGTTAACATCTTGTCATTCATGACAAATACATCACATATTCACTACCACGCAATGATACAAGAATATGTTCACAATTCTCAACAACTGCACATGGAAGCAAATGACGTTTGTAATCAATTGCGTCATAAGCATATACTAGAAAAAGAGCAATGTATATCTCAAGTACATTTTAGCAATAATATTGCATTTGAGATAGCATGTCATTTAGATCAAATGCAACCAAATAAGGATTGTAGGTTGAATTATCACAAGCTAAAGCAATTCATACGTACAAAACGCAAATGCAATGACAAATGCAAAAAACCATTTTCTAATAAGAAGTCAAGAATTACAAGCAAGAAAAATGCAATACAAATTTATATGGAGAAAGTCGAAGACACGCCTAGGAATACATGTGCAGTTTGCAACAAATTGCATTTTGCAAAAAATATTAGATTCTTCACTATAGATTTGCAAGAAAAGCATATGAATTTGACGTTGAACAATAGGACCTTTAGCAATGAAAACATATGTGTTTCTTGCAAAAAAGCGCTCGAGAATGGAAAGCTACCACAATTTGCAACACCTAAACAAATAAGACGTAACATTTCATTGCCAACTGTAAATATACTTTCAGACCTAGAAGAAAGACTTGTGTCATTGAGAATTGCATTTGCACAAATCAGACAATGGGGACATAGACGATCACAAATTGGCTTAACAGGATCAATTATCAATGTACCAGTTCATATGGACATTGTGCAAAAAGCATTGCCACAATATCTAAATGATACAATGACAATTGCAGTTGCATTGAAAAGACGATTGCAATACAAAAATGCATACCAAACAGGTAAAGTACGTCCAATTATTGTCACGAAAGCATTGAACGAACTATGTTCTAGAAGTCTTTATAAAGCTAGCAACATTTGTATAAATGAGAATCGGGCCCATGTTTTACAAGAGAATAATGAATACATTGTACAAAATTCAAATAGTGACAATGAAAGTGATACAGATAGTGATGCAAATAATGAAACACCTACTGAAACATTGGTGCATGGATTAATAGAATCACAACGCATCTACGATTTGCAAGACAAGATTATTGAATTGGCACCTGCTGAAGGACAACGACCATTAGGCATTTTCAAGGAAAAATATGCAGAAGAAATGAACTTTCCAACATTATTTTATGGCAATGCACGTGATCATGACATCACAAATAGGTTTAGTTACCAAAAAATTGTACAATGGGAATTGTTACAAGCAAGTGGTGACTTCCAATATCATACAACAAATTTGTTTTTCAAGACAATGCGAATAATAATTGATGAAGTGTTTTCTTGCATATGGGTACGAATAAGAAAAGGACAACTAAAAGGCAGGAAAATATTAGCAAAAGATGTCAAGTATCAAGCAAATTTGGAAAAGTTATTGAAGTCTGACATTGGATACATAGATTTCAAAAACATTCGCATATCTTCTGATCATTTGGAACAAATTAGGAAAAACATATTTGCAATGATACGACAACTGGGGCCTCCAACTTTCTTTGTGACATTCACAAGTGCAGAACATCGATGGAAACCATTAGTAGATACACTCGTCACATTGTTTAGAAATAAAGCAAATAAAAATGCTATTGATATATTAGAAGATGATGATATTGACTACCTTATAAGAAAATATCCAGTCACATGTAGCCAATACTATAGACATAGAATTAATGCTATAAAGCGATTGATATGTCAAGATACTACATTCTTTGGAAAAATATCTGATTACTATTTCGTAACAGAATTCCAAAATAGAGGAACTGAACATGAACATGGACTGTTATGGATAGAGAATGCTCCAATATATGGAAAAGAAAGCAATTCAGAAATTGAGAGGTTTCTTGACAATTACATCACTTGTAATACAGATCATTTGGAGCCAGATGTTGCTAAATTGCATAAACATCACCATACAAAAAGTTGTAAGAAGCGAAAAAATTCAAATTGCAGATACAACTTCCCCATGCCACCAATGAAATCAACAATGATCATTGAACCAACCAATGCAGAAAATAAAAAAATCGTAGAGAAATCAATATCGTTTTTTGCATTCTTGGAGCAAACAAACTACAATGATTCAATAACACATGACAAGTTCCTCCTAGAAATAGGGCTACTAGAAAATCAGTACATAGAACTATTACAACATACAATAAAGCAACCAACAATTTTCCTGAAACGAAAACCTTCTCACATTTGGAATAACAGTTTTGCAAAGGCTATGCCTACTTTATGGAATGCATATACAGATGCACAATTTGTGCTAAATGCATATGCTGCAGCGTCATATTGTAGTTCATATATGACCAAAATTGACAAGTCTATGACAAATGCATTGAGAATAATACGCAAAGAGCATCAGAAAGATGAAATTGATGCTATGAAAATGATTCGTAAACTTGGAAATACATTACTCAATCTACAGCAAATGTCAGCTCAACAAGCAGTGCATATAGCACTTTCATTGCCATTGAGTTGTAGTTCAAGGGAATGTATATTTGTAAACACGTCTCCAGTTGATGAACGCACATTTATGCTTAAACCGCCTATTCTTTTGAAACAAGAACCTGATGATTTAGAAGATGTTATGTGCCATTCCATTGTAGACTACTACATTGGACGGCCAAGTTCCATTAGCAAAATCTGCCTTGCAGAATTTGTATCAAATTACAAGAAAGATGGCAGACCCATATCTAAAAGGAAAAAACCAAATGTTATATGATTTGTCAAATATAACAAACACAATGATATTGAAAACTTTTGTCGAGAGAAATTATTGTTATATATGCCATTTGAAAATTGTGAAGATACATTGAAACAAGAATTGCCTACATGGCTCTCTGCATATACATTACATGAAAAAACAATTCAAGTCAATGAAGCCAAATTTACATATAACATCAATCCAACATGGGGTGATTTAGAGACTGCAACAAATGAGCAAATTAGTTCTTTGAATACTAACCAAATGAATATGCAAAACCAGGAGAACAATTCCCATTATGAGGAATATGATTTGCAATCGGACTTGCAATTTCCAAAACAATTTGAAATGAAGAAAAAAATCAATCTTGGATTTCAAATTACTGCCCATCCATTTTTAATGGAGAACAATGAATATTACAAACTTAGAAGAATCTTGAACAAAGAGCAACAAGCAATTGTAAAAGACATTGCAATTAAAAAAAAAAAAAAACCCCAAGGAACCAATTTACCTTTTTATTATAGGTGGAGCAGGTGTAGGTAAAACGCTCACAGCAAAAGTGATTTTCCAAATGCTTATACGAATTTATGATTCACAAAACACAACTGATCCTATGAAACCAAAAGGTCTAATATTAGCATACACAGGAAAAGTTGCATATAATGCAGGTGGAACAACAATCCATTCTGCATTGCTAATGCCTTTTAACAAGTCTCAACTGTTCTCACTGAGCAAAGAAGTATTGTACAACTTATCAAAGCTATATCAAGAATTGCAAGTAGATTTCATAGATGAGATCTCGATGATTGGAAGTCGGTTCTTATATTCTATTGACAATAGACTCAGAAACATAAAACATGTCCAAACGAAATACTTTGGGAACATTGACATCATATTTTGCGGTGATTTCTATCAAGCACAACCTATTCAAGACTCTCTTATTTTTTAACAACCAACAATCAACAATCAAACAATAACACATGATTTCTGGAAGGATAATGTCAAGTGCTTCCAATTGCATATGATGATGCGACAAACAAATAAGAGATTCATATCAATGTTAAATAGAATGCGAACAAATTGTCAAACATCTGACGATATAACATACATGAATACAAGTTGCATGCACCCTGTACCAAATGATCCAACATTTCCCTATTTATCTTACAAAAACAAAGATGTTGCAATGCATAACAAGAAAATGTTGATGCTGATGCCTGGCAAAGAAATTTTAATTAATGCAATTGATGAAAATGAGGAGAATAACGACAATTTCCCAACCCATCAACATACGGCTATTTTGCCTCTGCACCTTTTGATAAAGTTGAACATGTTAGTTGAAATGTATGCTTGCAATTATGATGCACCAGATGGGCTAGTGAATGGTGCAGATGGAATAGTTAAAGCATATACCCATACAGATAAGGTCGATATTCTATGGATTAAGTTCCATGACCCTAATATTGGTCATCGACAATCTAGAAAACTAGATCATTTGTATACTTCAGAGATAGCACATGATTGGACACCAATATTGCGAATATCAAAAGCAATGCCTATGACATCAAAGATGGCCCCATTGGAAATACGAAAACAATTTCCAATTCAACTTGCATGTGCACGCACAATACATAGATCACAAGGCTTAACCTTGGATAGGCTTGCATTTGACCCTACTGGAGTACAAGTGCATGGCCTAGTATACACAGCACTATCACGTGTCAGAAACATAGAATCATTGTATTTGCTTAATCCTCTTAAACATAATAATTTCAAGGTCAAGCAAAAAGTAAATTGTGAAATGGAACGTTTGCAAACCACTGCAAAATGGCAATTAGAATATGACTCTTCATCAATACAATCATTGCAATCCATCTTTATTCTTTCATTGAACACTCGCAACCTTCATGCGCATCTTACTGACGTATGCAATGATTATGACATAATGCAATCTGATATCTTGTGCTTACAAGAAACACATATGTTGCTGTGTATGGAAAATGAATACTTCAAAAATTTCAATTGCATCTCAAGTTGCATTAAGCATGGAGTAATGATATTGATAAAGAAAAATATCATTATCCTTGAACATACCCATTTTGAAGACTGCTTTGTAGAAGCATTGCTCGCAAAAATAAAAGTTCACACATTACAAATTGCAATACTCAATATATATGCATCGCCACATGCAAACCTAAACAATATCCTCAATGTCATTGCAAAAGCTTTATACCACTTAGATCTAAACAATATCATAGTTATATTAGGGGACTTCAATATTGATATGGTACATTGCAATCAAAAAACAAAGCAGCTAGAAACCTACATGCAAAGCTACAATCTTCATTTCCTAGTTGACAAAACTAATAGCATGCACAAATCATTGATTGACCATGTTTGGGCAAATCTAGCTAATATAAAATATAGAATTTTCGTATTGGATACATATTGGTCTGACCATGATACAATATCTCTTGTCCTTCAGCTATGATATACACATGAAACAGTTTACAAAATTCCAAATTTTGACATTTTTGCAATACCTCATTGGTTTTACCATTTCTATTTTACTAAAGCATACTACAATATCCTTTTTGTACTAAACGAAATGATAACAGCATACATACTATGCATTCTATTGTACATTTACATATATGGCGTTCTGTATTGATCAATGCAAGTTATGCCAAACACAGCCTTTTCAATTAACCAACACAAGTATCCTTTCATAAATTTGCAGATATGACCTCATCTATTTATGGATGCAGATTCTGCTAGTAAAACCCTTTTCAATTGAACAGAACGACCAAGAAAAAAGAACAACAACATGCAACATAAACAAACAGAGTATATTCTTTTTGCCTTTCCTTTCCTATGGATCTTTTGTTCTTGTTCAACTTTTACTTTTATATGTTCTTTTGACTTGCACTAAATATGTCTTACTATTCTATAACATAGCATAAATCTTGAGAAAGGAAATGAAACAATTGAAGAAATAGAATGCATAAGCCAATTAGAAAGCGCAAGCCAACCACTTGTTTTGCAAAGGTATGTCTATGAGAACTACACAAATATGCTAATTTGTATTTAGAATATTAATGTTTACTATATATGCATTCTATTTTTATTTTTACATATGTATCGTTCTATGGTTTTAATGTTCTTGTTCACTTTTTACTTCTAATTTGCACTAAATATATGTTACTATTCTATAACATAGCCTAAATCTTCAAAGACGAAAAGAAACAATTGAAGAAATAGAATGCATAACCCAATTAGAAAGGGCAAGCCAACCACTTGTTTTGCAAAGGTATGTCTATGACAACTATACAAATATGCTAATTTGTATTTAGAATAATAATGTTCACTAAGGTATGTCTATGACAACTATACAAATATGCCAATTTGTTTTTAGAATATTAATGTTTACTATATATGCATTCTATCTTTACATATGTATGGTTCTATGGTTTTAATGTTCCTTGTTAACTGTTTACTTCTATATGCTCTTTCAAATCGAACTAAATATATGTTGCTATTCTATAACATAGCATAAATCTTGAAAAAGGAAAACAAACAACTGAAGAAATAGAGCGCATAACTCAATTAGAAAAGGCAAACCAACCACTTGCTTTGAAAAGGTATGTATGACAACTATACAAATATGCTATTTTCTATTTAAAATATTAATGTTTACTCTATATATCTTCTCTTTTTACATATCTATATTTAAATGTATATATATCAGATTAATGTTTACTATATATATCTTCTCTTTTTACATATCTATATTTAAATGTATATAAATTAGAAAATCTTGGACGAGTGAAGAAAGCACTAGTAGTAAGTCCCCCCAAACAATGCAGCAAGAAGACATGTACAGGTTACATATCACAATTTCTTTATTGATTGCTTATCACAAAATACATGTGATAATATCCACATCATATTGAACCGTGCGTTTGCCTGTGTTAGTCCAACTGAAACAATCGCAGCCAAACTTCATTCAACAAATGTACAAAATGATACATCAAAAAGGTATGCATATGAAACACAACACTCTAATCTATTTCTACTTATTCAGTCTTTAGGAGAAACATACTATTCTGCAAATGTTTATAGCAATTTCTAACTAAGCAATTTTAATAGGCAAAAACACATACTGCCAATTAAAGTATCAATTGAAGATCTCAATAGTTGTAAAATTGGGCAGCTATTTGTTGGAGACATAATGGTTGTCTATACTGCATTCCTTGATAAAGCAAACAAATCACGTCAAGTATTGCTAGCTGATTTGACAGATGCTCAAGGAATGATGACTATAACGTTGAGTGTACCTGCACATTTGGTGGAGCGACATGAACAGAAAATTTTGCAAGGCAACAGCATCTCAATTACAAATTTCAGGATATTGCCTAAAACTGTTTATGATCGCGGTGACTGTGACAAAATAATTTTGCTTAATGAATCAAGTATCATAGAAACTGTACCTGAAGTTTGCAAAGAATATTGCTTCATTCCCAATACAACCATTAGGCAATTTGCAAACAAAAAAGAAATGTACCCACTTGGCACAATCGCTGTCGCCATTACACTTGCCAAACGAGTTGGATTACATTACATACTCCATATCAAAGATGGAGATTCTGAAAACGACAATGCAACTGTATGTATTCAGATGTTACTTATTGCTAATTTTCAGTAGATAACATGCATCACTTCAATATATAGTTGTTGTAATTTGTCTATAGTTTTTGTAATTTGTCTACTGCAATTGCAATTTTTCAATGCATATGAACAATGTATTTGCATATTACTTTTTGTATTTTTCAATACATAACAATTTCTGTTTTGCAGTTGCAACTCTTTGACACATATGAACAATTTTTCCTTTCAATTGAAAAACAATTGCAAAAAGGACACTTTTTGCTCATCCTTTTCAAAAATTTAACAAAAAAGGTAAACACAAAAGAAACAATATTCAGAGCATCGAAGTCAACGTTCATGACTGAACTTAACACAGATGCACTCAACAATCTCAGAAAACTAACTACATCTACCTATGCTGTAAGTATAGCAATAATAATGTTTTTGCTGCCTTTGCATTTGCCATGTAATAATGTAAATTAACGCTTGAATCTTTTTTAAACAGGTCGAAGGTATTCTGATCGCAACAAATCCATATTCAACTCCTTTCGAACCTGTTTGTGCAATTTGTAACTCCCCAGTGAATTCATCCATAGCAATAGCCAATGCAACAATTTTCTGTTCACAATGCAATGATAATTGCCCTTTCCTCTACAAGCATTGTATAAATGTTGTAATAGAATCCATTACAAATAACTTTGTCCAGTGCATTATCAGGGAGCCCTTATTACATGACTTACTTCCTGATTTAAAATCAATGTCATATGAAACATATTTGCAACAGAAAGCTACCACTGTTTACATGTTACGTGACTTCAAAATTCAGAGCAAGTTCACACTCAATGAAGACAGTGAGCTATTACATGTCAACTAACAAATGGAAGGTACATCAACATATGCCTTAACATGTTTTCTCTCAAATATGTCCTCTCTTCAATTTAAAATGTTATCATTTTGTTCTAACTAACCATTTGTTATACAGATTACAAAATCCAGGAACATGGCAGCCTTCACATCCACAACAAATGCAAAAGTAATATGAATATGTTTCTTCATATTATGCTCTTACTATAATACAAGTATTTGACTTGCAATTTTGACTCATTTACAAAGAATATGTAACGCAACGGTTGATGAAAAAAGGCTAGAAAGTCTTTATGCATCTGTGTTTGTACTGTTTCTATTTCTGTTCTCTATCTCGAATGGAACGCATTCTGCATCATGCTTCAAGCTTGACAACCAGAGATTGTCTTGCCACCTTTTGTATTTATATTTTTGCCACATCTTAAAAAGTACCATGTTTGGTTTAAATTATATCATTGAATACAGCAAATGCAACATCAGATCAGCAATAATTTTGTATCTACAGCTGCTGAATGCAAACACCAAAGATTCCATAGATTGATTAAACATGGCACTTATTATCTACTCAAGTTAAATGACAAATTGTATATTGAATCGGCTACTCATTTTTGTTTCTTCCTATGTTATGGCTGAATGCTATGTTAGTTTTTGTTTCTTGCATAGTGTAGGTAACGATTCAGAAAAGAGGGCTAGAAAGTCTTTATACATGTATGTTTGTACTGTTTTGTTTCTGTCCTGTATTTGAGATCGAACGCATTTTGCAACATGCTTGAAGCTAGACTTTATAAATAGCACCAAACTATATGGACTTTAAAATGAATATATGTTGTTTGAAAATGGAATTATGGCATAATGCATTTGGTATTATTAGTCCTTCCCTGGGATTATATGCAATCGATCAATTGCTGACCGTTGGTTGACCGACATGATTTTTCATTATAATAGCATTATAACCTAAGTCGAACGAAAGTTTTGGGCTCGAAAGGTTTTTTTTTATTTTACCTATGTTTCTGTTTACTGTTACCTGTACAATTTGCTTAAATTTTTTCCATGTTCCTAAACACATCTGATTCAAAGTCAAACGTAGAGTTATATTTTCGAAACGAATGCTACAGGGTAACTGATTTGCATAAAATCTGGTAACACTACCAGGAAAGAATTTATCCCACAGACCATCTGAATATGCCATATATCTGGAGACTGCTGACATGATTTGCAATTTACAATCTGAAGAATGGTCACATAGTTTCCAATCTACAAAGCACGAAGGACACAATGGCTGATATACATTTCTGGTAGCTTCCACTCATTCCATTGGTATTCTTGCTCGGACTCAATGCTGAATTTCAAACCAGTAAGTTTATCTCAACCCATTTCATTTTTTATATGATTTGAAGTCCACTTCACACAGAGTGTCGTGTATCAAGAAACTACCTTTGGAGTTCTTCGGCAAGGGGACTTAAAGGTTTTTATGAAACCCGTGCCTAGAATTTCTAGTCGGGTGTTTGCATTTTCTTGCACCATTTTGCCCCTTTGTTGTATACTAAGACAATGGCAATCTCATAATTGCCTACATCCTCAGCACTGTGGAATATTTTGAGCCAATGTTTGTATTAGATCTCGTTGAAAAGCAGGCACTGCAAGCCTTATTTCAGAAGTTTATGACTTTGTAGCCTCATGGTTTTGATCTCTCCTTCTGCATTGTCATGTTTAGCTAATTAGCGTGAATGTGAAATTTGATGACACATACAGTTCTGTAACCAGTAATAGGATTGCATGTGATAAAGTACCTATGAACAGCTTGATCTTATTTTGAAATTTTGTTGTCTAATTGGCAGCGGTGCTGCAGTGACTTCTGAAATGATGCACACAACAGCTGCCAATATTAGAATATTACCAAGAGAAGACCTTCCTCGGTGTGCTTTCGAAACTGATCAGTTGGTTCAGGTATATACAATACTCAGTTTCTAATAAATTGTTTTTGCAAATTAAAAGAGATCTCGTCAAGATTGGAAAGCTGGAACAAGCCATGTTAGAGATGTGTTTTACTCTTATACAGTTTTAGTCAATCAAATACTCTTTTTAATGTTAAACAAGCTTTTGACACATTGTACATGATATAAGGATTGCACAAGAAGCTTTAGTTCACATAACTCCTTAACATGTTTTCTCTCAAATATGTCCTCTCTTCAATTTACAATGTTATCATTTTATTCTAACTAACTATTTGTTATACAGATTACAAAATGCAGGAACATGGTGACCTTCACGTCCAGAACAAATACAAAAGTAATATGAATATGTTTCTTCATATTATGCTCTTACTGTAATACAAGTATTTGACTTGCAATTTTGACTCATTTACAAAGAACATGTAACGCAACAGTTGACGAAAAAAGGCTACAAAGTCTTTATGCATCTGTGTTTGTACTGTTTCTGTTTCTGTTCTATATCTCAAATGGAACGCATTCTGCATCATGCTTCAAGCTTGACAACCAGAGATTGTCTTGCCACCTTTTTTATTTATATTTTTGCTCCACCTTAAAAAGTACCATGTTTGGTTTAAATTATATCATTGAATACAGCAAATGCAACATCAGATGAGCAATAATTTTGTATCTACAGCTGCTGAATGCAAACACCAAAGATTCCATAGATTGATTAAACATGCACTTATTATCCACTCAGTTAAATGACAAATTGTATATTGAATCGGCTACTCATTTCTGTTTCTTCCTATGTTATGGTTGAATGCTATGTTAGTTTTTGTTTCTTGCATAGTGTAGGTAACGATTCAGGAAAGAGAGCTAGAAAGTCTTTATACATGTCTGTTTGTACTGTTTGTGTTTCTGTCTTGTATTTGAGATCGAACGCATTCTGCAACATGCTTGAAGCTAGACTTTATAAATAGCACCAAACTATATGGACTTTAAAATGAATATATGTTGTTTGAAAATGGAATTATGGCATAATGCATTTGGTATTATTACTACCTCCCTGCGACTATATGGGATCGATCAATTGTTGGTCGTTGCTTGACCGACATGATTTTTCATTATAATAGCATTATAACCTAAGTCGAACAAAAGTTTTGCGATGGAAAGGTTTTGTTTTATTTTACCTAAGTTTCTGTTTACTGTTACCTCTACAATTTGCTTAAATTTTTTGCATGTTCCTAAATACATCTGATTCAAAGTCAAACGTACAGTTATATTTTCAAAACGAATGTTACAGGGTAACTGCTTTGCATAAAATCTGCTAACACTACCAGGAAAGAATTTATCCCAGAGACCATCTGAATATGCCATATATCTGAAGAGTGCTGACATGGTTTGCAATTTACAATCTGAAGAATGGTCACATGGTTTCCAATCTACAAAGGACGAAGGACACAATGGCCGATATACATTTCTGGTAGCTTCCACTCATTCCATTGGTATTCTTGCTCGCACTCAATGCTGGATTTCAAAGCAGTAAGTTTACCTCAACCCATTTCATTTTTTATATGATTTGAAGTCCACTTCACACACAGTGTCGTGTATGGAGAAGCTACCTTTGGAGTACTTCGGCAAGGGGACTTAAAGGTTTTTATGAAACCCGTGCCTAAAATTTCTAGTCGGTTGTTTGCATTTTCTTGCACCATTTTGCCCCTTTGTTGTATACTAAGACAATGGCAATCTCATAATTGCCTACATCCTCAGCACTGTGCAATATTTTCAGCCAATGTTTGTATTAGATCTCATTGAAAAGCAGGCGCTGCAAGCCTTGTTCCAGAATTTTATGACTTTGTAGCCTCACGGTTTTGATCTCTCCTTCTGCATTGTCATGTTTAGCTAGTTAGCGTGAATCTAAAGTTTGATGGCAGATACAGTTCTGTAACCAGTAATAGGATTGCATATGATAAAGTACCTTTCAGCAACTTGATCTTATTTTGAAATTTTGTTGTCTAATTGGCAGGGGTGCTGCAGTGACTTCTGATATGAGGCACACAACAGCTGCCAATATTAGAATATTACAAAGAGAAGACCTTCCTCGGTGTGCTTTCGAAACTGATCAGTTGGTTCAGGTATATACAATACTCACTTTCTAATAAATTGTTTTTGCAAATCAAAAGAGATCTCATCAACATTGCAAAGCTGCAACAAGCCATGTTAGGCATGTGTTTTACTCTTATACAGCTTTAGTCAATCAAATACTCTTTTTAATCTTAAACAAGCTTTTGGCACATTGTACGTGATATAAGGGTTGCACAAGAAGCTTTAGTTCAGATAACTTCAACACTGCCCAAAATTTTAAACCATGAAAATTCCTTTCTCCAAACCACAATACATTCCATTAAAAAGCCAATATGCGGCACATACATACTCCAGCTTCAATCTAAATACCCATGAACCCCAATTTATTTAGATCTTCATGTGCAAAAACAGTTCAAATTACAAAAGATTGCCGCTCAATCTGTACCAAGAATCACAGTTTCACCCGAAAAGAAGAAAAAAGAAACCCTACAACAGTGTACCAATGGTTTCTTCAGCTAAAGCTGGCCAGACTTCGCTCAGGCTTCGAAGAAACAGGACAGCTTTTGTAAAAATCCTCACACTCACACCCAAAAACAAAAACAAGAAATGTGCAAATGACGAAATTGGTTAACGAAGTCTCCAGAAGGCCCTCGAAAAATACTTGCAGGTCTTTATTCCTTTCTCCAAACCATAATGCATTCCATTAAAAACACAATATGCGGCACATACATACTCCAGCTTAGTGATGTACCTATGTAGCCGTGGGAATGTACATCCGTCTGCGTTGAAAAGGACTCCCATCTGTACCGCAGTAACGTCAAACACTGAGCCAAAGCCTGCCATTCACCTCGAACAATGCGAAACCTGCAATAAGACCCCAAAACCTTTCCACCCCAAAACTTTGGTTCGACTTAGGTTATAATCCCTTGGTCATCAAAGGTCAGCTTTGTTTAAACATTTTTATTTATTTTCATCCACTGTTGATTAAAACAAGGTTTTTTCCGTCTTTGACGACTGTTATCAACTATTCAACATTATTTCTGCTCTACTATGCTTCAATGTATCATGTTTCAATTTCAGAATTTTAGCAAATGGCAGTTTCTGTCATTTTCAGAATTTTGTAGTGGATCAATTTTTGACAGGACCTGTTCTGTATATTTAAAATTGTTGCCACATACTGGTTCCTGTATACCTTATGAGTTTTCTATTTTGAATATTCTTTTGCCCCAATGAAATAACATGGCAGCAGTATCAGATTAACGATAAATTTGGCTTCAATGCTAGAGCAAATAACAATGTGTTAAATGGCTAGTGATTGAAGCTCGATTGTTGATACCTTGCTATGAAGATCCTTTATTGATCATGTTTTCTTTGTATATTCAGATTTCTCGTGCCAAACCTAATCTCCTTGAAGTTAGACAAGTCATGTTAGGGATGTCTCTTACTGTTATACAGCTTTAGTCAATCAAATACTCTTTTTAATGTTAAACAAGCTTTTGGCACATTATACATGATATAAGGGTTGCACGAGAACCTTTAGTTCAGATAACTTCAAGACTGCAAGAAAATTTAAACCATGACAAGTACAGTACTGCAGCTATGGTTTCTTCGTCTCTGGCACCATCAAGTACTAGAACAAGGTTTGAATACCGCTCTCCTCATACATCTTTCTCTTCTAGCATCCTGTTTCAAGATTCTGGCCATTCATCATCAAGCTATCCGACTATGCAGTCTTCACCAGCCCCATGGTCATCAAAGGTCAACTTTGTTTAAACATTTTTATTTATTTTCATCCATTGTTAATTAAAACAAGGTTTTTTGTCTTTGACGACTGTTATCAACTATTCGACATTATTTCTGCTCTGGTATTTGTACTGGATCAATTTTTTACGGGACTTGTTCTGTATATTTAAAACTGTTGCCACATTTCGCCGCAATGAGATAACATGGCAGCAGTATGAGATTAACGATAAATTTAGCTTCAATGCTAGAGGAAATAACAATGTGTTAAATGGCTAGTGATTCAAGCTCAATTGTTGATACCTTGCTATGAAGACCCTTTATTTACTGATCATGTTTTCTTTGTATGGTCAGATTTCTCATGCCAAAGTTAATCTTCTTGAAGTTAGACCAGGAACATCTAAAGCAGTGGTTGAAATTTCAGGCACTCCACAGCAAACAAGTGCACCCATTTTGTATGCAGTTCTTGATTTCCCTCCGACATTTTTCAACATTTGCCAAGAATTCCTCTACTGTCCCTCTGTTGCTACTTTTTGATTTTGATTTCTTAGAATAAAAGCAGATTCTTTGCTGCAATTAAATTTCTATTTAAGATAATTAAGCATAAATATGTCTGCAAACACCAACCCCTCTAGTACTAACTATATGCTTTGTTTCAAAATTCAGTCAAACCGTGATATAAACAGTATTGGCAATTTCTCTGAGTTTGAGGAGCCAATTCTTCATCAAGGGAGTTCTGCCGGATTTGGAAGGTACACAAGATTTGCAAAACTTTGTCGATTGCTGCTATCATGGGGGTTTTGCTGATCACCATTTCTGTACTAATGTCCCTGACATTGTATATCACCTTTGGCAGTGTCACAGCAGCTGGTGAGCTTATCACAAAAACTACAGTTGAAGTTGTAATATCTGAACGCGCAGTTGCAGCCATTCTAGGAAAGTCTGGAAATGATGTTGTTAAAATTCAGCAGCTAAGCTCGTATAAAGAAGCATAAATTTCTGCAAATTCCATGGGATCCCCTTCAACTGAAATTTTTGAAACGTGGAGACTTGGAATGAAGTACTGTGATTGCTGACAGAATGACATTGTACTCACAGAATGACAAAATGTTACAGCACAAAATTTGACATTGTACTGACAGAATACTTCTTTATCCAGCTTATAAAATGCCATTTCTTTGACTTGACATAAATGTATTTTGCAACAAAAATGACAGAACGATTTTGATAAACATGAACTGGATTATATTTTGAATTTGGATTCTACTGCCACTGCTTATGCTTATTACACAATGTATTAGCTTATCAGTTTAAATTATAAATTATATTTTTTAATTCGAATATTATGATATTGCAGAAAGGAAGAGTATAGAACACCAAAAGATAATGAATTTTTTCTTGGAGATCATGATCAATTTAGATTTCAACTCGTAAAGTTTAAATGTTTTTTTAATTTTAATTTGTTTATTTTAATTTTTAATTTATAAAATAAACTTATCAAAATTATTTTATTATTGTAGTTAGATAGTATATTTACTAACCCAAAACTATAAAAAAGGCCAAAAGTCATGTCCTTTTGCATGACAACAAATTATTAATTAGATGCAACAAATTACTAATTAGAAATTAGATGCAAGGTTTATTTTCTTTGCTAATTAGTAATTGGACAAATTTAAAGTTCACACTAAAGTTATGATAAACAATATTTTTAAATAAATATATCTTTTGTTCTTTTGACCATGGAATAATTCCTCAATCATTGAGATTAACCTGAATGGTATCATTTATGTCCAAACATGTTACTAGATATGTAATCTTTCAATCATGGGTTCAAGACTCCATAACTATAATTTTTAAGTGCTTAAGTTCTTCTTTGACCTTCGAGAATGATCTATGTAAATATTGAACACTCTCCACCGCGAATTTAATTAACAAATTTATATTCATAATAATGTTTATTTGGTCATTATCATTTTATGAATATTTCCATAATATTCAAATGTAAAAAAATAAGAAAATTCTATGTTTTGTGCACCATGGTTATTAAAATACATAACTTACTTTAACACCTTCCTATTATTTTAATATGTTTTGTGCACCATGGTTATTAAAATACATAACTTACTTTAACACCTTCCTATTAGTCATTCATTATGAATTTAAATATATTTTATACCCCGTGGTTATTACAATACATAACTCACTTTAACACTTTCCAATTCTTCGTACATTATAATTCATTATTATGCATTTAAATATATTTTATACCCCGTGGTTATTAAAATACATAACTTACTTTAACACTCTCTAATTCTTCATACATTATAATGCATTATTATTAGCTTTTATAGTTTTTTTCCCTCAAGTTTTCTATGATACACTGTTAAATTTTATTATATTTTAATTATTAATCTAAGAGTTTTTTAAATCATGAGACATTGCAAAATTATATCTAAAACTAATCTTATTTTAAGAAATACAAACTCAACATTACAAGCATTTATCAGTTCAATGACATTTATGACAATTCTTACTTAACAAAGGCAAAGTTCATTATATTTCACTCTTCGCATAAAGTCAAAAAGTTCATACAACAATTGGCCATCCAATTCATTAAATCTTAATACAAGTAAGCATGCCTACAACACACTAGTAATGGAAACCAGCTCTCATGATAACGCAAATTAAATCTCATAATAATAACTGACCAAACTGTTCAGTTAACCGGCAGGGACTAGCGCCACAACAGTGGCTCCTTGTTATTTAATTGATTAATTTTATTTTATGGTGGTCAAATTTTTTAAATCTATTAATTTATTTTAAATTGTCATCAAATCCCTATTATATATATTTTAATTAATAATTTCTTTTAATTCATTTTAAATGGTTGTCAATTTATTTTGTATAAATAAATATATCTTATTATCCCTGCCACCAGCATTCGATATTGGGTTGACCAGCTATTAGTTGGTCAATAATGTTAAATAATTTTTAACTTTTTCGAAGTAAAACTTTACAAATTCTTTCTTTTTTTTTTTATTGTAATTTTTTATCACCTTTTATATGTAATGTTATTCGTTGTAATTTTAAACATCTTATAGTTGCATGCTTGGTAATATGTGCTTGTACAATATAACAGTGGTGTCAGGTTATAAATTCTAAATGAAATTTGTGCACTTGCAGTGAACTGCAACCCATGGTGTGAAAATGCATGTCGCCTTAACGCATTTATTGTTGGCCATTGGTTATTATTGTTGGTATAGCCCGCTTTATTCCTTGCGAGCATATGAGTATTAACCTACCATGATTTTTAAGAATATTTGCAAGCATAATGAGCTTCGTATTAAATAATGATTCATTGGTTCTTAGATGAAACTTCATTTTCATTTTTCATGAACCAAATACATCATCGTTTACTAATACAAGGAAATGAAATGATATTTTTATGGTCCAAGAGACTAAAAATAGCCTATGAGACCATTAGTTCACTGTTTTCCACTTTTTGCAATCCAATCCTTTTCCGATTCAAATTGATGATGAGTTGGCCCAACCTTCCAACAATCCCCTTGCTAAAAAGACAATGCTAAGAAACTGATGCTAACATGTTCTCATAACTTTCTCTCATTTCTTTGAATGCATCACATTACAAAATGAAATGCTTTTCTGATTCCACTGCCCCAGACATGCAAAATGTACACATTCATTCTTCCCAAGCTTCTTTAGGCCTTTTCCACCGTCATTTTTCACACCGAAGTTGATGTGAGTTGGTCCTTAATTGAGCAATAAGAACCTTTGCCCTCCACAAAATGCTAGCTCCAATGAACTCTTTTTGTTGTAGGTCACACATAGGGTTGAATTCGTCAATGTAGTACTTCTTCGTTCTACCTAACTCTTTTCCCCATACCTTTTTACGAAACTTCTCCATAAAAAACTCCTTTAGCTCCTTTCTATTTTTGGGACAGGCATTGAGGTAGTTTTTGCATCCATGTGTAGTTTTGTTTCATCCATGTTTTCTTTCTTTCACTCATACCTTCATTGAAAATAACATTAGGCCATCTACCTACTCTCATTTTCTCAATTCCTTTTAGATATCTTATGAGATGCACCATAGCAATTGCTTCGACGGGAGTTGCTCCTGTTTCACTCAATATTATCTCATAAGGTACTGAACTTTTTATTTTAAACTTTCTCATGATCAAGCGTTTTTGGATTTTCTCAATTTGTTTCCATTTTGAGACGGGGGTGTTGTTATCCCACAATTCACACTCATATAGCATCACTGGACAAACTAGGAGTCCAAAAAGCACTTTAATCGTTTTCCACTCCCATAACTCTGCCTCTCTACATCTGTTTTGAAGAGCATATAATGCTTTACACCCTCCTAAAATTCTCTTATTTCTGCAGTCCTCCCAATTGCATTTGTTGTTGAAATCAATCCTAAGGTACTTGTACTCATTTACTTCTTCAAGAATGTTGTCTTCAAAGAAGAGAGTATGTTGGCTCTGCTTCCTTTTATTATAGAAAATCATTATTTTGGTCTTGCTAGTAGTGACTTGCATCCCCACTGCTCTACAAAAATGCTCAAGGGTATATAAGTGCATTTGCAATCCATGGGCCAATTTAGAAATCAATACAATATCATCAGCAACAAAAGAAGCTTTATCACAAACTCCCCCAACCGAACACCATCTCCACCTTGCAGATTTAGCCACTCTTCTAATTTTATCAATATATAAACCAAAAAGAGTAGGGGATAAAGGGAAACCTTGCTTAACTCCAATGTCACTTCTAAAGCTTTCTGAAATACTTATTGAGGTTCAAATCTTGACTTTCACCTCTTCATAAAGTCTATGGACAGTGGCTCTATAATGCACAGGAATTTCAAGTTCTTCCATTATACACCACAACTTATCTCTAGGGACTGTGTCAAATGATTTTTTTAAGTCAACAAAGCAGCAAAATACTTCTTCTTTGTCCTCCCAAGCCTTTTCAATAATGTGTCTCAATGTGATACCATGATCCACTGTAGAATGCTTCGGCCTAAAACCCACTTGTCCTCTTGCCCTGTTTTCTTTTACTTTTGTCCACTTACTAATTATGCTTTCTACCAAGCTGCCAAAAAGCTTTGCAAACAAAGGACTGATCATAATTGTCCTATAGTTGGATGGACTATTAATGTCTCCACTTTTAAAAAGGGGTATTTCTAGGCTAGTTATCCAGTCTCTTGGGAATCTTTGCTGAATGATGTTGTTGAATATTTCCATGATGTGCAGTGCAAGAACGTTCATTCCCCATTTTAGATACTTTTCTTGAAGTTCAACCAAGTCCTTTGCCTTTCCTGTTTTTAGATTCTTAATTCCATTCTCCACCTCTTGTAATGTGAAGAGATTTGAAGTTGTGTTGATCCTAGGGGGGCTCCGCCTTAGATTCTTTCTCATAGAGTTGTCTTGCATATTCAAACCATTGATTGCCTGTAATATTATTTTCAATTTGCTTCTTCTTTGGTTGCAATTCCTGCCATAAAAGCTTTGGATTATTCTTGCTTAAATATATTGACTCTTCTCTCCTTGTTTGCATGAACTCATATTTTTTCCTTTTTAGTATCTTCTTATATAAATTTACATTCATCTTCTCATTTCCTCCCTTTTTCAAGGTTCTCCTTGCCATTTTGCGTTCCTCATCAAACCAAGCATTTACAGGAAAAAAATTGATTTTGATTTCCTATTTTTTGCACTTCTCAAGTGCACTTTGAATTATATTTGTTAACTCATGACTGTTGAAGCTTTTGAAACCAGTTTTCTCCTTCTGAATTAATCTCTCTAACATTATCTTGAAGATAGTACAACTTTCTTGTGTTAGAAGAATTTTTCCCCTTGATAGTGATTGTGGAGAGCATTTGGTTTTCCTCCTATGTTGTCTTTCTTCTAACCATGATAACCTTATATAAATTGTGTTATGGTCTAATTTTAAGTCCCAAATATGCTCTCCAATATTAACTTCATCTATCTTTTCTATCAAGCTTTGTGAACACGTCACATAGTCAATGACATTTGCCCCATTGTATGTGTTTCAAGTGAAATTCCCAAACCTTTTCCATCTTTCTAGACCATTGCAAATAATTAAGTTGAAAGCCCCACACAGTGTAAGCAACTCCTCTCCAAAATGATTGCTAGCTTTGTCATGTTATGAACACCTCACCCATTGGGGATTCTCCTCTTCAGTGAGCCAAATAGGATTTTTATTCTCTTTGCAACAAAGAATGCTAGCTTGATTATTTGTTGTTCTAACATTGAAATCTCCTACTAAAATAACTTCTCCCTACTAAGAGTACACGATTATATCTTGTTTTAAAGCTGCATACGGATCCTTGTTGTCAAGCCCCTTATTTTTGTAAGTTTTTGAGACTTGAGGGGAAAAATAGCATGCTGCAATAGTTATGTGACTCTCATTCTCTGATATTTTCAACCATAATATTGTTTATTTGCATCTTCTTTAATTAACTGAATGTGACAACCTTCTTTTTCTTTCACTAAAACTAGTATTCCCATATACCCTTTGCCATTTTTTTCTACCTTGTTCAAAACTGCCAACTTCAAATAACCGTCAAACACAGGATTTTTGCAACCATCATGCTCATGAGTTTCTGTGAGACAAATTATGTCTCTACCTTCCATAATAGGCCCTAACCTAGGTCCCCTCCTCCAAGGGTAACCTATAAAATTCCAAAAAACTAAACTTATGTAGTCCTGGGTAGGATTTGACTGCTACGCGGTTTGGCACATAAGACTCAAATTTGAGTCTTCACCCCTTTTCATCCATGTTGCTCTTGTTGTTTTCATCCATATTATCGAATTCTCTATTTTTTCTTTACTACCATCTTGCTGACCTGTTTTGCCCGGAGGTCCAAACACTGCAATAACAACTTTACCATTGTACAACCATGCCCTTTTCCCTTCATTTATTGTTGTTATAATTTTCTCCACGTCATCCCTTCTCTCCTCTTGTTTTTTTTTGGTTAAATCTTCATCGAGGAAGAAGTGTGAGCCTTTCAAGAGTTTCTTTTTACCCAAAAGCTGGTGTTTGTCTTGCACGCTTGCCATGGTGACTTTTATCAGTCGAGGCCTCTCTTCACATATCCTCCCAACCCTCCTTGCCTGGCAAATTTTCCCTTCCAATGTATTTTCTCTTTCATAAAGTCTCTTGTCAAATTGAGAGTGGTTTCATTCTTCCCATAATATCTTATTCCCCTGATAATAAAGTTTGTTTCCTTGTCCTTTCTTTCTTTGTATTCTATTTCATGTGCTTTACGAGCACTTTCATCTTCTTCTTCCTCTGTCCTTGTATAACCATTAGTGTTTTTAGCCCTAGCTTTGATTTCTTTTGGACTATCTTTCCCAATGTTCCTTTTTGCCTTCTCTTTGGAAATGTTTGTTCGCTGAGATACTTGTGTATCTACCTGATTTTGTTTAGAAATTATCACATCCATGTTTGTTGTTATGTTGAGGTCTCGAAAATCGATGCCACAACAAAGGGGAAACCACCCGGTCCGGACCTTAGTACAGCTCCTTTTCCGTTTGGAATAGTGGCTCCGACTGGGGATAATGGGACCAGTTTCCCAATAATGGATAAAAGTGGGATGGATGAGTAACTTATGATGTATGATGGTGATAAGCGAACAGCTAAAACTATCGGCGAAATATATTAACTATAATCTAATCCCGGGACTTATCAATCTTTCAAAGCGTAGCGTTTGATAATCTGTGCTTTAAGGCAGGCATATAGATGACTCTAACACTAAAGCATAGACGTTTAAACCATTTAAGATTGCTCTGCATAACTAGTTATGCAGAGCGATAATAGCGAATTACTACACATTGTCATTCATATCATTGCTACATGCATGATTAAAAGAAAGGGCATATCACAAAACATCCAATAGTGGAATGAAATGAAGATTTGCTGTTACAGCGCATACATATATTCAACAATAGCAAAAATAATAACACAGCAATTCATATAAGAGGAAAGAAGACAGATGCAGATAAAAGTACCATGTAAGCCGCTCAACAATCCATTATATAAATCGCTATGTCTCAGTCCTTTCTTCAAACCAGAAAGCATTCCAAACAAGAGACAATAGTGCGCAATTGCATAAAACAACCTTCTTGTCAAATTAAGGACTATCGGTCGAGTTTCACAAAAGAATATAGGCTGAAGCACAATAGTGCAAACTTCAGCCTTTAAGTCTATTACAAAATTTTACGACCCTTTCCAAAACAATGAAAGGGTCTATAAATACTAATCTAATCTAAATATCTAAGAAAAACTGAAAAGCTATTAAATTGGCATCAATAATTTTTTTTCCATCTTCTTTGGCGATCTGGCAGTCGGCAGCAATGCTTCATTCGGTGGGCTCTTTGCCTTTAAACCTCAGCTGACATATCGCCAGCATTGGCTCTACTTCCGGTGGAGTGTTGAGACGCGAAGTGAGCTGGGCATCATATGTGGCATCCTGAATGTCGGGGATCAGGCATCCGAGAGCATCTGTTAAACACTTGAGGGCCGACCTTTGAGTGTGTGGCTTGATTAGAAAGAGCCAATATGCCTCGGAGGTCAAAGTATTTACTCCGGCGATTAACCTTCCCCTTTCCTCCAAATCATGATAACTTGTTTGTTCAATCATGTTTGCCGTTGTTATGCTTCCAGGTGTGCACTGGGAAATCATGTTTGCCAAATAGAGTGTGTTGTTGACTAAGTCAATCATATTGTTGGCAATCATTTTACACCTTGAAGCTGCCCTTTCCGCTTTCATTATCTGAGTGTTCCATTCCGTGAAGAGTATGTCCTTGAATGGCTCATAGATCCTAGGCAAGTTCGCTGCTTTCCCCACATCAGTATCTTGCCAATCAAGATATGAGGCTATGGTTTCTTCGGCCTGATCTAGCTCATTTCTGGCTTTCTCTATCTGCTGACATACTACTGTAGATACTTCACATAATGGCTCAGCCTCAGTTAGTTGTCGGCACAGGAGTCTAATCTGAGAGATTAATGCACTATTTATTTGAGCCGCCTCTGCTCTGAAATCTTCGACTTTCTGGGTGCCTTTGATGCCTTCAAGCTGTGCTAATAGCTGAGTTATTTGCTCATCTTTTGATTTCATCATCAGCTCATTCGCCGCCCTCAACTGTGCCAATGCCTCCGACAATTCTTTCTGCTTCTGGATTGCGCTCTGGTCGATTCTCTGTTTTTCAGTCTGCAGTTGCTGGGTTAATACATTGTTTGCTTGCTGTTGTGCCAGCAACTGCTCTTCTACCTGTGCTGCTTTATTTTGCGCCTCGGCTACTTCTGCTTGCAATGCACAAATCTCCTGGTCCTTAGTCTTTAACAGAAGACTTACCTCCGATGCTTTATCAATAGTTGCTGCAGAATAAGCTCCTGCATACTGCGATAGCTTGGTTAGATCATCGGAGGGGTCCAATTCCTCCTTCCAGACTACATTGCCCGTGACTGTTTTCTCAGGAAAGATAGAAGGTTGATCAAGCCTTCGTCTCTTCCTTGAGCGCTTAACAACGGCTTTATGCCTTGGATTGTAGAAAACATCCAGGGGAGGAATATCTTCCACCTGGAGGACAATTTGATCAGAAGGGTCTATAGTAATTACCTCGACATCCTTTGAAATGGGTGGGCCGCTGGTTCCACTTAGAACCTGAGAAGAAGTGGTATCTGGTGCATCGCTTGTCTTAGATGTGCCTGTGTCTTTGGAGCCCTCCTTTCCACTGATAATGGAATCGAATTGGTTCCATTGTTTAAGCAATTCGGGATCAATGGAGGTTTGTTTATGTTGCTCTGTCCGGGATTTGCTCCGCTCTTTTTCTTGTTCTAACCTCCGCTGCTCCTCTAACTCTTTTCGCTGCTGCTCTTCTTGCTCCCTTTTCTGCCTATCTGCCAATTCCTTTTTCTGCCTATCTGCTAGTTCTTTCTTTTGTTTCTCCTCTTCTTCCTTCTTCCTCTGTTCCTCTATCTCCTTCTGTTTTCTCTGTTCTTGATCCTTCTGCGCCTTTTGCTGTTTATCTAACTGTTCCTTCTTCTGCCTCTCAGCTTGCTCCTTTCTTTGCTTTTCTGCCTGTAGCTTCTCTTGCCTCTCCTCCTGCTGTTTCTTTTGATCATTAGTTGTAACAGGAGGTTGGTTTGTCTGTTGCTGACCAGGCTCGCTTGAGGAAGACGCTGGGGTTATTGTCAATAGATCTAGAGGCAGAGTTTGCAACCTCTGCTCTCTAAGTTTATTGAACTCAGTTAATGTCTCATCATTGTATTTCATTCTAGCAAGCTCTTTGGCACCCCACAATGTTTCGGCGGCGATGAACAGGTCATCAAACATATCCTCTTGATGGACGACTTTTGTTAATTTGGCCTGTTCTAGGGCAGTGTAGGCAGTTTTATGTGGATCATAGAGTCTGCTTGGGAGAGTGGCTAGGGATAAAGCTTGCATCTTTGTTGCCTCTTTTTCTGCATGTTTGAAATCATGCAAAGTAAAAACACCAATTCTTAAGGGAAAAGAGGGCCAGCCCCTCTTCTTCTCTTTCTTGAGAGTTTGTGTGACACTCTCGGCCATAATCTGGTAAGAGATTTCTCGGGCTAACAATTTGTCTGGAACATATAAAGGGAGAACATGTGGCTTGGCTTGGCTCCCATAAACTCTAATATAGGTGAAATGCTCTTCTCTGAACCAACTTGCTACAGCTGGTAAGTCGAAGGAAGCGAGATAGGAGATTTTGGGAATAGGCCGATCAAAAATGGAATAATGAATAGGGAGCATAAAACCATTGCAAATTTGATACAGATGGTCCTTGTAAGAGGACTTCCACAACTTCTGATGGTACAAATGAATGGGTGAGGGGTCTTGGGCGATCCACCTCCAACCGAGGATAGGAAATTCAGAATTAAAACACAAAGTATCCATAATGTAAGCACTATAATAAAATGGCGGGATTTTCCTTTCGGTAACTCTGGATTTGGCTCTAAAGTCACGAACAGCTACAGCCAACTTATCAGAAAGAATGGTGGCCCAATCCATGACAAAACTATTAACAGCTGCTTCCATTAGGGGAACCATTTCTATGTCGAAATTAGCAGAGTCATGCAACCCCCATAGTCTACACATCATAATCCCCGCATAGCAATAGGGAGAAGCCAAGGAATCGACAGAGTACTTACCCGAGCTTTCGTGCTTGTGTTTGGCCGGGTTCTGCCTCCAATCCCGGATGGGTTCAGACTGTACTTCATTTTCGGCTGCGAATTTCTCGATGAAGGCTTTGTTATAGATGATCTCCGGCTCGGGCAAATGGTACATTTGCCTTAGGTGCTCTGGCTTGAACGACCCGAAAATCCTTCCATCTCTTGTGTGAAACATTCTGTCTATGATTGGAATTTCCTCAATTGCCCATCGCACTACATCAGTGTAGGGAAGGACTTGCTCTCTGGCTGCTATCCTGTGGAGGAAGGAATCGGCCAAATCCTTAAGAGTAGCATCGGACTTCTTTAGCATATCCACACCAGCCTCTGTCACTATCGCTTTCGGTTGTTCAGCCTCTAATAGATTATATGTGCCCTGCCATGAAGTCCTATTGAGACCAGTGCACGTAGTGTCTGAAATTAGGCCTTTCTTGCTTTCTGCGGCAGTCTGTCCTGCAACAGACGTAGCGGCGGAGCCTGCGGTCCTCTTGGATTTCTTCCCCATCATGCTCAAGCTTCTCTCAACAGACGAATTCTACACAAGTGCAAGAGAAATTGTAACAAGGAAATAACGATGACAATCCATAACGGGAAAGATATATCATTTGAAGCGTGGTGAGATTAACTCCCAAAAGTGGTTGCGGATCCAATCAGTGAGCAGATATTGCAGATGCATTAATGGTGATTTAAGGGCTGCTACTCATTAAATGAATATCACACCATTATCCAGCTGAATGACCCCCTTAAGCGTGCAACAGATATTTTGGCGGTTAGACGCAAGTGTTCGTTAATCGAAGGGGAAAAGTTTTTTTTAAATACACATGCGTTACCTTATCCCTGCGTTAACGGCATTTTGAAATTTGCACTTATATCAATCAGATATCATTATAACTTTAAAGTTTTAAGTGATGATTTTTTAGAATGCCGACTACCGATGAGCGATACCGTATCGCATCGGGGAATAGATGCTACACAATCTTTAGACAAGATCCTGCCGAGTGCCGATTGCGACATCGCATCAGACTAGCGCATGGAAGCATTCGAAAGTGTATATAAAGTGGTTTGCCGATTTCTGATTGCGATCTCGCATCGCATCGGGGGTAAGACCCGAGCGCCTTATCGAAGTACATAGGATTCTGCCGACGGCCGATAGCGATATCGCATCGGGTCGGGGGTATAACTTAAAGTGTTTTTTCTTTACACATGAGGCAGCGCCGATAGCCGATCGCCGATATCGCGTCGCGTCGGGGGAAGAGTTATGTGCGCTTATTAAGTGTGCATGGAATATCGCCGATCCCCGATTGCGATATCGCATCGGGGGAAATCAAAATACCATTTTAATGCGTTTCTTATGCCATTGCGATATGCGATCTTGCGATCGCTTTATCGCAATAACAAAAGAATGTTTCATTATTGGAACACTTTTATTCAAAAAGGTTTAAATACGTAAACTCATTTGATTATCATACCTTTTTGAACACAAAAGCATTGATGCCAATTAAATTTTAAAAGGGACCCATTCCATATAATAATTTTTTGTGTAAATGAAAATGTTATGGAATGGGGGGTTGTTGTAGAGCACAACAATTGGCGATTCGCTGGAAGAACCAGTTATCTCTGAAACTAAAACAAACACTTAAGCTTTTTGAAAATAGAAACTCAATCAGAAGGGAAAACTTCTAATTTAACTGGATATTCATGCGTTCTGAACCAAATGAACTTATTCTGTTAACTTCTTTCCTTTTGGTTTCAAGAAAAATAAATACATTCTAAGTCTTTAAAATAGGCCTTTATTGGTTTATAATGATAAAACAAAAACTTTCCCAAATCAGCTTTTATAATTAACCCCTCTGTCATAGGTAGAGCCTCTGTTGCCAGCAAACGTTCATAGTCTCGACAGGGATACCTTTTAACCATAGTATTGTTCACTTTTCCATTCACATAAGAGTGTGATTAACAGAATGAAGCTAAACATGTTCTCATATTTTATTTTTCATCTGTTTTTTCTTCTTTATTATTGATAAGATAAAAAGCCATTGTCCTGGTTTGGTGGCCAGCTGTTGACAATGCCATTCACTGGTAATAATTTAACTGAACAAGCTGGCTCGTGATGAGACCTCTTGTCTTGAAATTTCAAGCCATTACCCTGTTGTGGTAGGCAGTATTGATAATGTCAGTCAAACTAGTTTCCTATGAACATGGTAAGCAGGCTTGTAACAAGACCTCTTATCTTTAATCTTCTATATTTTAGAATTACACTCTGAGAAACCATAAACTTTAGTGAATGGGGTGAACAATCTTCTTCTTAAAAGCAAATGGATGACAGGTGAAGAGCTGAAGATGCTGAAAATGGGTTAGTTTTTATCTTAAAATGTATAACCTTTGGAGACCAGTTTTGAAAACAGAAAATGATTCACAGAACCTCTACATCATGAGAAGAGTCTTCAAAACGTTAGGTTGTGATTTCAGAACACACAGATATCTAGTTTCCTAGAAATTATTCCTTTTGGTTGAGGGTTCTACTATCTAAAAGCAAATATTTATATTATTTTGTGAGACAGCTTCTTCAAACCCAGCAAAAGGTCAATGGGGATACCCTACAGTTTTATTTCCTACTGATCCTACAAACTACACAAATCTACAAAGAGGAGAAGGGATTACCTTCTCAATTAAAGAATTTCTTCAAGATCAGGCCATTAACAGGGAGAGAATCTCTCGACCCTGATAAGTCTTGCAATAAAAAGGTTGAATGGCCTATCTTCTCATAGATCTGAAATGGTCCAAACCACATTTTTTGAAATTTGGTATGCTTACCTTTATCTTCATGGGCCTTGTCCCATTTGAGAACTAAGTCACCAACTTGAAATTGTTTGGAACCAGATGAGGTTAAGTCAAAGGATGCTTTGATGATTTGTTGATGCTTGGCATGAGTGATTCTAGCTTTTTCCCTTTCTTCTTCTAATTTGAGAATTTGGTCATGTCTAAGTTGGATAGAGGAAGAAGGAGTCTCTTCAATGTACTGTACTAGGGCTAAAGAGGGTAAAACAAGATTCGTAGGCAATACTGCTTCTTTTCCATATACCAGATTAAATGGGGAGGAACCTATAGAATCCTTTTGTGTAACCCTATCAGCCCATAATGCAAACACTAGAGATTTGTGCCAGTTTCTGTGATTCTGTTCAACAGTTCGCTTAATGATTTTGATGAGATTCTTATTAGTAGATTCGGCTAAACCATTTCCCTGGGGATAATAATTAGCAGAATATTTCAATTTAAACCCCCTCTTAATAGCGAAATCATATATAGCATTTCCTGAGAAATAGGAAGCATTATCAAAAACGAGAGCGTTTGGGACACCAAACCTGGTAATGATGAATTGGTCTATGAACTCGATGATTGCCTCTGAATTTGCTGCCTTCAAAGGAATAGCCTCTACCCATTTGGTAAAATAATCGGTAGCAGTGAGGATATACCTATGTTGTTTGGAAGATGGAGGAGTAATTTCCCCGATGATATCTAATCCCCATTGTTCAAATGGTTGTTCAATGTTGACAGGTTGCAGAGGGAAAGCTGATTTCTGTTGTCTTCCACTAGAAGTTTGGCAATTGAAGCATTTTCTTACGTATTCATGAGCATCTCTAAACAGAGTAGGCCAATAATATCCAGCATGAATAACTTTGTGAGCTGTTGTGTCTGCTCCAAAATGTCCTCCTGCTGGTCCATCATGTAGCTCCTGTAAAACCTTTTGAGCTTCAGGTTTCTCAAGACATCTTAACAGGATAGAATCATAATTTTGTCTAAAAAGCACATCATCAATGAGAGTGAAATTCTTCGCTTTTAACCTAATGGCCCTTTTATTTTTGTAAGATAAATTCGGAGGAGCATAACCGTTCTTCAAATAAAATATTAAATCTGCATATTGAGATTCAGAATCAGTGACACTTATCTGATTGATTGATTCAGTCTGATCCATATCGCTAGATTCAGGAATGTTTGATGCTCCTGCCAATATCCTGCAAAAACCTTGGCCCCTAACAATCTTTGCTGGCTTTATTTCTAAGTCATATTCTTGAAGCGCTGTGACCCAATTGGCCCTTCTTTCACCCAGTTCTTTTTGAATTAGTAGTTGCCTTACCGCTGGGAAAGGGACTATAACTTTGGTGTGAGTTTTCAAAAGGAAGGGCCTGTAATGTTTGACTGCTTTGAACACAGCAAAGGCTTGTTTCTCCACATCGGAATAATTTAATTCGGCACCCTGAAGATTTGAGCTAAAAAATGAAATGGGTGCTTCCAAGTTGTGAGCATTTGGCTGCGTGAGAACTGCAGCATAGGATACATCGGAGGCAACGGTATACAATGTAAAATGATTAGAAAAATTGGGAGTATTCAAGGCTGGGGCATTGATGATTGATTGCTTGATAACATCAAAAGCTTGCTTTTCTTCTGATCCCCACTTGAAGACTGAATTCTTCTTGATCATTGTCTGAAGTGGTAATACAATTTCAGAGAAATCTGGAACAAATCGTTTGACAAAATTAATCTGACCCAAAAATGACTGCATCGATTTTTTATTGTGTGGGAAAGGGATTTCAGAAATTTCCTTAATCCGATCAGGATCAATATAAATGCCATCTTTGGATACTATAAAGCCTAAGAGTTTTCCTTGATCAAGAGCAAAGAAAGACTTCTTTGGGTTTAGAGAAATACCATATCTTTTGCATCGCTGAAAGATTTGATTTAAGTCATGTAAATGATTATATCTCTTTTTAGAATATACAGTAATATCGTCTAGGTAGACGACTACCGATCGATTAATCAACCCTTTGAAGGCTATATCCATGGCTCTCTGGAATGCCGCTCCCGCATTTATGAGTCCAAAAGGCATTTTCTGATATGCATATGTTCCCCATTTTGTTCTGAATGTGGTTTTAAGTTGGTCATCAGGATGAACCAAAACTTGGTTATATCCGGAGAATCCATCAAGAAAGGACATCAATTCAGAGCCTGCTACTGATTGGAGGATTTGCTCCATAGTAGGTAATGGGAAATTATCTTTCAAGCTCGCTTTATTCAGGTTCCTGAAATCAATACAGATTCGAATGTCGCCATTTTTCTTTCTGACTGGCACCATATTAGAGACCCAGTTTGAATGTCGGACCGGAAAAATAATTTTGGCTTTCAAAAGCTTATTAAGCTCCGACTTTATCTGGCTCTCCAAATTTGGATGTATTTTTCTTAACTTTTGCTGAATGGGTTTCTGATCAGGAAGCATAGGAATGGTATGCTGGATAATAGATGTATCATATGTCTTTAAGTCATCATATTTCCAAGCAAAGACCTGTTTGTTTTTTCTCAATAGTTTAATAAATGCTTCCTTTTCTTCCTGGGAAAGTCCTATTCCTAAGTTGATGTTTTGAGGAGCCTCGTCGGTGCCTAGATTTATTAATTCGAACCTAAGGGTGGAACTTTGAAGCTTTGCATTAATTATAGGTTTAAACCTGTCTTTGATATCATAAAGGTCTTCAAGCTTCACCACGGGTTTGGGAATTGAATTTTCTTGAGGCGTTTGTTTCATCTGTAAATCATGATCATCTTCCTCAATGACTTGATTGTCATAGGATTTTTCCGAAGTTAGAAACTGCAAGATATCTTCGTCATGGTTAAATACTCTCCAATTGGTGACATTGTCAGGAATTGAAGGCCTAAAAAGTAATTCTACAGAAAATCTATCAAGGCTGTAGTCTTCAGAAGGTAGAAGTTTAGAAGCTACATTGACTAGTAGGTCGGCTGCTGAATTTTGTGACCTAGGAATGGAAGAAATATTGAAGGCTGAAAAGTGTGAGGTAAGATCCTGTACTAGCGATTGATAATGCTTGAGGTGAGTTGAAAGACAATGAATTGCATTTCTCACCTGTTTGACAATTATTTCCGAATCGCCGAACACTTTTAGATATCACACTTCAAGGCCGATCGCTTTATATAAACCTTGGACTAAAGCTTCATATTCGGCTGTGTTGTTAGTACACTCAAATTCTAACCTACAAGACAGCATTGTCTTTTCTCCTTGCGGGCTAACCAAAATGCAACCTGCTCCTGAGCCTTCGCTGGACTTAGAGCCATCAAAATATAAAGACCAAAATAAAGGAGTATTAACAAAAATATCTACATTTTCTTCAGCATCATTAAAACATCTGGACTTATCAGTTTGTGAAAAATTTTCAATCTGAGATGTAAAATGATTGACTGAAAAAGGAGATGGTTGGGCAACAAAGTTGCCAAAGAATGATTCTGACGAATAGTTCCCCAAAATGTTGTTATTGAATGCCACGGGTTGGTTTTCTTGCTCAAATTCAGTAACTGTGTGGGTCATATGCTTCTCCCGATCGATCCTTATCTGATTCGGCTTTCCCTTGTAGGGAAGCCACATATGTGACCAATCTGTGGAAATATACCCATGCAGTTTTTCGGACCAATCTCTACTTAAAATCAAACCATAAAATTCAGGTATGTCGGCAATTAAGATGTCAATCCTCTGAACAATTCTAGGGTCGGCTGACAACCTGATGGTTACAGAATTGATTTCTCCCACAACCTGCACCTTGGTCCTATCCAACTGTACAATATGAATGGCAGACTTCTGGGGTTCAATGTTCAGCTTAGAGCAAACTGAAGCTGGCATTATATTAGATGAGGCCCCTGAATCAATTAAACAGTTGTGCAGGTTTCTATTATAAATCTCATAAGTCAGCAGGAAGGGTGGAGTGTGAGAATTTGATTTATCTCCAATTAAAACTGAATCGGTAATTTCAACCATACCTGCAGGAGGCTGGCCTGAATCGTTGGCAGCTCTTGCACTAGGAAGAGGAGTAGAGGGAACAGCATTCAATTCTTTAAGAAGCAACTTTTGTTGATGCTTTAGTTTGCTAAGTTCAAACATGGTTATATTTGCCTTAGTTTTCTTCATGTCATCAACAATGTTATATTCCATTGAATCGGATACCACTAGTGTCTTGGATGTTGAAGGAGAACTAGAAGTTGAAGGCTGGTTTTGGGGAACTACTACAGGTGGCTTCTTTGGGGGAACTTTTTCCTTTGCTGTAGCAGCACCTGCGCTCCTCTTCTTTGAAGTTGCCTGGGCGGGTTCAGGAGTGCTTTTACTTCTTGTAGTAACCGGAAAGGCTTCTTCTTCATTCTCGGTATCAGAGTTTGGGAGTATAAAATCCCACATTCCGTGGCATTCAGCTACTTCTTCTTCATCATCGGTTTGTGAAGTTGTTTCCTCTTCCTCTTCTTCTTGGTCTGAATCTGCGTTAGATATAACATTGGGCGGCTTTGATTCAGTTTTCTTATAAGTTCTAAATGGTCTTTTGTTTGAAGTTTCGGCCACCTGCTTCTTTATCTCAACCATTTCGTTAGACAATGTTTTAAGGACCTTTTGTAAACCTTCCATGTCATACGGGTCCTTTGGGGTTTTCTTCTTGGAATCTTCTTTAAACGAGACTTTTTTAGCTTTTCTATCTTCCAAAGCAGCTTTCTTTTCTAGAGCATTGATGCGCTTTTCAACGGCAAGTGCCTCTCTCATGTTTTCAGCTAAGGTAGGTTTCCCAGCCCTGTCTACAAAAATGGCTATGTTGGCAGGTAGGGTTGTGATATACCATTCGCTTCGGATTTGTTCACTTGGTTTAGAAGCGGTAGGGATTTTATTCAGGAGCTTATTAAATCTAGCATTAAACTCCTTTATTGGTTCCCTATGCTCTATTCTCAGATTGGAGAGGTCGTTTATTAAAGTAGCTAAGGACCTATCATCTCCATATTTGGTGAGAAACTGCTCTTGGCATGTGTTCCAACTGGTAATTGAACCAGAGGGTAAGGAAAAATACCAGGATCCTGCTGATCCTTGTAAGGTATAAGGGAAGAGTCTTACAACAACATCTTGCTCTGTCACTCCTTTTAGGTTAACTGCTAACATAAAGTTGTTGATGTGTTCTTCAGCCTGGGTACCGTCATCTGGATTAAATTTAGGCAGCCATTTTTCGGGAGCATCGGGTAGATCATGCAATGGTGCAGGCATGTTGACTGCTCCTGGCCTAGTCCATGGGTCTGCCATTATGATAGCGACAGTGGTTGACACTACTGTTGGGATTCCAGATGTATGGGAAGGGATCAAAGATGAGGAGTGAATAGGTTGGGATATTGAGGCTTCTGATCCCTGACGGACGACGATTTGCAATGAGGGAGTGGATGGTTGACTTCGCAGAGGAGAAAATGCAATGGAGGACGTGGATGAAAGCTATTCACTATCAGACCCTTCAGTAATTTTCTTTGCCCTTTTCCTTTTAGGTAAAGGAAACTCCGTGGGTTCAATACCGAGTTTTTCGCTCTGAAGTCTGGTGAGAGGGTGAGTGAGGTTGAATTGCGAAGTCGCACTGCTTTCTGATACCTCAGATTTCTGTGGTGATATCGAGAAGCTCTGAAGTTTATGGATTAGAGACTGGACTTCAGGTGATTCAAGAGCTAATTGTTCTGTGGTATGATGGGTTTGAGCAGTGGTAGTTGATTCCCCTTCTCCTTGTTTGGATACCGGTGAACCAGTATGCAAATGGGAAGGTCGAGGGGATTCGGAGGGGGAAATACTCTTGGAATGGCTTATAGGTTTGGACTTATGTGCCATTCACAGTTGATGCCCTCCTTCTAGCGCCAATTTTGTTGAGGCCTCGAAAATCGCTGCCACAACAAAGGGGAAACCACCCGGTCCGGACCTTAGTACAGCTCCTTTTCCGTTTGGAATAGTGGCTCCGACTGGGGATAATGGGACCAGTTTCCCAATAATGGATAAAAGTGGGATGGATGAGTAACTTATGATGTATGATGGTGATAAGCGAACAGCTAAAACTATCGGCGAAATATATTAACTATAATCTAATCCCGGGACTTATCAATCTTTCAAAGCGTAGCGTTTGATAATCTGTGCTTTAAGGCAGGCATATAGATGACTCTAACACTAAAGCATAGACGTTTAAACCATTTAAGATTGCTCTGCATAATTAGTTATGCAGAGCGATAATAGCGAATTACTACACATTGTCATTCATATCATTGCTACATGCATGATTAAAAGAAAGGGCATATCACAAAACATCCAATAGTGGAATGAAATGAAGATTTGTTGTTACAGCGCATACATATATTCAACAATAGCAAAAATAATAGCACAACAATTCATATAAGAGGAAAGAAGACAGATGCAGATAAAAGTACCATGTAAGCCGCTCAACAATCCATTATATAAATCGCTATGTCGCAGTCCTTTCTTCAAACCAGAAAGCATTCCAAACAAGAGACAATAGTGCGCAATTGCATAAAACAGCCTTCTTGTCAAATTAAGGACTATCGGTCGAGTTTCACAAAAGAATATAGGCTGAAGCACAATAGTGCAAACTTCAGCCTTTAAGTCTATTACAAAATTTTACGACCCTTTCCAAAACAATGAAAGGGTCTATAAATACTAATCTAATCTAAATATCTAAGAAAAGTTGAAAAGCTATTAAATTGGCATCAATAAATTTTTTTCCATCTTCTTTGGCGATCTGGCAGTCGGCAACAATGCTTCATTCGGTGGGCTCTTTGCCTTTAAACCTCAGCTGACATATCGCCAGCATTGGCTCTACTTCCGGTGGAGTGTTGAGACGCGAAGTGAGCTGGGCATCATATGTGGCATCCTGAATGTCGGGGATCAGGCATCCGAGAGCATCTGTTAAACACTTGAGGGCCGACCTTTGAGTGTGTGGTTTGATTAGAAAAAGCCAATATGCCTCGGAGGTCAAAGTATTTACTCCGGAGATTAACCTTCCCCTTTCCTCCAAATCATGATAACTTGTTTGTTCAATCATGTTTGCCGTTGTTATGCTTCCAGGTGTGCACTGGGAAATCATGTTTGCCAAATAGAGTGTGTTGTTGACTAAGTCAATCATATTGTTGGCAATCATTTTACACCTTGAAGCTGCCCTTTCCGCTTTCATTATCTGAGTGTTCCATTCCGTGAAGAGTATGTCCTTGAATGGCTCATAGATCCTAGGCAAGTTCGCTGCTTTCCCCACATCAGTATCTTGCCAATCAAGATATGAGGCTATGGTTTCTTCGGCCTGATCTAGCTCATTTCTGGCTTTCTCTATCTGCTGACATACTGTTGTAGATACTTCACATAATGGCTCAACCTCAGTTAGTTGTCGGCACAGGAGTCTAATCTGAGAGATTAATGCACTATTTATTTGAGCCGCCTCTGCTCTGAAATCTTCGACTTTCTGGGTGCCTTTGATGCCTTCAAGCTGTGCTAATAGCTGAGCTATTTGCTCATCTTTTGATTTCATCATCAGCTCATTCGCCGCCCTCAATTGTGCCAATGCCTCCGACAATTCTTTCTGCTTCTGGATTGCGCTCTGGTCGATTCTCTGTTTTTCAGTCTGCAGTTGCTGGGTTAATACATTGTTTGCTTGTTGTTGTGCCAGCAACTGCTCTTCTACCTGTGCTGCTTTATTTTGCGCCTCGGCTACTTCTGCTTGCAATGCACAAATCTCCTGGTCCTTAGTCTTTAACAGAAGACTTACCTCCGATGCTTTATCAATAGTTGCTGCAGAATAAGCTCCCGCATACTGCGATAGCTTGGTTAGATCATCGGAGGGGTCCAATTCCTCCTTCCAGACTACATTGCCCGTGACTGTTTGCTCAGGAAAGATAGAAGGTTGATCAAGCCTTCGTCTCTTCCTTGAGCGCTTAACAACGGCTTTATGCCTTGGACTGTAGAAAACATTCAGGGGAGGAATATCTTCCACCTGGAGGACAATTTGATCAGAAGGGTCTATAGTAATTACCTCGACATCCTTTGAAATGGGTGGGCCGCTGGTTCCACTTAGAACCTGAGAAGAAGTGGTATCTGGTGCATCGCTTGTCTTAGATGTGCCTGTGTCTTTGGAGCCCTCCTTTCCACTGATAATGGAATCGAATTGGTTCCATTGTTTAAGCAATTCGGGATCAATGGAGGTCTGTTTATGTTGCTCTGTCCGGGATTTGCTCCGCTCTTTTTCTTGTTCTAACCTCCGCTACTCCTCTAACTCTTTTCTCTGCTGCTCTTCTTGCTCCCTTTTCTGCCTATCTGTCAATTCCTTTTTCTGCCTATCTGCCAGTTCTTTCTTTTGTTTCTCCTCTTCTTCCTTCTTCCTCTGTTCCTCTATCTCCTTCTGTTTTCTCTGTTCTTGATCCTTCTGCGCCTTTTGCTGTTTATCTAACTGTTCCTTCTTCTGCCTCTCAGCTTGCTCCTTTCTTTGCTTTTCTGCCTATAGCTTCTCTTGCCTCTCCTCCTGCTGTTTCTTTTGATCATTAGTTGTAACAGGAGGTTGGTTTGTCTGTTGCTGACCAGGCTCGCTTGAGGAAGACGCTGGGGTTATTGTCAATAGATCTAGAGGCAGAGTTTGCAACCTCTGCTCTCTAAGTTTATTGAACTCAGTTAATGTCTCATCATTGTATTTCATTCTAGCAAGCTCTTTGGCACCCCACAATGTTTCGGCGGCGATGAACAGGTCATCAAACATATCCTCTTGATGGACGACTTTTGTTAATTTGGCCTGTTCTAGGGCAGTGTAGGCAGTTTTATGTGGATCACAGAGTCTGCTTGGGAGAGTGGCTAGGGATAAAGCTTGCATCTTTGTTGCCTCTTTTTCTGCATGTTTGAAATCATGCAAAGTAAAAACACCAATTCTTAAGGGAAAAGAGGGCCAGCCCCTCTTCTTCTCTTTCTTGAGAGTTTGTGTGACACTCTCGGCCATAATCTGGTAAGAGATTTCTCGGGCTAACAATTTGTCTGGAACATATAAAGGGAGAACATGTGGCTTGGCTTGGCTCCCATAAACTCTAATATAGGTGAAACGCTCTTCTCCGAACCAACTTGCTACAGCTGGTAAGTCGAAGGAAGCGAGATAGGAGATTTTGGGAATAGGCCGATCAAAAATGGAATAATGAATAGGGAGCATAAAACCATTGCAAATTTGATACAGATGGTCCTTGTAAGAGGACTTCCACAACTTCTGATGGTACAAATGAATGGGTGAGGGGTCTTGGGCGGTCCACCTCCAACCGAGGATAGGAAATTCAGAATTAAAACACAAAGTATCCATAATGTAAGCACTATAATAAAATGGCGGGATTTTCCTTTCGGTAACTCTGGATTCGGCTCTAAAGTCACGAACAGCTACAGCCAACTTATCAGAAAGAATGGTGGCCCAATCCATGACAAAACTATTAACAGCTGCTTCCATTAGGGGAACCATTTCTATGTCGAAATTAGCAGAGTCATGCAACCCCCATAGTCTACACATCATAATCCCCGCATAGCAATAGGGAGAAGCCAAGGAATCGACAGAGTACTTACCCGAGCTTTCGTGCTTGTGTTTGGCCGGGTTCTGCCTCCAATCCCGGATGGGTTCAGACTGTACTTCATTTTCGGCTGCGAATTTCTCGATGAAGGCTTTGTTATAGATGATCTCAGGCTCGGGCAAATGGTACATTTGCCTTAGGTGCTCTGGCTTGAACGACCCGAAAATCCTTCCATCTCTTGTGTGAAACGTTCTGTCTATGATTGGAATTTCCTCAATTGCCCATCGCACTACATCAGTGTAGGGAAGGACTTGCTCTCTGGCTGCTATCCTGTGGAGGAAGGAATCGGCCAAATCCTTAAGAGTAGCATCGGACTTCTTTAGCATATCCACACCAGCCTCTGTCACTATTGCTTTCGGTTGTTCAGCCTCTAATATATTATATGTGCCCTGCCATGAAGTCCTATTGAGACCAGTGCACGTAGTGTCTGAAATTAGGCCTTTCTTGCTTTCTGCGGCAGTCTGTCCTGCAACAGACGTAGCAGCGGAGCCTGCGGTCCTCTTGGATTTCTTCTCCATCATGCTCAGGCTTCTCTCAACAGACGAATTCTACACAAGTGCAAGAGAAATCGTAACAAGGAAATAACGATGACAATCCATAACGGGAAAGATATATCATTTGAAGCGTGGTGAGATTAATTCCCAAAAGTGGCTGCGGATCCAATCAGTGAGCAGATATTGCAGATGCATTAATGGTGATTTAAGGGCTGCTACTCATTAAATGAATATCACACCATTATCCAGCTGAATGACCCCCTTAAGCGTGCAACAGATATTTTGGCGGTTAGACGCAAGTGTTCGTTAATCGAAGGGGCAAAGTTTTTTTTAAATACACATGCGTTACCTTATCCCTGCGTTAACGGAATTTTGAAATTTGCGCTTATATCAATCAGATATCATTATAACTTTAAAGTTTTAAGTGATGATTTTTGAGAATGTCGACTACCGATGAGCGATACCGTATCGCATCGGGGAATAGATGCTACACAATCTTTAGACAAGATCCTGCCGAGTGCCGATTGCGACATCGCATCAGACTAGCGCATGGAAGCATTCGAAAGTGTATATAAAGCGGTTTGCCGATTTCCGATTGCGATCTCGCATCGCATCGGGGGTAAGACCCGAGCACCTTATCGAAGTACATAGGATTCTGCCGACGGCCGATAGCGATATCGCATCGGGTTGGGGGTATAACTTAAAGTGTTTTTTCTTTACACATGAGGCAGCGCCGATAGCCGATCGCCGATATCGCGTCGCGTCGGGGGAAGAGTTATGTGCGCTTATTCAGTGTGCATGGAATATCGCCGATCCCCGATTGCGATATCGCATCGGGGGAAATCAAAATACCATTTTAATGTGTTTCTTATGCCATTGCGATATGCGATCTTGCGATCGCTTTATCGCAATAACAAAAGAATGTTTCATTATTGGAACACTTTTATTCAAAAAGGTTTAAATACGTAAACTCATTTGATTATCATACCTTTTTGAACACAAAAGCGTTGATGCCAATTAAATTTTAAAAGGGACCCATTCCATATAATAATTTTTTGTGTAAATGAAAATGTTATGGAATGGGGGGTTGTTGTAGAGCACAACATGTTATTAATTCTTTCATGCTTTGCCACACTGTCTTCATGTTTTGCCATTCTTATTTTCCTGTCTCTAGAGCCTCTTGTAACATTGTTACCTGTTCTTTTAAAATTCTATTAACTTCCATTAGACATTGGTTTGCAACTGTGATCTATGAAATTTTGTGGTTCCTTTCTTGCTCTTTGGCTTCCAAAATCTCCAGCCTTGTCATGTCCTTCATCAGTTCTTGGACATATAGATTTGATGACCAAGTAAAAGGTGCAAATGTGGGACTGTAAATAATTGATTCTTCTTTATTTTTGTTGCTCTTTTTTATTTTATTTATCTGGATTGGTTTTCTTCTCATTTGTTCCCATTTAAGGCAAGCAAGCCTACGCCTTAAAATGCCTTGATATTGCTTTGCATTTACCCAAATCCACTTTCTTGTTTTGTCTGTTGAAGCAATTTTGACTTGACCCAAATGATTTGTTTCCACAAAACCTGAGATTTCCTTGTCATTTTTAGCATTTTTAACATTTACTTGATGTACTAGCTACTTCTGGGAGCTTTTTTTATCAGTTGTTGTAGCAAGTTTATGAATACTCCTTGCAAGTTGGGAATAAGATAAAGGCTTCTTCTTATGCTTGGCTGGACAGATATTATTTTTGACGGAGTTAAAACCTTGGCATTTGGATCATTATTGGTTTGGATCTGCAAAATGAAGCCACCAACCTTCCAGGTTTTTCGATCTGTCTATCCGACTTTTCCTAAAGTGGAAGAAGGCAAAGCAGTTGCCTCTAGATCCTGACCTGTCGTCATGCTACCTGTAGCTTCTTTTGGTATTCCATTGCCCATCATCAACGCTCGCTGGTTCTTCATGCCTGATCTTTATCTCAATGTCAACTCTCTCCTGGAGTCAAAACCCCGACTACTCTATAGGGTAACTTCTTTGTGACAATCCTCGGTATTTGAATGATATTCCTTCTCTGTCACTAAGGTTTTCACTCCGGAGTCCCGTAGTGATTCACTCTGGGTCTATCTTCGTTGCGGCTGCTCCTTCTACCTTATCACCCCCTGTTTCTTCACCTTCCGCTACCTCAAAACCCGTTTCTATTCCACGCTAATTGTTATTTACCTCTGCATGGTATTGCCACATCCTTTCACCGAAAAGCCCATACATGTTCAGTTGATTGCATGGTTCACCACAGTTCACAATCTCGGCAATTAAATTCAAAACCCATGACTGTTGTAGGATTCAAATGAATGCTACAGCCAGCTAAGGCCTGAGTGTTTTCAAGCCAATATGAGAGGTTTTGCGAGGTTTATCCACTATCACTGCTTTCGTACTCCCTCCAAATGATGCGTTTATGAATATTAAATATGTTGCACTTCACATTTTTAAAAACAATTTCATATGCTGACCCAAACAAGTATGGAAGATTGAAAGAGTGGAACTCGTGGGTGGTAGAAAAAGAGAAATGCGTATGGAAGATTGGCTTTTGAAAACCCAACTTACATGTAGTGTACATACCTCTATTACAATGTATTGTAACATGTTAACATGTTGGAGAGAGGAACCATGGCTGTATAAAGTGGTATAAAGTGATATATACATTTTTTTACATTGTTATTTTATTTTATTAATTACAAATATGGTTGATTTTTTTAATCTATTTTTTAGTTATTTAAATATAAAAATATATTTCAATTTTAGAAATTCATAATTTTATTTTGACAAGCTTTACTTCAAATCATATTAGTTTTAAATTTACTTAAAATAATATTATTTTAATTTTACCAATGATATAATTTATTTTTTTCCAATCTCTTTTATAATTACATGTAATTTATATAAGCCAATAATTAAAATTAAATTATGATAATGAAAAATGTTAAATAATTTAATGAATGTGATGAAAATAGTGAAAAGTGTTTTTAACTATTAATAATTGCTTTATATTCAATATATTACATGTAAGTAAATATCACGTAATAATTAAAACCATATTATAATGATAAAATAATTAAGTAATTTAATAAATGTAATAAAACCATTTACTATAGTTTCAAGGCATCCATGATTGCTTTATCTTCAATATGATATATTTAAGGATAACCTTGTTAAATATAGAAATGTATAATTGGATAATAAAATTTCATATTGCTTGATTTCAAAACTCATTGGTGTTAAAACAATTAAGCCTTAGCCACATATATAGTAACGCATCTATTTTATAATCTTAATAAAAATATCCATTCCAATTATTATTATATATCTTAATCCATGGGCATGTGTAACGCTAATATCTAAAAAGACGGAACACAATTTTTTATATATATAAATACACATTAAACAGTGAATGCATGTTGTTAAAGGTTAAAAATATTAAACTTACATAATTGTTGTATTTTTTGATAAATTATCACCAGATTATTGTAAAGATAAATTTTGTGTCATTCCCTCAACCATTATTCATTATATATTTTTTTTTATTTCCCATTTTCTGCTAATTCACTAGGTGTAGAGGATTTTGTTTTCTCAAATCACTCATAGTCAAGATTGCAAACCTCAATAATAACTCGAATTCAATATTTTTACTTTAGTGTAACTATATTTAAACTAAGCGGCAAGGAGAAGCTACTCTAGCCCTTGTTTTTATTTTAAATTGTGTTTTTTTATTTTTTTAATAAAGAAATATACAAAGCCTCAAGGGATAGCTCAGTTCGTCGAGTTCCTATTGCTAGGCATCTTGCCAATCAAGATGAAACGAGGTCAAATCTCTTCAACGCCCTTGGGGTTAAGCCTTGCTAATTTGGCTTATCTACATAGATTTTCCTATAGATGTAGCGACCACATTAAAAATATATATATTTATATTAACTATTGCTGGTTAATTCTTTCTATATACAACGTATATCCATAAACTTATATTACCCCAGTGTATTTATATACTAATTAAATGGTTGTATTCTTTCTTTACAAAACATATATCCATAAACTTATATCACCCCAATATATTTATATACTAATAAATAGTCAATATTAACAACTTAAATGGAAGGAACATTTATCTCAAGAAATGGAAGTTTATTTTGTTAGAAATTTTTTGGAATAATGTATGTTTACTTTGTTAGAAATTTTTTGGAATAAAATTGTATTAATGATTATTGTGTTTAATGTTTCAGGTGGGCGCTTTTATTTTGAGGGGAAAAAAGGCTTTGATGATATGCTAAACAAATGTTAAGAGAGATATTATAAAGGAAAGATGGGATTTAGTTATTAAGAATATGAAATTCAAAATTGATAAAAGTCAAGAAGAAAAAAGATAATATTGAAAATAGAAAACATTCAAATAATAAAATATAGGACTATATAGAGTAAAATAAAAAATTAAAAAAATATTATAATTATATTTTCTTAAATAAATTAAACATGATTGTTAAAAAATAAAATATGTTAAAATTAAATTGAATTTATTTTACAGTTTAGTATAGGTGGATGGATGAGTGTTAAATGTGAGATGTAAGTGTTAGATGGGTGAGCGTTAGATGTGAAATATATTTTTTAAATTTAATTTTTTATTTTTATTGTAACTTTGTTTTTTATTAATAAAATTACAAACAATTTTTTAAATATAAGAAAGTATAATATACATATCACATTAAAATATATAACAAATAAATAGTACTTATAAATTAACATCTATTTTATCATACAAATTAAAATAATGATTGCATAACCATCTTTAAATAAATTAAATAAGCCAATAAAAATTTAATATTCACAATACAACAAGATTTTTAATCATGCTCCCGGATGCGGGTGACTATGCGGCGTGAAGGGCAGGTGTCAGGTGTGGCTCGTCACGTGGGCAGGTGTAAGCCCGGACGAGCCACGACATACCAGAACGCAGGTGACTTAAATGCGATGGGAGGCACAGTAATTTGGGTTTTATTGCTGGTTCAAACGACATTCAATGTGCAACCGCGATCGAGGCAAATGGCGCTCAATATTTTCGCTCCCCATGTCGCCTGGCTTCATTCCTGCAAGCGATCCGAGCAGAAGTTGGCAGAGACGGAACATTCTCTGGCTCAGTGCAAAATCACTCAGAGGAATTCTTGTCCGAAGGGTAACTCGAAAATGCAAAGAGAGAGGCCCAGGATGAGCAGTCGCCGGGGCGGTTCCAGGGGCCGCTCTGCTACTCAGCGACCAGTCAATTCGCCTTCCTCCTCGGTGGGAATCACTTCTGAGCATAACAGAGGCTCGAACAGACTTGACGGACACGGCAATGTGCGTGGGTGGGAAGAAATTCCGGACTGTGGTCATTTGGAGCATCCGGCTGTTCGCTACCGGATCCCCTGCACTCTGGAAAACAACACTCTCATTGTCTCAGTCATGGTGGAACATTGCAGCAATCTCAGAAGGCCTCTGGACAACCTGAATGTGCCAGTGGTTGACATGCAAGTTCCCACGGTGGATATGCGGCGGCCAACCAAAGCAAACTCTCCCCAAGCCACTCAAGCTGCGGATGCTGGCCCCAGTGAGCCGGTTCAGAGGTCGCTGCGCTCGGACATGGAGGACTCACAGAAACTCAAAGGACCGGCGAAGGATGAGCCTCACACAACCGATGAGGACTAGCACTTCCGTCACTCTGTCTTCCGCTGCCAGGAAAGCCACTCTCTGTTTGTCTTTCATGCTCTTTGTCGATTTACTGCTCTCTCTGTCGGTTTGTCTATGTGTCATCCATGCCGGATTATATGTCCACCGTGTCAGTCTATGCGTCCATCGTGTCGGTTTATCTGTCCATCGTGTCGGTTCTTATGTCCATTGTGGCGGTCTACATGTTTATTGTGTCGAATCAAATGTTGGCTATGTCGATTCAGATGTCCCAATTTTGTAATGAAGCTGCCCTGAAAGGTCTATCATGGGGAAAAATCTCTCTGGAGATGCAGGGCCACGGCCCTGGTGTAATTTTGCTGTAACTTTTGTTTTTTTGTAATATAAATAGCCTAGTCTTACAGAGAAAAAAAAAGAAGATTTTTAATCATGAATATTTACCATGGATATTATTAACTTCTATATTGGTTTTTTTACAATACCATGGGCCAATACACAAAAGAGAAAATTAGAGAGAGGGAGGGTGTCACGCCCCTATCCTGGTGATGGTCTTTCAACCACACATAGGCAAGTGCGGCACCGCTACCCACTTTCTTTTCGCCAATACTTATGAGTACGGGCTATGCCTAACATTCAACACTTGGTTATTTTTCTTCAATTCTACTAAGCATTCATCATTTTACACAACGGAATTAACATTCATCATCATCATATAAATATGCACAGTGGAAATACTTTCTTTTAATGGGAGGGGCAACTCCCAGATTAGAGTCTACCCAATAATAATAATAAAATCTTTTACAAGTACGGCCTTTTCCAAGAACCCCAAGATTCACCTTCACAAAGCTTTCTAATTTTCAACAACTCGGCCTGCTCATGTTGGGTCTCCCACCTCACCGGGTCGGGTCACCCTTCCGTTCAACATCGCCCATATTCTTCATTCATGGTGGCCCACGCCCATGTCATGTTGTGCAGCTTGCCCTCGGGCAGAGGCGCCCACCCCGGATCATCATCTGCAGCTCATCGCAAATCGGCACTCGTTCGCATCTCGTCACATTGGCAGCTCTCTACAACTCGTCCACACCGCAAACCCGTCCGTCAGGTAGGAGTGCCCACCCTGCTGGGTCGCCTTCCACAATGCATCTGCTGGGCATGAGCGTCCACCTATATCTTGCCTCTCGGGTCGGGTAGGAGCTCCCACCTATAACTTGCTTATCGGGTCGGGCAAGAGTGCCCACCTGTAGCTCACTTTTCCGCCCATTGTGCATACCCGCCCAGAATAGTTTGTCAAATTTCCTGCAACTCGTTCCTTTCATCTTGGCTCGGCACTGCAGCCCTTGGTCTGCCTACACCTCGCCCTTCTTATTTTGCTCTTCCCTTTGCTCGTCCAAGTGTTGCTCAATGCTTCTTCACTTGAACTTCGATTGATGCCTTTCTCCACCAATTCATCATCAATATATACGAACTCGTCATGTGTCAAGTTGGGTCGGCCTGCCCAGACCGACCACACGATTCACCCATGAAACTACCAAATGATGCATCGTCCCACCAACTCGTCTGCTCCGCACGTCGTCTTGCCAACTTGTCTGCTCCACATGTCGGCCCACCAACTCGTCGGTTTTTCAACACCTCATATAAACTCGTCGTGTGCGCCCATACTTAGCCTATTTTCCCAATCTCGGTTTTTCAACTCTCCAAGTAACTCGTCGCAACTACGCAACTCGTCATCACACACTCGTCAGGGCGCGTTTAAACGAATGCACCCACTTGTCGTCGCAAACTCGACTCGTCGCACATAATCGAAGTTTGTCTCCCACTGCCGCTCATCGCACATAACTGAAGTTTGTCTCCCACCGCCACTCATCGCACATAACCAAAGTTTGTCTCCCACCATCTCTTGTCGCACATGAGCACGCCTCAGCTCGTGGTCATGACATACTCCCCCACTTTAAACGGTTTTCATCCTCGACAACACCATCATACATTGTCACAAAGTGTCACCAGCTCCAAAATCTGCAAAATTTCCATGTTGCCATCTCTGCTCCATCATCGCATAAACCACCAAGGTTCATGACTCTATGAAGAGGAAGTCTCCTCAATCCATGATCATTAATCCACATTTGTTGCAATCCCACATGCCGCCCCATCGTGGAAGGTTGGTCCCTCCAAGACATCTATCTGACACAAACTCGGTGCACTGCATGCCCCCATGTCATCGAACTAGTTGGGTAGCTAATCCAACTGTAGCGCTCAACCCATGAGAATGAACCTCCTCAGGTCATCGTTGGTTGTTTCTCAACATCCTGTCACAATCTCAACTCGAGTAAGAATCCATCTCCAAGCGTAAAATAATCCATGCTCAAGTCCATGACATAGCCCGTCATCTCATCTGCAACATGCTTCCCATGATGCTAATGAAAATGTGATTTCATACAGTCACATTCATCCAAGCATCATCAGCCTTTCAATAAAGAAGCCTCATCTCCAAGGCCCCTTGTAAGGGTGGTGCAGTCCTCCTAGATATCAAGGACCTGCACACACCTATCTCCAAGGTCTATCTAGAAAGAAGGGCCAGGAAGTTTCCTCCCTGACTCTCATCCACCCATGTATCTTATTGATACTACGTCCTCAAATACTTATGCACGGCTTCAACCTCCTCATGTGTGCAGCCAAGCTTCTCAAGCTTGTCTTTCATCAACTAAAAGTCATATATTCCCATGGCATACCTACAAAAATCCACTATTTCAGTCAGATATCTACCTGTGCATAATCTTCCCCAACCACTACCTTAGAAGAAGTACTCAAACTCCCTTCATCATCAATTCCATGGTGAAGATCCTTCGTAGAAGATGCATCTGTCAATTGTCTCAAGATGTGTGAAACTGCCTTTCCACCTTCATATTTCCTTCTAGCTCTCGCAACAAAGTCAACTATCTTCCTTTCCTTCGTTGTTTGAGTCATACATCCAAGTCCCCTTTGCTCCACATAATCATGCTTCACATTCGGGTCTTTTGGATACAAATCCATCAAAGCAATCCTCGGTCTATATCCCAAACAACTTCTCCTATTCATCAGAACCATCATAGTCTCTCCTCTAGTTGCAATCAAGATAATGTCTCGGTCCACCATTGGTATGGCTTGTGCAGCTTTCAGAAAATCTTTCCCCAGCACCATAGTATGATCATCCAAGTCGACCACCCTCAACTCCAACTTTCCAAACCATGAACCCACTCTTACATGAGCGTCCTTCAAAACACCTATCACAGCTTTCATGGTAGAGTTCACTACTTTGGAAGCACTCGACTCTCTCCCCACTTCAGCTTTATTCCGAAAAGATGTTGCTACTTTCCTGCTAAGGAAGCTATGTGTAGCCCATGTGTCCATCAATGCAACAAACTTCTTGCCACGTATGGTTACCTGCACAAAACTCAACCTTAAGGCATCACCATCCTCTCTAGGCTTGATCTTGTGTCTTATCTCTGCAACCTTCTTCAATAATTCGACCTTAGAAGAGTCTCTCAACTTATGTTTTGATATGACTTCCTTCTTAAGGTACTTCAACTCCTTGTTCGATTCATCTAAGCAACTTGATCCTGGCTTAGCTTTAGATCCATCAAGCTTCTCCTCCAATATCGCATTATGCTTAAGTGCGCCTACTTGGTACACATTGACTTCTTTCACTCGAAGTGACCCAATCTTCTGAAAATCTTCCTTCATGGCTCGGTGATAGTCCCCAATTATGTCAATGTAATCAAGCTCATCCTGTTGTATCACAATGGGCTTTCGACCAAGAAAGTCCCTCTTAATTTCGTCCTCAATTCCCTTGACTTTCGCCTGCAACATGGTGCTTTTCTCCCTTAGTCGAACTCGTTCATCCATGAGTTCTTGGAGTCTTTGATCACCTTATTGTATCTTCTCATCAAGTTCATCGAGTTCATCAATCCTTCCATGAAGATTACCCAAGTCCTTCCTCATGTCCACTACCTTTCCCCCATGTGTATCAAGAGTTCACACTCTTTCACAAGAGCTTCATAGTGTTTATGTGTCTCGTCTTTCCAATAATCTGTCATGTCTTCAAGCTTTTGAAATGCTCTTTCGACCATCTTCATCCATTCGTCAAGTTTTCAATACCCGCTTTACCCTCAACGGTCATCGACTTTAAAAACCCAATACCAACTTCTACCACAGATATCAATTGTCACAAAGTTTTCACTTCAACCTGCAAATCTCGATTCGTCTGAATCAAGCTTTAATACCAATTGTCACGAAGTGCAGTGGTATTTGCTTCACCTTGTTTTCCAAACCAGCTCTGATAACACCTGTCACGCCCTCTACACAACTCTATGTTGCACACTCGTCAAGGCGCGTTTAACCGAACGCACCAGCTCATCGTCGCAAACTCGAATTGTCGCACATAACTGAAGTTTGTCTCCCACTGCTGCTCATTGCACATGAGTTCGCCTCAGCTCGTGGTCATGACAGAGGGAGAGGAGGGAAGAAAATCACAATACCATGGGCCATCTATGCTTTTGATTATTATGTTATGGATCTAGGCTTTTAATTATTTTGTTACAATACCATGGCTTATCAATACCACATGCCCAAAAACCATAACTTATTTCAAAATCAAAATATTTTACAAATACTTTATTTTAATTTAATTTTATAACATTTTTTAATTAAATCTAAAAGCAAAAAGGTTATAATTACTTTTGAGGTATATCTAAACCCTCCATCCTCACAACTACTAAAAATATTCTCATAGATATTAAATCAAGGTTTTAATAAATTAAAAATGAGAATACTTTATATATACATATGTGAAATTTATATAATATAAATAATATTATAAAGAACCAGGTTAGATGCATTTTAACTAAGGATCAAGCAAAGAGAGAAAACAAAGTATGATAGAGGAAAGATAGTGCGTGATTCTTATAAGTTTTTTATTCTTTAAGACAACTTGAGTGGGCCTAATGATTAAGAGCATGTGTTTCCTCCTAAGAGGTCACAGGTCCAAAAACCAAAAGTGGGTAGAGTATGTATGCCTTCCTAGACTTAGCAGTCAAATCATTGCACAGAGGTAGGTCCCTTGTCCCACCAAAAAGGGGGTCTCATAGACCAATTTAGTGTATTGTGACCTTAAAATTGGATAATAATTATTATTGTATTTTCTTTGATATGATTGATCCAAAATATAGGTTTAATATTTTAAAACCAATTTTTATTTATTTATTTATTAGATACTTTCTTCAACACAATACAATGGGATTATATTTAAGAGAGAGTGAGATGGAGAGGGAATAAAGTGGGGGATAGACACATAGAGGTGGGAGAGATGGGGAGAGAGAGGAGGGGGGAGAGAGGGAGGGAGAGAGAGATGGATTTGTAGGGGGAAAGAGAGGGAGGGAAGAACAAAGACGTTGAGAGATAGAGGTGGAGAGATAGAGGGAGCGATAAGGGAAAGATGAAGATGGAATGAGGAAGATAGGAGACAAGGGAAGGGAGAGAAAAGAAGAGGATAGAGATAAGGAAAGAAGGGCAAGAGAGAGATAGGGATACATAGATATTGAAGGGGGGAGAGGGGGAGAGTGAGAAGGAGAGAGAGAGGGACATAGTGACAAAGTTGGAGGGTAGAGAGAGAGTGTGTGTGTGATCTGGGGGAGAGACAGAGGGAGGTGGGAGAGAGAGGAAGGAAGAGAGAGGACTTGAGAGAGATGGGGAGAGAGAGATGGAGTTAGAAGAGGAATAAAGACATAGAAAGAGAAACATGGAGAGGGAAAGGGAGTGACCAGGGAGAGATTGAGAGACGATGAGGGAGAGAGGAGAGCAAGGGAGAGAGAGAGAGAGAGAGAGCAGTAAGGGAAAGAGAGAGGGGGGGAAGAGAGAGAGGGAGATGAAGAGGGAGTGAGATATATATATATATATATGGAGAGAGAGAGTTTATGTTTTGGGGGTGAGAAGGAAAACAAGGGGAGATAGAAATATAGATGGAGGGGGGAGAGAGCGCAGATGAGAGAGGCAAAGAGAGGGAGGGACGAATATTGATAGTTATGGAGAGAGAGAGAGAGAGAGAGGGAGGGAGGGAGGGAGAGATATAGATATATATGGAGAGAGAGTGTATGTTTGGGAGCTGAGATAGAGTTATAGATGGAGGTGGTAGAGAGAGAGTGGGGGGGGAAGAGATAGATAAGGAGAGGAAGAGGGAGAGTTAGATAGATAGATAGATATGCAGAGAGAGAGTGTATGCAAGTTGATATAGAGAGATAAATAAGGAGAGACAGAGAGAGATAAAGATATAGATGGAGGGGGCAAGATGGAAGAAGAGAGAGACAAATAAAGGGAGGGAGAAAGAGAGATAGATATTGAGAGAGAGAAAGAGAGAGAGAGTGTGTGTGACGTGTGTTTTGGGAGCTGAGATAGAGAGACAAATAAGGAGAGATGGAGGGAGGTATAGATATAGATGGCAGGGGGGAGAGGGAAGAAGAGAAAGATATAGAAAGGGAGGGAGAGGTGGAGAGAGAGAGATACGGAGGGAGAGAGAAGGAGAGAGGGCAGGAGATAGACACAAAATGGGAGGTGGAGAGAGATGGAAGAAGAAAGAGACACACAGAGACAAATACAAACATAGAAATTAGATCTAGAAAGTCATGAATATTTTGGTTTTTCACTAAAATAGATGTATTTATTTTAGTGTAGTTTTTGATCACTTGGACTAGATGCATTGATTTCAATGTAGATGTTGATTTCTAATCCTATTTAATACCTTACACTATATGCATTGATTTCAGTGTAGATGTTGATTTCTACTCCTATTTGATTGCTTGCACTAGATGCATTGGTTTCAATGTAGATATTGATTTCTAATCGTATTTGATTGCTTGCACTAGATGCATTGATTTTAGTGTAGATTTCGATTTCTAATTCTATTTAATAACTTATACTAGATGCATTGATTTCAATGTAGATGTTGATTTCTACTCCTATTTGATTGCTTGCACTGGATGCATTGGTTTTAGTGTAGATATTGATTTATAATCCTATATGATCACTTGCACTAGATGCATTGATTTCAATATAGATGTTGATTTCTAATCCTATTTAATACCTTACACTAGATGCATTAATTTTAGTGTAGATGTTGATTTCTACTCCTATTTGACTGCTCGCACTCAATGCATTGGTTTCAGTGTAGATATTGATTTCTAATTCTATTTGATTGCTTGCACTAGATGCATTGATTTTGGTGTAGATGTTGATTTCTAATCCTATTTGATTGTTTGCACTAGATGCATTGATTTTAGTATATATATTGATTTATGATCTTATTTGATTGTTTGCACTGGATGCATTGATTTTAGTGTAGATGTTGATTTATGATTTGATTCAACTAGATGTATGATGTACATTAATTTCAAAATAATTATACTAATAGTGTGCATTGATTTCAGTGTAAGCACATCTGTGCCCCCTCCATCTATATCTCTATCTCCCATTGTCTCTCCTTCTTTATCTCTCTATCTCACCCCCAAAACGCACACACTCTTTCTCCATATATATCCATCTTTCTCTCACTCCCTCCCTTTTCCACTCCCTCTCTCTCTCTCTTCCCCTTCTCTTTCTCTCTCTAACACTTCTCTCTCCATATCTATATCTATTCCTCCCTCCCTGTCTTTGCCTCTCTCTTCTTCCCTCTCTCTCCCCCTCCATCTATATCTCTATCTCACCCCCAAAACATACAAAATCTCCCTTACTGTGTGCACACAAACATTATTCATGACATGAATTGACGTGAATTGACTTCTTTGTTATAGTAATTCAACCATAAATACAATACTTGAATTTTCATCCTAAATAAAATGTCCACTCACCATAAATGTATTCTTCTTAAAACTGTAAACTATTTGTAACTAGCGACATTCTTATTATTCCTATTTTCCATCATTCAACAGTGTTAATCACTTTGCATTCAAGTGCGGTAATAGAAAATAATTAATAGGCGTGAATAAGAATAGTAGAAGAAAATAGTTTCAGATTGATCGCAATGAAGATTATTTGTAATTCATTATGTTCTTATTATTCACATTTTCTATTATTCAGCATTGTTACATTGTCTCTTTGCACTCAAATTTTTATTTCATCATTTTTCATCATTCAAGTTACTAACAATCTCTCTCATCTCAAAAAACTGAGATAACTAAGCAAAGTTAAAGCTAAATTGACCAAATTAATATTAGACATATTTAGCATATTTAAAATAATAAAAATAATTATATGTTCAACAACTTTTGTATGACCGCACACGACTGAAACCAACCTAGATCCATCTTAACCCTGAATCTATCAAGCGCCGAGAGGGATCAAATCTCTCAAAAGTTTTGCACTCAAGGTTTTCACCTCAAGAGATTTGATCCCTCTTGGTGCTTAATAGATCTGGGGTTAAGATGGATCTAGGCTGGTTTTTAATATGTCATTTGTATTTATCAGATACCATAAATTTTTATTTATTTTCAAAATTTATGATATGTGTAATAAAGATTAGTATAACTCATAGGTGTATGTTCGTTTTATGGGTATGCTTTTCCAAACATGGTTGTTTTGGTTGCTGGAAAATGTAACTAGGTTCGGTCTTCATAATTATTATTGTACTTATGTCATTGTATATTTCTTGTAAAAGCAAAAGAATAAAAATAATTATTATTTTTCAAGAATGGGTTTCATGCTATAGTCAAATTGTTATTTAGGTCAAGCATGTTCTTCATGCTTCTAGGGTTAATTGCGTCAAAAAAATATTTCTCATGAGTTATTCTATTATACTTAAGTCAAGTCCCATTTGGACTTTTGAAAGAAAGAGGAAAAATAATTTAATTTGAGTCAAAAATGTCAATTTTGTCCCCACAAGACCAAGTCGGCCCCGGAAGGGACCCATTTGACCTCCTAGATGTGTATAAATAGAGGACAATTTGAACTCATTTGGAGACAAGAAATCAAGTTTATTTTTTCTGCCAAGAATTTAGATAAATCCAATGAAAAACAAAAGAAGAAAAGTCAAATTCAAAGGAGAGAGAGCAAGGGTCAAAAGAGATAGAATATGCCCTAGAATCAGCTACACATGCAAAAATTTCAGGGTTTTGCAAGGGTCGAAATTGTAGACCTAATTGCAAAGGCCTAAATTATGTCACTAGGGCTAAAAATCAAAATTTTGGTTAGATTTGCAAGGCTTTGACTTTTATTGACTTGATTTGACTTTGATTTATCATTAAAGCTTGAAAGGAGGGCTGATTTTCTCCCCCTTCTTCCCCTTTCTCTATCCTTTCATTTTTCTCCCCCTTCTTCCCCTTTCTTTATCCTCTCCTTTTCTCCCCCTTCCCTCGTATCCTCTCTCCCTCATTCCATCTTCATCTCTCCCTTATCAGCTCATCTCTATCTCCACCTCTATCTCTCAATGTCTTTGTTCTTCCCTCCCTCTCTTTCCCCCTCCAAATCCATCTCTCTCCCTCCCTCTCTCCTTCTCTCTCTCTCTTCCTTCCTCTCTCTCCGTGTCTCTCCCACCTCTATGTCTCTCTCCCCCACTTTATTCCCCCTCCATCTCACTCTCTCTTTTAAATATGATCTCGTGTTATTGTATTTAAGAAAGTATCTTAAAAAAAAATTGGTTGTAAAATATTAATCCTATATTTTGGATCAATCATGTCAAATAAAATACAATAATAAAAAAACTTTAAAAAGAATCATGCACTATCTTTCCTCTATCATTGTTAGTCACTTTGTTTTCTCTCCTTGCTTGGATCCTTGGTTAAAATGCATCTATCCTAGTTCTTTATAATATTATTTATATTATATAAATTTCACATGTGTATATATAAAAGTATTCTCATATTTAATTGATTAAAACCTCGATTTAATCTTTATGGGAATATTTTTAGTAGTTGTGAGGATGGAGGGTTTAGATATATCTCAAAAGCAATTATAACATTTTTGCTTTTAGATTTAATTAAAAAATATTATAAAATTAAATTAAAATAAAGTATTTATAGAATATTTTGATTTTGAAATAAGCTATGGCTTTTGGGCATGTGGTATTGATAAGCCATGGTATTGCAAGAATAATTAAAAGCTCCATAACATAATGATCAAAAGCATAGATGGTCCATGGTATTGATAAACCATGGTATTAGTCCATGGCATTATGATTTTCTTCCCTCCCTCTCCCTCCCTCCCTCCCTCCCTCCCTCTCCCTCCCTCTCTCTATCTTTCTCTTCTCCGTATTGGCCCTTGGTATTGTAAAAAACCTATTTAAAAGTTAATAATACCCATGGTAAATATTCATGATTAAAAATATTGTTATATTGTAAATATTAAATTTTTATTCCCTTATTGGGCCGAGAGGTGCTCTACAACCCAATATAGGGTGGATGGGAGTGTTAGATGTAAGATGTAAGCGTTAGATGTGAGATATGAGATATTTTTTAAATTCATTTTTTTTATTGTAACTCTACTTTTTATTAATAGAATTAGGAACAATTTTTTAGATAAAGAAAGTATAATTAATATACATATCACATGAAAATATATAACATATAAATAGTACTTGTAAATTAACATCCATTTTACCATATAAATTAAAATAATTATTGCATAACCATCTTTAAATTTAATTAATAAGCGGATAAAATTTAATTGAGCCGAGAGGCTCATTCTACAGCCAAGTATGATGTGTGATCGTGTCATCAAAGTTGAAATTTTGCTCATATTGGCCAAAATAAAAAGAATCTATAAAATCTATTAAAAAAATAAAATAAAAAAACTATACAAAACATTTAAATAATGTTCACTAATAAAAACAAATTGCAAGTGAAGAAATTGGATCCCTCTCTCATGTTAGATCCATATTGAAGATGGATCTATGCTAGTATTTACAATATAACAAAAATTTTAATCATGAATATTTACCATGGATATTACTAACTTCTAAATGAGTTTTTTTACAAAACCATGGACCAATACCGGAAGAGAAAGATAGAGAGAGGGAGGGGGAGAGAGAGTAGAGAAGAAAATTATAATACCATGGGCTAATACCATGGTTTATCAATACCATGGGCCATCTACATTTTTTATTATTATGTTATGGATCTAGGCTTTTAATTATTCTGTTACAATACCATGGCTTATCAATACCACATGTCCAAAAACCATAACTTATTTCAAAATCAAAATATTTTACAAATACTTTATTTAATTTAATTTTATAACATTTTTTAATTAAATCTAAAAGCAAAAAAGTTATAATTACTTTTGAGGTATATCTAAACCCTCCATCCTAAGGAATACTAAAAATATTCTCATAGAGATTAAATCAAGGTTTTAATAAATTAAAAATGAGAATATTTTTATATATACATATGTGAAATTTATATATTATAAGGAACTAGGATAGATGCATTTTAACCAAGGATCCAAGCAAAGAGAGAAAACAAAGTGACTAACAATGATAGAGGACAGATAGTGCATGATTCTTTTAAGTATTTTACTCTTGTATTTTCTTTGACATGATTGATCCAAAATATAGGTTTAATATTTTACAACCAATTTTCTTTTCTTTTTTTTAGATACTTTCTTCAATACAATACAACGGGATCATATTTAAGAGAGAGAATGAGATGAAGGGGGAATAAAGTGGGGGAGAGAGACATAGAGGTGGGAGAGACAAGGAGAGAGAGGAAGGAAGAGAGAGAGGAGGGGGGAGAGAGGAGGAGAGAGGGAGGGAGAGAGAGATGGATTTGGAGGGGGAAAGAGAGGGAGGGAAGAACAAAGACATTGAGAGATAGAGGTGGAGAGAGAGAGGGAGAGATAAGGGAGAGATGAAGATGGAATGAGGGAGAGAGGAGACAAGGGAAGGGAGAGAAAAGGAGAGGATAGAGATAGGGAAAGAAGGGGAAGAGAGAGACAAGGAGACATAGAAATGGTGGGGGAAGAGAGAAGGAGAGAGAGGGATATAGTGACATAGTTGGTGGGTGGAGAGAGAGAGTGTGTGTGTGATGTAGGGGGGGGGGAGATGGAGGTGGGAGAGAAAGGGAGAGAAAGGACTTGAGAGAGAGGAGAAAGAGGGGGGAGAGAGAGAGGAGAGAGGGGGGGAGAGAGATGGATTTGGAAAGGGGAAAAGGACATAAAGAGAGAAAGGTGGAGAGGGAGAGGGAGTGACAATGGAGAGATGGAGAGACGATGAGGGAGAGAGGAGAGCAAGAGGGGGGAGAGAGAGAGAGAGAGGAGGAAAGAGAGAGGGAGAGGAAGAGGGAGGGAGAGATAGATAGATAGATAGATATGGAGAAAGAGTGTATATGTTTTTTGGGTGAGAAGGAGAGACAAGGGTGTTGGGTGTGTTATATTCTTTCCACGACTAGTCGCATGTGCGGGGTCACATGGGGGGGCAGGGGGGGTGGGGGGGGAAGACCTCCCTGCTCGTTGCGCTAAGCATTACGCCCCAATATTTTTCTTTTGGATCCTATATTAGGTGGGCGGACCTACCTATGGTTTTGTGCATGGGTTTTGCACATGGTTTTGGGCATGATGATTTTTTGCCCATGGTATTTTGTAGATCCGGTCAAGGGAACTACGGTTATGTTCGAATCCAGGTTTAATGGATTGGGATTTATGAATGATTTGACATGTATATATATATATATATATATATATATATATATATATATTGTAACATTGAAAGGAACATAATGAAATATCAATCTGGTAGTCTCGGTTTTGGGATGCAAAGGAAAATCTTTGTGTATTTGTTTTGTGTTTCTTGCCATTGTATATTTTATGCTTTTTTGAGAATTCGTTTGCAAGTAATTTTTGTACAATGTTAAAACCTACATTTGGTATTAGATTTTTTTTCGGCTTCAAGGCGATTCATTTGTTGCTGAGGGGTTTTGCTCGGGCCTGATCAGGAGCTCAAAATTTGCCAAAAATTCAAAGTGTCAAAATCTTGATAAGCTTAGCTTCAGATCGAAGAGCTCGTCATTCTAAATCCAATGGTGTAAACGACACTCAAATCTGAGCTCGTATGCAGAAGTTAGAGCAAGTCAAAGTTCAGGTTTGACTTGGACACGTGGCAGGATTGGATGACATGGAAAAGGTCCCAGCAAATAGGGAAGTGCCAAGTGGCAGGTTCTCACTGGGTCCCAACTATTGCATATTAGAGGAGTTAAGGTAATCGGCCCTCGGAGCAGTCACAGTTGTGATGTGATATATCACAATCGCAGATCGGCAAAGGGACGAGCATTACAGAATCGACCCTCAGTGCAGACAGTTTGCGATGCGATCGCAATCGCATATCACAAGTGTATAAGGTAATTGGCCCCTGGAGCAGTCACAGTTGTGATGCAATTTATCGCATATCGCAATTGAAGAAAAGACTTGCATTATATTACCGTCGGTTCTCCGCCGATGTGAAATGCGATAGGATATCCTGGATGCGATGCCACTATAGGTTGCGATTTAATATCTTGTAGGGTCTGCGATATTGCAATCGCACAAATCACTTGTTTTGTTCACAGACCTTAAGACCATGAGTTTTTTCGTCGATTGCGAATTGCGACAACACTGCGGAACCATCACCTTTTTCGTCAGACATAACACTTTGTATGTGACCACTCAGCCTTAACTCTGAGATAGGCTTGGAAGTTGGCGGGACCGCCAATTTCGGCAAAACTGCCAAATTTAACTCCAGATAATGAATTTAACTAGAAGTAAGCCAGATTTGGAGGATAAAATTATGGAAACACTGACAGAAGTCATAACTAAGGCAATTTTCAACCAAATGGGATGAAAAAAGAGGCTAGATAGCCATTTTTGGATATTCTTAACTCATTGGAACAGGTTTCAAGATCAAAGGAGAACTTATGGATAGAATTTTTGCAAAGTGAAGCCTATGGGTGCTCTGGTCAACCAGAGTGTTGATTCAGTTTAAGGAGGAGTATGAAGATGGAGATGACCTTGCAGGGGTTTTCCAGCCTCCATGTGCTTTCTGTAGTAGTCATTACAGTAGTGTTGTAGCTTTATTTCTTCTTTTCTCTATATGTGTTTGGAGAAAGAGACTTGTTTATGTACTTCAAGTGGATTGTAGTATTATTTATGCTCTTGGAAGTTGGAGTATGGGGTCTTGGTGTAAGATGCCTGTGTTTGTTGAAGGTTTACATGTTTGACTATAGGTTAACATGTGTATGGAATGATAACTTTTACAGAAGTTGTTTCTTTGAAGGAGAAACTAACCATTCCATTTCAGCAGTTTATGTACTCTTCTTTTCTTGATATTGAGCATAATGAGAAGGGGTCATGCCTTTAGAGCTGATCTAAGTAGATGTAGCCCAAGAGGGGTGAAATCCTTTAACAATGGCTGGTGTGTTATTGTTTGATGCATGCTTCCATTCAGTGTTTTGGTTTCATGTTTTAAGTTTTCTTCATGAAACTAACTTAAGTAAACACACATAAAATTCATGCTTTTACTTGCTATTTTGGAGTACAAACCTCAAGCACATTTTTATATTCTGAATGGGGAATTAACACAAAATTACTAATCTGCTCCATTATATGTCAAGTTGGTATCAAATCTTAGGTTTGCTTTGTGCAAGGAGGAATTGACTGTTGTTTTCAAGTGAATGTGTCTTGAAGCTCATTGAGGAGAAGGTTTTGGAAAGGAGAACAACATTGTTACAATCTCTACCACCAAGTTCTACCTCAAATTGTAGTAGAAGCTTCAAGCAAAGCATGTTCCAAGGAGGAGAGCCTGCAAGAATGTCAGAGGATTTGAAGGCTTTTAAAAGGGATTTCTTAGACATGGCAAAAATGGTGAAAGTCCTTTATGAAGAGAGGAATACCAAATTGCAAGGTGAAAGCTCTAGACCTCCAAAGAGGAGAATGTTCTCCAAGGGAAGAAGGTAACAAGAATGGTAATAAACCACCATCTTCTCCACAATCTTCATGTTTTTCTAAAACTCTTATGCGAGATGCTAGTGTAGAAAGTCATTCAGAGAAGATAGATGGAAAATTTTGTACCTTTTGTCCACATGATGTGGAAGATGAGGTTCTATCAGCACCTAAATTCGAGGAGCTGAAAGAAGAGGGCCAAAGAGTCCAAGAGGATACATCCTGAATCAAAAGGGAGTTCGAAAACATCTTCTTATGTCAATCAAAAGATGCGGAAAATGGTAAGAATTTACATGCTTCTTCCTTATGGGAAAGTGTTGACATAAATTCATTATCAACCTTTGAAAAACATATTAAAGGCATTGGATCCAAGCTCTTGACCAAGATGGGTTACAAGGGAGGAGGTCTTGGTGTAAACCAGCAAAGCATTAAAAATCCAATTGAGGCCATGGAGAGGCCTAAATACGAAGGCTTAGGCTATGTAGCAAAATAAGAATGGTCTTCTAGTGACAACACATGGGTATCACGTGTCTTTTGCCGTAATAAAGGACATGAGGAGGCAAGATGTTGGGAGTTGCTTCTAGAATTGGTTCCCACTTGGTTCCTCAAGCGTAAGGAGGACTCAAAGTGAAAAGCATCTCCAAAGAGAGATGAAGATGTTGATGAAGTAGGGAAGCTAAATTATTCTTGCCACACAAGTTCCTCATGCAAGCAGTGTAAGCCAAAGGACAACAAACAGAGGTATATCTGTTCTTTTAATTCGAATGTTGTTCATAACAAAAAGCAACACGCAGATTTAAATAACATGCAGAGGAATATGTTTACATACACCTTTTGCCTTTCAACTAACCATTGTGTAGATAAGTGTGATAAAAGGAAAGCAATCATCAAGAAGATGTTTATGTCTAATGGAATTGAGACCAAAAAGAGAAAATATCATCCAAGGTTAAAGGCAAGTGAGCCGAGAGGAGCTCGAAAGAACTTCTGTACTCACTGCAATGTCAATGGGCATTGGGTCAAGAAGTGTTGGAAATTGTTTCCACAACTTCATCCTGGTAAGGGCAAGCAAATCATACAAGCACCAAAGAGGAAACGACAAAAGAAAAAGTGGCGCAAGATGCGACCATCCCTAAAGCAGCTTCAGAAGAAGAGAAAGTTCAAATAGAGGGTTCATTTACCTGGTTGGGTAAGAAATGGGCGGACTATTTGTCCAGTTGAAGTTTGTAAATTTTTGTTTTGCACTAGTTGCATATCCCCATAGTTGGGTAACTTGTAAAAGTGATGTTCATAAATAAATCACTTATATGCAACAATGTTTTATTTAAGCATTACAATGCTAGTTTGGCTTGTTGATAGCGAATTTGAATGGAAAATTTGGGAGCCAAGTTTATTCCATTTTGTAAAATGAATTTCTATTCATAGTTTGAGAAATCATTTTAAAGTTGTTGTTTGAGTAGTCGTAGCACATTTAGTGTGTTCCAAATGTGTTTAGCACTCAAGTTATACAAGTATTCACTATGTGAGGCTTGTTTTGGTTCATTTGGCAAAGTATTTTTAGGATCTTATCCTTGATAAGGATTTTGTATATAAGCACCTTGGAATTCTTCTTGGAAAGGGTGTTGTTGTGGATCGCCATAGAGACATGGACAAGCCGAGAATAACATCGAACTTGAATTCTTTGGTCGAGTTATATTTTATGTTCATCTTGAGAAAAAGCCAAGACAAGTACAAGTCAGGGCACTATAAACATCAATTGGATTGAGTTTGGAAAAATGAAGGAACTATACCTTCAAATGCTGAACAATTGAAAATAAACTTTTGTAGACAAAAGGTTTTTCAGTGGGGAAGGGTAATCAGGAGCTCAAAATTTTCCAAAAAGTCGAAATGTCAGAATCTTAATAAGCTTAGCCTCATATCGAATAGCTTGTCATTCTGAATCAAATGGTGTAAACGACACTCAAATCCGAGCTCGTATGCAAAAGTTAGAGCAAATCAAAGTTCAGGTTTGACTTCGACATGTGGCAAGATTTGATGACATGGAAAAGGTACCAGCGAATGGGGAAGCACCAAGTGGCAAGTTTCCATTGGGTCCCACATATCGCATATCGAAGGAGTTAAGGTAATCAGCCCCTAGAGCAGTCAGAGTTGCAATGCGATATATCGCAACCACAGATCGACGAAGGGACGAGTGTTACAGAAATGACCCCCAATGCAGACAGGTTGCGATGTGATCACAATCACATATCGCAAGTGGATAAGGTAATCGGCCCTCGGAGCAATCATATTTAAGATGCGATTTATCACATACTGCAATCGTAGAAAAGTCCCACATTATATTACTGTCGGTTCTCCGTCGATGCGAAATGCGATAAGATATCCTAGATGCGATGCCACTATAGGTTGTGATTTAATATCCCATCGGGTCCGCGATATCGCAATCGCACAAATCACCCGTTTTGTTCACAGACCTTAAGACCACGAGTTTTTTCGCCGATTGCGAGTTGAAAAAACACTGCGGAACCATCGCTTTTTTCGCCAGACTGACCAATTTGTATGTGACCACTCGACCTTAACTGTGAGATAGGCTTGGAAGTTGGCGAGACCACCAATTTCGGTGGCACTGCCAAATTTAACTCCAAATAATGAATTTAACTAGCAATAAGCGAGATTTGGAGGAGAAAATTGTGGAAAGACTGAAGAAGTCATAACTAAGGCAATTTTCGTCCAAATTGGATGCAAAAAGAAGCTAGATAGCCATTTTGTATATTTTGAACTCATTGGAACTAGTTTTAGGATCAAAGGAGCACTTATGGATAAGTTTTTTCCAAAGAGAAGCCTATGGGTGCTCTGGTCAACCAGAGTGTTGATTTAGTTTAAGGAGGAGTATGAAGATGGAGATGACCTTGCACGGGTCTTCCAACCTCCATCTACTTTTTGCAGCAATCATTACAGCTGTGTTGTAGCTTTATTTCTTCTTTTCTCTATATATGTTTGGAGAAAGAGACTTGTTTATGTACTTCAAGTGGATTGTAGTATTGTTTATGCTCTTAGAAGTTGGAGTATGGGGTCTTGGTGTAAGATGCCTGTGTTTGCTAAAGGTTTACATGTTTAACTGTAAGTTAACATGTGTATGGAATGAAAACTTTTACAGAAGTTATTTCTTTGAAGGAGAAACTAGCCATTCCATTTTAGTAGTTTATGTACTCTTCTTTTCTTGATATTGAGCATAATGAGAAGGGGTCATGCCTTTAAAGCTGGATATGTATCCCAGAAAAGGTGAACTCCTTTAACAATGGCTGGTGTATTACTATTTGATGCATGCTTCCATTCAGTGTTTTGGTTTCATGCTTTAAGTTTTCTTCATGAAAATAACTTAAGTAAACACACATAAAATTCATGCTTTTACTTGCTATTTTGGAGTACAAACCTCAAGCACATTTTTATATTCTGAACGGGGAATTAGCACAACATTACTAATCTACTCCATTATAAATCAGGGCCTATGGTAGACCATGTTAAGTGGGAGATCTGTGGGATCCATTCTTGCGGTGAAAGAAGATGGCGAGCAATGGAAAGATAGAGATCGAGAAATTTAATGGTCAAAGTTTTGAGTTGTGGAATCTCAAGATGAAGGATCTACTTATGGATAAAGATTAGTGGATCGTGCTAGATCCGTGTACTAAACCAACGACAATGTCAGCAGAAGACTAGGCGAAGTTGGATCGGAAGGGAAAGAGCACAATACGGTTGTGTATCTCAGATTCAGTATTATTCAATGTATTAGGGGAAGCTACAATGAAGGATTTGTGGGTCAAGTTAGCGATTTTCTACCAATTTAAGTCTTTGGTGAACAAATTATTATGTGGACAAAAGTTGTATAACCTGAGGATTAAGGATGGAAACTCGATGACAGAGCATCTAAATGCCTTTAACACTGTGGTAAGCCAGTTGTTATCTGTTGATATAAAAATTTCAAATGAAGATAATTACATCAGTTTGTTGTGTTCTCTACCAAATTCGTGGGATAGTTTGGTTTTTCCAATAAGTAGCAATACAACTACCTTGAATTTTGATGAAATAGTCTCATCCTTGTTGTCGGAGGAGATGAGATGGAAAAATATGGAGAGCCATAATGGGGATGCCTTATCTATACGAGGACGATCCCAAAACAGAAACAAAAATAAGTCCTTGAGTGGGTGATCTAAATCTAGAGTGAGATCTAAATCTCTAGGAAAACCTGTAAAGGTATGTTGGAAATGCGGAAAGGAAGGGCACTACAAAAAGGATTGTAGATATAAATCTCCTGGGAAAGGAAAGGGATACGATAATGCTCCTTCTACAGAGACAAAAACCACCTCAGATGAAGGTGGAGATGTGTACTTGGCTTCTTCTTCAAATACACATGTAGATAATGAAGCATGGTTGATTGACTCATGTGCATCCTTTCACTTCACTCCCCATAGGAAGTGGTTCTGCGAGTATGAGAAATATGATGGTGGTGATGTATTATTAGGGGATGACATGAAGGCTAGAATCGTCGGACGTGGAAAAGTCAAGCTGAAATTGCAAGGTGGAAAGATTAGAACACTTCCAGGTGTTTTTCTTATTCTTGCATTGGCCATAAATATGATTTATGTAAGCAAGATGGATGATGTAGGTGTAAAAAAATGTTCGAGAAAGATACTTGCAAAATGGTTCAAGGAGCATTGGTATTGATGCGGGGAGTTCGGATTGGAACTTTATACAAGCTTCGGGTTAGTACTGTTATTGATGGGTGCAACAGTTCTATGGTTCCTGAAAGTGGAGCAGAAAATCTCGTGGTCTATGGAAAAAAGACCATGCTATGACACTAAAGGCTTGGACATATTGGAGAGAAGGGCCTTCTAATACTTCATGGTAATGGTATGGTAGAAGGTATGTTTAATTTTTCTCTGGATTTTGATTTTTGTGAACATTTTGTATATGGGAAGCAGAATCGGGTGGGTTTCCCCTCTAATGCTAAGAGGGCAAAAGGGATATTAGAGCTTTTGCACAGTTAACATAGCAAAGCCGCATCTTTCCCCACAATATGCAAATAAAATTGCATTTCACACTGTGTCCCAAGATTAATCACCTGATCCATTGTGAAAACCCTCTATAGCCAAGGTTTAATGTTCTTAATTAAACTCTATGCGGAAACGTTTAATTAACTATCCAAAGTCTTAAACTTTAATAAACATTTGATTAATTCTTAATCCTTATAACTTAACCCTTTGGTAATCACCCTTGCATATTAACCATACCACGGTCTTTAGATTTTGGTTAAACTCAACTTAACCCATAATACATTATTCCCCTCATTTCTATTATAACTCTCCTATAATAGAAATATTCCATAAACCAACTTAAACCTTACCTTTCCGCCATTCCATGGAGCTTTGCACGTATATCGATTCTCCCTTTATCACGTTCAATCTGCACCATTGATCTGTCTCCTCGATCCGATGGTTATCGCGTCGTTCGCTCACTTCTTCAGACTGACTCCTTAGTGCATTAAATCTCCACCGTTTATTCCTCCTACCTCAATCCAATGGTGATCACATAATCTCGTGCATATTACATGCACAATCGATATTAGACTGAGAGCACGCGAGAAAAGTGGTTTTCTCTTCCCACCGTGTGCTACGTGTCAACCCCTAAGGCTAATCGCGTAGAATTCAGAAATATCGTTTACAGCCTTGAGCCCGTGCAAGAAACTACTTACCGCCTATGAAGACCGCGCCACTATTCAGCTAACACGTGGCTTAATCTGATCCCTTCACTTCTTGACTTTATTTTGCGCGATAAGATCTCTGCCATTCATCTCACACAATCTCATTCGTTGATCTGACTAATCCAACGGTTCTTGTGCACGGTTACTTCATTTCTTTGTGCCTTTCCTTTCCTTCGTCTTTATGCGAATTCTAAGTTTTCTGGTCTATTCACCTAACTCGCCTATATTTTCCTTTGTGCGTTTATCCCTTCTGAACTTTTTCAATCACTTCTAATTGATGTACTCCTCCTCTGTGCACTGTCCTCTCTCTGTTTTTCTATGTATTAGGTTTTTTGCAGGGTTTCTGATCTTTGGTTGTTCTACAACACAACTTCCTCCTAAACTTACTTCCGCGTACTCTTAAACATTGTCACTCCTGAGATTCAACTTTGATCCTTCAAACATATTCAAACGATCAGATCACGATCCTTCATCCTCCACTTCTTCTCTGCATTCTGCTTAATTCCACCGGCATATATATACTATGCAGAATATTCACACACAATCTATAATTCCATCAATCAACACACATCACACACTCAGGAATCAAAGTCTATGTGTATATATAAAAAAATAATTACATAATGAGTCTCTCTCTCTCTGGCCTGATTTTCTAATCAGTGGCCTTTTCCCTTTCCTGCCCGTAGACTTACAATCAAACCCTATCTAACTCACTACTAACTCCTAGCTAGCTAACCCCCTTCTATGCCTTTTAGGCTTACATTTAGACAAAAGGTTTTGTAACCCATTTCCTAGTTCAGATCCTTAATCTACGCATAAAGTCCTAAAATCTCTCAATGATCCCTTGTGGATCTCAACAACTTAACTAAATCCTAAGGATTCTCTTTAATCCCAAAAATCATGAAACCAATTCCTAATCTAGGATTTACAATATTTTAAAATATTTCAATCCTCACTAATCACTCATCATCATGCATGTTCTCCTACATTCGAGAACATTTACAAATATGCCTCACAATATCTAATTAATCCCTATTCTAGTTTCTCTCATTAAAATCACTCAAAACCTTAATAATTACATTAATTTAATACTTAGGAAACCAACTTCCTTGAAAACACAAGACCCCCTATGTCTACTAAAATACAATGAAATTTCTAAGCTGAATGCTCCTGCATCAGACTCTCAAGGTTGAAAACATTCATGATCTCCTAATCATGTGTTCCCATATGTTGATAGAAAACCTCCAGGGTCCCAAACTTTAATTTGTAACTGTCCAAACGCTCTGCACGTTTGTTCTCATTGTATGTCTGTTATCTTCAGTTTCATCTTCCTCTCCTTGTCAATCAGTTTCAAATTCTAATTGGTCACTCTTCCTGTTGCTTTCAATCTCCTCCATCTGGACTGCTTCATCATTAACTGCCATAATTCTTCAATCTCTATCTCTAGCACATCCTTGAGTTGGTACATACTTTGCCATTTACTACTACCTCTTTCTCTTTGCTTCAGTTTGTTGTTGTACTTCGTCCACCCATCTTCAATCTGTTGTTCATTATCTTCTCTTTGAAGTTGTCAGATTCTTACTACCGCCCTTTCATCCTTACCCTCTTTCATGATTATCTCTTTCTGCATCAAATCTTGATTCTCTAGCATTCTTTCCAGCAACATAATATCTCTGTTCCATGGATTAAATACTTCTCCAGAATCTTCTTCTTCCATCTTTACTTGGCTACTCATCTGTGCCAAATTCCCTCTAGCATCTGCAACAAAACCTGCACTCACAAAACAATTATTAAAATTAAAAACATAAGGCCTCAGTGACTCTTCTTCTTTTGGCAACATTTTAGTATGTTGCTCTAACTTTTCCTTCTCTATCAGCACATCAGTATGGTGATTCAACCTCTCTAAAGTACTCTCAAGGGTGTCAACAAGACTTTCTTCCACACCATCTGCTTCAATGGTGTCTTTCTGCTCTTGTCCACTGTAATGAATTCCTTCTTCTGCAATCACACTGTCATACTCTAATTTTTTCAACAAATGTTCCAGTAATTGAAGTTCTCTGTGATACTTCATCAGTACTTCATCATCACTTATAATTCCTGCATTTGTACACAATTAATCAATTTGAGAATTACAAGGTTCAACAGTCTCAACTGTTGCTTCACATATCAGTTCTTTAGACTGAATCTCATCTCCTTATTTCACAAGAAATTATTCCTGTGTTGTAACAGCTTCAAACATCAATGCTTTACTAAATTCTTTCTGTTGCAATAATTCACTGCTTTTCTCATTCAAGAGACATTCTCCATCATTCTTTCCTTTAGAGTATTTATCTTTTGAAAGATACTCTTCCATACTTTTGATAGCTTCAAAAGACTGCTCATCTTCTGCAAAACCTATAATCACATCAAAATTATCATATTCAAATATACAAGGTTTCATATCCTCCTGCTGATCTGAATTTTTCCAACAGTTCAGAAAATCATCAATAATTCCTTCCTAAGGAAAGTAAACTTCTTGCTGTCTTGAATTCTCAAGATCTTTCACAGATCTCCAGTCTTCATCTTCACCCAGAACTTCACCTTGTTCTGCTTCACAAATGGAAACTTCCATTTTCAACTCAACTTCTTTGAGTTTTTGAAACTTCAATTGAACATTCATTACATGTTCTAGCTTCATCAACTCTTCTGCTAACTTCATATTCACCTGTTGATTTCTCTTCTCTTGTAGCCTCTGCCACTTTACTTTCTTCCTCATGACATAACCATGCTTCTGGTCATCCTTATTCATCTGCAACATCTCCATCAATAACTCAAGATCGACTACAATCTCAGCCTTCTCCCTCTCTTATTCTTCTTCACTTAATTGTCTTTGTATGCCATTTTCCTTGGCATCCTCTTTCTTCACCTTTCTTTTGTTGTGGTCTTCCTTAGAACCTTTACTATGACTATCAGTAGTAATTTTCTCCTCTATCTTCATGAGCTCCTCGCTCACTTACTATGAGTTGTACTAAATCCTCTACAACAGAAAGTCCTCCCTGCTGCCACTTACCTCACCAAGCTTTCCTCTGTACTTGGTCTCTTGGCAAGCACCTGGTTCTCTATTCTCTCGAACCTCTTTGAGCACTTCTCTCTGCTCCTTTTAGGCTTCAACTCATCTGCACTTTTTAAGAACACAACTGTCCTCTTTATCCAACCTCTATTGGAAATCTTCAAGGTTCTGCCACATTCTGATTTCATTCAGAAACTCTTACCAACTTCCTTCATCCCTTAGCAATTCTACCCACATCCTCTATGGAATTTCCTTTATGATCTCTCTGTGAGCTGCAACAAAACCTCTGCAGTAACAAGTCTCCTTTCTACACATGCCTCACTAAGCTTCTCTCCTCTGAGCTCAGTCTTTCGGCATCTCTCTAGTTCTCTCCTCTGGAACCATTTGAGCACTCCTTGCTCTAGGTTGTTGCGATATTCTCACCTTCTTATTCCGCTACCTTCAAGACCTCTGCATGATCTTGTTCTACCATTCACCTGCACTTTGAATGGATTGTTCTCTGTTTCTTTGCATCTACAAATTCTGCTACACTTTATCTTTGTGTGCCTACTGTTTGTCAGATTTAAAATCTGATCTCCTCTTGCCTGCTTTCATCACCATTCACCTATATACACACCTTCAAAACATAACTATGTTCTAAGTTTCTCAAAAAACTTTTACACACAGAATCTCCTTGTTCAGCTCCGATACCAAAAATGACGCAGCAAAGCCGCATCTTTCCCCACAGTATGCAAATAAAATTGCATGTCACACTGTGTCCCAAGATTAATCACCTGATCCATGGTGAAAACCCTCTATAACCAAGGTTTAATGTTCTTAATTAAACTCTATGTGAAAACGTTTAATTAACTATCCAAAGTCTTAAACTTTAATATATCTCTGATTAATTCTTAATCCTTATAACTTAACCCTTCGGTAATCACCCGCGCATATTAACCATACCACGGTCTTTAGACTTTGGTTAAACTCAACTTAACCCATAATACATTATTCCGCTCATTTCTATTATAACTCTCCTATAATAGAAATATTCCATAAACCAACTTAAACCTTACCTTTCCACCATTCCATGGACCTTTGCACGTATACCAATGTTCCCTTTATCGCGTTCAATCTACACCGTTGATCTGTCTCCTTGATCCGATGGTTATCGCGTCGTTCACACACTTCTTCAAACTGACTCCTTAGCGCATTAAATCTCCACCATTTATTCCTCCTACCTCAATCCAATGGTGATCGCATAATCTCGCGCAGATTACATGCACGATCGATATTAGACTGAGAGCACGCGAGAAAAGTGGTTTTCTCTTCCCACCGTGTGCTACGTGTCAACCCCTAAGGGTAATCGCGTAGAATTCAAAAATATTGTTTACAACCTTGAGCCCGCGAGAGAAACTACTTACTGCCTATGAAGGTCGCGCCATTATTCAACTAACGTGTGGCTTAATATAACCCCTTCACTTCTTGACTTTATTTTGCGTGATAAGATCTATGCCATTCATCTCACACAATCTCATTCGTTGATCTGACTGACCCAACGGTTCATGTGCATGGTTACTTCATTTCTTTGTGCCTTTCCTTTCCTTCGTCTCTATGCGATTTCTCAGTGTTCTGGTTTATTCACCCGAATCGCCTATATTTTCCTTTGTGCATTTATCCCTTCTGAACTTGTTCAATCACTTCTAATTGTTGTACTCCTCCTCTGTGCACTGTCCTCTCTCTGTTCTTCTATGTATTAGGTGTTCTCCAGGGTTTCTAGTCTTTGGTTGTTCTGCAACACAACTTCCTCCTGAACTTACTTCCACGTACTCTTAAACACTGTCACTCCTGAGCTTCAACTTTGATCCTTCAAACGGATTCAAACGATCAGATCACGATCCTTCATCCTCCACTTCTTCTCTGTGTTCTTCTTAATTCCACCTGCATACATATACTATGTAGAATTACTCTAATTCACACACAATCTATAATTCCATCAATCAACACACATCACACACTCAGGAATCGAAGTCTCTATGTATATATAAACAAATAATTACAGAATGAGTCTCTCTCTCTCTGGCCTGATTTTCTAATCAGTGGCCTTTTACCTTTCCTTCCTGTAGGCTTACAATCAAACCCTATCTAACTCAATACTAAATCCTAGCTAGCTAACCCCCTTCTATGCCTTTTAGGCTTACATTTATACAAAAGGTTCTGTAACCCATTTTTTCATTCAAATCCTTAATATGATCATCAAGTCCTAAAATCTCTCAATGATCCCTTGAGGATCTCAACAACTTAACTAAATCTTAAGGATTTTCTTTAATCCCCAAAATCAGGAAACCAATTCCTAATCTAGGATTTACAATATTTCAAAATCTCTCAATCCTTACTAATCGCTCATCATCACTCATGTTCCCCTACATTCGAGAACATTTACAAATGTGCCTCACAATATCTAATTAATCCATATTCTAGTTTCTCTCATTAAAATCACTCAAAACCTTAATAATTACATTAATTTAATACTCAGGAAACCAACTTCCTTGAAAACACAAGACCCCCTCCCCTATGTCTACTAAATACAAGGAAATTTTTGAGCTGAATGCTCATGCATCAACAGTGATGTGTTTGGACCTATGTCGGTTCCATCACTAGGTAAATATGTTTATTATGTATCATTTATAGATGAATTCTCAAGGAATACATGGATATATTTCCTCAGGAAGAAATCTAAAGTCTTTGACATGTTTAAAGAATTTAAGGCTCTCATGGAAAACTAGACAGAGAAAAATATAAAGGTGTTGAGGATAGATAATGGTGGAGAATTCTGCAAGAAGGAATTTGAAGAGTTATGTAAGAAGTGTGGTATAGCATGACAAAATACTACTCCATATACACCTCAGCAAAATGGAGTTGCAGAAAGAATGAGCGGGACGTTGATGGAAAAGGCAAGAGGCATGCTCAATGGTGTTGGGTTGGACCAGGAATTCTGGGCAAAGGCAGTGGAGACTACATGTTACGTGGTTAATAGATCACCTTCATCAGCGTTGGAGGATAAGACTCCACATGAGGTATGAACTCGTAAGAAACCCTCTCTTTCACATCTGAGGGTATTTGGGTGTGATGCATATGTACATGTTCTAAAGGAGAAAAGAACCAAGTTGGATAGTAAATTTGAAAGGTGCATCTTTATTGGGTATAAGGATGGTTTAAAAGGTTATAAGGTTTGGAACCCATAAACAAGGAAGTTTGTGTACATCCGAGATGTGGTGTTTAGAGAGGTGAAAGATGTTATTAAACATGAAGTCCTACCAAAGGAATTTGAGAAGATAGAGTTTGAGCTAGAGGAAGAATCAGACTCTACAATAAAACAGGAAACAGAAGATGAAGAACCAAAAACTCCCACTGTGAGAAGATCATTTCGAGAAAGAAGGCAGACATAAAGGTATAGTCCATCTGATTTCTATTCAAATTTTGTTTTATCTGTTACTGATGATGATCCCAGAATTTTCAGGGAGGCAGTAGATTCAGAGGATGGCAAACTCTGGAAAGAGGCCATGGTTGATGAAATGGCATCTTTGGACAAAAATGAGGTTGGGGATCTGGTGGAGTTTTCGGATGGAAGGAAACCCATTGGAAGAAAATGGGTGTTTAAGAAAAAGATGAATGTTGAAGGCAAGGTGGAGAAATACAAAGCTTGGTTGGTAGCAAAGGGTTATTCCCAGGAGTCGAAAATAATTTTTGGTGATATTTTTTCTCCTGTTTCCAAGGTAGCTTCTATTAGATTACTTTTATCTATTGTTGTTGCTATTGATTAAGAGGTAGAACAGATGGATGTGAAGACCACATTTCTTCACAGGGATCTGGAAGAAGAGATCTACATGAAGCAACCTGAAGGCTTTATGGTGAAGGGAAAGAAAGAATTGGTATGCAGGGTAAAAAATTCTTTGCTTGGGCTAAAACATTCACCAAGGATGTGGTATCAGAAATTTGATACATTTATACGAGGACTTGGATTCACTAGAAGAAAAGTGGATCACTGTGTGTATTTTAAGTTAATTAGTGATCGTGCTATTTATCTAGTCTTGTATGTGGATGATATGTTGTTGATTGGAAATGACAAAGAAATTATCCAGGATTTGAAGACCCAATTGTCCTCCAAATTTGACATAAAGGATCTTGGTGCTGCAAACTATATTTTGGGCATGGAAATTAAACAAGATTGGGTAAAGAGGAAGCCCTGGTTAACCAGAGGAAGTATGTTGAGACAATACTGCAGAGGTTTAATATGCAAGATAGTAAACTGGTGAAGGTTCCTATTCCTGTAGGTGTGAAGTTATCTGTTGGACATTGTCCCAAGACACAAGAAGAAGAAGAGGACATGTCATGTGTTCCATACGCAAGTGCAGTCGGTAACTTGATGTATGCAATGGTTTGTACTAGACTAGACATTACACTTGCAGTGGGAGTATTGAGCAAGTTTATGTCAAAACTAGGGAAGGAGAATTGGACAAGAGTGAAGCCGGTTTTCAGGTATTTGCATGGCACTAGTGATTATGGTTTTTGCTACCAAGGAAGACCAAGGTTGGATAAAGTTTTGGGCATCCATGGCTTTGTTGATGCAGACTGGGCTGGAGATCTAGATCAGAGAATATCTACAAGTGGGTATGTGTTTAACCTATTTGGAGGTGCAGTGAAATGGATGAGCAAGAGATAGTATGTAGTGGCACTTTCAACTACAAAGGAAATATACATTGCATCCACTCATGCAAGCAAGGAAATAGTTTGGTTGCGAAGATTGTGTTCAAGTATGGGGTTAGTACAACAAGCCATAAGGATAGACTGTGACAACCGAAGTGCAATTTTCTTGGCAAAAAAACATGCTTGTCATTCAAAGACAAAGCACATTGATATTCAATATCACTTTATGAGGGATATGGTTGAGGACAAAAAGGTGTTGCTAGTAAAGGTCAACACTTTGAAGAATGTTGCAGATGCAGTGACGAATTTTGTGAGCATTGAGAAGTTTTCTTGGTGTAGAGAAATAATGGGTGTTGTGGGATTGGACCATGACTAAGCTCTCATGTGACCCCTTGTGTGGAAAAGTAAGCAACAAGTAGGAGAATGTTGGGTGTGTGTTATACTCTTTCCACGACTAGTAGCACGTATGGTTGGGGGGGGGGGGGGGGGTTGCGTTCATTGTTCCGAGTGCAGCAGGGGGGTCACAGGGGAGTGATAGCCCCCTTGTATGGTGTCTAGGGCAATGCCCCAGTAATTTTTTTGGATCCTATATTAGGTGGGCGAACCTACCTAGGGTTTTGTGCATGGGTTTTGCACGTGGTTTTGGGCATGATGGTTTTTTACCCATGGTATTTTGTAGATCCGGTCAAGGGAGCTATGATTATGTTCTAATCCAGGGTTAATGGAGTGGAGTTTATGAATGCTTCGACATGTATATATATGTATTGTAAAATTGAAAGGAACATAATGAAAAATCAATATGGTAGTCCTGGATTTTGGATCCAGGGGAAAATATTTGTGTATTTGTTTTGTGTTTCTCGCCATTATATATTTTCTATTTTTTAAGAATTCGTTTACATGTAATTTTTGTACAGGGTTAAAACCTAAAAAGGGATATATTATATATATATATAGATATGGATGGGGGGGAGAGGACGAAAGAGAGAGGCAAAGAGAGGGAGGGAGGGAGAAAGATATATATGGAGAGAGTGAGGGAGAGAGAAGGGGAAGTGATAGAGAGGGAGAGGAAGAGGGATATATATATATATATATATATATATATATAGAGAGAGAGAGAGAGAGAGAGAGAGAGAGGGGGGGGGGGTTAAGACAGAAGAACAGAGAGACAAAGAAAGGGAGGGAGAAGTGGAGAGATAGAGGCGGGGAAGAGAGGGAGGGGGAGAGAGAGGAGGAGAGAGGGAGGGAGATGGACACTGTTGTGGCCAGCAATACCCACCCCCCCCCCTTGTTCATTTAAGTGTTGTCCAAAATACTAAATGAATGGGGACCCTTAGTTAAATTTTAGAAAAAAAGCAAGAGTTTCCTTTCTTCAAAATAAGGTTACCATCGTAAGCTTAGGAAGGTCTTTTGAATATTTTTTAACCTAAGTCTATGATAAGGGAAATATCTTTAAAGCCGCGTTGCAAAAAAAAAGATAGGAAATGACTCCATTTCTCTATAATATCGGTATGCGCAAGACTCTCGTGTTAAGCATAATATCGCATCGCAATAAAGTAATACTCATAAGGAAAAAACTTCAAGATTTACCGATCTGCGATAACACCGATCGCAAGATCGCATATCGCAGAAATGAGCTAACAAGATTCGGCAAACATTAATCTTCTGCGACCTGCGATGTTGCGATCGCTGCGATATTATATTTGTATGTTTGCGCGATCTGCGATGGTGCGATTTGCGATGGCGCGATCTGCAATGTTACGTAAGCAAATCATAAATCTCTTCATCACGAATCCTTCGGGCACGCTATTCAAAGAAAATCCACTTACCATAATCTGACTCAAGATCATGCGCTTTTAATGATAGTAAAGGAATTAGTTGTCAGCTATTAAATGAAATGAAGACGCGTGCTTTTGTAAAGAATTACTTCACGTAAGGTGGCATATTTGATATATCTGTTGCATTTAAAACTCTCCCATCACCTTTCTTGATCAGTCATTTCCATTTCACTCGTAAGCTGTAGGAACGAAGAACTAAAGACAATTCAAAGCCAAACGTAGGAAGAAATGGGAAAGAAAAATAAAGCTCAAGGCTCTGAGGCGAAGGAAAAGACGAAGGAGATGGTGCCTTTGTATACAGACATAGCCTGTAACAGAGACGCAGGGATATCGACATGGGAAAGCATGTACAGACTGCTTGAAGAAGAGAATCCCAGAATAATGAAGGTTGTTGTTGTCGCAGGCTCACAACGCTCTTCCGAGGCGTCCTTAGAGGAGCTAGCATGTTCATTTCTTCACCGGATAGCAGCAAGGCCCAAAATTCTACCATATACAGATATGATCAAGTGGATACTTGACAATGCAGAGATGAACAACAGGCAATTCAAGATTCAAGGACATGGGCTCATCGGATCATTCGCTGCACAAGATTTAAAGCTTATGTATCATCTTCCTGAACCGCACGCGACTTACAATGCACAATTCGTTAAGAAATTTGTGGCAGAGAACCCAAACCTAGCAGAGACCACCAAAGATTGGTCCAGAAAAGAGGAGCCACTCAAAAAAGACAAAAATGGTATGTACAGCACTGGTTCCCTCACCTCTCTGCATTGTTTTGCTGCGGCCATGCTTTGTAGATTATTTGGGATGCCGGATATCAATAAGTTTTCATCTGAATGGCTACCATTAATAGATGCTGCCACAAATGCCGATATTATGGATTGGGCCAAGATCTTTTCTGATAATCTATACACGGCTATTATCAATTACCGGTCTAAAAGATCCTTGTCTCAAAGGATCTATCCTCCTTTTTATCTGTCCGCATATGTTATGGATTCTATTTGTTATGTGTCTAAATTTCCCACTATGGGTTGGAAATGGACTACCCAGGACCCATTACCTATCCATGTTTATCATAAGATGTTATGGGATTCTCAGTTCGTCCCACACTTCTACCAGATTTTTCACGGGCTTATCTTACCCTTATATAGAATGATGTATGATGAAGACCCCCCGAGGTGCTCACCTGAGGCACAGATAGATATCATCCCCATCGCAAGATGGTTCGGGGAAGAATGGTTCACCTATATTAGAGTGTTTGGAAGCACTGTACCTCCTCATGTCCTGCCTCTGTATATCCCCGATAAACTTTTGGCTCGGGAAATTGCATATCAAACCTGTTCAGAAGGCGGCCTGACCAAAGACCTAAAAGACAAAAAGACAGCGGCCACGCAAGCAAGCATTCTTATCGACTGTGTAAATGAGAATTTACACAGGGCCAATTTAATCGAAGAGACCACCCCGGGGTACCTACCAAATAAACTACGACTGGAAGCAGAATGGAAGCAGAAGGCGCAGGAAAAGGGAAAAGCGATCCAAGCATTAAACAGGTTAAATTGGGAGTGTTACTGGGCATACTTGGTCAAGCCACATAGTCAATGGATGACTGTGAAATGCATCATAAACGTGGCCGAAAAAGTAGTGCCAGCTCTCATAGATTCTGTTTTCGCAGCCCAGCTTAGCGCAGAAGTCAGCCAGCCGACTCTCCTCAAGCCCATGATGAACACTTGCAGCTTTAAAGACCAAATTCAAAAGTAGCCTTATTTTAGAATGTTGTTTTTTCTTTAAAATTAGATTAGAAAAAGGACGGTCATTTGAAAACCGCATCCTAAATTTTGTAAATACACTATTATTAGAATTAGGAAGTAGTATTTTAACCCTTCTCATTGCATTTGGAGGGGGGTCCATAAATTTGTCAAAAACTTGTCCTCGGAACATGCACTTCTGCATCCTCAGAGGAGGTTTTGATGAATGGATGGATCGAGATTTATTAATGTTTGCATTTGATGTCTGCTACTGATGTTGCACTTTTGTACTCTTAGTAGATGTTAGAACAAGTAGAGATAAATCGTTTTTGCTTGAAGCTTATGAGTAGGATTAGTCATAAATGGTACTTTTATCTCTTGGCCATTTCTGCTTATATTCTTAAAGTGATATATAGTTTTCAGTTGTTTATATGTTACTGCATGAATGTATGAGTTACCATTTGGCACTTCTGTACGGTGGAGCCATTTATTTATGTTTGATATATGAATAACTTATTATGCGATATGCTGTTCACAACTGTTTTGCCTAACTTTTTATGCAAAGTGGTTTATCTTAATTGATTTCTATTCTTATGATAGCTGAATGATCTTTATTACCAGTTATTGTTTGAAATCTCTTTAGATCGCATAATAGAAGAAATACACCCCGGGTTAGCATAGCTTAGATGTGTTGTTTCTCATTAGATTACAATAGCATAGAGTTAGTTTAAAAGTTTGAATTAAATTAGCTTTAAGTATTCTTAGATCAGCAACATCCAACTCTGCACACACACACATACACCCTTAGATTGGGAAACTGGTCCCATTATCCCCAGTCGGACCCGCTATACCAAATGGATAAGGAGCTGCCAACCAAGGTCCGGACCGGGTGGGTATCCCCCTTGTTGTCGACCCGATTTTCGGGGCTTCAACATATAATGGAAGGTGGAGAGAGAGGGAAGAATAAAGAGACACACAGAGACAAATACAAACATAGAAGTTAGATCTAGAAAGTCATGAATATTTTGGTTTTTTCACTAAAATAGATGCATTGATTTTAGTGTAGTTGTTGATTTCTAATCCTATTTGATCACTTGCACTAGATGCATTGATTTTACTGTAGATGTTGATTTCTAATCCTATTTAATACGTTACACTAGATGCATTGATTTCAGTGTAGATGTTGATTTCTACTCATATTTTATTGCTTGCACTGATGCATTGGTTTCAATGTAGATATTGATTTCTAATCGTATTTGATCGCTTGCACTACATGAATTGATTTTAGTGTAGATGTCAATTTCTAATCCTATTTAATACCTTATACTAGATGCATTGATTTCAATGTAGATGTTGATTTCTACTCCTATTTGATTGCTTGCACTCGGTGCATTGGTTTTAGTGTAGATATTGATTTATAAGCCTATATGATTGCTTGCACTAGATGGATTGATTATATTGTAGATGTTGATTTCTAATCCTATTTAATACCTTACACTAGATGCATTGATTTCAGTGTAGATGTTGATTTCTACTCCTATTTGATTGCTTGCACTGGATGCATTGGTTTCAATGTAGATATTGATTTCTAATCCTATCTGATTGTTTGCACTAGATACATTGGTTTTAGTGTATATGTTGATTTCTAATCCTATTTGATTGTTTGCACTAGATGAATTGATTTCATTGTAGATGTTGATTTCTGATTTGATGCAACTAGATGTGTGATGTAAATTAATTTCAAAGTAATTAGATTAATAGTGTGCAGTAATCTCAGTGTAAGCACATCTCTGCCCCATCCATATATATCTCTATCTCTCATTGTCTCTCCTTATTTATCTCTCTATCTCGCCCCCCAAACATACACACTCTCTCTTTCCATATCTATCTATCTTTCTCTCTCCCTCCCTTTTCCACTCCCTCTCTCTCTCTTCCCCTACTCACTCTCTCTAACACTTCTCTCTCCATATTTCTATCTCTTCCTCCCTCCTTATATTTGCCTCTCTCTTCTTCCCTCTCGCCCTCCCTCTATCTATATCTCTATCTCACCCCCAAAACATACAAACTCTCTCTTAGTGTGCACACGTAAACATTATTCATGACAGGAGTTGACTTCTTTGTTACAATAATTAAACCATAAATACAATACTTGAATTTTCATCCTAAATAAAATGTTCACTTACCCGAAATGTCTTCTTCTTAAAACTGTAATTTATTTTTAATTGGATACATTCTTATTATTCTCATTTTCTATCATTCAACATTGTTAATCACTTTGTATTCAAACGTTGTAATATAAAATAATTAATAGGTGTGACAATAAGAATACTAGAACAAATTAGTTTCAGATTGATCGCAATGAAGATTGTTTGTAATTCACTATATTCTTATTATTCACATTTTGTATCATTCAACATTGTTACATTGTCACTTTGCACTTAAATTTTTTATTTCATCATTTTTCATCATTCAAGTTACTAACAGTCTCTCTCATCTCAACAAACTGAGGTAACTAAGAAAAGTTAAAGTTAAATTGACCAAATTAATATTAGACATATTTAGCATATTTAAAATGATCAAAATAATTATATGTTCAACAAATTTTGTATGATCGCACACGACTAAAACCAGCCTAGATCCATCTTAACCCTGAATCTATCAAGTGCCGAGAGGGATCAAATCTCTCAAGGTGCAAACCTTTCCTAAAGTTTTGCACTCAAGGTTTGCACCTCCAGAGATTTGATCCCTCTCGATACTTGATAGATTCGAGGTTAAGATGGATCTAAGCTGGTTAATTAAATTTAAATATGGTTATGCAATCATTATTTTAATTTATATGGTAAAATGGATGTTAATTTATATGTAATATTTATATGTTATATATTTTAGTGTGATATGTATATTATACTTTATTTTATCTAAAAAATTGTTCGTAATTTTATTAATAAAAAACAAAGTTACAATATAAAAAGATTGAATTTTAAAAATATCTCACATCGCACATTTCACATCTAACGCTCACCATCGACCCTATACTTGGTTGTAGAGCACCTCTCAGCACAATTTAGGTTATTAATATGCACACAACATTTAATGTTATATGTGCTTGGATATATACCGTCGAATCTTTTGAAAAATTATATTATTCAATCTAAAGTATCTTTAAATTGGAAGGTATGTATCCTAACATATAAACAGTAAATACTTTACTATAAGATGCATATTGTGTAGGCATTGTTGTCATTGATGGCAAAGGAGCAGCATCAAGGTATATTTGGGTGCAAGATAAAGGAGCAGCAACAAGGTATGTTTGATGCTTGTGATGCTTGATGCTTGTGTGCAACAAGGTATGTTTGATGCTTGTGATGCTTGATGCTTGTGGTATTTGAAAAAAGTGTGGCCACCATATGTGTGTGAGGAGGTAGGACAACAAGATAGAGTGGAGGTATACATGTTGATGCTTGTTATAGGTTGATGCATTATGGTTTTGTGAGATGCATTATGTACCAGAGATCAGTTTTGAAGAGGTACGAGGCAAGGAAATGAGAATGAGAATGCAAGACAAAGATGTGATGCAAAGGAGTAGCAAAGGAGTAGCAAAGGAGAAACAAAGGAGCATCAAGATAGGTCTTTGATGTCATTTATGTATGCATAGTTGATGTTGTGATGCTCATTGTAATGCTTGTTTAACTGAAATGTGGTCTACCCTTGTGAGCTATAAGGTATACTTGTACAAGGATAGGTTTCTGATGCTTGGTATGATATGTTTGTGTTGCTTGGTATGTGTGGTATGTTTAGTTGGTAAGTTGTAGAGAATAGAGATATGGAATTGGAGAATGAATGTATTACAGATGTTGTGATATAAATGCTTGCATATGTTTTATGTGTAAGGCTGATTTGAAGATTGAATTTTTTGAGGAGAATGTTGCGATGCAAGGAAAAGGCATGATATAGGCAAAGACAAAAGCATGATATAGGCAAAGGCATATGATGTAAGGCTATGGAAATGGCAAATGTGTTGCAGGAGAATATTAATGCATGTTATTTGAATATGTTGAAACTCATTTTATGTATTTTAATATTTAAGAGGAAACAATTTTGGAATTGAAGAGACACATTTAGAATGAGAAGAGACAAGACTTGTCATTTTAGGTTAATGTTCGGAATACTAACAACCATCAAAACTTGTTTATAAAATATATGAGGTTGGAAGGTTGAAATGGTCAGAGAGATATCGAGTATGTGAGAGCTGACAAGTATCTGAGAGGTGATTGAGTTATTGTTCATGAGATACCTAGAACATGGGAAGTTGATGTGAAGAAAATTTGAAGATGAGAAGAGGCAAAGATAGAGATGGAGGTATGCAGAGTTGTAGACAAGGTAAACCACGTAGAATAGGTTGAATCCTGTTGAGGTAGGAGCCTCCTATGGGTTGTAGCCCGTAGAAAACTTGTGGGAGTTGGAGCTTCCTTGTAAGTTGAAGCTTGCATAAGAATAAAGGTAGCAACCTCCTATAGGTTGGAGCCTACAAAAAATTATATGTAGTAAGGGAGAAGGAGATTGCTTTTGTATCACAACAATAACAAAATCGTGGTTTTCCCCCTTTATGGGTTACCACTTATATCTTGTGTCCATATGTGTTGTTGTTATGTGTTGATGTGATGTTTTGGTTTGCATATTACTTGTTGTTCACATATTAAATTTTTTGTTCATAATGTGTTAAACTGCTCATTTAATAGTTCAATTAATCAGTTAAAAGAAAATAAATTTTTGTCCATGAATGTACTAAACTGATTCATCCCCTTTCTCAATTTAGTCAAGTTTCCATAAATTGGTGTTAGAGCAGGTTCCTTCTGTAGCAGCCTAATAGCTAGAAGGTATACCTGGTTGAGCCATGGACTGTCAAAGTGTACTTGTGTTTTGTGTGAAAAACTCTCAAGAATGGAAAGAGAAGGTAAAGGCAGAATTGATAGCTTATGGACTTGGTGTATGGAAGCTAGTATGTGAAGGATATTGTAAAGACTCCCCCCTATAAGCAAGAACAACAGTGGAATGCTTAGGAAAAATGTGTAATGTATAGTAACCTTCATAATAAGGATCTTAAGAAAGTGATAGATTTAAATTATGAAAAATAAATTTGGGAAAGGTTGCAGCTCATGCATCAAGGAGACACTAGTAGAAACACTATCTAAAATGAGAAGAAAAAGTCTTGTCAAAAAGAAAGTTTTCAATCAAATGAGACATGTTCTGCTAATGTAAATGCACCTGATTCTCATGAAGGAAAGTTAGTTGAAGAACAAGCCAAGCTTCACTTAGCCTTGGCTAAAATAGACAAATTGAGGAATGAGAGCAAAGATATGAAGAAATTGGTGCATATATGTGATAAGAGAGCATGAGTACAAGGAAGAAATTATTAGTCTGAGGACACAATTATAAGAAGTAATGAAAGTTGAAGAAATGATTAGCAACCAACTAAGGGAGAGAGAAGAATAGTATGAGAAATTAGAAGTTGAGATTGGTTCGGCAAGAAGTGAGTTAGAAAAAAAGAACAAAATGTGCAAAAAGCTAAAAGATGAGATTTTCTCCATGAAGAACATAGAAAAGGAAACCATTAAAGAGGATAAAAAGACATCAAAAATATTAGTAGAAGAAGGGACAAGAAACATGATTAGCAAGGAAACAAACCAAGGCAAGCAACAAAACCAAAATGGAAATAATGAGGTGAAGAAAGGATTCTTTACAAGAAGGTCAATTTCTATTGATAATGAGTTCAACAAATTTGGAATATCTCAAAGGAGATTCTTTCCACCCTTGAAAGATATTAAGTGTTTTTCCTACCATGACCCTGTACGTGCAGCAACAAATTGTAAGAGAAAGAAAATCAAGACTAATCTACAGAAGGTGCAACAAACAAGAAGTTTCCCTCAAGCAATCAAATAGAGATGACAATCATCTATCAGGTACACAAATCATTTATATGGTTATTGTGATTTGTGCAATGGATTTGGACATAAAGCAGTTGAATTCAAAACGTGTGGAAAGAAGAGTGGAAATGACTCAAGAAGGCACACACCATTTTCTCGATTTCTTGGCCAAATAAGGTGTTGTTTGTGTAGCAACCTTGGCCCCATGACCAAAGGTTGTAAGCTGCCATATATCCTAAAGAGCTCTAAAAAAATATGGAAGCAACTCCAAATAGACCAAACAATGAAGTTCATACATACAATAGAAGGCAATCCACTAAGGTTTGGAAGAGGAAGAAAAAGGAGCAACTTGTGACTTCAATGACAAAATGAAGTCATCATAGCCTCATGGGGAATTGCTCCTGAAGGAAAATAAGAATATCATAAATGTCTATGTTAGAGCAGATGTATCTCAAGGGGAGAGTGACCCCTAGAATGTCTTGAAAGGGTGGGTTAAAGAAATCCATATCCAAAGAATAGCGAGCACCATCTTCAAAACGTACTCATTAGGAAAGTTAAAATATTTGTTCCAATATTGGCAAAATGCATCTAATTTGCAGCATTACAACATCTTACAGAGTTCAACCAAGTGACATAATAAGTACATATTTGAATAGCTGAGAATTTTTGTGAAGAATTAAGATGACAAGATCTTCTTCATTCAAATGTGCTCAATATTTATATTCGCAATGTCTAAAGATGCACATCCAAATGAGGGACTGTCATATGAACAAATAAATCTGATAATTGGTAATTTAGGACTGGACAGTGGCATTGACATTGAATCTTTTAGTGAAGAATCAATATGCACACAGGTACCCAAAAAGGGAAGCAACTAAAAGGAGGGAAGGAATTTCTCTCAAAAAAATTGGACCAACAAGGGGATGCTCTCAACAGATCAAGTCAATGCTAGATAATAAAAGATAAAAATAAAAGACCAATGTGAATGGCACTGTCAAAGGTAATAACACAAACTATAATGATTCGAGGATCCCACCAGCGTTGCCTTGGAAAGACTATTTATACAAACACAAAGGCTTGATGAAAAATAGAGAGAAATTTGTAGTGTTTGATATGCATTGGCATTAAAGGAAGAAGAATTAGGCAGATTGAAGAAATAATTAGCGAAAAAAGATGAAGAAATTGTGAAGATTGTTGTTGATCTTAAGTCAAGAGATGAGTTAATAGGTTAAGTTGATGAATTCATTTCCAAACAAGAGTATGAAATCAGGGAGCTTCACAAAATATTGAAAGAAAGGGAGAATGAATTGGTGGAAATTAAGCACAAAAGGAGATCGGAGGAACATAATCTAAATCCCTTAAATATTTTCAACAGAGACTTCAAGCTCAACAATCCCAACTTGAATCACAGTGCATGGAGCTTTCGAAACAGAAAAATAAAATTCAATCGCATGTGACAAGTTTGAGACATGCTCAATTAGAAGTTGAAAGTGAGAGGGAAAAATTGAGGCTTGTAGAGACTTATCACAAGAAGTTGGAACATCACCTGGCTAATACGAACTGCAGAAAGAGTTACATAGAGAGAAATCCTCTTTAAACCAAGCTATTGAAGAAGTTAGGTTTCTGAAGAAGGAATTGGAACAAAGGAATGCAACTTTTAGTGATGCTCAAACTTTATTGTAGCTCAAGGAATCAGAACTTGTTGTAGCCAGGCTCGAAATGCAGTGCCCGAAGTCTGATATTTCATTTGATCAATATAAATTAAGTAACAAAGATAAGGATTTTATGGTTGCATAGAAGAATCTATAAAACCTACAATTAAGAACAATAAGTAAGGAAGTACTACACACAATGACCAATGTTTAACCTCCCTCATGTATAAGCATTATAAGCATTCTAGAGTAGTTGTGAAATTAAACCAAGGTAATCTCGATGTTGATCAACCTTGCCAATGATTAAAGGAAAATAAAAGAAAAGTAGATTATCACTACATACAAAAATTAGGAAATACAAATTACTTCTGATCATATTTAATTGCTCTCTGCAGATCCCATAAACAAAAGCACATAATTTTATAACCGATTTCGAAGATGTCTCACAATCCTTCGCACTTGCTTCCCTTATAACTGATGGACAAATGCATAGGTTGAAAGATATGCGTCATCATGAAAGGAGACTAAGGAACTTGTGGGCACTCTGAGGGGCTTTGATGTTTATGCTAACATGGTGATTGAAGATGTTACCGAGTATATTTCCAATAATGATTTGAAAAAGGCAGGGATAAAGGTAATGGCAAAAGATACCAATGAAGAGTTTGATAAGCCAGTTTATGATTCAAACCTAAGAGAGAATGGAAGGGGAATGTTACCTAGTCATTGTACGTAGAGAACGTTACACAAATGAAAGAGAAGTTTCAGAAAATTAATATAGACAAATTACATGACAGAGAGGCAAAACGGGAAGCAATGACAGGATGCAATGGCAGAATGAAGCGATACCTAGATGGAATGCCCAGAGGTGACAGAGAATTAGGTGGTTAAGTAATGTGTCAAGGTAGCGAAAGGATAAAAAGTAACTCACAAAATTTTGAAGCTTAACGCATACAAACTTTGTTAACAAACATTGTCAATTATTTCTCCTCAACATTATATGATCCAGGTGGATATTGGTTGCTACCCGCCAATTCCACTTGGACCCCCACCATTGCTTCTTTCAATTTTTCAGTTTCCTTAATTGTAGCACAGTTTACTATTTTTAGTAGTTTTTTTCGGGTCCTAAACTTCTGGAGCCGTTTCGAGGCCCTAAACGACATTTTTTTGGAAATCTACCGCTAACGATTTTCTACCTAAAATCGTCTTTTTCATTGTAGTTCTCGAAGAGATCTTTCCAACGGGTTATCATGCGCGTCAAACGAAGATAATATGACCAAGTCACGACCCTGGGAAGTTGGCTGTCCAACTCACCCCAACGGGGCCCATAAACTCTTGGTGTTACATCTCCTCGGGTTAGGGTTTTGGTTGTTTAGGGTTTTCTCTTATTGTTCAATAATAAAAAGGCCCTTGAGCCTCATTGTAAGGCAGTTCAGAGGCATGTAGCCGCCACATCTCTTCTCAGAGATAAGCTACCATCGCCCTAGATGGTGTATTTCCATTTCTGTTTGTAAGCATATTTCAGTATTTTACATTAATGAAGTGAAGTATTATTTCCACTGCATCTCTGTGTTTATGGTTATCTCTGTAATTTGTTGCGTTCCTGTTTAAATCTAGATCATTATATGTGTCATACGATATTTTATGTGCCATTAATTGTTGTAAAATATTTTATTATACGTTGCATTAACTCCTTGGTGCTGCGTTATATACCTTGATGTGTATGTTATGGTGTGTTATATTCCTTGGTGCGTATCTTGATGGTGCATTATTATGACTAAGATGACATTGATATTATATTATCAATTGATATATATTATATGGCATTGATTTATAATATATGGTGCAATATAAATGGTCGGGCGAGCTCAAGAACATATCATGTCGTATTATATTATATTATCAATATGACCCAACCTTACTACACAAACAATATACGCAAGCCATGTTACCTTTACTCGATGCATTATCAAATCTTGTTACCTTTGCTCGGTGCATTATCAAGCCATGTTAGCAACATATTGGTTTGTCTCATTGAATTTTGAGTCAGCGACATATTGGTAGTATTGATTAAATTTTCATGGCATTGGGAACTATTATATTATTGTAAAAATTAGATTGATTATTCATAGCATGGATGATGGTGCATTATATTCCCTTGCAGGTAGGGTTTTGTGATTTAAGTTTACCATCTGAATGGAATAGTCAATACACCCCGATGTCACAGAAATATCCACAATTGGCAGATACTTCCTCCAAACAGTTAAAGACTGTAAAAAGACCAGATGGTAGTACAAGTCTCAGGTTCCAATCAGACTCCTCGCAAAAAAAGTTAGTTAGAAGTCACTCTTCCAGATTACCTCGCCAAGTACATATTTCATCGCCGGTTTCTAAGTATTTGGATAAGCATAAGAACAATCCATTAGTAGATTGCATTTACTGCGATGGAGATAAAGAAGAAAAAACAAAAAGACAATACCAAACAGTGGTAACAACTCACCATTTAGGACAGCATCCAAATTGTCCTCAATGTATCATGCCTCCAACAAGAGATCTATGTATGATCTCCCTTCCCAGAGAGAAGCTTGGAAATAGAATGGAATTACTAGAAAGAAGACTAGATCCAAGTAATAGCACACCTAAATTCAAAGATGGTGTTCTTCAAAGTGATCTTCAGTTTTTGCATTACATAACAGCTATAGATCCAGAACCCTCTAAATTCACTAAAATGCAAAACTATGGTAATTATTAGTCGGTTTGCATAGCCCAGAACATAGATGACTTAGCCAGGGAAGTGGTTGAAGTCAAAGAACATGTCAGGAAAATTCACCAGAGTATTGATACAATGCATGCTTCTCAGGACATATATGAAAACCAGCTCAGAATAATCAATGATCAGTTAGGAGTAATAAGTAGAGCTGTAACTAGCTTTGAAGCATCTATAGTTAAGTCTGACAGTCCTCCCAATTACTCTGAGATAGAAGAAGAAGGCCTGAAATTCACATTGGCCAAAGCTATTGGAAATTCACAACAACTCTCACTTAAAATGATGGATAGAAATGATAGCAAGCTATCTGCTTTAGTTCAAGGCACTAGCTTAGCCCGAGAAAAGCTAGATCTACTAAAACAAAAAATTGAAAATTTCTGTATTGTAGAAATCAAGATGGCAAGTCAAACACGAGATGAAAGTTCATCAAATCCCCCAAAGAACAAAAGGAATGAAAATTTTAATTTTTCAAACAAAAATGCAAGAACAACAGGATTTGACATTGGATCACAATCAAAGAACAGTCACTTTAACACATGGACATAGAATCTTGCTTCTACAGAATTCAGCTATGATCCATCCTCTACACTCAAGTCTAATAAGTAGGGGAATACTTTCTTTATAAATTTTGATTGCCTAACAAGGGATCAAACCCTTATTCTTTTGTAGCAGATAAATGCTTAGGCCTCACAAAAGAAAGCTGATACAAAAGCTTCATGGAAAGATATAGTAATTCTCCTCACATGGAATTTAATTGGAAATGCAAGACTGTGGTGGGAAACTGTTAAAAAGTATGAACATGATGAAATTCTAGAAAGTGATGATCCACTCCAAGTAATACTTATGGCTCTCTCCCATGAATTTTTGGGAGTCACATCTTCTGATAATGAGCACTTTGCCCAAATGTTTGAGTCAAAGATTGTGTAGTTTATATCTCATATCAGAGTATTACTGCACCATGCAGAATCTGTATTATAAGATTCTTGATCATCATAACACTGCATATCTTAGGCATTACATAGCATCTATGCCGGGTAAGATTCTAGAATTAGTTCATCAGTCACTTACAGCCAAGCATATTTCTATTGATACATTATCATTAGCAGCTTTGCATCAGCATATCCTCACAATATTGAAGAATGAATGTGCATCATATAAGACCAAGAAAAATGTCAAAAAACAGTTACATTTCAGTCTTGCTATTTGTGATTCCTTTTCAGAGACATATCATTTTGGATGTTATAAGAACACCTCCAAGAAGGTTCTCAAAGACACCAAATTGATAAATGTCAATGCAAAACCAAGCAATATTCCTCTAGATCAAAGAGAAGATACCCATCTCCAAAGAAAAGATATAGATTTTTCTTCATAAAGAGGAATAAGCCAGCCAAACAAACAAAATGTTTTATATGTGGTAAGGTTGGTCATTGGGCAAATAATTGTCCCAATAGAGAAAAGAAAAAGATTCAAAAGAAAATTTCTTCTATATTTAAATTGGCACATGATCCAACAGAATGGGATCTAGTTTCTCAGTCTGATTCTGATTTTGAATGCTTTTCTGTTACTCAAACAGACAGTTCCTCAAATCTAGATGAAGATTTCAGACAACTCTGTTTAGATGATAATCATAGTGATTGTACATATATCTCTGATTGCTTAATGTTCTCCTTCTCTACTCTTAAACAAAAATTGGAAGAATTAGAAAGAGACAAAGCATCTCTACATCCCAGTTTACTCATACCCAGAAGAAGAATACAAGAGAAAATAGATCATTTGAAAAATGATCTCCCTCAAACTTCTATTAAAATAGAAGATTTCCAGGATTGGGATCCTCCTTTGTCCACCAGTACCACAGAGCAAATATTGGACAAGATTCACCAAGTTGAAAAAGGTTTAAGAGAAGATAGGGCACAAATGAGAAATCTTGCACAAAAAATCAGAATTCAAATGCAAGAATTAGATGATTTAAACAACAAGTTTGTTTCTCTCTCTTTTGCAGATTCTCAGACAGCTTTGACTACAAAAAATCAAGACAACAATAAGAATATCCAAGATATCAGTGGGATTGATGACAGGATGGTAATCCTAGTAAATATAAAATTCCCTAGATATAAAGAATATACTTTGGGTGCCCAGATTGATACAGGTGCTATGAGTAGCTGTTGTAAATACAAAGCAATCCCTGCTTAATACTGGAAGCCTACTCAAATCCAGTTCAAGGCAGTCAATAAACAACTTATCCAGATTCCATACATTGCTCCAAATTTTTCTCTACTGCTAGGAGCAACAGAAGTTTTTGTGACTCTGTTTATTTATGACACAGGGGCAGACATATTGCTAGGACAAGATTTTATGAAAAAGTTCATGCCCATTACGATTGACAAAAATTTAATCATTTTTAATGTGTAGGGAAGTAAGATTCCAGTTCCAGCCAAGAACATATATACACTAAAGATTAAGCGAGATGAAGCTCTTAATCAAGAGACTACTCTAGATGATCTAAGTAAAATCCAGAAAATTGTCAAGCATGCTGATACTCATGGTGCTATTGGCCTTGCACATATTAGTCAAAAAATCAAAGAAAATTGTACTTCAGACCATGCTGATGCATTTTGGTCCAGAGAAAAATATTTTGTCTCTCTTCCATTCAAAAAAGAAGGCATAATTATGGCTCAGAAAGCATCTACAAATCATATGAGCTCCTCAGAACAAGAATTGTGTAATAAAGAGATCCAAGATCTACTGCTTAGAAAGCGTATTGAACCTTGTAAGAGTTCATGGGCTTGTCCTGCATTTTTTGTCAACAAACACTCTGAGCAGAAACGAGGAAAAAAGAGACTGGTTATAAATTACAAGGCTTTAAATGAAGCATTAATGCCGATCAGGTATCCTCTCCCCAACAAAGAATCTCTTATCAAAGATTGCTAAAGCAAATGTTTTTAGCAAATTTGATTTGAAAAGTGGATTTTGGCAAATTGGGATTATTCCAGAGGATAGATACAAAACAACCTTTGTACTACCAGGAGGACAGTATCAATGGATTGTCATGCCTTTCAGTTTGAAAAATGCTCCTTCAGAGTTTCAAAAAAGAATGGAGGATATCTTTAAAGATTTTCCTTTTATTATTGTATATATTGATGACCTTATTGTGTACAACAGAGATATTGCAGAACAAAAAAGTCATTTAGAGAGTTTTTATCAAATAGTCCATCAACATGGACTTGCCCTCTCTAATTCATCTGACAAATTCATTATTGCTAAAAATCGCATTGAGTATTTGGAATTGTTTATATCTCAAGGTAAAGTAGAATTACAGCCTCATGTTCTACGTTCATTAGCTAACTTTCCTGATATTCTCCCAGATATCAGAACTGTACAAAGGTTTTTGGGATGCTTGAATTATATAAGACATTCTACAGCAACGTTTAAAGAAAGGAAGCATTTGGTTTGATCAAATGACTCAAGCAATAAAAAATATCAAGCAAAAGATTGAGCAACTACCACCTCTGACTCTCCCTCAAGAAGATCTTCCTTTCATACTAGAAACGGATGCATCAGATTGTTGTTGGGAGGCAATACTTTTACAGAAACATGGGAAAAGAGAAGAAGTTTGTGCTTATACTTCAGGTACATTTTCTAGTCCGTAATTAAATTACCCTTCTTCACACAAAGAAATTCTTGTTGTAAAGAAAGGAATTAAAAGATTCAGATTGTTCGTTAAGAGCACTCATTTTACAATCAAGACTAACCTCAGGCATATGAAAGGAATGCTCCAAAACAGAAGGCTTCTAGAACAAGGTAACTCCAGGATCATGAGATGGGCTCTTTGGCTAGATGGATATGATTTTGATATAATTTATAAAGCAGGCAAAGAAAATTATCTTGCTGATCTTATGACAAGAGAAGGATCAAATAAACCAGAAGAATGGCCATCAAGAAGTTTGAAATTAGAGAAAGCTCTTCCTCCTCTAAAAAATCTTGTGTTGAATTATGTTTGCGATGTTATTATTCATTTTGCACAGATTGCCTTCTGGTTAAAATTAAAAGTTTGCCCACTAAAATTCAAAAGGTTGTTACAGAGAAATGGTTTTGCTCTATCGATGGCAAGATGAGTTACAACCTTCCTCTTGCCAATGTAAATAATGTTCATATTTATTTCGGGTCAGTTATGCATCCATATAGGAGAATTGTATACATTTTTGACCCAGCATTGAATTGGTCAGATTATTACTGTATTCTTCAAACAAACCGAATTTATGAGAGAGTTTCCATAATTATGTATTATGAAGATGTTGTGTCCCCATTTTGTATTTGGAGCAATTGGATGAATCTACTATTGGCTTCATTTTCTCTGTCAATTCTCCATCAAGACATGAAGGATGGGGCTGAAAGATATGACATATTCAAGTTTGATTTGTTGTACAAAGGTATAGATCTAATAGAGCTTGAAGATGGTTCTTTTATAATGCAACTAAATTACTTTGGAGAAGTGGGCATCCCTCTAGGTTCTTTAGATCCACACATGGGATTCTCTGCTTTTTCTGCCAGCTTTGGTAGCGAACCTCCATGGCTAAAAAATTTACCAGGATTGGATTTAGACCAGTTTGTCGAAGAATATGGTTCTAGTCCTGACATCACTGATTATGACACAGACCAGAGTCCTAAAGGAGAATGGTAACTATTGGAGATCCTCTGTATATAACTTTTATTACAAAGCTTTAATAAATAAGTTTAGGCTTTTGTGGGTTCCCCTTGTCAAGAATCTCCACTTTGTATCCCATCACTTTACTTTCCGTAAAAGTTCTACATTAATGTACAGGCTTTCGTTGGTTCCCCTTGTCAGGAATCTCCACTTTGTATCCCATCACTTTACTTTCTGTAAAATTTCTACATTATTGTACAGGCTTTCGTGGGTTCCCCTTGTCAGGAATCTCCACTTTATATCATATCATATTACTATTTAAATCTTTAGGAAAGATTCGTAGTAGGAAGATGATGATTGGGAGACTTCTTGGTTTCCTATATACGGAAGCAAGAGCCTTTGTCCAAGACATCTTTTGCTTCAGGGAGATTTGCATATAATAGAAGCTATGCGTTCCTGCGTTTCTGTGTTTTTGTTCTTAATCTCTGTCCTGAATCTTTGTTTTGCATTTATCTATCTGTGTCCCCTAAATCTTTGTTTTGAATTTATCTATCTGTGTCTTGCAGTTGTGTATTTGGTATCAGAGCTAGTGTCCATATTCTTTCGAAGTGAAGGAAAAGAAGAATCTGTGCATAGGAGAACCACCAGGAGCTCGTAAGTCCGCGATAAGTCCCGTTGTTTCCAAAGGATAGGCGTTAGGGCATTGGGCAGATTACTCCTATTGTTGCTCTAACACAAGGTGTTTCTATTTCCTTTATTCTCATCGATATGGCTAGTAGTTCAAATTTTTATTTCTCAGCCAAGTCAAGAAAAGCAGCTCATGAGAAAAGATGGTCATGGTTAACTAAGTATACTAGTAATGATCAGAAAGATGTTTTGTTCGACGATAAAGTAGTTGAACAAGAATTCAATCCCCAACCCAATTGGGAATTGCCTTCAATCGAAACCGATAAAATTTATAAACTACCCATCTTCGAGTTTCGTGTTGCTACTCTCTTCAGGTTTTCTTTTGTAAATGTTCTAATTTCAGTAGGACAGAGTGTCTATCAGATTCCTTTGATTAGAAAAGAAGATATTGAATGGGGTTTGCGTCATAGATATAAATACATTCATATTGGACTCATTCAATTTGGTATCAACCCTCTAGTCAGACCAGGTTTAAACAATTCATGTCTTACCTGTGTTCTTAACACCAGACACAATAAGTTTGAATATGCTTTAATTGGTGGTTTTCAAAGACCCTTAAATAATGGTCCAGTCTGGTCTTCAGTGGTTCCTCGATACCAAGTGTCATTAACTGACCCATTTATAAATGATTTTCTGCAAGCATATATTCAGTTTCATGGGTATGACACCGCTCCCCAGTTACAGATAGCACAGTTACAGTCACATGTATGTATTGGATTTGTTTATGCATTTCTGCGTTTTTGTTCTTAATCTCAGTCCTGAATCTTTGGTTTGCATTTATCTATATGTGTCCCCTGAATCTTTGTTTTGTGTTTATCTATCTGTGTCCTGCAGTTGTGTATTTGGTATCAGAGCCAGTGTCCATATTCTTTCGGAGTGAAGGAAAAGAAGAATCTATGCGTAGGAGAACCACCGGGAGCTCGTAAGTCCACAATAAGTCCTGCTCTTGCCAAAGGATAGGTGTTAGGGCATTGGACAGATTACTCCTACTGTTGCTCTACCACCAGGTGTTTCTATTTCCTTTATTCTCATCGATATGGCTAGTAGTTCAAATTTTGATTTCTCAGTTGAGTCAAGAAAAGCAGCTCATGAGAAAAGATGGTCATGGTTAACTAAGTATACTAGTAATTATCAGAAAGATGTTTTGTTCGACGATAAAGTGGTTGAACAAGAATTCAATCCCCAACCCAATTGGGAATTGCCTTCAATAGAAACCAATAAAATTTACAAACTACCCATCTTCCAGTTTCGTGCTGCTACTCTCTTCAGGTCTTCTTCTGTAAATATTCCAGTTTTAGTAGGACAGAGTGTCTATCAGATTCTTTTGATTAGAAAAGAAGATATTGAATGGGGTTCGCATCATGGATATAAATACATTCATATTGGACTCATTCAATTTGGTATCAACCCTCTAGTCAGACCAGGTTTAAACAATTCATGTCTTAATTGTGTTCTGACACCAGACACAATAAGTTTGAAAATGCTTTAACTGGTGGTTTTCAAAGCCCCTTAAATAATGTTCCAGTCTGGTCTTTAGTGGTTCCTCGATACCAAGTGTCATTAACTGACCCATATATAAATGATTTTCTGCAAGCATATATTCAGTTTCATGGGTATGACACCGCTCCCCAGTCACAGATAGCACAGTTACAGTTGCATGTATGTATTCGATTTGTTTCTTCAAGTATGCCTCCTTTAAATCCTAGTTTGTCACAAAGAGTACTAAAAGAAGGTGTTATTGTTGGCCTTGGAAACACAACTCCCTTGCAAGTAGGGTTTTGTGATTTAATTTTACCATCTAAATGGAATAGCCAATACACCCCGATGTCACAGAAATGTCCACAATTGGCAGATACTTACTCTAAACAATTAAAGACTGTAAAAAGACCAAATGGTAGTACAAGTCTCAGGTTCCAATCAAACTCCTCGCAAAAAAATTTAGTTAGAAGTCACTCTTCCAGATTACCTCCCCAAGTACATATTTCATCACCAGTTTCTAAGTATTTGGACAAGCATAAGAACAATCCATTAGTAGACTGCATTTACAACGATGGAGATAAAGAAGAAAAAACAAAAAGACAATACCAAACAGTGGTAACAACTCACCATTTAGGACAACATCCAAATCGTCCTGAATGTATCATGCCTCCAACAAGATATCTATGTATGATCTCCTTTCCCAGAGAGAAGCCTGGAAATAGAATGGAATTACTAGAAAGAAGACTAGATCCAAGTAATAGCACACCTAAATTCAAAGATGGTGTTATTCAAAGTGATCTTCAGTTTTTGCATTACAGAACAGCTATAGATCCAGAACCCTCTAAATTCACTAAAATGCAAACTATGGTAATTATCAGTCGGTTTGCATAGCCCAGAACATAGATGACTTAGCCAGGAAAGTGGTTGAAGTCAAAGAACATGTCAGGAAAATTCACCAGAGTATTGATACAATGCATGCTTCTCAGGACATATATGAAAACCAGCTCAGAATAATCAATGATCAGCTAGGAGTAATAAGTAGAGTTGTAACTAGCTTTGAAGCATCTATAGTTAAGTCTAACAGTCCTCCCAATTATTCTGAGATAAAAGAAGAAGGCCCGAAATTCACAACAAATCTCACTTAAAATGATGGATAGAAATTATAGCAAGCTATCTGCTTTAGTTCAAGGCACTAGCTTAGCCCGAGAAAAGCTGGATCTACTAAAACAAAAGATTGAAATTTCTGTATTGTAGAAATCAAGATGGAAAGTCAGTCAAGAGATGAAGGTTCATCAAATCCCCCAAAGAACAAAAGGAATGAAAATTCTAATTTTTCAAACAAAAATGCAAGAACAACAGGATTTGACATTGGATCAAAATCAAAGAACAATCACTTTAACACATGGACACAGAATCTTGCTTCTACAGAATTCAGCTATGATCCATCCTCTACACTCAAGTCTGATAAGCAGGGGAATACTTTCTTTATAAATTTTGATTTCCTAACAAGGGATCAAACCCTTATTCTTTTGCAGCAGATAAATGCTTGGGCCTCACAAATGAAAGCTGATACAAAAGCTTCATGGAAAGATATAGTAATTCTCCTCACATGGAATTTAATTGGAAATGCAAGACTGTGGTGGGAAACTGCTAAAAAGGATGAATAGGATGAAATTCTAGAAAGTGATGATCCACTCCAAGCAATACTTATGGCGCTCTCCCATGAATTTTTGGGAGTCATATCCTCTGATAATTAGCACTTTGCCCAAATGTTTATGAGTCAAAGATTGTGCAGTTTAGATCTCCTATCAGAGTATTACTGCACCATGCAAAATCTGTATTATAAGATTCTTGATCATCATAGCACAGCATATCTTAGGCATTACATAGTATCTATGCTGGGTAAGATTCCAAAATTAATTCATTAGTCACTTACAACCAAGCATATTTCTATTGATACATTATCATTAGCACCTTTGCATCAGCATATCCTCACAATATTGAAGAATGAATGTGCATCATATAAGACCAAGAAAAATGTCAAAAAATAGTTACATTTCAGTCCTGATATTTGTGATTCCTTTTCAGAGACATATCATTTTGGATGTTATAAAAACACCTCCAAGAAGGGTTCTCAAAGAAACCAAATTGATAAATGTCAATGCAAAACTAAGCAATATTCCTCTAGATCAAAGAGAAGATACTCATCTCCAAAGCAAAGATCTAGATTTATATTCAGAAAAAGGAATAAGCCAGCCAAACAAACAAAATGTTTTATCTATGGTAAGGTTGGTCATTGGGCAAATAATTGTCCCAGTAGAGAAAATAAAAAGATTCAAAAGAAATTTCTTCTATATTTAAATCGGCACATGATCTAGCAGAATGGGATCTAGTTTCTCAGTCTGACTCTGATTTTGAATTCTTTTCTATTACTCAAACAGACAGTTCCTCAGATCTAGATGAAGATTTCAGACAACTCTGTTTAGATGATAATCAGAGTGATTGTACATATATCTCTGATTTCTTAATGTTCTCCTTCTCTACTCTTAAACAACAGGTGGAAGAATTAGAAAGAGACAAAGCATCTCTACATCCTAGTTTACTCAACCCAGAAGAAGAATACAAGAGAAAATAGATCATTTGAAAATTGATCTCCCTCAAACTTCTATTAAAATATAAGATTTCTAGGATTGGGATCCTCCTTTGTCCACCAGTACCACAGAGCAAATATTGGACAAGATTCGCCATGTTAAAAAAGGTTTAAGAGAAGATAGGGCACAAATGAGAAATCTTGCACAAAAAATCAGAATTCAAATGCAAGAATTAGATGATTTAAACTCCAAGTTTGTTTCTCTCTCTTTTGCAGATTCTCAGACAGCTTTGACTACAAAAAGTCAAGACAACAATGAGAATATCCAAGATATCAGTGGGATTGATGACAAGATAGTAATCCCTATAAATATAAAAGTCCCTAGATATAAAGAATATACTTTGGATGCCCAGATTGATACAGGTGCTATGAGTAGTTGTTGTAAAAACAAAGCAATCCCTGCTTACTACTCGAAGCCTACTCAAATCCAGTTCAAGGCAGTCAATAAACAGCTTATCTAGATTCCATATATTGCTCCATATTTTCCTCTATTTCTGGGAGCAACAGAAGTTTTTGTGACTCTGTTTAATTATGACAAGGGGCAGACATATTGCTAGGACAAGTTTTTATGAAAAAGTTCATGCCCATTATGATTGACAAAAATCTAATCATTTTTAATGTGTAGGGAAGTAAGATTCTAGTTCCAGCCAAGAATAGATACACACTAAAGATTAAGCGAGATGAAGCTCTTAATCAAGAGACTACTCTAGCTTATCTAAGTAAAATCCAAAAAATTGTCAAAGAATGCTGATACTCATGGTGCTACTGTCCTTGCAGATATTAGTCAAAAAATCAAAGAAAATTGTACTTCAGACCACCCTGATGCATTTTGGTCCAGAGAAAAATATTTTGTCTCTCTTCCATTCAAAAAAGAAGGCACAATTATGGCTCAGAAAGCATCTATAAATCATATGAGCCCCTCAAAACAAGAATTGTGTAATAAAGAGATCCAAGATCTATTGCTTAGAAAGCTTATTGAACCTTGTAAGAGTTCATGGGCTTGTTTTGTATTTTATGTCAACAAACACTCTGAGCAAAAACGAGGAAAAAAGAGATTGGTTATAAATTACAAGGCTTTAAATGAAGCATTAATGCCAATTGGGTATCCTCTCCCCAATAAAGAATTACTCTTATCCAAGATTGCTAAAGCAAATGTTTTTAGCAAATTTGATTTGAAAAGTGGATTTTGGCAAATTGGGATTATTACAGAGGATAGATACAAAACAGCCTTTGTAGTACCATGAGGACAGTATCAATGGACTATCATGCCTTTCAGTTTGAAAAATGCCCCATTAGAGTTTCAAAAAAGAATGGAGGATATCTTTAAATATTTTCCTTTTATTATTGTATATATTGATGACCTTCTTGTATACATCAGAGATATTACAGAACATAAAAAGTCATTTAGAGAGTTTTTATCAAACAGTGCATCAACATGGACTTGCCCTATCTAATTCATCTAACAAATTCATTATTGTTAAAACTCGCATTGAGTATTTGGGATTGTTTATATCCCAAGGGAAAGTTGAATTACAACCTCATGCTCTACGTTCATTAGCTAACTTTCCTGATATTCTCCCAGATATCAGAACTATACAAAGGTTTTTCAGGTGCTTGAATTATATAAGATAGTTCTATCCTGAACAAGTAAAGGATACAAAAGTTCTACAATAGCGTTTAAAGAAATGAAGCATTTGGTCTGATCAAATGGCTCAAGCAATAAAAAATATTAAGCAAAAGATTGAGCAACTACCACCTCTCACTCTTACTCAAGAAGATCTTCCTTTCATACTAGAAGCAGATGCATCAGATTGTTGTTGGGGGCAATCCTTTTACAGAAACATAGGAAAAGAGAAGAAGTTTGTGCTTATACTTTAGGTACATTTTCTAGTCTAGAATTAAATTACCCTTCTTCACACAAAGAAATTCTTGCTATAAAGAAAGGAATTAAAAGATTCATATTGTTCCTTAAGAGCACTCATTTTACAGTCAAGACTGACCTCAGGCATATGAAAGGAATGCTCCAAAACAAAAGGCTTCTAGAACAAGGTAACTCCGGGATCATGAGATGGGCTCTTTGGATAGATGGATATGATTTTGATATAATTTATAAAGCAAGCAAAGAAAATTATCTTGCTGATCTTATGACAAGAGAAGGATCAGATAAACCAGAAGAAATGGCCGTCAAGAAGTTTGAAATTGGAGAAAGCTCTTCCTCCTCTAAAAAATCTTGTGTTGAATTATGTCCCCAATGTCATTATTCATTTTGCACAGATTGCCTTCTGGTTAAAATTAAAAGTTTGCCCACTGAAATTCAAAAGGTTATTATAGAGAAATAGTTTTGCTCTATTGATGGCAAGATGGGTTACAACCTTCCTCTTGCCAATGTAAATAATGTTCATATTTATTTTGGGTCAGTTATGCATCCATATAGGAGAATTGTATACATTTTTGACCCAACATTGAATTGGTCAGATTATTACTGTATTCTCCAGACAGCCCGAATTTATGAGAGATTTTCCATAATTATGTATTGTGAAGATGTTGTGTCCCCATTCTGTATCTGGAGCAACTGGATGAATCTACTAATGGCTTCATTTAGTCAATGAAAAGAAGTCCAGGGAAAGTTAACTCAGTTTACAGCTCTGTCAATTCTCCATCAAGACATGAAGGATGGGGGTAAAAGATATGACATATTCGAGTTTGATTTGTTGTACAAAGGTTTAGATCAAATAGAGCTTGAAGATGGTTCTTTTAGAATGCAACTAAATTACTTTGGAGAAGTGGGCATCCCTCCTGGTTCTTTAAATCCATACATGGGATTCTTTGCTTTTTCTGCCAACTTTGGTAGCGAACCTCCATGGTTACAAAATCTACTAGGATTGGATTTAGACCAGTTTGTCGAAGAATATGATTCTAGTCCCGACATCAGTGATTATGACACAAACCGGAGTCCTAGAGGAGAATTGTAACTATTAGAGATCCTCTGTATATAACTTTTAGTACAAAGCTTTATTACAAAGATTTAATAAATAAGTTTAGGCTTTCGTGGGTTCCCCTTGTCAGGAATCTCCACTTTGTATCCCATCACTTTACTTTCCATAAAAGTTCTACATTATTGTACAGGCTTTCGTGGGTTCCCCTTGTCAGGAATCTCCACTTTATCTCATATCATATTACTATTGAAATCTTTAGGAAAGATTCGTAGTAGGGAAGATGATGATTGGGAGACCTCTTGGTTTCCTATATATGGAAGCAAGAGCCTTTGTCCAAGACATCTTTTGTTTTAGGGAGATTTGCATATAATAGAAGCTCTGTGTTTTTGTGTTTTTGTTCTTAATCTCTGTCCTCAATCTTTGATTTGCGTTTATCTATCTGTGTCATGTATATATATATATATATATATGCAGCGGTGTGTATTGGTGTGGAACTGGACATTCATTTATGTATTGAATTATAATTATTAACAACACTAATTATTGTATTTGAGAGCGTTGATTCAGTGAATGTCTTTCTCTCCCTTTAAGCTCTCTTCATTGCCTCACTTGACATCTGATCACTCATTAATGAAGTTTAATGAGATCACAACTCATACACTTTCAATAGTTGGTGACTGGGACAAACCCAAAGATAGACATAAAGTAAACACTTCATATTATATACCAACATAGATCCATCTTAAGTACTGATCTAACATGAGCTGAGAGGGATCAAATTTATTCACATGCAAACTTTTTTAGAGTGCAAAATACGATGTGTAATTTTTCATTGTTTAAATTGTATTATTGAATGTTAGATAGAGCATATATATGACCAAACAAATTTTTTAACCATAAAAAACGTCTTGTTTTTTCATGATAAATACATAATTTTTTTAAAATGATATATAATATATACATAGTTGACATTAAAATATTTTACATAATATTTACATCGAGACATTTTATCATGGCAAATTAAAATGGTTTTTTTATTATTAATATATTTTTTCAACATTAATTCGTACAAAAATATTTTATTAATAACCCACATTGAATATTTTATTATATACAACATTATAATATTTCTTGTTGAAATATTTTTGACAGTATAAGGTTTAAACATCTTATTCACACATTTTTTTACTTCTAATTACTTTACAACATATTCATTTTTTTTTTTAATTATTATAGCCAACATTACTTTTGTATTTAGAGCATAATTTATTTTTATTTTAAAGGGTTATCTGTCAACTCCACGCATGGACGAACAGACTTACACATCCCCTCATATTGGGCTGTAGAATGAGCCTCTTGGCTCAATTATGTTACATGGTTATATTACCGCGTCATATATTGACAACGTCATATATCAGTGAGATTAATACATGTACATACACTGAAAATTTGACCATGGGAGATGCATATATGATGTGGTGTGTTGCATTAATTTGTTAAAGACAATTGGTAAATTAAGGCTTTGTGCCCTAATATCACCCATGACAATTGCTATTGATTTCCAATGCATTATTGTCAGCTCAAATGTGCTTGAATACGCTATTGCCAAAGTTTTATTGCCCGAATTGAATGTGTTATTGCGAATTAATATTTGTTGAGAGTTGTGTGAATTCGTTATTGTCAAAGCTTGATGTGTATTGTATTACATTTTAGGTTTATGTTCGCTAATAAGTGAGACTTCAACTTTGCATACTTGAAAATAATGAAATGTGGATATGAAAGGCCAATTATGTCATGCTTCAGATCCAATAACATAATTGATTCCACTATGAGGGACTTTAATTAAAACAGTCTGTCATGTGATTGGTTGGTCAAAACATTTAATACTTGCAGACGTTTCCTTCACCAAATTACCATACTTGTTCATTTTATAACATGGCCTACTTTCGTTAATGTGTATGCTTGTGTATAGTTTCATTGATGTATATGGTTGTGATATATGTGTATGCATATGTTGGTTTATTATATTGGCAGGGATTGGAGTAATCAAGATTTGATGTGATCATTTTTAATAGACTTGGGAGTTAGGTCAACACATTTTTATTTCATTGTTTTAATTTCATTGAATTAAAAAATTTGGATGTTTTCAATATATTTATTTAGCCTAGCCTTTCGGTTATATGTTCAAATAATCATCCGCTCAATGAGAAATAAAATTACAAATGGTGGCTCATTTCTTAAAAAAAAAATCTTTGAATCGGGTGACTTACTGTATATCTTGTCATTCTAGTCGATTGTTATGTGTTTATGGTCATAGAAGGACATTCGCATTCGACATACAAGACACTGGCATCAAAAGATCTAGATGAACAATTTTTTTTCTCCCTTTGATAGAGGATTTAATGCCATCGACAAAGAACTTTGTCATATGATCTGGACATTTGTAGTTCGGTTAGCTTCATGTCTAGGTGTTGTTGGGAAATCAGAAAAGAAGCCCTAATTTTGAACTTAATTACATTCTTGGAATGTCCACAATATGTTTCCGATTTTGGTGAGAGAGCACATATTGATGTGCTGAATAACCTCAAGCTTGCAAAGGCCTATGGATTCAAATTTTGGATTCTCTTGATATCAAGAATCGCCCTGCACAACGGAGTGTAGATCACGTTCCACCTCGATGGTAAAAAAAACAAGTAATAAAGTGAGAGATGTTTACACTTGGAAGTTTATCCATGAAATTAAATGTTGTCTCTATAGTTTATGAAAACAAAGGCAGAAAGGTAAGAACATAAGCAATGGAAAGGAGCTGGAAATTCTTACTAAAACCAGATGGATAACTGCCTCACAAATACATATGTACATGTTGTTGGTGGTTATGAGAAATGCTCACATTTTTCTTTGATGTGGTAGACGGTTTGGTTGTTTCGTCATTTCGAAGCTCGTACATCAGTGGTAACAAGCATTTGGAATCATCCAAAGGAAAGTTGTATAACCACATCCATTATTGATAACACAGTTAGAGTTTCAAAGAATTTATGACCTGTTTTTTTTTACCTTGCTCTTCGCTTGCCTACTCAGGCATGCTGATTTCTTCAATATGCATAAAGGAATAGAGAGAGCAACTGGCTAGTCAATCTAAGAGATCCAATCAGTGGAGGGCCATAATCATGTCAATGGCTAGAATTCAAATCAAATATGTATAATGCATGTAGGAGATTGTGTAAACCTTTTGGAGCTATGCTTGCTTTCTCTAAAGGAGATTGCCTAAACCTATTAGAGCTGAACCATGTAATCTGACAATAGCTTGTTGCAAAGTTGATAATGAATTTGTACTAAAGGAGTGAAGGATCTATGCAATCACTAGATATCCTGTTGATAACTTTCATTGAGAACCAGATTCCTTACCATTGATGTCAAAGGGGGAGGTAAGCTGAGGAGAAATGTTTTCAGGACAAAAGGGGGAGGATCACAATGTTGCCATCAATGCCAAAGGGGGAGATTGTACGAATTGTTGTCATTGATGGCAAAGGAGTAGCAAAAAGGTATGTTTGGGTGCAAGATAAAGGAGCAACAACAAGGTATGTTTGATGCTTGTGATGCTTGATACTTGTGGTACAACAAGGTATGGTTGATGCCACCGAAGCTTGATTCTTGTGGTACTTGTCAAAAGTGTGGCCACCATATGTGTGTGAGGAGGTATGTGCAAGAAGATAGAATAAAGGTATGCATGTTGTTGCTTGATGATGTTGATGCTTGTTATAGCTTGATGCATTATGGCTCTGTGAGATGCATTATGTAGCAAAGATCAGTGTTTAAGAGGTACAAGGCGAGGCAATGAGAATGAAAATGCAAGATAATGTTAGGTCCCTATACTACTAGTGTAACCCCTTATTGTTATTAGTACAACCCCCTTATTATATTGTTGTGCCCATGTAGTCCCCATATTGTTATTATTGTGCCCCATAAAAGCCCATTATTGTTATTATTATGCCCTTAGATTATTATTGTTATGTCGGCTCTGATTATATTATGAACCCTTAGACACCTATATATAGAAAGGAGGTATTGTCATTTGTATCATCCAAGAATTGTTCATTTGTGTAATGTAAAGGAGTTGCCCCCTCGAAGAGGCTTATTTCTAAGGCATTGATCTCTTTTTTCTATCTTTTTGTGAGCTGGTTTCTTAACATTTGGTATCAGAGCTTTGGATTCTAGCATTTCGCTGCTCCAAACAGGTCATCATGGTATTTTCGCTATAACTTTGTTTCTGTGACGTTTCAGAAGCTAAAAGCAAAACCCATTTGATAAGAAATCTTTCTAAACCAAGCGTTCGAATTTCAGATCTTGTCTCACTATATTTTCGGAGATATGATCTGAGGAAGTTAGGGTTTTTGCAAGCTCCAGAATTTCATTTAAAACAGGTCATCGTGGTATTTTTTTTTATAACCTTTTCGATACGAAGTTTCAAAAGCTAAAGAAAAAACCCATTTGAGAAGAAATTGTTCTGAATCTCGAATCTAAATTTCAGATCTTGTCTCACTACATTTTTGGATATATGATTTGAGGAAGTTAGGGTTTTTGCAGACTCCCGAATTACATCCTAAATAGGTGACCTTGGGAAAATCGTCATAACTTTCTCTTTGAGCAACAAATTGAAATTTCATAAGAAGTTACAGAAAGAGGACGGACTATAGTTTTCTGTGCATAGTTTTAAAATCCGAAGGTCGAAACAGTGACACGTGGCACATCATACAAGTTCGTTCTACTGAAACATTATATAATCAGGTCATCTTAGGAGATTGGGCATAACTCTTTCTTGGAGAATCAAATTCTGATCAGACTTGCGGGGTTAGAAAGAGGACTCAGAGGGCTACTGTAGGAGACAATTTCAGAACTTTGAGATCTGAAAGTACAGAGTTACAGTCATTTCAAGATCGAGCTCCTGAAATCAAGAAAAGGCAATATGAGGAAGTTTGATGGAAAGGATCCAGTAAATTGGATACTACAGATGGAGCAATATTTTGATCTACATGGTGTACCACTGTTACAAAAGGTATGTATTTCATCTTCATATTTACAACCGGATCAATTTTTATGGTATAGAGGGTTTTTTCCTCATAAACAACTTGTTATGTGGTCAATTTTCACAGAGGAAATGATAGCACATTATGAGGATACAAAGAGCAACACCACAACAATTGGAAGAAAAAAGAGAAAAAGGGCTTTGTTACAAAGTGGAAAGAAAAATTATGGCAACAAGGAAGTTTACCCCTCACAACTATAAATATGGAAGTGTTGTTTCTCCTAGCCTTCCACAACTTACAAGGGTTACACCATAACAATTGGAAGAAAAAAGAGAAAAAGGGCTTTGTTACAATTGTGATAACAAATACATTAAAGGTCATAAGTGTGTTGAGAAGAAATTATTTTACATTGATTGTGGAGAGGAGAAATAAAAGGATCAAGAAACGTCAAAAGAAGAGTATATACACCAAGAACCAACCCCAGAGAAAGAAGAAAAGAATCTGACCATATCTTGTAAAGCATTGGAAAGAATTACCACTCCTAAAACTCTCAAGATAGAAGGACATATCAAGAAGAAAAAGGTTCAAGAAGTGAAAGATCACATCGAGAAAGAAGAAATGAATCCGACCATATCTTGTAATGCATTGGACGGAATTACCACTCCTCAAACTATCAATATAGAAGGACGTATCAAGAAGAAAAATGTTCAAGAATTGAAAGATCATATCAAGCCTCAAGAAATCAATCCGACCATATCTTGTAATACATTGGAAGAAATTACCACTCCTCAAACTATCAAGATAGAAGGACATATCAAGAAGAAAAAGGTAAGAGTGTTGATTGATTCGGGCAGTACCCATAATTTTATTGATTGTAAGATAGCCAAGGAATTGAATTGCTTCCTATATCCAACACCGAAGTGTCAAGTGATGGTTGCAAGTGGAGGAACCATAAATTGCTCTGGAAAGTGCCATAATATCAAGCTATCCATGGGAGAATATGTATTGAATAGCCCAATGATTTCCATTCCAATGGGTGGTGCTGATGTTTTACTAGGAGTCCAATGGCTATAATCTTTGGGTACGATAGCTTTTAATTTTCAAGAACTTTTCTTGAATTTTTTTTGGGAAGGAAAGGAAGTTGAATTGAGGGGTATTGAAGGAAAACCTGGAAAGATAATCAACTCTAACATCATGACAAAGCTTCTAAATAAAGAACAACGAGGTGTAATTGCACAATTATGTTCACTAGAGGATCCCGCATCGAAATCATGTATTTTTCCATATCTCCAAAATGTTTTGGACAATCATTCCAAGGTATTTGAGACTCCCAAAGGCGTCCCACCTATTCGTGATCATGATCATGCTATTAATTTGATTCCACGAAGTGTTCCTCCAAAGATCAGGCCTTACATATATCCATATTCCCAAAGGAGTGGGAACTCATTCAAAAGTTGCAGAAGATCCTAGTTCAAACAGTATTGTGAGAACTTGACAAGGAAGGAAAAATCATATTGGAACCTGAAGCAGTCATAGAACCGAGAAATCGAAAGCTACGAAATAGATCAATTTCAGAGTATCTCATCAAGTGGAAGAACTTACCCACTAAAGATTCCACATGGGAGGACACGAATTTATACAGAAGCATCAAGAACTACTCAAGTGATGAGGACAACACTTTTTGAAGGAGAGGGGCATGTTAGGTCCTTATACTACTAGTGTAACCCCTTATTGTTATTAGTACAACCCCCTTATTATATTGTTGTGCCCGTGTAGTCCCCATATTGTTATTATTGTGCCCTTAGATTATTATTGTTATGTCAACTTTGATTATATTATGAACCCTTAGACACCTATATATAGAAAGGAGGTCTTGTCATTTGTATCATCCAAGAATTGTTCATTTGTGTAATGTAAAGGAGGTTGCCCCCTCGAAGAGGCTTATTTCTAGGCGTTGATCTCTTTTTTCTATCTTTTTGTGAGCTGGTTTCATAACAGACAAAGATGTGATGCAAAGGATTAGCAAAGGAGCAACAAGATAAGTCTTTGATTTCATTGATGTATGCATAGTTGATGTTGTGATGCTTGGTTAACATAAATGTGGACTAGCCTCGTGAGCAGCAAGGTATACTTCTACAATGATATGTTTTTGATTCTTGGTATGATATGTTTGTGTTGCTTGGTATGTGTGGTACGTTGAGTTGGCAAGTTGTAGAGAACAAAAATATGGAATTGGAGAGTGAGTGCATTGTAGATGTTGTGATATAAATGCTTGCATATGTTTTATGTGTAAGGCTGTTTTGAAGACTAATTTGTTTGAGGAGATTGTTGTGATGCAAGGCAAAGGCAAAGGCATGATATAGGTAAAGACAAAAACATGATACAGGAAAAGACAAAGGCAAAGGCATATGCAAAGGCATGATGTAAGGCTATGGCAATGACAAATGTGTTGCAGAAGAATAGTAATGCATGCTATTTAAATATGTTGAAATTTATTTTATTGGCATGAAGAATATTAATGCATGTTATTTGGATATGTTGAAATTCATTTTATGTATTTTAATATTCAAGAGTTGAAATAGTTTTGGAATTGGAGAGACACCTTTAGAATGAGAAGAGCCAATACTTTTCATTTCATATTCATGTTTGGAATACCAACATCCATCGAAGCTTGTTTATAAAATGTATGGGGTTGGAAGGCTGAAATGGTTAGAGAGTTAGAAAATATGTGAGAGCTGATTGAGTTATTGTTCGTGAGTTACCTGGCACATATGAAGCATATGTGAAGCAAATTTGAAGAGGATAAAATGTAGAGATAGAGATGGAGGTATGCAAAGTTGTATACCAGGTAAACCAACACATTGTTTCTTGTTTGTATCAGGGGGTTGTAGTCTCCTTTCAAGTTGTAGCTGAATAAAGAATAGGTTGGAGCTTATTGGGGTAGGAGCCTCTTATGGGTTGTAGCATGTATAAAACTTGTGGGAGTTGGAGCTTCCTTGCAAGTTGAAGCTTGTAGAAGAATCGAGGTAGCAACCTCTTGTAGGATGGAGTCTACATAAAATGAGATGTAATAAGGGAGTAAGAGCTCGCCTTTGCATCACAACAATAAAAAATTCATAGTTTTGTCCCTTTATGGGTTTCCACTTATATCTTGTGTGCATATGTGTTGACGTGATGTTTTGGTTTGCATATCACTTTTTGTTCACATATTAAATTTGTTGTTCATAATGTGTTAAGCTGCTCATTTAATAATTCAACTAATTAGTTAAAATAAAATAAATTTATCTCCATAAATGTAATAAACTGATTCACCCCCCTTTAAGTTTAGCCAAGTTTCCTTCATATTGATAATTAAAAGTGAGTTACATAATATAACATCATAGTGATTATATTATAACAAATGATAACCAATTTCAAACAAAAAGTTATTCTAAAACCACTCCACCTTTCTCAACCCTTCAAAATACAAGAGCACCTTACATGCTTATAGATATGAAATTATACTTGAGACCCAAGTTAAGAAAACTCTTGCATTCTCTACTAACTTTAGTCACCACATACACCATTTCATGAAATTTCACTCTCCCTCACCTTGGTGGGTGTTGTAGATTCTAATACGTGCAATGCTTGGAAGTGCAAGTTATTTACTTGACAAGATTTAATTGTACATTATTATAGTTATTTTCTGTTGAATTGGCTATATTGCATGTATTTACTTATTCAATGAAGGTTATACAATGACAATGTGACTAATCAATACGAAGGAGTCTCACAATGCTACCGAGATTGGGGATTCCTTGCAATGTAGAACATCATGTATGGTATAGTTTGTTTTTTCTCTCTTGGAGACATTAATCCATTCCTTTGATTGAGCTTAGAAATGTGTCACTGATTTTAAAGACTGACCTTCCTCTAGGTCTACAAAGCTTTTCATTTCTTTTTTGATGGTAAGTTTGTATTGATTTTGAAGTTATCCTCGTCCTTTTTACAAGATACATGTAGTTTGCATAAACCTCTTTGAATGAGATTGGAGGAGACAGTTGGAAATTCTCGAGAGGTGTAGGGCTATATTTGTTATTTCTATATAATAATTCTCGAGGCAAAGATTTGTTATAATGATTTTGCAGTGGGTGATATCACTAGTGGGGGTGAAGTGTTCATGGTCATTATTTCCTCTGGTTTTCCTTTGAGCCTTGCTTGGAGAGGAGGGATCCTATTGGATTGTTGCAATTATTTGGGTGGTTTATGGAGGTTTTTTATTGACTAGATAATGGTCTTCTATCACTCCATCCCATTAGATGAGCTCTACTTTTTTAACATAATGGGCTACAATGTCTCATATTTGAAAGTGTGCTCCACACCAAAAGGTGGATTGCTTATATTAAAGAGGTTGGGTCCAAGTGTAATCTTTAGTTACGAGGTTGAATTTTGTTAATAATCCTTTGTCAAAGTCCATGTCTACATAGATGTGAGCATGGGTAGTAGCATGCCTCCATTACATTTGAACACATATGAAAGTGAAAACTCCCTAATACATTTCATATGCCCCATAATGAATCCATACCTTAGAAGTGCAAAAGAATGGCACACATTCTTGCCTAAACACGTGTGGTGGAGAAACTGCTGATTTTGGATTTAAATATTGGAGTTTGTTGCTTTATGTAGAGTTCAATTTTGCCCCAAAACCAATCCCTGGAGTTGAACATATGTTTTCAATGTTATACTAGAATAAATTCCATAATGAAGGCTCCTTTTGTGCGTGGGTGGATAAATGCTTTGTCATTTTCTCAGTTTTAAGTTTTATATATCCATCAGAGTAGATTTTTAGTTTTGGCTATAGATCATTAACTTTGTAGGAAATTATTTTCCCTTAAAAGAAGTTTGATTGCTTAATTGTGTCTTTGACCACTACCATGGATAGGGTTAAGCCTCTTTCACCATTCAAACTCTGGGTACTTGAGGATTGTTCTCCATGAGTTTTTTGTTATCCAGTATTGAGCTTCCATTGAACACTTCGTCCTTGAAAGAGAACGTTGGTTGAGTTGAGGGTGAAGGTGAGGAGCTTGAAGTGGGTTGACATAGGGGTGGATTGTAAGAGTCGTGATGACTATAAGAAAAATCCATTAGTTTGTAAGGAGAGGGTATATTTCGCTTGTTATCAAGTGGTGCAATGAGAAGCAAGGCTAAGAAAGAGGATTTCATGGCTCTTGAGGTACATTTAGATTCCTTTGTTGGTTAAGTCATTAGGAAGGCCATGATGAAAAACCATAGAGCAAAGGGTAGTTAACCTTGGAGAGAAGGGCCCTAGTGACATGAAGCTTGGAGATTATTGAGTGTGCCAAAGGGGTTTTAAGTCAATGCAAAATGAATCACTAGGTGATGACAATGCAACAAGGATAATCCCTCACTAACACAATTAGAGCTCCAACCCCCTTCATGATTCATAAGTTCACCATCAATAGTCCTATAAACTATCTTATCTCTCTCTCTCTCACACACACACACACACATGCACATATTAGAATTTTATTCCACAAAGGTAATTTTCTTCATATTATGTGGGATTACTATGAATGATCTCAGATTCATAACAACTGTAAAACAAAAATAGCTTATAAGACACTCCGTAATTTAAAAGCAATGCTTATGTTGTTATTATCTATATAATGTTGTAAACTATATTATTACAATGATATAATTCTAGGTTGAAATTTATTTTCATATCCTTCTACTAACACTGTGAGCATATTTGATATGTTGTAGTCTAACTGTTCTATGTTTTAAAGGGTTTTTCAAGCATATTTTCTAGTCAAATTTGCCCAGAATCTAACCAAAATTTGTTGAATTACAAGTTTGATATGTAAACTATGCACAATCCAAATGTGCCAAGAGTTTTTCTTAAAGCATTGAATCTATTTATGCATTCAAAAACTTATTTTAAACAACAAAAAACATGATATAATGAAAAAAATATTTCACTAAATTCTAACAAAAACTCTAAAACACAACCACTCAACTTTAACTTGATTTTGTGTTTCTAACTTTCTTTGTTCACACAAATAATTTGTCATGTTTCATTGTGTTACTTTTAGGATTGTGCAATGGTTAAAAAACCAAAATACTTTATTGCATATTCAACTTCCATTTTTATCCATAACCCTAACCCTTTGATCATTATAATTATATTTTACGTATTACATTCACTTGGGTAACTTGCCATGCCCCACCACATCACTTTTCCAAAAATTTTACAATGGTGTAGGTGGTTAAGGACCTATGCCACCACGCTATAAATTAAAGTTCTATTCCCACTCTAAACCTCTTGGTTACCACAAATATCTCACACATTAGGTTCACATAGATATCTTGTGAAGCTCCACCATATCACTTTTTATAAAAATGATATAATAATATAATCGGCTAAAAGCCCAAGCCATTATTTAATAAAGATTAAAGTCCTTCCCATTCCATTCAATCCAACCCCACCGACATTCAACCGCACCCCTTTAACCCACCCCACCCCTTTAATGATTGCAAGCATTTTTTTACATGTTATATCCACTTGAATAATTTATATGTTATGTAGTTGCTATGAATAATGTCACTTTCATAACAATTATGAAACAAAGATAGTTTACAAGACATTCCATAATTTATTAGGCAATAACTCTGCATTTCTTTTCATATCTTTGTAATAGCATTGTATGCATATTTGATATTATAATGCATATTTGATATTATATTTTAATATTTGATATTACATTTTATTAGTTATTGGTTAAGGATTTAAGTTGTTACATTTCAATTTTGAGTTTTATTTAGTGTTTTTTGGTTTTTATTTCTAAATGAATAACTCGCTATATCTCATAATTTATTAGGCGATAGTTACATTGTAATTATGATCTATTTAAGCTTCAAGGGATAACTCAATTAGCCAAGTTCCTGTTGCTAAGTACTTTGCCTATTGCGAGGTCATGGGTCAAATCTCCTTGATGCCCTTGGATTTAGGCCTTGCTAGTTTGGTCGGCGGTACATTTATTCAGCTTGATTTACCTAGATTTTTCCGTGGATGTAGTGGTCACTCAATGTCCATGAACCACCTTTAAAAAATTATGATCTATTTAATGTTGTAAACTATATTATTATTATATTAATATACTTTTAAGTTAATTTTTTTTTTCATATCTTTGTAATAACATTGAAAGCATATTTGATATCATACTTTATATGACATTTTTTTACTGTTATTGGTTAAGGACCCAATTTCTCACACTTTAACTTTGAGTTCCTTTTAGTGTTAGATCTAAGACTTTTGTGATCTATAATATTGATATCAGTCTTTCGGATTAATCACATCGTTAGGATTTCCATTTAGTGTTTCTTACTTTCTATCTTCACATGGATAACCTGCCACATTCTATAATTTATTAGGCAATGCTTACATTGTAATTATTATCTATTTGATTTGATGTTGTAAACTATAATATTATAATGATACACTTCTAGATTGAAATTTCTTTTCATATCCTTGTACTAGCATTGTAATTATATCTCATATCATATTTTATGTGACATTTTTTACTCATTATTGGTTAAGGGCTCAACTTCTTACACCTCAACTTTGAGTTCCATTTAGTCTTTCTTACTTTCTATCTTCTCATGGATAACATGCCACATTCCATTATGTCACTCTTTAATATGATGGTAAAATGGTTAAGAAACCAAGATGCTTTGCTGCCGATTTGAGTTTTACTCGTGTTTGTGACCCTTTGGTCATTACAATTTTTTTTTTACATATTGCATTCACCTAGGTAACTTGCCATGAGCCACCACATCACTTTTATAAAAGTTTTACATTGGTGTAGATGATTAAGGACCATCATGTTACAAAATAAAGTTCCATTCCTACCCCCAACCCTTTTGTTATTACAAAGATTTCTTACATATTATGTTTACACAAATAACTTGTTGTGCTCTACCATATCACTTTTTTATAAATTGGCTAAAAACCCAAGTCATTATATTAAAGATTCAAGCCCTGTGCCACCTTGTTCCACTCTTTTTAATTATTGCACACATTTTTTATATGTTATGTTCATTTTTGTTGTTGTTGTTAAGTTGTTTGTATCTTCCAGAGATGACTACATGTTTAATTTTTGGCTTGAGAAACCATAACCTGAGGGCATCTAACCTATCAAAATCACCTGGGAATCACAGTCGACCTGAAAAACACTAGCCCTTGACATAACTGGACTTTTACCCACAGAATTTCAAACCGATAACCTTCACATCACGAAGTAACTTAATAATACACCCATCACCATTTATTCTAACTTAATAATACACCCTATCACTATCTATTCTATAACCCATAAATATATATTATATTCACTCACCCATCTTACTTAAAAATAAAAATAAAATACAACACAATTAGTTAAATAACCACCTATTCTTACACCATGCCTAACACTTTTAAAAGTTATATGATGGTGCACTCGGTGAATAACTCAAGGGACTATGCCACATATTTGAATTCGAGTTCTATATACTTGGCCAGTTGTTTTTTAGGCCAGTTGTTTTTTTTTGTTGACTACTCTCCCTCCCGATCCCGGGATTTCATTGCTTTTCCCTATTCCTACCTCAATCTCACCAGACGCTTACAAAGTAGTACCATTTCCCGGTGTGTAGCTCTGTCCTTTTCTTGTCTTGCCCTGTACCGCAGTTCGATTCCGGCAAAAACCTGAAGCGAAGGCATTCGAAGACCAGTCTGCGCCATAATTCCTCTAACAAATTCCAATTCGGCCACTAACCGGAGGTTCCAGTTGATCCAGATGGTAAGTTTTCTTTTCCTTCTTCAAAACTCTCGCATACAGTTTACCACTTCTTTCCTTTTGAATTTCTGTATTTGTTTTGAACCCCATGGTCGCTTCCTGACGACCGCAATGTTAAGCTAAATTCCAATATTAATAGCATGCCTGCTGCAACAGATTTACTTAATGCACCAGCCTGCGTTTAAATGCGAAATTCTTAATTAATGGGCAACATCACTTGTGCTCCTAATGTGCAAAATCACTGTATATGCTGCCGTGAAGCTTAATTCTTAAATATACTTACTTAATGCACTAGCCTGTGTTTGAATGCGAAATTCTTAATTAATGAGCAACATCATTTGTGCTCCTAACGCGCAAAATCACTGTATATGCTGCCGTGAAGCTTAATTCTTAACCCACCGGGGTTTATTGTTGAGGGTTTAGAAGTTAGGTGGTATCATCGTCTTAGCCGTTTTGCTTTGGACTTTTCTCACATGAAAGTTTACCAACTCGTCGGGAATTTCTGTTGGAAACGCCAGCACGCTTTACAATGTAGATGGTCTTGCTGCATTTCATATTTCATTGGGCTATAGCCGGTTTCTTGCTTTTCGTTATAGGCCAGGTGATATAGGTGAATTTGATCTCCAAAATGGGAAAACCAAGTGAGACTAATATAATCTGAGACAATTTACATTTGATTTGCTTCTGGCAATCCTTAGGATATCTTTGGAAAAAAACCGATCAAATTGTTGTAGTATTCCCGTTACTTGTGACCATGATACATAATAACACATGGTGGGTGAGCAGGGGGGATGCTGGTTCCTTTCGGCAGTGGGCAACTGTGTTAGATATCGTGCGTTACAAAGAAAGGAAAGTGGAGCATTTAGGTGGAATGGAATCACAACCCTTATGTTGTAAGATAACTTGCAACGTTACATAGATAACAATCACAAGCCAAAGATGGCCCACAAGACAGACATGGCATCAAGAGTGGTGTTAGTGTTATTAACAGGGTAAGGGAGGACGTTGTCACATCAACGGAAATGAGAGAGCTTTTTCTTCATTTGAATGTTCATAATAATGTTACATAGCAACGATGGAATTCGTTAGTAAACGCCAATGCAGTTACATGATTAATCAATGTACAATGTTTTGAATGTGACTAAATCTAATATAATAACTGCTTATCGGATCATCTAGAAAACATGATTAATCCGTCTAAACGGTTTTGAATGTGACTAAATCTAATACAATGACTGTGTATCTAATCATTTGGTAAATGTTTTTTAGGTGCTGACTGCTTCCCATGCAACTAAATGCCAAACTATTGAGTGTTGAAAAAGGCACTCGTTCAGAGCCACATGCAACCTTTTCTTTCGCCATCTATGCACTACAAGAGGCTTGCCATCTCTTTCACTACAGAAAGCAAAATTGATAGCTTGGCAAGAGCTACAAGCTTATTTAAGTAGAGCCTCCAAGAAGCACCTCACACGTTCCCAATGCTTGGAGGTAAACCTGAAGATTTCTCCTTATTGTTTCCTTTTTTCTGTGTCAAGTGATGCTTCATCATTACATAAGAAGCATTACCAACAGTCTGCTTCTGTGGATTCAGCCACTCATAAATGGTCAATTGCCCCGAAAAGAGCAATCTTACTTTTGGCTAAGCTGCAGAAATTGCCCTCAACGTTGGAAGTGCGGAAATTGCTCTAAAATTGTTGTTGGTTCATAAGCGGCATCTTTTGGTTCCATATCTTTCCACCAGAGCAATACTTTTTGAACAATATGCTAGCATGGTTGATGCTCTTTGATGGCCAATACTGCTTACGCTTGTAGCCAAATGGATCTCTTTTCATCAAGGTTTGGTAGGCTAGTTTGCACCATGTAATTCGATCCCACAACCTTCTTCAAACATGACACATCAAAGACTGGATGTCTCTTGGTGTGGTTAGAACTTAGAAGAGCCAATTTGTAGATAACTTGTCTAATGTCCTCGAAGTTTTGACATGGTCCATAGAATTTTGGTGTGAGATTCTTGTGGCTTTTGTATTTGAGAGATTAATGTTTATACTGTTGAAGGTGAAGAAACACTTGATCCCCTTTTGCAAAAGAATGCTTTGAGTGAAGTTTGTCATCTTGATGCTTCATTCTATTTCTAGCTATAACCAAATTTTCCTTAAGTGTGCAAAGAATGGTTTCATTGGTGTGAAATGTGCAATCCACTTATGAACCTTGGACGTGCCTAGTAAATATGAAACCATTGATAGGAGTTTTCATCGTAAACAGTTTCGTATGGTGCCATTTGTAGCATGACAATATGTGGTACTAAATCACCATTTTGCAAAGGGTAGCCACTATGCCGTGGTGATGCCTTTATGAAGCAAAGCATCTCAAATGGGTTTCCAAGCACTTGTTGACCACTTCTGTTTGGCCATTGGTAAGATTAAATAAATCCTACTAGGATTTTCTGGTGAATGTGGGATATTGATTCGACACAATGGAAGTGGACATGCCATGTAATATAAAAATACGATCCATGAAAACTTGGGCAATTGTTGTAGGTATAAATGATTGCGATAGGGCACATAAGTGAGCAAATTTGGAAAGGTGGTCAACTATCACCATGATGACTGATTTGTTGCTTGGTTTTGGAAGGTCCATTATAAAATCTATGGAAATGCTAGTCCAAAGAGTGGTTGGTATTGGTAGTGGTTGCAATGCCTTGGGTGTCTTCATTGTCTCATCCTTGTTCCTTTGACAAGTGTCACATGTAGCTACAAAAGCTTGGATGTCATTTCATGTCTTCCCAAAAGAAAGAGTGCTTAACTTGTTTGTACGATTTTTGAAAGCTAGAGTGACCCATGGTAGGAGACAAATGTAACTTCTCAAAGGGTTGTTGTTTTAAAGTAAGATTTCGCAACAAATAAATTCACCCTGTATACTTAAAGGAATCTTGTTTCTATGTATAGCCCTTAGGGGATTGGGATCCTCTTGAAGCCTTTGGATGATTTGAAACACCATGTCTTTTTCTAGCCATTCTTGACTGACATTGGTTACCCAATTGGGTATGGGCAAGGTTAAGGCAAAGAGAGATCCTTCCTCCTCATATTTCCATAATAAAGCATCAACCACCACATTCTGATTGGATTTCTTATATATTATCTCATAGTCATGCCCTAGGTTTCCTTGTTTGAGTTCGTATTCGAGTTCAACGACCTTGAAGTTTGACAAAAAATTGACAATGAAAAATTTGATATTAAAATTCGATATCTGTTAGAAATCAATGCATCCTAGATCTGGTCTATGTTTTAGCAATTTCATAAAACATAAAACATAAACACACTGAAATGCCTAACTTTAAAACTTCTACACAACAGAAAACACAACAATTAGATCATACACATAATACACAATTTTATTGTCTAAACTGATTTCTTATCAATCCTTTAAGAAGAATCCTAGGGCTCTTGTTGTTAATTTTTCATAGGTCTATATTGTTCTTTGCTTTGATAATTGCATTTCTTCATTAACACATTACATTCACCCTATAACATCATAACATTATCATCAATGCAGCAAAACATAGAGGAACAACAGAAGAAAATCATTCACACATAGAGACACCAGGATTGGTTGGAGACCAGGGCAAAACCCACTATGGGGAAAACCCTTTCAAATTCTTCTTCTTCTTAGATTGTCATCAAATGATTCAACAAAAGAGAGTACAATGATCCATATCTTCATCTATGCAACTAACCAGCAAAAACAACTACAACATCCATGAAATGAACCCAACAATGTTTCTACTCAAAATCTGATTCTAAAGTCTGTAAAGAACTGTCATTGTCTGCAATCAACTGCTAAACCCTATGGTCACTTAGTGAAATCTTTGGACCTCTGAGATTTCATCATTTGAGTCCCGGTCATACGGAGGAGGAGTCATCCGAGCGACTATGGCTTCCTGGTTGCTCTTTGAAGTACTCTAAGCGAAGCGACTATGGTCGGATCTGCCTAGATCTATCTTAGAGCCTTGGTTGCACTCTTTAAGATGTTATGCAAGCGACTATAGCAACCCAGTCGCTCCCTTGAGTCTGACATGCGAGTGACTAGGGTCAGATCTAGTATGAGGCAAGCGTACGATTGCGATTTTGAAACCCTAACCCTTGGTCGCATGCACAATGAGATGTCCGTGTGACTAGAAGACTTTAGTCACACTCATGAGTTTTTGTGGGAGTGACTGTAGTCGAGACCTTCCTGTGCTGTGCCTACGACTATGGCCCAAAACCCTAGATTTGAAATGTGAGCTTCAGACCCTGCAATTTCACCTCAGAGCGAACCTATTCTTCTGCGGACGAGCCTTAGACCCGTGCGAGCCAAAAACCAAGATAGAAGAGTGTCTCATGATTGTGTCTAAACGAGGTAGAGGTCACTTGTATTTACAACCTTCCAAGAGGGTCCACTTTGCTTTAGGGCCGACCTTATCAAATATGCACATGTGGGTTATATTCATAAATACACTTTCCCTTATCCGATTTGAGTCATCTTTAGGTCAATTTTGGTCCTCTCGAAAGGAGGAATTCAATGCAAACATTATCTCATTAAGTGAGTTGTCCAAAGTGGAATTTGAAAGCAATTGCATATTTTAACGCTCACTCTCAACTAGGGAGAATTCCACCTGCCAATATCAGACCATCAATCATCATGTCATCCTGTCATCATATCCCATCCAGTGTGAAGTAACATCACGTATTGTCATAGATCATCTTAATTATTCTCTTGCTTATTCCTGCTTATCTCATGATTGTTCCTACTCAGATGTTGAACATTCATGAATCTAAAAGAAGAAGAATTTGTTAGAGGAGGCGAGCTTAAGCTACCACCCTCTATTCATTGGGCTACTATCCGATATCTTTGTCAGCAAGATAGTACCCGGAATCTCATCAGCGGGGAGTCAATTCACATCATCATCAGAGAGCATATCATCAGGGAGCGCATCTCAACTTGGAAACCAATGACATTGAGGAAGGTCCTATCTTCTTACCTCATGTTTATGACAGTGGGGAAGTTCCTACCGGACACTCTCACCCCATGTCAAGCAATAGGATATCCAAACACACAGGGGATCACATCTCAACCTTGGTATCACATCAGGGAGCTCATTCTTAACCTGGAATCACATAAGGGAGCAAATCTCAACCCAATCCTATTGCCTGCTGATCGTCCCATCGATGTATCTAAGCAATCATGTGGTAGAACACCCGCATCATAATCCATCTTGGACAAGATCTCCGACTTACCAAGAGGTAAGGATCACACACCTCCAAGCCTCCTCAACCTGTTGATTTTTGGTAGCATCGGATGTGCTCTAGCCATGAAATTTGGTGGAGAGGCTAAGGCACATGAGATCTCCAAGACCAAGAAATCGTTTGAGGAAATTCCACTCGGATGGAGAGATATTAAAATAATTAATATTTTTAATGGGGTTCCTAAGTCTAAACTTAGGAAAATTAAAATATTAATGTGTATTGATATAATATGGGTGAGAAAGTTCTAAATAACAAGGATCAAGCCAAATCTAATCTTAATCGTTGATTAGGGACTGAATCTCAGCCGTTGAATTGTCAACAGGAAAAGTATAAAAGGAGGCTTGAGGGTCAGCTGGAGATACACGAAGTTGATTAGTCAATTTGATTTTTTGGGGCAGGGTTTGCTGAGAAATCGAGTTAGTGATCTGTTGCAGCGAGGGGTAGTTCGAGAGAAAGCCAAGAATACATAGCAGAGAGGCAGAGATAGTGTCGGAGAGATAGCACAGAGGCAGCTTGGGCTGACGCAGAGGTTTGGAGGGCCAACGCTGGTGACGCAGGAGGCCGAGAAACTGACGTAGAGGCTAACAGAGCTGATGCTGGGCAGAAAGAGCTGCTGTGGTGTTTTTGTGGGGCAGACTGAGAGCTTAGAGGCTGACGTAGAGCCATAGAGGGTGACGCAGTCCCTTGAGGGTGACACATTTCCAGAGAGAAGCTTGGAGCAACTTTTGTTGTCTAGTTGAGGAACAGTCAAAGTCACTGTGGGGCTAATCATCTGGTTGCTAATCAGCCGGAATATTTGTCTTCGGAGCAAGGTACTTCTGCCAAGGAAAATATCTGAAGGGTGAGCCATTTATGGCACCCTAGTTGTATTAAAAAAACTGCATAATAATAAAACACTCATATCTGCCGCATCAGTTTTCTTGCATTGGGTTTTTCCGAGGACGATTGTCCAAAAATAACGGTGCCCCTTGTGTTGTCTCAGTTTATTTCAGTTGTTGATTTGTCTGTTTGTGAAGGCTGCAATTGTGTTTATTTCAATATTTATGCATATAAATAACTTGTTAATGTAAAGAACAAGTAGGAGTTTAAACCATATATTGTAGTAGGGGTTTTTGATGTATTAGATTCATAAATTTTCACATGGTATCGGAGCGATTGTAGATCACAGGAGGACTGAAGACACCAACATAAATCTGAAATTTGCAGCAGAAGCAGCTGCCCCAAAAGACAACGTTGTTCCAGAGCAGAAGCAGCAAGAGAAGAGGTGATGCAGAGCCTGTGTCAACAATTCGAGCCAAGGGAAGGGCCAGCGCAGAGGCAGAGCGAGGCTTACGAAGAGCCACGCCATCCTGCTCAGTCAAGTAGGATTGACGCAGTTGGACGAAGGAGCAAATTCAGTCTTTGTCGGGATTGTGCAGAGGCTGAAAGGCTCAGTTTCTTCAATTGCCGGGGCTTCCAGGCTGTGGGCAGATTGTGATTTGAGGAGCTGGTGGGACGCTGTTTCTGTCGATATAGAACAGTGTCTAAGGAGACAGAACCAAGGTAGAGGGAATCACTACCTCGACGGATTTCTAGCCAAGGAATCTAGATCCGAGTTGCAGTTGCAAGGAGGATTGGAGAGGAGCGGTTTGACAACTGGCCAGAGGATTTCCAGGAGGGAAATCAGGACTCAGAGGGAGATTTCCAGGAGGGGAGTCAAGACTCAGAGGGAGTCCAGAAGAGGAGCTGAAATGGTAGTGAACAGACTAAGGGATTAGGACAGGTTGGACGGGGCTTCCAACTTTGTCATTTGGAAGGCCAGGATCCTGGCAGTCTTGGATCGACATCGCATCAAGGACTTTGCCTTGAAAATAGTGGCTATCCCAGTTGACCCAATTGAGAATGAGAAGTATGAGGAGGCGATGGCGAGGGCGAAGTGCATGATCCTAGATGGGGTCAAAGATCATGTCATACCACATATTGCTGAGAAGAACACAACAAAGGAGATGTGGGACACCCTAACCACCTTATACCAGGGCTCTTCTGTGCAGCAGAAGATGCTATTGGAGAATCAACTGAGGTCATATCAGATGCATAAGGGAGAGCAGATAGATCCATTCCTTCTCAGGTTGTAGGAGATTCATGACCAGCTTACTTTCGTGGGGTCTACACCAGATCCAGAGTTTATGGTTAGGACTGCCCTGAATGTAGTCTCCGAGGAGTGGGAGACATTTTTCCAAAGTATTTTGGGCAGGGCTACTCTTCCCGGTTGGGAGGAGATGTGGGCAGCTCTTCGACAGGAAGAGATCAGGAGGATGACCAAGGCGGGGAGTAGTGGTAAGGGAGTTCGAGTCAAGAAAGAGGAGGAGGATGCGACTCTAGCATCTGCAGGACAACAAGGGAAGAGGAAGAAGAAGGATATCTCCAAGGTCAAGTGCTTCAGTTGTGGGGAGCTAGGTCATTCTGCATCCTAGTGTCCCAGGAAGAAAGGCAAGGGAGAAGCTTCCGATTCAAAGGCAGCTCCAGCTAAGGTGGAGAAAGAGGTCGAGATTGATGGCGATTGTGCCATGAATGCTCATGCACCTCTAGAGAAGAGGTGGGGTGACATTGAGTTGTAGTCAGGAGGACTACATGCTATGGGTAAGATCCTTGTGGTACCCAAACTCTTGGATCACATGCGGCTATGAGAGCCTTTAACGACAGTAGCATGCTGACAGGTGTCAGGTGGATCAAAAGTGTGGTGGAGCGACAAGGCAGTGCTAGAGTGCAGAAGTCTGTAGCAGCACAACAGATGTTGCAGCAGTGCGAGAGGCACAGGTGTTTGCAGCAGCGCAGTGGTAGCAGACGGAGCACAGGATAACAACAGAGGTAGCTTCAGCATCATGAGGCTTCTAGACTGATCGGGATGTCAGTATTTGGGGAAGTCATTACCTACTTCTCGGTAACAGAGTTGCAGTGCAACAGTTAGCAGTGGCAGTGCTAGGGGCAGCATGGGCAACATATTGAGAGGGAGCTCCAGTACAGATGTAGCAGTGGCAGTGGTAGTGTCATGGGCAGTAGTGCAGAGGATGTGAGGCAGCAGGCCAAGCATCAGCACAGGGACCGATGTGGAGGATCAATGTGATGTTTCTATGATGAAGCATTACTAGAGCACATTCCTCGTTAAGAGGGAGTGTTGATTTTTGGTAGCATCAGATGTGCTCTAGCTATGAAATTTGGTGGAGAGGCCAAGGCACATGAGATCTCCAAGACCCAGAATCGTTTGGGGAAATTCCACCCGGATGCAAAGATATTAAAATAATTAATATTTTTAATGGGGTTCCTAAGTCTAAACTTACGAAAATTAAAATATTAATGTGTATTAATATAATATGGGTGAGAAAGTTCTATATAGTGAAGATCAAGCCAAACCTAATCTTAGTCGTTGATTAGGGACTTAATCTCAGCCGTTGAATCGTCAACATGAAAGTATAAGAGGAGGCTTGAGGGTCAGTTGGAGATACACGAAGTTGATCAGTCAATTCAATTTTCTGGGGCATGGTCTGTTGAGAAATCGAGTTAGTGATTTGTTGCAGCGAGGGGCAGTTCGAGCGAAGGTTGAGAATACATAGTAGAGAGGCAGAGATAGTGCCAGAGAGACAGTGCAGAGGCAGCCTGGGTTGACGCAAAACCAGGTAGAGCTGATGTAGAGGTTTGGAGGCCCAGCGCTGGTGACGCAGGAGGCCGAGAAACTGACATAGAGCTGACACTTGGCAGAAAGAGCTGCATTGTGGTGTTTTCGTGGGGCAAACTGAGAGCTGAGAGGTTGACGCAAAGCCATAGAGGGTGACATAGTCCCTGGAGGGTGACGCAGTTCCAGAGAGAAGCTTGGAGCAGCTTTCATTGTCCAGCTGAGGAACAGTCGAAGTCACTGTGGGGCCAATCATCCGGTTGCTGATCAACCGGAATATCTGTCTCCGGAGCAAGGTACTTCTGCTAAGGAAAATCTCTGAAGGGTGAGCCATTTCTGGAACCTTAGTTGTATTCAGAAAATTGCATAATAATAAAACCCTCATATCTGTTGTGTTGGTTTTCCCACTTTGGGTTTCTCCGGGGATGATTGTCCAAAAATAACGGTGTCCCTTGTGTTGTCTCAGTTTATTTCAGTTGCTGATCTGTATGTTTGTGAAGGCTGAAATTGTGTTTATTTCGATATTTATGCATATAAATAACTTGTTAATGTAAAGAACAAGTAGGAGATAATAAACTAGATATTGCAGTAGGGGTTTTTGATGTATTAGATTCATAAATTTTCACAAATCCCAACAAGCCCTGCTTGTGGGTATGATGCCAAGTGGGGTATACTCTGCAACGACCAAAGGTGGGGGGGATACTTGACTTGTCAAAATGGGCAAGGATCACACACATCCCATGGGTTACAGATAGGGGAGCAACATCTACAACCCTATTGTTTAGAGTTCCCTCAACTCCAGGAGCCCTCTATCTCAATTCCTCACCATGGGAGCTCAAACAGGGGAGGAAGAGTTGGCTCAGTGTCCTCGATCAACGATGCTCTTTATAAATCATCAACATATCATCGTGTTCGCATCCGGAAATCATCATGTCTCAATAGTAGCCGTTTCCTATTCATACTGGGCATCAAACCAAATATCAAGTTAGAACATAAATAATTATATAAATCACAAAAGGAGACCATATTCATTCTCCCTTTCATGGAGGTACCAACCACAAGCCTAAGCTTGTCTTGTACAACTACACTGTCTCAATATATGAAAGTATCTCGGTCCTAACTATATATGGGATTCTCTTCCAATCGGATCCCACTCTTTGTCATTGCAATGTATCCATGTCATATCCAGATCATGCTCAGACAACTCTCTAAGGAGCTTCTTCATCCTGCCTCACAGCTAGCCATGCTAGCAACATCGTACTCAACCTCGGTCGTGCTATGAACCTCTCATCCAAGATATCATGGCAGATCTCATACTAAAGTAGCATCCAAATGTGCTCATCAATAATAATCCCAAACATCATCAGTACATTCATGCAACCACATATTGTAGGATGAATATCTCAGATCAAAATTGATCGTCTCATGCAAGTATCTCGAAGGGTGCTCGGTGGCAACTCAATGTGTATGAAGCGGCTCAATCATGAACTCGTTCAGGTTCTATGCACACACACACACACACACACACATATATATACGGACAAGTGTTCATAACGAAACATCAATGCTTCAATCAACTGTTGGTTGCCAAGATGAGTTCAACAATATTTCTTCACAACATCTTGAAATTCAATCGGAGTGTCCAAGGATTTGCATTTCCACTTTCCAATACTTCTTCAATAGCTTCACAATATAGATTATCTTTTCCCAACTTCAGAAATCGATTCATCATGCCATGATTCATCATTTTGAGCTTCAGAAGCCATCTCCCTCTTACTTAGATCATCAGAGGCTCATTACCTGTCAATAGTAGACCATCAATATATAAAACCAAAACCAAAATCAAAGTCATACCTTGGAACACTTCTGAAGTAGAGGTTTGGATCAACACATCATCTTGACTTCACCAGATAACAGTCAATGTGGTCATATCTGGATTGGGGAGCTAGCTTCATTCAAAGCTCTCTGCAACCATAACACTTTTCCAAACCAATATGCTCAGCCTCACATAAATCAATATTGTTCAATCAAATCAACTAAGTCAGCTCATCAAAGTTTAGAATCCAAATCAAAACTAATATCAAAGTTATCAATATCACAGTATCAATTCTTTAGACCAAGTGACAGGTAGAGCTCATATCAAGTCTTGACTTCATCTATTATCATGCCAACAGGTTGTCATCTATCACGCAATATCAATCCAAACTTCATCAAGTCATTCTCATGATCATAATACAAGTCATTTCTGTCACTAGATGCAAATGCATACACCAAGGATAAGTCATGCAGGTTCCATCTTCATACTGAATTACAACTGTCAATACTTCAACCATTGTGCTAGGAACAAGGAGGCCAATACAAAACCATCCATATAAGTCATTGGAAGTCACTATGCTCATATATCATTGTCATCAAGGCAAATCATCAATCGTCAAATCAAATCATTTGTCATCAGGTCAAATCCAAATTTGTTATCATAGAGAGATCTATAGTCCAAAACATATCTCAATCATCAAGTCAAAGTTCTAAGTCATTATCAAGCATCATGTCAAAACTCCAAACACTTATCAGCCAAATCATGTCAAACTCTTGTAGCACAAACTTTAATCATAATGACACATCTATATGCATATCCCGGTCATCTGCAAACACAAGTTCAGTCTTCATGTTCATATTATAGTAAACATTCAAATTTTCCTTCTCATAGATCTTTCTGTTGTTGCTTCATGTCTGTAGGACTGATATCCTTCAGGAGAACATTTGATTTCATGCACAAAACTTCATTTTTATGTCCAACAGACATAGTCACACCCATAGGCCTCCCTCTGAGCGGTTGGGAGATTACAATCGCACTCTTGAGCTTGTTTCCGTGTGGCTAGAAGGCTATAGTCACATTGTAGGCTTTCTTTCGTGCGACTGAGGCTTAGAGTGAGATAAAACTATCTCACCTCAGATCAGACCTTTGTTGTAGATCAAGAAATGTCAGATATTTGTCTATTCATGCCCATAAATCATATTTCAACAATAAAGAATATACATATAATGCAAATGGTAATAGGAGTAAGAATCTTATGGAGAGATTCTCCCTCTGAATGGGAATCCACTTCAGTCATCTTCATTCATGTCATCAACCTGTCTATAATACTGTCATGCATCAACAGATCTGTTAGATCATAAAGTCAAACATATATCCATCATGGTCATAACATGCTAACATCAACTACTACATCATCACATCATGAAATCAATCTTTCATCAAGGGTTAGAGTCAAGTGATTAGGGTAGTAGACATATGTAACATCACATTTCAAAGATCAGAAACACAATATTACTTATATTAAGTCAATCCATCAAGTTAGGGCATTCGATTTTATCATATGCCATGGTTACTAATCACATCAAAACATAACCGTGGTTAATAGAAGATCTAGAATATCAATCTCATAGTTATACTTCTATTATCATGGTTACCATGTTTATCATTATCAAGAGGATCAAGTTAGGTCATTCAATTTTACCATATGATAATCATATTGTTTTGCTTCTATCGTCAAGTCAGGGTATTCAACAAAACTTTACCAAAACAAGAGTATCAACCCTTTTTCCACACTTTCATCATGCTCATCACAAGCATTATCAATAGTGTCATGTATAAGAATCAATGAGCTAACCTTCTATGTGAAATCCATCATGTCTTATAATGAAAGATGCATGCCAAGTATCAAGTTACCATTTATTAGAATCAAGGTGCTAGCCTTCTTCATAAGATCGAGATATCCAAAACAATAGATGTTAGCCAAACATCAAGTATACCAATATATCAAAGATCAACATTAAGTAGCCTCATAGAATTTAAGAAGTTCATCATGATCAAAATGTTCAATACCAGGTGCACCATTTCATCATAAGAAACATGAATCCAAATCACTTTCATATGAAAGCAAGAACCATTTGTGAATGAAACATTCTCATCATACCTTGTAGTATTCAAATACTTGTGCACCTTCTTATTTTGCGTAAGCAGCTTGTAGCGCTTTGTCACCTTTCCAACAGATGCCTCTTCTTGCACTAGCCATGATTCTCAAGAAGGATTCACTCATCATATGTCATCAATAAGTTAGAAGCATCCAGATACTCAAATATATATGCAGGAAGCATCAAAACAATAATCAAATCTATAAGTATAAACAAAAGTAAAGACATTGAGAAGGATCATAAATCACAGAGTACTTATCTTCAATGAGAGGTGATCATCTCCCTCTTGAACCATCCTTCAAGAGCCATCACTGTCCATTGTACATATAACAATGTTGCCTTCATTATTTCAACCAACTCTATCAGCGACCATGCCTAATAGAGACTATGCCATGTAGGGCTTCATCAAATATTTGCCATAAACTAGGGTTTCTCTAAAACCCTAACCTCATAATATCCATCAAACCCTTTTACACAAATTGCCTAAGGTTTTCTTCAAATCCTAGAATTCTTTTAGATCTCCTCCATCTTCTCTTTCTTCCATCAAAGGTGTCTCCCTTGGGGTGATCTCCATGACTTTTCTTCAACCTGGCTCCGATACCATGTTAATTTTTCATAAGCCTATATTGTTCTTTGCTTTGATAATTGCATTTCTTCATTAACACATTACATTCACCCTATAAATCATAACGTTATTTAGATTTACATCATTATTTAGTAGCATATGCAACTCTATAGAAAGAACAACACCATCATCATCAATGCAGCGGAACGTAAAGGAACAACAAAAGAAAATCATTCACACATAGAGACACCAGGATTGGTCGGAGACCAGGGAAAAACCCACTATGGGGAAAACCCTTTCAAATTCCTCCTTTTTCTTAGATTGTCATCAAATGTTTCAACAAAAGAGAGTACAATGATCCATATCTTCAGCTAACTAACAAAAACAACAACAACATCCATGAAATGAAGCCAACAATGTTTCTGTCCAAAATTTGATTCTGAAGTTTGTAAAGAACTGTCACTGTCTGCAGTCAACTGCTAAACCCTGCAGTCACTGAGCGAAATATTTGGACAACTAAGATTTCATCATTTGAGTCCCGGTTGCATGGAGGAGGAGTCATTCGAGCAATTATGGCTTCCTGGTCGCTCTCTGAAGTACTGTAAGCGAGCGACTATGGTCGGATATGCCCAGATCTATCTCAGAGCCTTGGTCGCACCCTTCAAGATTTTATGCAAGCGACTATAGCAGCCCAGTCGCTCCCTTAAGCCTGACATGCGAGCGACTGGGTTAGATCTGGTTCGAGGTGAGCGTGCGACTGTGATTTTGAAACCCTAACCCTTGGTCGCATGCACAGTGAGATGTCTGTGTGACTGGAAGGCTCCAGTTGCACTCATGAGCCTCTGTGGGAGTGACTGTAGTCGAAACCTTCCTGTGTTGTGCCTATGACTATGGCCCAAAACCCTAGATTTGAAATGTGAGCTTCAGACCCTGCAATTTCACCTCAGAGCGAACCTATTCTTCTGCGGACGAGCCTTAGACCCGTGCGAGCGAAAAACCAAGATAGAAGAGTGTCTCATGATTGTGTCTAAACGAGGTAGAGGTCACTTGTATTTACAACCTTCCAAGAGGGTCCACTTTGCTTTAGGGCCGACCTTATGAAATATGCACATGTGGGTTTTATTCATAAATACACTTTCCCTTATTTGATTTGAGTCATCTTTAGGTCGATTTTGGTCCTCTCTAAAAGAGGAATTCAATGCAAACATTATCTTCTTTAAGTGAGCTGTCCAAAGTGGAATTGACCGCATTTGCATATTTTTAACACCTGTACCACGAAAAATGGCCCTTAATAGTCCATGGAAAATATGCCCAAATACAAGACAAGATCCTTGTCAATGTCCTTGGGCTAAGGGTTAGTCTTTTAAGCCCTCTTGCCTTGCAAGCAATGCTTCTGTGGCGTTCCTTTACCACAAAACCCCTATAGTAGTTCACCACCTTGCTACTGCCACTTTAGGATATTGTTGTAGCACCAAGGGGCTTACCCAACCCTCTCAAATCCTCGAACCACCTTCCAACTTCCTTCTATGTTGATCTGCCTACTGAGGCTACCTCTTGTAGCTCTCGGCCCTTACACAGGCCCCTTGGTCTACACTTTTCAGGCTGCAGATAACACTCAACAGGCCTGCGGCCTTCCCTTTTGCTGTAGCCTGATGTCCCAACCTCCAAACAACAACCCCGATCCTTCCTTTTGCTGCGGGTTGTTCTTGCCACAAGTTAAGCCTATTGTTGCTCCTTGTTCAACTAATCAGAACCCCACTCAAGAAGAAACATCCATTATTCTCCTCTCCATGATTAATCCGAAGCCTCTCCATTGGCTTCTAATTTATGCTTTTCAAAGGGTGCAATACCATGGGTCTTAGTGCATACACTCACAAACTCTCATCTTATGAGCTTTTCCCTCAGACAAGCCTAGCACTAAGGGTATGTGACAATACTTGCTCATGCTACCAAATTTCAACAATATCTAGTTTGAGAAACTACAAAATTTCAAAATAGAGGAGAAAAATAGACAAAAATATGCTTATCCACCTATTCAAAGTGTAAAATGTTATGTTATTGAAGTTTTTAAACCATGAGATTTTTCTATATTCAATATACATTTTGAAATTTTGAATTTAAATATTTATATTTTAAATATTATAAAATTAAAATATTTACAACAATTTTACATCTTTCCTCAAACATATATGTATGTTAAATTGGGAAAAAGGGGAACATAATGCCAAAAGCCTAATGGAAAATGAAATAACAAAAGCACAAAATAACCTGGGCAAAAAATGAAATAAAAAAAGTATGAGATAATGCCCTTGTGGAGAACTGATTTTTGTGACCGTGATTCGAACATGCAATCCTCATGTCTTGTCTGTCGCTCTTTCCTAATTGAACTATACCCATAGATGGTGGAGGTACCTAACTTCAACATGGTAGCTATAAGAATGAGAGGGGAATTGGTCCTACAAATGTGTATAGTGGGTATAGTTGAAGTAGCCATAGCCATTGGGTCTATGAGAGAGGGGAATCAAAAGGGTTTGGCATTGTGCTTGTGAGAGGAATGCTTGTTGTTTTGGTTTTAAGAGCTTGGAGAGAGGAGGAATGCAATGTGAGAGGATTAAATGCAACATGGGGAGGAAAGAATGACCTGGAGGGTCGAGGAAACGGTTTAAATTTTATTTCTTTTACTTTTTAACCTTTCAAGAAATGAATCTTGACAAATTTCAATGTACTAATTCAAAATCACTTGAAGTTCGATGGATTTTGAACTTGAATGTTCAAATTTGTTGAACTTGGTGACTTAGATAATACTTGAACATCTTAATGACTCACTTGTCCTACTCTAGGGATGACAACCTCTGTTTTGGAAATACCTCAAACTATGATGGTTAGTCTTGATTTACAACTACCTCCAAATAAGATATGGGTGTGGAGTATCAACTGCATGAAGGATGGTCATCATCTCTTTCTCATAGGTGGATTTGCCCAAATTTCTACCACACAACTACTTGCTAGGGAATGCAAAGGGACACTATATTGCATCAACACAACATCGAGACCTTTACCTAATGTCACATTCCAAGACAAAAGTATTAGTGAAAATCAAGCACTGCTAAGATGATTATAGTCACATGGCTTACTTTGAACCTGAAAAAGCTTGCTAGAAGGCATTGTTCCATACAAAAGCATTCTTTTTTAGTAGGGTTGTTAAGGGGACAACAATTTTCCCATAATTCTTCACTTCTTTAATACTTTGTTAATTTTTCTAACCCTACCAGCTTGGCTAATTATTTCCTAGTAGGTTATTACAAAGATATACCAAATAAAAAAAAAGACTGGGGGAAACACAAATACAACAATAAACCTAGAAATGATCAAGCTGATCAACCCTTGACCTGTTCTTCGATTTGTTGGCTAAATTGGATCCTTCCCTTACAACCTCTTTGTACTCTACCTCGATTGCTGCACACTTGGATGAAAGTCCTTCACCCAATCATTGAGATCTCAGTATCTCATCGTGTCTTGTTCTCAAAGATGTGTCTTCCCCCTTAGACTAGCCTTCCTTTTATAAGTTTGAGTTATTGACCAAATCCACAACCCTAATCTCCTAAGTGATTGACGGTTGAGATTAGATCTCAACATCACATGAGATCAATAGTTGGGATTCATCTAATTCACTAATACAAATAACCTTTGTATTTCATTAGATTAACTCACTTTTTCTTATAAAAATCAATTCCTTTAATAATGAAAGTAATTGCTAGGCTTAAAGGACCTTTTAGACGACTCACACACGTTTAGACACTTAGACCTATGTGGAAGTACCTATCCGATGCTACTATCATCAACACTCCCTCTTAGCAAGGGAAGGCACTTTTGGAAGAAACACTTGGTACTAGCTTCCCTCCCAGTCATGGAACAATGTCCCATGCATCATCCTTTACCATGGATTTCCTCTAAACATCTTGGTCTGCTAGCTCTTCAATGACATTACTCATCAGTGTTGTGTAGTTCAGAAACTTGTTCGAAACCTTGCTCTCTTTGAATGTGCTCTTAGGAGCCTTCGCATGCTCCGGAGCATTCCTCATTGTTTTCTCAAATCACGTGGGTCTCTTGAATAAACTAGAAGGAGCTAATGACTCCTCCCCACTTGAAGGTTGACTCCCTCAACTAGAAGCCTCTACATGCTCTACCATTGGAGCCTCTTGCTCTTTGTCCTATGTCACTGTTGGTGGCAATTTGTGAGACTTCCTAAATCCCAAGTTCTCCTCGAACTTAACATCTTTGCTTACTGTTGTCTTCCTCTATGCTGGTATGAAGATCCTGTGAGTTTTTGAGGTCTTGCGATACCCAACAATATGGGCCCTTTTGTCTTGAAGGCTCTAGCTTTGTCGTCTTCTCCATAGGAACATGGATGTAAATTGGGCAGCCAAAGATCCTCAAGTGTCCTATCTTTGGTTTTACTCTTACGAATGCCTCCTCTAGAGTCTTGTTCCCAAATATCCTATGAGGAATCTTGTTTTGCACATAAACTGCAATGTTACACGCCTCTACTCAGGCAAACATAGGAAGCTCCTTATCATGTAGCATAGCCTTGGCAGAACAAATGATGGATTGATTCTTTCTCTTGGCAACCCTATTTTGCTGAGGGTTGTATGAGATTGTCATCTCCCTCTCGATCCCTACCTCCTTGTAGAAATCCTTGAAGTTGTTGGAGGTGTACTCTCTCCCATTATCTAACCTATCGTAAAAAAAACCGGAACTGGGTTTTGAATTGATCCAACTGTCAAACTGGGTTTTGAATCGGAACCAAATCAAATCAGACTGCATAAGATTCAATGAATTGGTCTTTACATAAAGTAATTAATTATCAATGTTTTTTTTTAAAGATTTCAAACCATGATTCCAAATAATTAGAGACAAAATATATAAAGTTTGCTAATCTATATACCATTGAAGGGTGCATATATCAAAATGGCATTGAGTGCATTACATATCATCAACAAAATACATAATCAATGAGGCTCTAAATGGTGTCTAGAGTCCAGAAACAATGCTACAAGCTACTGGGCCAATGGCCTACTACAAATCATTGATCAACATGATCACTCATCACCACTGGGAGATGTGGGATCATCACTAACAGTTACATAAACATCATCTAGCTCAAAATCTAAGGACTTCTCAGATTCCTATGCAACCTCGATAGTTAGTAGCAATAGTAGACAACTAGGCCTAATAGAAACATGAGTTGGTTGAGCTGTATGCTAATGCTTCCATGTGCCATGCTTGGTGGTTTGCTGCCTTTTAGCTTCTAGTTCCACTACCAAATCTATATTGGGATCAACCCCCCCCCCCCCAAACTCCATGGCATAATTATCAAAGTCAGGATCAAACTAAGTTGGTTGAGTCTCCTCCACCCATTTTGAAGTTGGATTAATATCCTCCAACACAATGGGATCTATATTAGGTCTTTTGTTTAGCAACTGGTCACGTCGTAGTCAAAGGTTGTATTGCACAAAGATGAGGTCATTTGTTCCAAATGGTTTCTCTTCTTCGTGTGAATCTGCTAAAAAACAGACCAATTGCACTCACACGCATAAGCATTGCAAGTTTGGTTGAGGACTCTAACCGCAAATTTTTTCAATCAAAGACACTTGCTGCCAAATGATTCCCACTAATGTGCTACAAAGACAAAGACTGAAGTTAGTTCATTGTTCAACTAATTAGATTGTAAACCTGGCTAAAAAAGCAAGTATTTACATTTTGAATTATAAACAATTGAAAAAAAATTGAAATTGCTTTCCTGTTTGATTCACATCTATTGCAATTTTTGATAGGTTTTTGCCAAAAGATACTTGAGGCCTTAGTGAAAGCACTGATATGTGTATTTCCCACTGCTTGGACTCCTCAAGGACCATGCACTCCATGCACTTGTACAACCCATCTTTGATCACCTCGACTTGGTCTTCTCCTAACTGAGATCTATAATGGTACTTTGGGTTCAAGAAATACATGACTGCATGTATTGGACAATGGAGTTGATTGTTCTATTGGTTGTCAATGATCTTGCATATTGGCCTATATTTACCTACTCTATTCTTGTAGGCTACATGTATCTGCTCCTTTGCCTAATTCATAGCCTTCTAGATATTGCCCATGGCTATGTTGAATTTTGTAGCTATGGTCAATCTTCATAATTTATATTTTAACCCTTGTAATGCATAAATAATTTGTAAGACATGTTCTTCATGTCATTTTGATTGTTTAGCCCTTGAAAGAATTATTGTAGGACATTTTCTTCATGTCGGATTTAAAAGAGAAAATTTTGAAATTTGAATTTTTGGCTCCAAAATAGTCAAGTCAGCCCCAGTGAAGAGATACACCCATTCGTGAAGGCAAAACACTATATAAAAGCATTCGACCTCACACAAGAAAGACACGTTATGGGCATCCAAGTAGAGGAAAAGAAGGACAAGAAGGACGAAGAAGGACAAAGATCTCACTTTCTCTCTCTCTCTAGCTCACATTTCTCTCTCTAGATCTCACACGTGTGAATTCTAGGGAGGCCGAAATTCTGGGCAGATTTGAGAAGGCCAAAGTTTTGTCTTGACTTGACTTGAGGGTTGTGGACCAAGTTTGACCATAGCTTGATCAGTTTGATGTCATAGTTGACTAGCAACATTAGATGTATCTCTTGTTGAACTAAAGAATTTCTCTAAGAAAGTGGTCGCTGGTTTTTTCCCCCAAGTGGGTTTTCCCAGGGTAAATCTTGTGTTCTCTTTGTGAATTGTGATCTCTATTGTCCTTATGGTTTATAGTTGGATTTCTGAAATGTATTTTCTTAGTGATAAAATGGAATTGTTAAAAAAAAGATATATATCATTAGAAGTAATTACCAAGTATTCTAGAAATATTGTGCTTGTATCTATTGCACTTGAAAAATCAACAGGCTAATCTTTCCCCATCCACCATCTGCAACACTTTAACAACGGGCTCTCCAATTTTCACAACCTTTGCTACTCTTTTCCAAAAAGTGTTGTGAAAAATTTTCTTTTTGGTCTTTTTACCATCTTGTCTATGAGACCACCAAGAAGAATTCTATTCATCACAGTAAAATATTTTCTGCAGGTTTTGTTGCTGGGAATTTAGAGATTGCAACGTGAGGATGTGAGTTGCAAATCTCATAATGGCAATCCTAAGAAGCTCCTTGCCTTGAGTGTTTCTCCTCATTAGGCTCAATACCCTTGAGTGGTTGTAGATTTATTTTGTGATACTCTTGGCATGCTCTATAGTGTTTTTTACCCACTCCACTTTGCCTTTGTCCTCAAGCATGAGGTTTATGCAATGTGGAGCACATGGGGTCCAAAATAAGGTCCTATATTTGGACTTTAGCATCTTTCTACTAAGAACATAGTTTGAGGCATTATTTGTGATGACCTACACAAAATTCTGCTCCCCCATTGTCCTAACCATCTCATCCAAAAGCTCAAATAGAAGGCTTGCATCTTTCACCCTATTAGATGCATTGATTGATTTCAAAAACATGGTTCCTTGAGGGCAAGAGACAAGGAAATTTTATGATAGTGGGGTTCTTTCCATCAGTCCATCCATTTGACATGATGGAATGCTCTGTTTTGGTCCATGACTCTTTGTACTCACTCAAATATTCTTCAATGGACAAAATCACTTTTTGCAAAAGAGATCATCTCAAGTTATGCATACTAGGGCCTTTGAAACCCTTTCCCGCAGAGATAACAAAGTTCCACATAGTTTGGTAATAAGGTGAGCGGGAAACATTTAAGGGGGATATGTGCATCATACCAGCATTTGGCAATGTATTGAAACCAACTTCGCTGCATTGCTTTTTCCAGTGGTATCCAAAGTTGATTGAGTTAGACTTGGTTTGGAGGCAGTGGCACTAATAGAGCTAGAAGTGGTGGAATGTGTGAAATAGCTCTTAATGTTCATCATCTTTTTACTTTTAGATTAGTCTTGATTGTGAGACCCAAGAGGGGGAGGAACATAACTGCAAGGGTCATGGACATTGGTGGAAGGGTTAGAGGAGTCTTGAAGGTCAAAATCATCAGGCTCACTTGCTCTCATAGCTTCTACAAGTTTCTTATTTCTTGCATTGCTTTTATAGCCTTTTCCCTAGCCTTCTTCTCCTCAAACTTATCAAACTTTCAAGGTATTCTGCCCTAATAGGCCCTATCACTGCATTGGTGCTTCAAATGGGGATGCTTGGCCTCATAGAATAGCCAAGTGTTGTTTCAACCTGTAAATACCTTCCCCCCCTCACCCCCCCCCAAACTGGTTTCTTGTATTATTTGCACAACATTTTGTCATTAACAACATCACAATGAGCCAATGCAATATCTTTGGTTCTTGGGGGCATGGTGGATGATGGAATTTTAAATTTAAAGGGAAAGAAATCTGCAAATAGAAAAAAAAACGCAACTAAGCAAAATGAAAAACCCATGATAAATTTGAAAAAAAATGGTACACTTAGCATGCAAAGAGGGGCTGTTCTTTTACCAATGTTATCAGAACTGCATCGTTCATTAAATCGATAGAACAAAGAAATGTGAACTGGACTCTAACCAAAATAAATTGGACCAAAAAATCGGTTGACAAAAAAATACATAAATATACAAATTTGAAAAAAAAACATATATATTCATGTACATCCATATGAATCCAAACCATTATAGCCAAATATGCAAAATTTCTCATATATATAGCAAGTAGGGGTGCATATAACCAAAATTTCCTAGTGCAATTTATCTCTAAACCAAAAACACATTAGCAAAGAGGCCCTAGATGGCCTTTAGAATCCAAATACCTACATATTATCAAATCATTCCCTATATAGGGATCCTCATCATCAAATCACCCTCCAAGCATTAAAATAATATAGAAAAAGCTTAACATGTCAAATCAAAATTTTGTTACAAAGTCCATGATAGAGGAGTTCAACAATCAATGCCATTAACATCAAGGTAAATAGAGGGCTTGGTGCTCTTCATTAAGTGCTAGTTCCATACCCTCATACATGATAGACTCCAATGGAAATGTTGTAATCACCTAATCTTGAAATTCTGAAAACTGTTAAGCCTGTTGGATTTTGAGTGGGATCTAAAATTCTACTTTCTCCATATGAAATCCAATGAGGTTGGAACCACTTTCAAACATCCCAAAACAATTAATGGTAATGTTAAAAATTTAAGTAAAAAGATGAAATGAAAGATTTTTCATCCTTTTAATTTAAGAATTTAACATTACCGTTAATTATATAGCATTAGTAAGGCCCTTTGGTTGAATATTAAGCTGCCCCACTCTTAAATTATTGCTTTTTAAAAAAAACTATGTTCTGGGGTCCTTAGTCACATTGTACGAAACCAATCGGTTTGGTGAAAAAAGGCTGGTTCGATATTGAATCATTTGTGGTACTAGTTCTCACCGGTTTTTGCTAAAAAATGGTCGTATCGGTTGGTTTAGTCTAGTGTGGTTTGGTTCTTATAACACTGTTTTTTACTTCAAACTGGAAAGGAAAAAAATTGACAACAACGACAACAATCAAATATGGAATTTTTTAGGAGAGAGACCATACTCGGGAATGAAAACTAGTGGTCAAATCTTCCTCCTAAAGATGCCAACTCCACTGGACAATTCCAATCCAAATCCAAGATGACAAGCAACCTCCAAACTTGTTGCTATTAGATTGCTTTTGCAAAACTCAGAACTCCCCAAGCTCACAATGATGCTCACCAAAACCTCAAATGAGAGGTGCGAGGTAAATGGCAGGAGAGGGTTGCTTTTATAGGTTAAGAGGAGTTGTTTTTGGAGGGAAACAACCTTTGGTTTCCTTAGAAACCACTTAAAACCACTAACTATGGGTCCCACAACATGACACGTACGGGCAGGGTGTCTTGGAGCTCTCAGTCTAGTTTATGTTGGAACTAACTAGTTCATGCCGGTTGGTACTGGTTAGGTACAAATTGATACCAACTCGGACTATGAACTTGGTTTTTCTACGAGTTTGAAGTGGGTAGGGAGCTGCCCGACCGGTTTGGTACCTAACTAATACGAACCTAAACCATGAACCAAGTTTTTCTATTGGTTTGACGCTGATTCCAAATTGGCTGGTTTAACGCTGGTAGGAAGCTGATTTCAAATTGGTTGGTTTTTAAAGCTATGATTTGACCATAAGACCTTGATCTTCTTGCCTGTTTAGTTGTCCACGTATGCCTTGAACTCTTGGAACTGACTGAAGGCCTCATCCTTAATCTTCATGAAGAAGATCCAGGTTTTCTTGGAATAGTCATCAATAAACATGCTTTGAGGTCATTAACATTGGTCCACACACATTTGAATGTATGAGATCCAAGGTCCCCTTGGACCTACTTTCATTACTCGGAATAATAGCCTTGGCATTCTTGCCAGGTGCACACCTTCTGCACATGCCCTACTGGTCAACACTGAAATTTGGGAGACCAGTGACAATCTCCCTCAGGATTGACATTGCCCTGTAATGCAAGTGTCCCATTCTCTTGTGCTATAGCTCACACAAGTTGTCACTGTCATGTACCAATCCTTGAATAAGTTTTTCTGACCACCTGTGTAAGTTGTTCTCTCTAACCTCAATGGATACTGCTATGTTTGAGCTAGACTCTTTTGGATGAATGAGCACTTGCTCATTCCTGAACATAACTTCACATTCTCTATCCTCAATCATTGATGTTGGGAGCAAGTTCTTCTCTAGTCTTGGTACAAATAACACGTCCTTGGCTTCCAACATGTCTCCTCAATTGAGTTGGAACCTAATGGTTCCAATACTCTTCATTGCATACCTAGCATCATTTCCAAGCACCACATGTAAATATGAGACTCTCTTCGTCATAATACTAAGCATCTCCCGTGCCTATGTCATATGATGTGATGCACCATTATCCAAGTGCCAGACACCTCTGGTGATGGTGCTGGTTGATAGATAGGGGAGAAATGAGAAGTCCTTCTTGAACTTCGTTGCACACTCATCATGTTGAACCTCTGCTAATGCCGCTATTTGTTGTGACTTCCCTTCCTCTTCATCTTCTTCATACACTGTGATGCATAATGCCCATTCTTGCGGCGAATGAAGCACTTGAGCTTGCTCAAGTCCTTTTTCTTCCCTAGTTGAAAGGTTGCACGCCCCCCTCCCCCCCATTGTTACCCTTGGAACCCTTCCTTTTGCTCTTCTTGGCCATATTGACCAAGGCTAGGTTCTCCTCTCCATCTTGCTACTTGCTGGCCTTATACTCTTCCCAAGTTTCTTTTGGATGCAATCATCCCAAAGCCTCTCCCAATTGGGAAGTTTCTCTCGAGCACAAATTCTATTGACAAATGGTTTTCATGACTTGGGAAAACATTTAATGCCACATTTATGAGCTCCACATTCTCCATGTTCTCCATAATGTTGATTTTTGAGTAGCTTGGGAGGTACTCCAAGCCCTAGGGTTCGGGGATTGGAGGACAAAGCGCCACAAGAGTCACTTGTGGGCTTGGAACCCAAGGTTGGGGTTTTGCACCAAATCGTGTTTTGGGAATTTCCATGAGCACATTTCTACATGTGATGGCATGAGATGATAGAGGGCGGAAGGGATAATCTAGCGCTTCGAGAATCGTCGAATTCCGAGTTGTAGAAATTGAGATATGAATTTTTGAAGTTAATTTTGGGGTTGACACCATAAGGGTCAAGGTTGGCCTAAGGTTGTTTTAGGCTTATGACAGTTGGACAGCCCTTGTGATGACGCTTTGGAGCCCTTCTTTATGGTATATATAGAAGGTGATATGAGGGTGATAAAGACCATCCATTTGTGCATCACACACAAGAAGGAGAGCTCGTTGAAGGAGGATAATCTTCTATGGTAGCCGCAACAAGAAGAGGCTAGGGCAGCGAGGAGTTCAGGACTGTTTTAATGGCTAAAACAAGGCAACGGGCTGTTGGAAGGAGGCCGAGGTTACTTGCTGGGTGGGCCGAGTTGGAGACCTCTATTACAAATCTGTTTGGGCACTGTTTTGTGGACAAGATACTTGTATGCTGCTGGCTGTAAGCTATATGAGTAGTATGTGCGAGGCCGCAGGCCATAGCACCATAGTTAGGGCTTGTGTAGGGTGAATTGTGGGCTCAAATATGCCCAAAACAATAGCGTGCTAGGGGAGATGTCTCATGAAGGTGTGTCATAGTCTTTGAGGGCTGTTGAGTGGATATTTCAGGGCTATTGCAATGTGCCAAAGTGCCCTAACCAGAACAGTCAAGGGCAACAATTACAAACAGACTTCGAGCAGGATTAGTGATGTGTGTTGGGTCATAGTTTGTGACCGATTTTGGATTAGATTGTTAGGTAGCCCATGGGAGCCAATTTGGAGGTTTGATTGGGTGATCATAAGCCTTCATCAGTGCCAATCTTACAATGTAGTATTGGGTTACCATTGATTTGGTGGAAGGCAGTGTGTTGGCTACCCAAAGTAGCCCTTGATGAGCTATCTTGAAGTGATGAAGAGGAGCTGAAGGTTGGGTGAAGATTGGTGCCGAAGTGCAGTACCTTGATGGACAAAGGTGACTGCTAGCTTGGCAGTTTGGAGCTCAAGTATTGGCCAACCTAGAGAGCAGATTGGATTGGCCTGTGTACACGCAGCAGAAGTGACTTGCAGCGGTGTTAGGTGGCAGCCCTCTTGGAGTCTCGATGTGTTGTCCTTTGAAGGACTAAGGGGCAACTAGAGAGTAGTACAAAAGCGAAGGACAAGATACGACAAAGACGCTGCAACGAAGTTTGTCATTGTATCTTGTATCCCATAGACTGTTGTATTATTCAGATTTGGTTTAATATAACGAAGATTGGGTTGTACATTATTCTACGTTACCGGATCCGCTGAGGGCAAGAGGTGGAACCGCGGATCCCCGAATCCGAAACTGGTACGGATACGCTAGGATCCGCATACGGTCAGTTAGTGACTTAGTTAAGTTTTAACACAGTCGTGGGCATTTTTCCGGTTGACTGCAGTTCTGGTGGGTTTTGGAGGCGGATAATACCGCGCAGATCTTTAGTTAACTGGTTAGATTAACTGCTGGTTAGCCGGTTAGATTCACTGTTGGTTAGCGTTAATAGAACGGTTGGTTAGCTGGTTATATAAAGATTTAAATAAAATTACGCGTCATGTTTTTTAATACTATCTGGCATATATATATAAGTTTTTTAATACCATCTGGCAGATATATATATAAAGATTTTTATTAAGATTATGCATGAAGTTTTTTAATACCATCTTCCCCCATATATATATATATATAGATAAGGATTTCAATAAAATTATGCGTTAAGTTTTTTTAATAACCTTTCAATATAAAAATTTCTGATTTAATTAAAAAGTTTATTTTGAGGTTAATATATATGTATAATAAAGTTATTTTAATTAATTTATTTTAAATCAATATGTTCTTTTAATCTAATTTAATTAAAAAGTTTATTTTGATGTTATATATATATATATATAAAATAAAGTTATTTTAATTTATTTAGGTGTCATGTTTTTTAACGCCATCTTCCCGCATATATATAGATAAAGATTTCAATAAAATTATGCGTAAAGTTTTTTTTTTAATAACCTTTTAATATAAAGATTTCTGATTTAATTAAAAAGTTTATTTTGAGGTTAATATATATGTATAATAAAGTTATTTAATTTTTTTATTTTAAATGTCTTTTTAATAAGCTTTCAATATAAAGGTTTCTGATTTAATTAAAAAGTTTATTTTGATGTTATATAAATATATATTAAAGTTATTTATTTTAAATCAATATATTTATGTTTAATAAACCGTATGTTTTGTATTTCATTTTAAATTTTTTGTTTTTATAAGTCATAACTTTATGTTTGGTTGTTAAAAGTTAAAATATTTTTTAATTTTAGTTCCAATAATTTTAGTTCTAATGTTGTGATTCATGAATGGTTTTGATTTTAAACATCAAATGTATTTTCTAAAATTTTAAAAAATATTATTATATATATTTTTACTTGCCGTATCCTCACCGTATCCGGACCCTGGCTTTTCAAAAATCCAATGGATCCGTATCCGTATCCGGATCCGAATCCGGATCCGTATCTGTATCCTGGTAACTTAGACATTATTGTACAATTTTGTTAAAAATTGTTTATACTTGTGCATATGTGATTTACTGCTTTATATTTTCCTCTGTGCAAAGTAGTTCTGGTTGAGATTCGTGGTTTGGTAGCGTCAATGATTTCAAGACTCTAACCTAGACCCAAGACTGTGGAAATTCACACATAATGGCTGCAAGCTGATTGTGTCTGAGTGATCCTCATGAAGTAACTAGTAATGTTATCAGATCTTGACATCTGGATGGATTTGAGCTCGTTTCTCAAGATTATCTTCCTATTCATTTTGTCACTCTGGAACAAGTCTACAAGAGCCTTGAACATCTCCCTAGCTATTTTCTTCTTGCCAAGTGAGGGATCAAATGATCCATCACGACATCCATGGTGACTCCCTAAGCTTTGATGTCCTTTTCATGGGTTGCCAATTGTGTTGTATTTATTGGTTGTTGAATCTCCTTATCAACAATCTCCCAAAGATCATTCTCTTTTAGCAACATGGTAACCCTTGCCTTCCAAGGTAGGAAGTTAGATTGTTCATCTAACTAGTCCTCAAACTAAGACTGGTTGTTGTCATTTCTAGATCTGATAATTTTTTGGCCCTTTGCTAAGTCCTTCTAACACCCACAAGAATTAGAAAGTTGTTGTTTATAGATCTACTAAGATTTCCTTGTGGATTTGCATTTTGGTTCGTTAAAAGAACCCACAAAATTAATTTTCTGCCAGAGTCTTGACTAGTATAGTCTCCCTCTCTCCTTCTGAAGAAATACTAATGCTAATGTCTGTTGGTTAAACTAGTAACTCTGCTGATGCTATCCTTTGTATCCCTGATTGCTAGCAGCTGCTACAACTCCTGTATGCTCCTATGGTTTCCTGTGGTTGTCACTTTACATGTATGGCTGTGGCTATTTTTAGTATAGTCTTCACCTCTTATTCTCAACATACGATTGACTACTGTACTCGCTTCCTGTGTTGACTTCACATACGACCACTCAAATTGTGTCCACACTCCCGGGCATGTGACTCCACGTGGCTATGGCTGTGGCACATTTCCTTGCACATTTCTTGGTTGATGGTGGATGTGTACAATTGCATATGATTGACTTCTTGCTTTACCCTACCAACATTTAGGCTTATGTCCTTTCTTGGTGGCGTGTAGTTTCCTTGATGATATATAGTTGGAAATTCTCAGAAACAACTTGACCTCAAGTGCTTTGTACCTGCTGTGGCTATGATTTTCTTCAGTGGATGTATCCTTGCGTCTACCTTGTTTGACAACTGGATTCACCTTTTCAACCATTCCTTTTTATATATATATTTTATTTTGTCTTCTCTATCACCTTGTCTCCGCGTGACACTTTATCTTAGCCGCTTTGTTGTATGATGGTTGCCGTATGACCCTTTTTCTTAATGGCTCAACCCCCCTTGTGTATGGACTCAGTGTACAGATTTTTGTTCTTTTCTAGTTGCTGCATCCTTTGCGATTGTGTATGGATTTGGCTTTTGCAATACTTAGAGACTGGTGATTCTCAAAGGTTGTGCTTTGCTACCATGTGAAATTTTCTAACCTTAACGACCTGGCTAATTATTTCCTAGCAGATTATTATGTAGATCTATTGAATGAAAAACATGGTTGAGATTTTAACACCTAAATACAATAGATAATATTGGAAACAAATTAAAACACCAATCTCAAACATACACACACAATTTCAGCCCTTCAAAATCTGCTATTTCATTAACAATAATGATCCAGGTGGATATTGGTGGCCACCTGCCAAGTCCACCTGGACCCCCACCATTGTCTTTCTCAGCATTTTCAATTTCCTTAATTGTAGCACAACTTACTATTTTTAGCAGTTTTTCGGGTCCTGAACTTCCGGAGCCGTTTTGAGGCCCTAAACGACGTTTTTTGGGGAATCCGGGGGCAACACCAGTCCATTCTATCCGGGGGCAACATGAGTCCATGGAATGGACTGGTGTTGCCCGTTCCAACAATGATAGTGCTCGGATAGATCTTTCTAATGAGCTATTGTACGCGTCAAACAGAGATCATATGCCAAAGTTACGACCCCGGGAAGTTGATGTACCAACTTACCCCCAAACGGGGCCCACAGTTTGGCGTTTCATCTCCTAGGGTTAGGTTTTGGAATGTTAAGGGTTTTTACATTGTTTCTCAACAATAAATAGGCCTTCGAGCCTCATTGTAACACAGTTCAGAGGCATGTAGCCATCACATCTCTTCTCAGAGATAAGCTACCACCGCCCTAGCTAGTTTATTTCCATTTCTGTTTGTAAGCATATTTCAGTATTTTCCATTAATGAAATGAAGTATTATTTCCGCTGCATCTTTGTGTATATGGTTATCTCTGTAATTTGTTGCGTTCTTGTTTAAATCCGGATCAGTGGTATCAGAGCGATCTGCTTTTTCTCTGTTTTTCTTTGCATGTCCCCAACAAGGTCGGGATATAAGGAGTTAGGGCTTGAACTGGTTGAACTTTTGCAAGACCAGCCTCGCAAATCCCGACGGCCTCCCATGGCGGACGAGAAGAAAGACGAGGGGGCAGGAGATCCCATCAAAATCTTGCTCGAAGAAGCGCTCGAGCGACAACGGAACGCGATGATGGACAGCTTTGCGCAGATCCTTCAGCGGCTACCCAGAAGCGGCGCATCGGCTTCCAGCAGCTCCTCTGGAAACGCCACACCCTTTAAGGTACAAGTTAATTTTGAAATCCCCATATTCGAGGGTCAGATAGACGCCGATGCCGTAGATAAATGGTTAAATCTGCTAGAGGGTTATTTTTCTGTTCATGAATTTTCGAGTCGGGAAAAGATTGTTTTTGCTCTTCTCAAAGCAGCCCCCCACGTCAAGGACTGGTGGGAAACCTACTGCGAGCAGAAGGATGAAAGTACTGGCTCACTATTTTCAGCCGCACCCACCTGGGATTCGTTCCGGGATGCCATCAAGGAGCAGTACTACCCTGTCGGAAGCTATGAGGATGAATACATAAAGTGGACCACGCTGCGGCAGGGAAGGGACCAAGACGTGCTGGAGTTCACCAATCTTTTCCATACCCTTCGCACAAAGTTGGGTATCAAGGATTCGGAGCAACATTTGATACTCAAATACCGTGGCTGCCTGCACAAGTACATCCAGGAAGAAATACAGTTCCTAAACATCCCCTCGCTCGGCGCAGCATATCGGTATGCCGTCAAGGTCGAGCAGAAGTTTAAACAAAAGAAGCGAGACTTTGGATCTGCGAATCCAAAGCAGGGGAAAGGTCCAAAGCAGGGCAAAGGTGCCCCTAAACCACAGAACAAAGGACAAAGCCAAGGCGGGACAACCCAAGACAACCAGCCGAAGCTGCAAGCAAAGAGCAACGCCGCAAAGCCGAGAAAGGACACTGGAAAATGGTGCGAGTTCCATAAGAGCTCCACTCACAACACAAGTGAGTGTCGGGCCAAGCAGTCACTGGTGGCTGAGCTAAAGGTTTCAGAATCAGATGCATGTTCCGACTCTGAGTCAGAACCCGATAAGGGGTATGAAAAAGGGAAGCAGATCATTGATGCGGATCCCAGCGCCACTGTTGCTACCACAAAGATCCAGAAAAATGAACCCGAAGATCCAGAGGAGGAGGAGCGTCTCTTCCACTCCCAGATGTGGGTAAAGGGCTCCCCGATACAGTTCATTGTTGATAGCGAGAGTCAAAAGAACCTCATTTCGGCAGAGGTCGTGAAGCGGTTGGGCTTACCGACCACAGCACATCCACAACCATACACCATTGGGTGGCTTCACCAAGGGTGAGATCTTCGCGTGAGCCAGCAGTGTCGCCTTCCATACAACATCAAACCCTTCACGGATGAGGTAGTGTGTGACATTGCTCCCCTTGAAGTTTGTGATGTATTACTAGGACAACCATACTTGTGGAAGCGACATGCTGTGTATGAATCAAGGCCCCGTGCTGTTATTATTACATTGGGAAATAAGTTGTTCAGGATACCAGAGGTAGCACCACCTGCCGCCATCTCTTTGATTACTGCAAAACAATGCAGTAAGATCATTTCCAAAACCAGGAAATTTGTTTTCCTGATGATACGCCCTCAAGGGAAGAAGAAGACAGTGGCCGCGGCCTCCAAACGGGGTCCCTCGGCACGGCAGCTACAGATGGACAAGATTGTGGAAGAGTACGAAGACATCTTCACCTCCCCGGCAGGGGTTCCTCTGCACTGTCAAGTCAAGCACTCCATCGATCTGACCCCAGGTGCGCCGCTACCCAATGGACCAATTTATCGGCGCTCCGTTCTGGAGAACAATGAAATCAAGAGGCAGATTCAGGAGCTCCTGCAGAAAGGTCACATCCGTCTGAGTTCTTCGCCCTGTGGGAGCCCGATAGTGTTGGTACAGAAGAAGGATGGGACGTGGAGACTCTGTATTGACTATCGGGTGCTGAACAAGATCACTGTCCGTAATAGGTACCCGATCCCGCGGATTGATGACCTCCTAGACCAACTAAAGGGGGCGAAATATTTCAGCAAGATCGATCTGAAGTCAGGATATCACCAGGTACCAATTGAACCCTCAGATGTGTGGAAGACTGCCTTCAAATCCAAGGAGGGCCTCTTCGAATGGTTGGTCATGCCTTTCGGATTGACGAATGCTCCTGCAACCTTTATGAGGCTAATGGATGACATCTTGCGGCCATTCACCAACTCCTTTGTAGTAGTATACTTGGATGACATTCTGATCTTCAGCCAGAGTTGGGAAGAGCACCTCCACCACATCCGACAGGTTCTCCAAACACTGCGCAACACAAGCTATGTGCCAATTTGGAGAAATGCATTTTTGGCATGACCGAGGTTCAGTATCTGGGATACATCATTGATGAACAGGGGGTGCATGTCGATCCAGCCAAGGTCCAAGTCATTCGAGATTGGCCCTCTCCAACCACTCTAACAGAGCTCCGCAGCTTTCTAGGTCTTGCCAACTTCTACCGCAGGTTTGTGTTGGGATTTTCTCATATTTCTTGGCCCTTGAGTCAAGTCACCAAGGGCGGGGCGAAAGCAAAATTCTTCTGGTCTGAATCTCAACAGAAGGCATTCAGGGAGTTGAAGGATCGCCTCTGCACGGCACCAGTGCTCGCGTTACCAGATTTACAACAACCATTTGAGGTCGAGACAGATGCCTCTGACTATGCTATTGGGGCAGTCCTTACTCAACATGGACATCCAGTGGCATATCACAGTGAAACACTTTCAGACACAGTCCGGAAGTACCCCACTTATGATAAAGAGATGTATTCCATTGTACAGGCCTGCCGACAATGGAAGCATTACATTTTGGGGAAGGAAACGGTCATCCACACAGACCACCGACCTCTGCAGTTCATACAGACCCAAGGGAAATTGCAGAATGATCGCCATCAGAAGTGGTCTACATACCTGTAACAGTTTCACTTGAATATCAAGTATAAAAAGGGCAGCACCAATAATGTTGCAGATTGCCTCAGTTGACCACCGATCATGGCGCTAACCACCGTGCTCAACTCTTGCGGGCACGAGACTTTTGATTGGCCACTTCTCTACAAAAGCGACCCAGAATTCGGCCACACATACCAGACACTCTTGGAGGGTCGGCAGGTTGCAGATTTTCACCTCCAGGATGCCCTATTATGCCACCTCGGTCACCTTTGTGTTCCTTCAAGTGAGCGTGCCAAGATGATTTGGGAAGCACACTACAGTCGGGCTGCTGGGCATTTCGGGGTCGAGAAAACAGTGGCAGTACTGCAAAACTATTTCTATTGGCCGAACCTTCGACAGGATGTTGGGAAGTACATCCGATCATGTACTGCCTGTGCCATTGCCAAACCGACCATTAAGAAGCAAGGCCTCTATACCCCGTTGCCTACCCCTAGTCGACCTTGGGAATCCATCTCCATGGATTACATGTCAGGCCTTCCTTCCACTAAGCATGGAAATGACTGTGTTTTTGTGGTCGTCGACAGGTTCTCAAAGATGGCCATTATGATGGCCTGCAAGAAGAATATCACAGCAGAAGCCACTGCTAAACTCTTCTTTGAACGAGTGTGGGTGCACTTTGGGATCCCACAGTCTATCATCTCAGATCGGGACAGTCGGTTTCTCAGCACCTTTTGGTCCAGTCTCTGGTCAATGCTGGACACCAAACTCACGAAGTCCACAGCCTTCCATCCTCAAACTGATGGCCAGACAGAGGTTGTCAATAGGATGATTGTGCACATTCTGCGCATGTATAACTCAAAGCATCCACGCACATGGGACGAGAGCCTCCCCTACGTTCAGCACAGCTACAACCGAGCTCTTCACAGCTCCACTGGCCATAGCCCTTTTCAGGTGGGTTTGGGATTCCAGCCACTATGCCCCATTGATGTGGCCATGCCACTTGCAGCTACTCACATGAATTCAGCTCATGTCCAGTCCGAAACAGATAAGGCCACCAGCTTCATTGAGCGCATCCAACATATTCGCCAGCAGGTCCATGACATTCTTGAGAAATCAAATGCCAAGTACAAGCAGCGACATGATCAACATCGGGTGCCACACAAGTTTCAGGTGGGCGACAAAGTCTGGTTGCATTTGCAAAAGGAACGCCTTACTGGAGCCTATCGGAAATTGAGACCACTCCGATATGGTCCTTACACCATTACTAAGGCTATGGGAGACAATGCATTTGAGCTCAGCATTCCCCCATTCCTTGGCCTGCACCCAGTATTCAATGTGGACCGCCTTCGGCCATACTTTCCACCATTGCTAGACACATCCGACATTGCAGAACAGCTCAAACCCACAGAATTAAATCCAGATTGCATGGAACAAGCTGCAACTGATCGTATCATGGACACAGATCAAGAACACTCGCCAACAGAATATCCAACTGTATCGAGTTGTCAAAGCGGGCCAACTCCTTCAGCAGGGCAAGTGGCTCACCAGGGAACAAGTTCAGCAGAAGTTTCCTCATCTCATGGAGGAGCTCAACGCAATGGGGACCATTGCTTCCTAAGGGGGGAGGAATGATCCAGGTGGATATTGGTGGCCACCTGCCAAGTCCACCTGGACCCCCACCATTGTCTTTCTCAGCATTTTCATTTTCCTTAATTGTAGCACAACTTACTATTTTTAGCAGTTTTTCGGGTCCTGAACTTCCGGAGCCGTTTTGAGGCCCTAAATGACGTTTTTTGGGGAATCCGGGGGCAACACGAGTCCAGTCCATGGAATGGACTGGTGTTGCCCGTTCCAACAATGATAGTGCTCGGATAGATCTTTCTAATGAGCTATTGTACGCGTCAAACGGAGATCATATGCCAAAGTTACGACCCCGGGAAGTTGATGTACCAACTTACCCCCAAACGGGGCCCACAGTTTGGCGTTTCATCTCCTAGGGTTAGGTTTTGGAATGTTAAGGGTTTTTACATTGTTTCTCAACAATAAATAGGCCTTCGAGCCTCATTGTAACACAGTTCAGAGGCATGTAGCCATCACATCTCTTCTCAGAGATAAGCTACCACCGCCCTAGCTAGTTTATTTCCATTTCTGTTTGTAAGCATATTTCAGTATTTTCCATTAATGAAATGAAGTATTATTTCCGCTGCATCTTTGTGTATATGGTTATCTCTGTAATTTGTTGCGTTCCTGTTTAAATCCGGATCAAATAATCTACAACATTCAAGTGCTCCCCTTTGGGATAATGACCCTCTAAGGAAAAACACAACTGCAACAATAAACCTGTAAATTATGTAGCTAATTAAACCTTGATCCGTCCTTTGATCTTCTAGCTGATTTGGATCCTTCCCTTGCTGCCCCTTGCATTCTTCCTCAAACTTTACACACTTGGATGAAAGTCCTTCACCAAATCACTGGGATCTCATTATCTCATCATGTCTTGTGCCGAAAGATGTGTCTTCCCCCTTAGCCTAGCCTTCCTTTTATAAGTTTGAGTTGTTGATTGAATCCACAACACTAATCTCTAAAGTGGTTGACAATTGAGATTAGATTTGGACATCACATGAGATCAGGGATTGAGATTCATTTAAGTCAGTTATACAAATAACCTTTGCATTTCATTAGATTAACTCACTTTTTCTTATAAAAGTCATTTGCCTTAATAGTTAAAAGCAATTGCTAAGGTTAAAAGACTTATTTGCATTTCATTAGATTAACTCACTTTTTCTTATAAAAGTCAATTACTTTAATAGTTAAACCAATTGCCAAGGTTAAAATACCTTTTAGATGACTCCCACTGATCTAGACACTTAAACCTGTGTGGAAGTACCTATCCGATGCTATCATCATCAACACTCTACAAGTCCTAAGAAACCACATAAGCTCTTCAAGGTCTTGGAGTGTGGCCAATCTTGCATGGTTGCAAATTTCTTGGGGTCCACTCACACCCCTTCTCGACTAGCAATGTGACCCAAGTATTCGACCTCTGAAGCTCCAAAAATGCATTTTGATCGTTTAAGGCACTGTTACCCACCAAAATGTGTTGAGAAATCTAGGGCAACTAGATTAGGGTGATTTCTCTTTACTTTGATAACTGCTTGTGATGTTCTTTAATTCAACTTGTAGTATTTATAATTAGCTTCTTCTTCTCTTGATTATTATAGTGTTCTTATCATCAAACAACTACCAAACTATGAAGATCAATAACACAAATGGACACAGGATATAGGCTGCTAGCTAGGGCCAAAACCTCTCCTAGAGAGGAAAACCCACAAGTAATTCTTCTCTTCTTATAGAATCTTCAAATGATGAATTCCAAGACCTTTAGACCCAAAACTGAGACCCCTCCAAGACCAAGTGAACCTTTCCTTCTTGATGAGCTTTTCCTGCAAAGTCTAAACAACTTACAGCGATAGTTTTTTGGCCTTCCAGCTACTACTGCAATTTTGACCCCCAACTATTTTTGCAACTTCGACCTAGCAATGTCAACAACTTTACCAACAATTTTGACCTAGCAAGTTCCAGCAACTTCGACCTGGCAGTGTCCAACAACTTTGACCTAGTAGCTTCCAACAACTTCGCAACTTCAGAAACCCTAGTTCTTCTTCGCATGTGTGAGAGAGATAGAGACCTAAAACTTCGATTCCAACTTCCTTCTTCTTCTTGCTCTTCGTCCTTCCTTTCTTGCCTTCTTGCTTCTTCCTTCTTGTGATCGAACTTCTTCTCTTGCTTGATCAAATTTCTTGGATGTCTTCTTCAAATGAGGTCGAATGCACTTATATATAGGCTTCTAAGGGGTACAAATTTCCTTCGTGAGGCCAACTTGTTCTCTTGTACGTTGACTTGATCTTAGAGGGTCTTTTGATGCAATTTTGACTCAAAAAAATTCTTTTGACTTAATACAAGGTGCCCAACGGGATCTATTACTTATGACTATGACTCTTTTGACTCTTTGACATTATGAGAAACCCTAGAACCACACAATGGGTGCTTTGACCTAAAAATAAATTGACCTTGAGCATATTACCCATGTTATAATATGACAATAATAATTTTTCTTTTCTCTTTTACATTAAATACAAAAATCAATAGAACAAAGAATATTATGAAGATTGAACCTAGTTACAAAATTCAACAAAGTGTGGGTAACCTCGTTGGAGAAAAAAATTCTCCTTATTTGGATAGCCAGCGAGCTAACCTCCCTACATTGCTCAATACATGATATTATGCCATGATCCTCTACCATTTGCACATGTCAGGCACCTCTCACCATCCGACATTCCTCTTGAAGGAAGGTGGGTCATCATTCGATAGGTAATTTAACCATCTTGCAATCATGTGCTTTTACTTCACCAGGGAGGTTAGTTTTTGACCCTAGTCCAGTGGGACCTCCTCTAAGGCCTTAGGGTTATAGGAGGGGCACCCCCTGGTGTTGATTTGGGGTAGCATCAGATGTGCTCTAGGCCTCAAATTTTGCAGGGAAGCTTGGGCATATGTATTCCAAAGAACCCAGAGAGCGTTTTGGGAAATTATATACAGAGACAATTTTATTAAAATAATTAATATTTTTTAATGGGACCCTAAGTCTAAACTTAGGAAATTAAAAATATTAATGGGTATTTATCTAATTGTGGGTGTAACTTCTAGAAGAAGACATGGATCAAGCTAAAATGATCTTAGCCATTGATTAGCTTTTAATTTGGGTCGTTGAATGTCAATGAGAAGATTATTTAAGGGAGCTTGAGGGCCATTTGGAAAACAAACTGAGAGATCAAGAGATCGAATTTCTGAAGTGAGAAGTTCTCAAGAGGAAGTTCTGATTGAGGGGATTTCTTGTAGTTGAGGGGTAGGGTTAACATCCGGAGAGAGAGATTTTCTCAGTCGGAGAATCATCAGCAGAGAGAGGCAGAGAGTGATTCAACAGCTCTCATGCGAGGCTGACGCAGGGCCACGCAGAGGCAGCGTGGAGGGTGAGAGAGTCGGAAATTTTGCTGGGCAGAGTCAGTTTCAGAACCCAGGAGCTAGGCTGTGAGACCGGGAGGCTGAGAGCAACGACTCTGGGCAACAAATCGATCAACTGGCTGGGTGATGCAATGTCTAGAGGGGTTGATGCAGGGACTGCGTGAGGACTGCGCAGAGGCAGTGTAGGGCCTGCCAGAGGCACCTCATCCAGTGTCCGGATCAACCGAGATTTTTCTCAGTGATTGTGTGAGGTAATCTCACAAATCTTTCTGCCAATATTTCTCTCTCTGTAATTGAATAACCCTTGAGGTATTTATAGATGTATTCATAATTTGTTACTGCTTAATAATAATAAACCCTCAGAGTTGCTGCACTAATTTTCCCGCATTGGGTTTTTTTGCGGACATTTGTCCAAAAACAATGGTGTCATTTGTGTTGTATTTTCTTTCTTGTTCAGTCTCTTGTTTCCACATATAATTTTAATTAAGTGAAGGTTGCAGTGGTATTTACTTCGATATTTGCCGTAGCACACAGTAAATAACTTGTATGGATTAACAAGTAGAAGAAGTAACATCAGTTTGCTGTAGTAGGAATTCTGGTTGAGGAATTTTCACATGGTATCAGAGGTGCAGGTGGAACAAGAAGAGTAGTGTTGGTAGATCCAACGCTTAGCAGAAGAGGGAAATCGAAAAGCTGCTGGAGGCAGCAATTCGATTCCCCATAGGGTTTCCACAGTTCTTAGTTGGAGCGCTGAAAATTCAAGGCAATCTCTCTCCAAGAGAGTCAATGGAGAGAAGAGCTTCCAGATCGAATTTTTGTCGGGGTAGAGGGAGCAACGCTGAAGCCTTAGCATGAGAAGAGCTGGTGGGATGCAGATTTTTCTGTAGGCAGTTTGCTGGGTAGAAAATCGTCAGAAGAAAGAGGAGAAACACGGTTGAGGGAATTTCTTCCTCAGAGAATTCCTAGCCAAGGATTTCGAATTCTCTAGAGCTGAGTAGCAGTAAGGGGCAACAATTTTACTAACTCCAGTAGGGAGTGCGTAGGCTAGCCCAACAACAACACAGAGGAGAGAGGAGATTTTCGACATTTTTGGCAGAAATGTCAACCAATGGCTTGAGGGATTAGGATAGGTTGGATAGAACATCCAACTATGTCATCTGGAAGGCTAGAATGTCATTCCTTCTAGATGAGCATGCCTTCAAGACATATGTCGACAGTGTGGTGGCTGTGCCTGTAGATGCAGATCCATTGAAGAAGTACAAATTAGAAATAGCGAAGGCCAAGAGGATGATCCTTGATGGAGTAAAGGATCACGTAGTGTGTCATGTCATTAGCAGAGGGACTGCTAAGGAGATGCGGGATGCCTTGGCTATGTTATATCAGGGATCTTCCGAGCAGCGGAAGATGTACTTGGAGCAGAAGCTGAGATTTGCTCAAATGCAGAAGGGAGAGCGTGTGGATCCATTCCTCACGAAGCTTAAGGAGACCCATGATGAATTGTCTGCTGTGGGGCATTCACCTTAGGATTCATAGTTGATTAGATTGGCCCTCAATTCTATCTTAGATGAGTGGCAAGTCTTTGTCTAGTTGGAGCCGATGCCACCTATCTCGGAAAGGGTGTAGGGAATGTTACCTCTCAATTGAATGAGGGTAACTCGATTCACTTACAGAATCTCTTTTATGTACCCGATCACAAGAAGAACCTGGTGTCCATTTCGACAATGGAAGTCAAAGGTTTCAGGGTGGCATTCATCGATGGAAAGGTACGTGTTTAAAAATAAAACTTTCTAAGATGATTTTGAGTTCAGGGTTGGCAATTTGTATCAAGTTGCAGGATGGTCCATTGGGGACCATATCAGTTGACACATCTGATCTATAGCACTGAAGGTCTACTTATGGGGCCCTACCTGATATGAGTCAGATGGTGACTCAGATGCCTGAATTCAAGAAGAGCATGAAGGTACATGTTTGAGATGTACTGAAGGAAAATCTTACAAGGGGACCATTCCCCTCATGTAGCAGGTCCACAGGTTTGGAACAACCCGAGGAGTTTGAGATTCATGATCGGGAATCTCATGTATACAGGTGGAAGAAAGCCCTCTATGGCTTGAAGTATAACACCCCGGGCATAGTATGAGAGGATTGATAGCTGTCTGATGAAGCTGAGATTCACTAGGAGTGAAACCAATCCAAACCATTGCTCGAAGGTTGTGGATGATAGACCTCTCACACCGACACCTTCTGAGGACGACCTATTTCTGACATGTGCAGACCCTCTCACTTGCAGAAGTAAGAGGGAGTTGGATTCTAGATATGGAATGGTAAACGACAAGCCCGTGACTACCTCGACAATCTTAACTTTCAGAAGTTATATGGTGGTGATGCAGGACCAGATTTAGGAAATGCCTCTAAGTTTCAGAAACTCATCTGCATTGATGTTCTTGGTGAACTTCTGTCTGTATATATGCTTTGCAGTTAGCATGGTGAGCTCATATTTGGTTGAGTCTCACTAGTTTGGTGCCAAGAATCTTATGAGATATCTTTAGGGCACAATCTCTCATGGATTGAGATACAGTGCCAGAAATATGAAGTTGCATGATTATTCAAACGCTGACTAGGCAGGCAGTGTGGAGGATCGCTAGAGCACTTCTCAGTGTTGGTTCTCTCTGGATTCTGCTTTGATATCATGGATGGGCAAGAAGCAGAAGTCGGTTGCTATAAGCACTGCCGAGACCGAATACATAGCTACGAGTATGATCTCGTGTGAAGCTGCATGGTTGTGGAAGCTCATCAGTGAGCTGTTCCATGATGAATACCACTGTGATTCTTTGTGACAACTAGGGGGGATTCGATTATTGAGGAATCTTGTATTCGATGATTTCTCCAACATATAGACATCAGATACTACCTTATCTGGGATATGGTAAGTCGATGAGCGAGGAGGCTCCATCGCATTGAGACTGATGTACAAGTGGCAAACACTTTGTCAAAGCCCCGAGGAAAGGTCAAATCTATGATTTTCCCAAACGACTTGGAGTTGTTGAGAGACCTTTGTATAAGAGTCCTACATGTTGCATGCACTGAGCTCTGGGAGCTCTGGGGGGCTTGGGTTACTTACTGGAGCGACATACGACCATAGGGCGACTCACCCTCCCCTGGTGGTGTGCTATGTACAGAGTGACAGGTTCAACCTTTCCTTGTGATACCTCGTGGCGACTATGGAACAAGATGATTAGTTCTCTTGTGGGCCGGGATGATTAGTTCTCTTGTGGCAACTATGGAACAAGATGATTAGTTCTCCTGTGGGCGGGATGATTAGTTATCCTGTGGGCTAGGATGATTAGTTCTTCTGTGGCGACCAATGGACAGGATGATTCGTTCTCATGTGGACAGGATGATTAGTTCTCTTGTCGAGGCATCCTACCCATGCAGTTTGGGACTCATGGGAAGTACCTCTCATCTGATCAATGAGCAGGGAAATGGGGTTAGGGACCATAGTAGTACTATCGATGGACGCATCGTTGTATCTACCATACTCCCTATGCTAGGATGACCTCCATTGATCTGGGATCAATGAAACTGATCTAGGATCAATGAAACTGATCTAGGATCAGTATGAGTGGTTTGAGACACTCTTGTGATATTGATTTGGGATCAAGAAAACTGACTTTGGGTTAGTAAGAGTGATATGGCACACTCTCTTCAGATGAAACTGACTTCGGGTCAGTAGAGAATGGTATGAGACTTTCTTGATCAATTCTTCTTCTTCATGGTTCAGCAGAGCAGAGCAGAGCTCAGCAGAGCAGAATTGAGTAGAGCAGAACAGTGCAGGGCACTGATGGCAGAGATAGTACAGTTAGACATATAGATCAGTGGATGGAGTTATCCCTAGTTGAGAGGGAGTGTTACAATTGGCAACTAGGGCCAACTCCATGTGGGTCATCTTATTAATGGCAACTGGGATTTTTCTTGGATCCCTCTCATCGAGAGGTGTAGGATTGATCTAAAGATCATCTGATTCCGATAAGTATTCATGGAGATATGAATTTATTTGTGTTATGGGACAATTCGTCAAGGTCGGCCAGCAACAAAATTAACCCCTCATGTGCTCCACGTTTTTGTATAAATAAAGGTGCCTTGAATCATTTGAGAACATAACTCTCATGATCTCCCTCTCTCCACTTGTTTTGGGTTTGTCTTCTCTCAAGGAAGACGTAGTGGAGAGGGTCATCTAAAAGAGCCCTGGACACAGTCATCTAGGAGAGCCCTAGCCGTAGTCTTGGAGGAGATCTGGCCGCAGATCTAAGAAGCCCTAGCTGCAGTCAATAGGAGTTCTAATGCACAGTAAGGGAGCCCTAATCCGCAGCAAAGGGAAGGCTCTAATCCACAACAAAGGGAGCCCTAATCTGCAACAAAGGGAAGGCTCTAATCTACAACAAAGGGAGCCGTAATCCGCAGCAAAGCGAAGGCTCTAATCTGCAGCAAAGGGAGCTCTAATCGCAGCAAAGGGAAGGCCCTTATCTGTAGCTAACGGGAGTCCTAAACCACTGTCAAGAGGAAGCCCTAAACTGTTGTCAAGAGGAGCCCTGAGTCAAGGCCTTAGCCGCAGCATAAGAAGGACTTCATCCGCAGCAGAAGGGACCTTATCATAGCATGAAGCAACGTGGGCATGGACAACAGCAAGACAGGGAAGCCGCAGTCACAAGGAGGAGAGATTCAGGGCTGTATATGTATGTGTTTGAGTGCAGGTAAGTGTTGTCAGCTTGCTCGAGTTCATGAGGAAAGAAACGCTGCTGTTTGGGTATCATTTGGGAAGGCGGAGTGCTACAACTAGCTGTTGTGCTAGGCTGCAAGCCAGAGCACACAACTGAGGTTGTGTCAAGGACTGTCAAGGGTGGACAACACCTTCAAAGGGCAGTGTGGCATGAGGGAAAGCTCTTCAAGATAAACTGTAGTCCTAAAAGGACTTATCTCCTGACTGTGTGGTAGCCCTAACCTGAACACAGTCATAACAACAATGGGCAACAATACATATGATCAATATTGCTAGACATAGGTGCTGCAATGGGACAACATGGCAATGATGAGGTATTATAGCATGCATGGTAAAACATGATGCAACATGGGACAACTGCAAGCATGATGAATCATGGACAACAACAGCATGGTAAAGCATGGACAACTGCAAGTAGAGTGCTGTATGGGACAACAGTACAATACTTGATGCAACTAGGACACAAAGCAGCAATGGTGCAACATGCACATGGGCATAGCATGGTGCAGTCGTGGCACTACGTAAACACTGAGACAACAGTAGCATGAGGTCTAGTATTGTGATGATGGATGCAACATGGTGTAACACTATGAGGTGCAGCATATGGACGAGATGCAACACATGATAGGTGAATGAGTCACCTTGGAGAATCGATTGAAGCAGCATGTCTTTAGTTGATCTCATGTGGAGATAATATATTAGTCGAAGTATTGACTTTTGTTGTAAATGTACTATCTCTCTCTCTCTCTGTCGAACTATTGAAGAACATATAAGAAGAATTGATCAAGGGTTTCCCCACATTGGGGTTTGTCCCTGGCTAGCGCCACATCTTGTGTCCTCTTGTCTTGGCTTGTCTTCTACGATTTATATTTATGTTCTATCTGCAGTTTACTTTAATGCTGATGTTATTGCTAATTTGGAAAAGATATTGAGCTAACTGTGAAAATTGAAATAAATTGCTCTAGCATAGAACATACCTAAAATTAACAGTGTTCGATCTCTTGTGTGTGTTTTGTAACCAAGGCACATCTTTGAAACCTTTCCAATGGTGGCTGGACCATACGGCCGGAAGGGACTCCTACTCCAAATGGTGTGAGGTCTAATTGAGACTTCACATCGGGGAGATCCCCTTATGTGTTAGTAGCATCCAACACCGTCATCATTTTGGCGCTAGGAGGGCCAAATGATAAGTTGAGCCTGTGAAGTCTGTTTGAATCCCTTAACTTTAATGGCTTCATCCCAGATCATAATCTCGAGGTGTTTTTTCGAAGCTTTAGATCTTTCGATCCCTGTGGGATTTTTACTAACTCGTCGCATTTGAAGTTCAATGACAAGGGTACAACAACTGTCGTTGATTACGTAATTGAGTTTGTTTATTTTTGTTTTTCAAGTGGTGTTTATTCTGAAGAAATCCTCAGAAGGTTGTTTACCCTTGCATTGGATGGTCGTGCTAAGCAATGGTGTTATTCTTTGCCCATTGCTTCTATCTCATCTTTTAAGCATTTGGTTAATGAGCTTCGTCATGTTTTCGACAAATATCAATATCGAGATGTTCTTAATGAAATTGATCAACTTAGAATGGAATCGAGTGAATCACTTGAACATTTTGTTGATCGATTCCTTCAACTTTGCTATGAATTTCCGGATGAGGATGTGGACTGACAGTTTTGGATGAAAAGTTTCGTTTCTTAGTCAAGATGTCAAGGAAATATTTTGAATCAAATTCATCATGTTCCCTTGTTCAAAAGATACTTCAACTCCCTGAAGACGAATTTGATATTCCTTTTGTGCATTGCCCCCCTCCTTTTGATGTTTCGTGTTTTCAACCTGAACCAATCAGTAAGTCGGAAGATCAATTTGTTGATGAGGTTTCTTTCACATCTTTCCCCTAATGATGATTCGTTTGATCCTATCAATCAATCATATTTGAATCTTGATATTTCTCTTGTCGATCCTCAACCCATTAATCAAGTTGCATCCTTGGACAACCATGACCTTGATAATTTTTTTTATTGTCTTTTGAATTGTATGATGGTGATTGTTCAAGTTTCATGGATAAAACCTTGTTCCCGCAAGAAGATTCAGATTTGTGAAGTTTCAAATCGAGGTCGATGTGATTATTGAAGATTTTCTTTCAGATATACCTCTTTTTGATCAAGATGATATGCTTAGCAGTGAGGATTTTTGTGGAATTCCTGAAAATCTATCTGATCAACCTCAATTCCCCTATGAATCCCATGATTTGAATGATGACTCTTGTTTGGATAAGTAGCTGACCGTGTTTTCTCAGTCTAATTTTCAATTTTGTCAGAATTCAAAGTTAAGTCAGGTGAGTAGGACACTTCAACCTACGTTGATGGTTATGTCAAGTTCCTGTCACCTGGACGGTATTTGTGATTTTGGTCAGTTTAAGATTCGCAAAATCTTGTCGTAAATGTCATCTCGTGGGATGTCGACTCTCTGTTGAGGGATTCTTGCTTTCCTCACTTAAAAATTTTAAACCCTCAAGGAAGAAAATTTAATATCGCTACATCCCACCTCAAGCAAATCTTTAATCTGTGATGTGGAAACAAAGAATGATCTTAACGATTGTCAAATCCTTCAAACCTACCTTCTGCATCATCCATTGAAGAATTTAACTGGCACGACAACACAGATTGTGGTCAACCTGTTGATATTGCTTATGATGTGGATTTGTCTTTGATTAGTTTTTCTTGTCAAAGTTTTCCTAAAGGTTATTTCCATGATCCTATTGCAGATTCCCTCAAAGAATCATATCAGCTAGGACCTATGTCTCATGACCTGTGCTTGCATGCATTTAATCGAGTCTTGTATGGTCATGAACCTAGTAGTTGCTGTTGTTGTGAAGTTTTTTGTTCGATAAAGCAGTCAAGTGTGTTACACCGTTGTGATTGCACTTTTCGTTTGTATTTATTGGTGTAGATGTTTGTGTTGTTTATCCTTTTCATTGCACTGCATTTTATCTTGGTTTTACACAATCACATCTTTCGACTCAAAAGTCGGGAGCCATTTTAGATGATCTGACCCTCTACTGTTTAGTTTAGGATATGATAGGTTGCATTTAATTAGATGCATTGCATTCCTGTTTTGCTTTTCCTTTCCTCACTTTGTTTTTCAGTTTCATTAGTCCTTGAGTAAAGCTGGTTTTGAGGTTCAAGATGATGTGGCTAATCTTTGTGAAAGGAAAGTTGTGGTAATACAATCCTTGGCTTATTCTGTTACCCTCTCCTTTGATTTGGTTTATGTCTTTCAAGTTGATGATTTTTGGATGGAAAATATGATCCTTCAACTAAGAAGATATAAGCAAACCATGATGCCCGTATCTATTTAGGATTCTCATTTCTGTTCTCGGTCTTGTCTATTAATGACGTGTTCTTGCCTATCTATTTGAGTTGAGTAAGATAAGGGGAAAATTTTTAGCGAACAAAGCATCAGAGGTCTTAAACTTGTATCTGAAGGAGCAACCTCTTCTGCTCTTAATAAGTTGCGATCCCTCTTCCACCTTAGTTAAAATAATAAGTGCCTAAGCACAGTTCTATGAGAAAAAAGAAAATAAAAGGTGAAAGAAGAGAAAGGCTTGTTGCATAGGGAGGTGAAGCAAGCAACTTCACCAGGGTACTGTCCAGGCTCGCTGGTGGCGAAGTAATGCTTGTGTTCCTGAAGTGATTCCGTTGAGGTACTGTCCAGGGTTTCGGGGAGCGGAGCAACACTAGAGATGTAAAACTCATACTCTGATTGTTTTGAATCGCCGTGCTATATTACCCTTACTTATGCCGAAAGGATAATGATATGGCTTACTTTATGTTGTGTTATGCTGAGTAATGTAATAGCGAAGACTTTGTATTTAACCGGGTAGAGTGGGGAGCTAAGGTAACTCACTGATTGAATCAATACTTCCTGAAGAATTGAGACTTCATGCATAAATGAAACCATATCAGAGAATATATATTATTATTATTTATTTATTTGCTTATTTTTATTATTTATTTTACTTAACTATCATCTTACATTTACCTTATTTATATAAAAGTGAGGTCTCCAATTTAACTAATTCCCATTTAAGTAAATTTTTAATTATTAAATTATTCATTTTTTACTAATTAATAATGTAAACCCCTTCTAATATTATTTCATTTATTTAATTATATATTTATATATAGGTATGGTCATTAACTATCTTCCCTTTAAATATTCAATTTGACTTTTTGACTGTCCCTAAGTCATAGCTAGCCGTTGATCTAGATAGCTGTTGGAGGCCCTGCTCAGACTATTTATCATGCAAAGCTGGATCTGTTTCTTCAACTTGTCCTGATGATGAGCCACACTTGCTGGTTGGAAACGCGTCGACAAAGATCTTTCAATATGTGATTTACGCCGAAGCTCTTCTTACAACATATCAGAGAAGTCGAGTTTCTCCCAGTGTGTTGCCAAGTGTTGTCACTGCGACAACGACCCTCCAAAATTTTTGCCTAAGTCGATTTTGGCGCCTACATGAATTGTCATTTCAAGCCCCTTAGTGTCGCTACATTGTTTGATTTGTTATTCTTATGTTTTCTCCAAGTGTCTGGCTCCTAAGTCGATGTTTCCTAAGTGTTGTCACCTAATCCTTAGAAGCGCTTGTGTTATCTAACCCATGTTTAGGTGAACTCATAACTTTTCATGACTTAGAAGCTAGCCTTATTGGCCATGCACACACACGAAAATCACTCAAAATCTCAAAAAAGCAAACAAAAGTAAGAAAAATCACCATTTAAGGCAAAAACGCACTTCAAGTTGACGAAGACTTGCTATTGTGTTGAGCGCACTCCTTTGGGTCGAAGAACTGGACCCTCTTTGAGCGCACTCCTTCATGCTTAGCAAGTGCACCCTCCTTGAGTGCATTCCTTCGACACAAAGACTTGCGCCCTTCTTGAATGCATGGATGAGCTTTCTTGTTGCATGTGGGCGCACTCCTAGAAAATAAGAGCCCACTTCTCTTCTCTTAACTAACTCAGTCACTTGTCGACAAGTGGCGAGCATGCATGAGACAAATTTGCATGTAATCTCTTTTAAATTAACTCAGTTAATCATTCATTCTCATAATCATTCTCATCTGGGTTGGGCGCACATCTTTGGATCAAGAAACTCTTTGTCGATCTGCATTCCAAGTAAGTTTTGCATGTCAAATCTATTGGTTACCTTATATGATTTTGTTGTCTATCTTGTTTTCCTTGTTGTTGCTTCTTTTCTTTTCAGTTTATATACTGGCATTTTGTTCATTTATGCCTCTACAAGTGTTAATTTGTTGTCGCAATTTCTGACTTTGCATATTCCTTAACTCTTCACATTCTAATCATCATTACAACAACACCCATAAAAACTTGTAGATCTTTCTTGTTCACATTTCTATCATGCAATCTTGTTGCTGGACTTACCCCCAAGCCATTCTGTGATAGAGTGCACTTTTGGAACCCGAAGCCCGACCAACTCAAAAAACTGCGCCCAAAAAAGACAAGTTTTACTCTTGAGCGCACTCCTTCGTCACGAAGAACTGCGCCCTTCTTGAGTGCATGAGCGCACCCTGAAGGCCTGAATGTTTTCCTTTCGTCCCTTCAGGATGCGCCGGTGCGACCTCCTTTCCCTTGAGCGCATGAGCGTACCTTGAAGGCTTGAAGGCCCGAAGCTTCATTCCTTCATCTCTTCAGAGCGCGCCAGTGCGCCCTCTTAGTCTCCTTAAGCACATGAGTGCAACTTGAAGGCCCAAATGTTTCTCCTTCGTGCTTCGACAGTGCGCCTTGCGTCCTTGATGTTTTCCCTCTCTTGCTTGAGCGCATGAGCACACTTCAAAGCCCCGAATGACCCTTGAACTCCCTTTGTGCTTTGGAAGTGTGCCCTCCTTGTTTGCATGCATATTTCTTACCCATGCAAGTAGCTATGTGCTGTCATTGACAAGATTACATTTTCAGTTACATTTAATGGCTCTTTGAATATGATTTGCTACGCTGTTGCTCGTAATAAGTAGGAGATTTAATAAAGCTAATGATTGTCTTCATGAGTGTGCTTCCAAAAACAGGGGTTCGAGCTACATGTATTTTTACTCTATTGGAACCATGCCTCCGATTACACATAAAGTGGCCTTCAAAGAAGCTTCAGAGGCAAGCACTGAGGAAGCAGTTGAAATCACAAAGTCTACTATTCCCATCTATGCAGATACATAGTGCTTCATATATAAGTCTATTGAGGTCACACGAAATGACATAAAAGACACATTCATCCAGAAACAATTTGCAGAAAACTTGGAGGATCTAGAAATATACATCAATATCAAGTGGTCCAGAATGCATAGGATTGCATGCAAATTCCCAGACATCACTTGTGCAAAAGTGATTAAGTGGATTATTACACACATGGATGATTCTTATCTCGTGCTTCATAGCGAAAGCGGTGGTCAGCTCGCCACCTATTATGGAGAGGACATGCAGACTTACTATAAGATGCAAAGGCCCACAAAATATGCAAATAATGACTTCTACATCAGATGGGCCGATCTCAACACAAGTGACATCATCAAATCTTGGTGTCGAGAGCCTGCTAAGTTTCGTCACAGCCCATCTGTAGTTTACCCAACTAGGATTCTTAGGGATGTATATCAGTATCTCATTGCTATGTGTTGTCGGCTACATGGGCAGAAGAAAGCTGAGGTGTTTGAGGAAAACTGGATATATATGCTCAACATGGTGGTTACCTGTGGTAAGATCTTTAATTGTGCAAATTTATTGTCATTTGAGTTGCAGTGTCATGTGGGGCAGGCAAAGGCATCTTTGAGGGTAAACCAGGCACGAAAATTCTATATGTTTGCATTTCTACTGGATGGAGTTTGTGCACAATATGCTTTCCCAGGAATGTAAACCCCGTAGAATAAGTTTCTAGTCTACTTCCACTGTAGAGTGTTGTCAGAATCAAGCTTCAAAGGCACATATATGATATGACAGGTTAGTAGAGCACTTCTTCGCAGTCATATTCCATATGATATATGAGATTAATCCTCCTTGCATGACTGATCAGGTGAAAGAGTCACTACATGATATTGCAAATTGGTTTGCAGTGCTTAAGGGTGCATATATCAGGTGTTTTGGATGTTAGACCTCCCCTCACCTCATGCCGCGATATGTGACCAATAAAGTGGTCTTGCAAGAAGTAGCATATCAGTTGGACAAAGGGTTGTTAGGAGTCCTTCACAGAAGGAAGAAAGCCCCTTGGCCCACCTTCCCTTTGAGGATCAGATTGTATGAGTTGAAGAGCCACAAGGCAGGAAGTGTAGAAATACAAGAGTTGGATCGTTTGCACTTTGCAATTAAAAACTTTCATGGATATGATCCCAGGAGGGTGTGCAGGTGGCATTGTGAAAGGATTGGTTTCAATTGGGGATATTCATTAATGTCCACTATAGAAGATGAGAAGGTGAAGAACTGGTACAATGCAGTTAGAAAGACACATCAGGATTTGAGGCCGGTTCACCCCAAGATCCACCAGCTCAAGATGTGCAGAAATAAGAGGCACCCGCAGATAACCCCTCAAGCAAAGAGTGTCGCTCCCAGGAAAAGGATCAAGCATGATTCGGCAGGAGAAAGCTGTAGGAAATGGAAAACTGATCCTTTGAACACTGGAGCAAGATAATAGAGAGTTAGAAGAAGAGGTGAAGAGGAAGCAAGATGAGTTTCTCAGGAAGCAACAGGGAGAAGAAGAGGAAAGAAGGAGACAAGAAGAGGAACAACAAAGGCAGTAACAGGAGGAAGAAGTAGCACAAAGACTGCGAGAAGAACAATTGACTCAGGAGATGGAGGAAGAGTTTGAGGAAGATGATACCATCCAACCTATAGATGATGAACTAGGTTCTCTAGAAGAACCTCCTCTCACGGGTGGTCATCTCCCATTTGATGAATTGGGAATCAGACAACCTGAATACAAAGTCATGGATGTGTTCAATGTCACATTTGATCAACTCAAGAAGAGGATTACGCAATAGTGGTAAAGGTACTTCTCAAATGACCCTCATAACCCAGTCTCAGTATCTACAGAGAAGGTGATAACTGCCAATACCAAAAGGAATCCCAGGGAAATCATGGCGACAAATGTTGATTTCGCTACAATAACGCAGGACAACTCTGAATATCTATTGAACGAGAATGCACGATTAAGGAGAGAGCTAGCTGTAGTGAAGCAACAACGGAACACTTTGCTGCAGAAAATTGACGGTTATCTTCACACAACTTCAACACCACAAAATGGAAGTTATCCATGCAGGAGGAATTGGGGCCAATGGAGGACATCGTGGCACAGTTATATGATGATATGATACTTCTACAACAGGTAATAGCTCCACTCGTTGGCATTTAGAAGAAAGCACAAGAAGTCTTGAAGTTGCTGAAAGTGGCAAGCAGAGCGGTTGATCAACTTTAGGAATGGGTTGCCAAATACACGAATGTGTTGCCATAGCTGGTTAGAAAGGACATGATTGCTGTTGAAATGGACTGAGTGTAGTTGAGACTCCATCATCAGAATTACAACCGTTTTGGAGAATAGGCGACTAACACCATTTTCGCTTATGGTCGTCTACACAATGGTTTTGAGTCTCTAACACAAAAACATGGGATGCCTTCAGTAGGATCACTTGAAGAAATCAGAGGCAGGGAAATCATCTTCCAGGAGATCAGGCAATACATAGAATAGATCAAGCAAGCATCAGAACAAGAAGGCTTGGAGATCACCAAAGACATTATTCTACAATATGCCATTGCACCAGTCAAAGCTCACATGAAACTCTCATGGCTATGGAATAATGTACAATCAATCTCCAAGACCATATTGACAGAGGCACTGGAGGTAAAGATGCAGTATGCAACGGACTTGCCAGTTCGTGTCAAAGTCATCTCAACAGAGTTCAGAGCATGGCACACATACATCACCAATGAGCTCCATGAGGAAGCAAATGATTTGTCAATTTGATAAGACTTTGTCCTATTGTCAGTTTTGTCTCATATAGCCACTGTCTCATATGTAATTTGTCTTTTGTAATAAGTTGTATGTAATGAAGTCCAAGAGACACATGTGGAATGTGAAAAGCCACATATGGAATGTAAAGAGTCATGTATAGAATATGAAAAGTCATAGAGTTGAAGAGTCATGAGGAAGCTCAAAGGTCATTGTCATTTGTTATAAATAGCTCCTCATAACTCAAGCTAAGGGCTTGGATTCTTGGAGTCTTGCCTTGGCTTCTCTTGTAGTACATAGGAGATAGATCATTCTTTGGAGAAGCAAGTTGTGGTTTGATGTTCCACTACTGGATCTTGTGTTTAATCTATGTAACAGTGTACTTAAATTTTTTCCTACATAAATTTTTCAGTTACCATTAAGCATTACTGCCTAAGGAATAATTAAAATTAAAATTTAAAGTTTCTTTGGTCATTAAATGCATGATTTTCCTATGGTCAAATTACGATAAATGTTTTAAGCTATATTGACTGTTGGAAAAATTTTATTAATTCTAGATCTTGGTCATTAACGATAATTGTTTTAAATTTGGAATCTTTCGCATGTGACAGTGTTGGGCATTTATGTGGATTATCGTCACTTTTTCATCACATATTGAAAATCGACCTAGATAGCTTGTTTTATTAATGATTGATTTAAATATTGAAGGCACTGGTCTAAAATTATTTCTATCTTGTGGTCGTGTCTTGTTTTGGCATTTACTCTATTTTGATTTAATCATTTAAATCCATCAAGCTATCCATCATTAAAATCTCCAGGTGCTTGTTTGCCTCGCTGTGTCTCCCAGCCCAGCGGGTGCCCAGTTGGTCGTCTTTTATCCCATATGGTCTACCTCCTTAGCTTAGGGAGACGGCTTAAATGGAGAGATTGGGGATCAAGGTGACAGCGTCCGGCCTGAGCGTTGTCGCGGTGCTTAGACACTCTGTGCGACAACAGTAACCAAAGGCACATCTTTGAAACCTTTTCAATGGTGGCCAAACCATATAGTTGGAAGGGACTTCTACACCAAATGGTGTGATGTCTAATTGGGACCTCACATAGGAGAGATCCCCTTACATGTTGGTGACATCCAGCACCGTCAACGATTTCATATAGACCCCTTTACACTCACCCAAACAAAAATTTACATTGATGTTTTCATATATATTAAATTTATTTTTTTTAGTATTTTTGGTAGTGTCTCCTATGTTGGGTACCTTGTGTTAGAAAATCAGAAAGGCAAAAAGATTTTCTTATGTTAATAATTTATTGTGTTATTCTTGTGTTCTTATTATCTTCTTTATCTTTGTATCATCTTGTAATCATCATAATGCCTCTCCCAATAACCTTCCAAGATGATGGTTCTTCCAGGATCATAATGATCCTACTTTAGCAAGATGACTATCGCTAACATATTGTTAGATAATGCTCGGATGAACAATATGTAAAATGGTCAATCTATATTCTTAAAGGCTAGATGATTCCTGCAAAGCAACTTAACCAAATAGACTCTACATATGCTACTATCACATGCTTCTTTCTATGATGCAACAAAAACAAGATTCTCCTAATAGTAAACAATAATGCATACTCTTCTAAAGGAAAGATCAAATTTTTTCAAAAAACCTGACAAACAAGATGCCACCTCTAATAATAGAGATCTTTCACTTCTTTCTTTGGCTTCTTCTCAAGTTCACTTGTTTCCTCAACTATGTGAGCCTCGCTTCTTTCCTTTCTCTTGTTGTTCTGTAGGCTAGGACAATCCCTTTTATAGTGTCCATATTCATTTCACTTGAAGCATTGAAATCTGGACATATCTTTCTTCTTGGACTTCCCGAACTTTCCTTTCTTTAGCTTTTCTTGACTCGAGCTAGAAAGGCTTGAGACTGCTCATCTGATCCTATGTCATCTTTCACGTTGACCCTGGATTCTTCCAAAATGCATTGTGCCCACAACTCATCAAAAGGAGTTGAATCTCTTTTAGACAATAAAGATGCTCCATTATGATGGAAATGCATTTAATACACAGATGGTCCTTTCCTTATCAGAATTTGTCTCTCCAAGCCCCTGCAAGTGATCTCTTAATTTAAATATCTTCATTAGAAAGGATGCCATGTCCTCATTCTTTGATTTCTTCATCTTGTATAGTTTGTTCCACAAATAAATATTTTGCGCTAATGTACTTGCAAAGTACAAATTCACCAGTTTGTCATACATAGCCTTGGAAGTCTTCCAACAAATGGATTCAACTATGTTCCTTTGGACCCTTACTTCCCCTTTCTTGTACTTTGTTAGATCTTGAGTTCTGTCTTTGCTAGGTTCAGTTATTTCACCAATAACATACTCCATTACCTCATGTTCAATATGTGCCAGCTCAATCCTTTTCTTCCATGCTAGGTAATTTGATGCTCCAACGAGCTTATTACTCTCCTTGCAGAAAGAACCCATATGACCAATAGATTCAGATATAGAGTAAATATATGATACTTGATAACCAAGATTCTCCTCTTCCTTGATGATGTCTTCACCCTTTCTTGATGCCTTCAAGATCTTTGAAGAAACCACAACTATCTTCAAAGATGATACCAAGATCCCTTTTGATGCTTTCTTCAAAGATGTCTTTCAATGAGCCTTTATATAGATATCCTTATTTCAAGAGACAACCTTCCTTATAGTACCCCTCTCAAGCTTTCCTTCTTGATGTAACCTTGATCTTCTTCAATGTAGAAACCCTCGTTCCAGATTTGTAGGTCTTCCACAAATGATCCTCCTTGACAGGCAAACCCTTTTTTCTAGATTAACAAGCCTTCTACTTCTGTTCTTGTGTCCTTCCACTTCTTGACAATCAACCTCTCCTTGTGTCTACAAGATGATCCTTCCAACTGCCTTCTTGTTCACCTTAGCTTTGATACCATGTTGGAAAATTCAAAGTGGCAGCTTATTGTATCAGTTTTCCTTAACCTTAATATTTTCTTGTGAATTTAGTTATTCTTCTTCTCTTCTTTAGTTAGATCATTTTCATCAAACAAATATCAAGAGCGAAACAGTAACAATAACAAACACATAAATTAGGCCCTCATCCAAGGCAAAACCCCTCTAATGGGAAAAGCCGATAAACCAATGTTACTTGGGAGCGGGAGCGGGAGCGACCATTTTCAGAAGCTCCCGGTTTGGGAGCGAATCGGGGAGCGATTTTTTAAAAATATATATATTTTTTATATTTTTTAATTTTTGATACATATATGTCAACAAAAACATGTAGAATGATGAAATAGACATAAAAAACATAAATTGATCATTGAACCATATATCACATCAATCATCTAGAAATTATAATCGTCATCAACCATGTCCACAAGTTAGTAAAATACATATTACAACTGCAACATAACATGAAGTTGATACATTGAAGTTGAAAGCTTTCAGAATTGAAAATTCAATAACATTTATCATCATTGATCACCAAAGTAACAAGTTGTACTTGTAAGCCAAGTTTAACCATTACAAGAAGTAATATCGAAGATATTTCTAAGTCCTAACTTCTAACTGTTAACATGATATGAAATGTTAAAAATTTATAAAATGAAACATGAATAATGAGATGAAATCATGAAATGAAACAACTTTAGTCTTTCACAAAGCATCATATTCATAATTCACAATCATTACCAATGAGTTATAATTGCCAAGGCCCAACTTCAAACTTCAAATTTTCATTGTCACAGTGATATAATGTTTACAAAAAATATCATAATGTCATAATGATATGAAAGAGTCAAGAGTCAAGAGTCAAGGACTCAAAACTCAACAGTTATGAAAACTAAAGTCTAATAGAAACTAAAAAAGACAAGTAAACTGTAAATCTACAAGTGGCCCTTGCCACGAGAGTCTCCAGGAGTATAAGTAGGTCGTGGTGGTCTTCTAGGAGTCTCCCGCACAGACCGACGACCAGAACTAGAGCCTCCACGCGAGGGTGTCGATGGAGGTGGCGACAACAATGGAACAAGACTCGGGCCCCGAGAACTGCTACTGGATGGTGGAGGTGGAGGTGGCATGGCTGCTGCAACTGCTTCATTTTCATCCCGTACAAGCTCCTCTTCTAGTTCTTCCATATGTACAATGCCATCCTCCAAATTGTCGTCCTCAGGGTGATTGTCCCAAATTTTATATGTGGGATCTTCATTAGCCCGATCACAGTAATGGCTCAACAACCTCAAATTGTAGTGCACATAAACCAAGCTTTCTGCTCGGTTTTCGTTGAGCCTGTTTCTTTTCACATTATGTATATAACTGTAGGTGCTCCAACACCTCTCTGCAGAAGAAGAATTTACAACCTGTGAAAGAACTTTTTTTGCCAATTTTGGCAAAAGTCCGTGGCCGCCATATGTTTCCCACCATGTGAGAGAATCAAATTTATCTTTGTCGTCCATTGCATGGAAGTTACCATACAAACCACTGCCACTGAAGTATCTGCCTATTTCAAGGCGCACAGCTGCACATTCCTCCCTGTCAGGCACCAACTTTTCTAATGCTTCCAGATATCCTCTAGTTACCTCTTGATCTAAATGGGGTTTGGTCCTAACACCACCCCCTGCTGCAGGATTGCCCAACCAAGATTCTGAATAGTATTTTGGCGTAAGGATATACGCCAAGCAATGTAGTGGAAGGTTAAGCCTATTCCACCGTTCACACACACAATCATGAATCAGTTTGTACAAGTTGGGATCTTTATTATGAACAATGTCTTTTATTTCCCCCAACATGGTATCCATTTGCTCATACACCTCGCCAATCACTGGTTTGTCTGTATCTGCAAACCGAATCATGTTATAAATTGGCTTGGTGAAATCCAATACCTGTCTCACAGTTGTCCAAAACTGCCCATCAAGAGCGGCCTCCTCCACCGTTTCAAAACCTGCCATGTCAGCTACATTTGTAGCGCTTTCCTTTAACACCTGCCAATGTGGACTTGATACCATGCTAGCTAATGCCTCTCTTACCTTCAAAAGGCGCCTGAAGGTGAGGTAATAGCTACCAAATCTAGTCCTCGCAATCTTCAGCAACTCCAATCTCGAGTGACTGCGGAAAAGGCCATGGGTATTGCTATGATTTGTAATAAATTTTATCATTTTTTTTCCTTTCTTGTACAAATCACCAATCTATTGGTATTGTTCATTTTTGTTTTTGACAATATCATGCAACAGAAGGTTCAATGTGTGAACCAAACATCCAGACCAAAATATGTTCGGGTATTTATCCTCAATAATTGCTCCTGCTGCCTTACAATTAGGAGCATTATCAGTGATGACTTGGATGACATTGTATGGGCCAATACGCTCAATTGTTTCAAGCAATGCTTCTGCAATGTTGATAGCGGTCTTGAACTTGTCTGAGTAATCATGTGCAGCTAGAAAGATGGGACCACTTCGGGACACAGCAAGAACACTTATCAATGGCTTGCCTTTTACATTTGTCCATCCATCAGATACAATGGACACCCCATTGTCAGTCCAAGAACTTGTCATTTTATTCAAAGACTGTGATATTTTTGCTTTTTCATGATCAAGGCCAACAGTTCTTGCCTTGTCATACCTAGGGCTCTTGTATCCTTTAGGGGCATCATTTATGGCAGAAACCATTTCGTGCCAATAAGGTGAGCGTAGAACATTGAATGGTATCCCACATGCATAGAGGAACCTGTAAACTTTTGAATCCACATCATTCCTACACCCCTCATCAAGGAAATCTGATATGGTTCTACGCCTTAAAGATGATGACCCTGTGCCTCCATGTCCATATCCACTGCCTTGGGAGGATGCTGAAGGAGTTCTTTGTGATGGTGAGATTGGTTCAAAGAAACCCCTTGATCTTTTTGTTCTGTATTGGGCGTCCTCCTCTTCCTTTATGTATTTGGCTCTATCTGCTGTTGACACCTTGTCACAAGTTTTGATTCCTATTTGTTTCTCTCCATCCCATGGCCTTTTCCCGCAGAGGTGTCTTCTAGCACGGGTGTATGAGCCTGTGTAGTCAGTGTTGCAATGGGGGCAATGAAATTTAGTGGTTCCACCCCCTCTCCCTGTTTCAGCCCTGTGAACATATTTCCACAATGGAGTTTGGTCTTGTTTAGTTTTTTGACCCTCATGTTCACCCTCCTCCACCTCCTCCTCACTGGGGTTTTCACCCATTTGACTTCCTCCGGCTTCTTCATCCACCTCTTCAGTTTGAGGCCCCCTCCGTTTCCTACTCTCCACCACCATAATAACCATAAAAGGGACCAGGAAGAGGAAAATGCCAATAAATATCCCCAGGTCCATGGTGTTTGATGTTTGTAGGGTTTGAGTCTTGAATCTGCAAATTAATTTAGTTTATTGGGATTAATTCATTTAATTTATTAATTTAATTTAAATTAATGAGCTTTAAACTCAAACAGGTAAATTAAACTAACCAAATTAACTACCTAACCAGCTAAACTAATTAAATGATTAAGTTACTTACCTCTGCAGGCTTGCTCCTCGCTCCTTGGCACTTGCTCCTCGCTCCTCAGCTCTGGCTCCTTGCTCCTTTGCTCTTGCTCAACTCTCAATCTCAAGCTCAATGAAGTTGAAATGATTTTTTTTTGGCCCATTGGGCTTATAAACAAAAGAAAATTTTCTAAATTTTTTTTAATTTTCGGGTCCGGCGGATTTTTTTTTTTTTTTTCCGCCGGACCGCTCCCGGTCCGTTAAAAATCGCTCCTGGAGCGTTTTTTAATGCCCGGGAGCGATCAGGGAGCGATCGCTCCTCGATCGCTCCCGGGCATTAAAAGACGCTCCGGGAGCGCGGGAGCGATCGCTCCCTGAAGCGCTCCCTCACAGACCAGGGAGCGCAAATTTTTTTACGGGAGCGCGCTCTCGAAAATCGCTCCCGTCCGGGAGCGATTTTGGGAGCGCGCTCCCGAGCCGCTCCCCCCCGGAGCACGCTTCGGGAGCGGGTTCGAGGGGGGGGGCGCTCCCCCGCAACACTGCGATAAACTCTTCTCTTCTTATAGAATCAACTTCCAATGAGACAACAAAGATCCAATCCTAGACCAAGTCCTTCTCCAAGTACCAAGTCAACCCTTCCAACAAGTCCTTCCTTGATTTTGCACCAACCTGCAATTTCGTCTTGCCAGCTTCATAATTGCTTCTTCGACCTGCAACTTCGGCCCTTGAAACTGCTTCAGAAACCCCAATCCAACCTCCTCTTGAAACCAACCTTGAGCAAGACAACTCTAACCAAGGTCAATGAGGTTATTATAGGGTACTTCTTTCATCTAGCAACAAGAGACTGCACTTCGTCCTACTGTAACTCGGATATGCAATTTTGGCCTCTTTTGTAGCTACAAAAATGCTAGACTTTTACACCTGTGGGAGATAGATAGCCCAAAAATAAGTCTTTCGTCCTTCCTTCCTCTCCTAGACTTCGCTCTTTTTGTCTTCTTGCCTTCCAACTATAGATTGAAATTTTTCTTGAGATCGAACTTCTTGAGTGAGTGAATCCTAAATGAGGTCAAACTGCTTTTTTATATAGCGTTTTCAAGGGGTCGAATTCCCTCCTTTAGGTCGACTTGTAACTTCCAAGGCTGACTTGTACTTTTGGAGTTTCCAAGACTTTCTAGACTCAAAATAAATTCTTTTTCTAATTGCTTTTTGCCTGGAAGGGTGTTATAAACATGATGTCGACTCCTTTGACTCATGACAATAAATCCTAAGATCTAACAAAACCCTAAAAGCGTGAAGAACATGCTTTTACCTAGAAGACCATCAATTAGTAGCATGAAACCCATGCTTTAATAATAACTTTTTCTTTTCTTCTTTTGTTTCTTACATACGATACATTTTGAAATGAGTACAACAATTATGAAGACTGAAACTAATTACATTTTCAACAATTTATGTGCTAAAATTGTCATATCTAGCTATTATAGAGCTTCTCTTCCGTTACTCAAGAGCGGAGGTGTCCTCACACTCTTTGGGCCAATGTTTTAAAACTCTGACTCCGACTCCGACTCCGACTCGGTCGGCTCAATTTCAATGACTCGGTCGTTGTAAAAAATACATTAAATATTTATTTTTTAATTAAAAAACATAATTTTAAAGATTTTCATTCATGTTTCCAAACACACAGCATTAGAATATAGATAGAAGACAACATATGATCAAAGTAGGCTCATGAATATATCCATTATATCAAAATGGCACCCAGTGCACTGTCCAATACATACATGATGATGATATAGAGATCAAAACAAAAACATATAACTAAGGAGGCTAGAAATGGCGTTATCCTCCAAAATAGATTGTAAGTCATCAAGGAACTAATACAAGGGTCCAAGAGTGTTCCTCACTCCAAGAAAGTCCCAAAGTGCATGTGTACATCTTCAAAAGGTGCATTCTCCACCATGGTGTCATCTAGGAGAGACCCTATGTCAACCTTTTCAAGCATGTGAGTGACATGGCACCCATAAGGGTAAGCATTGGCATCAAAGAGGGATGTGCTAGCCCTCCTAAGTCATCTCAATGATAACCATCCTCATCTGTGCTTTGGAAGAAGGCACCATCCACCAAAATAGGGTCAAGGCCAGCCAGGGGGCATCTTCAGTCCATTTGGGCATATCATCAAATAGTCCAACGTCCAAGATTTTAAGTTTAGTGTTTTAGCATTTGGAGGCTCATCAAGGGGTGTAACATCACGTGGAATCAACTCAAGGCTCGATGCTCATCTTTGGAGGGCCAAGGTTGGGGCCACAAAGTTAGGTTTGCTTTAAGAAAGGGGCAAAGAACCTATTGGAAGGTTTTGAAGAAGAATGAAGCTATCCCTTAAGGAATCTCTACTACATATGTGATACCACCTAAACAAACCTCTCAAGATCAAGCGAGATAAACTTATTTAGGGACAAAAAACCATTAAAGTATCATCGTGAAAACCTTGGAGTCCCCCAAAAGCAAAAAAAAAAAAAAAAATCGTTGTTTTTTAATTCACGGGCCGCTATCATCCAACCCGGCCGGGTTATTACCGAGTCGACCGAGTTGTTAGACAACTCGGTCGGCTCGGTAATAACCCGGCCAGCCGAACTGGTTCACTGGCCAAGTCGACCCGGTGAGGCCTTGACTCGGACCAACTTGGTCGAATCAGTTCCGAGCTGGCCGAACCTTAAAACATTGCTTTGGGCTAGTAGATCTGTAAATTTTATATAAATTTTTAACCCATTTTGTATATATATTTCTTTTGTATAAAGATCTTGTATATATCTTGGGTTTTCTCTCTATTTTCTTGTAGATCTGAAGAAAGGAGTAAGGGTTTGGTTTGGAGAGTTTTCTTGAAAATATATTTTGCAAGTTGAAGCTTGAAACAAATTAAAATTTTGAAGCTCAACACTTGCTCGTTGATCAAACTCTCTCCTCTCCCTTAGACGGCCAAGGTTTCAAAGCTAAATTCTAGATCAAATTGTTTTTGGACGCTGTCTTGATTTTATGAAACAAGATTGAAATTTTTGGCAAGCCCTTATCATTTTGAGGCTTCTCTCTCTAATCCGCAAGCATAGGAGAGGCCATCTTTTCCTCTTGTGCGAAATTCCTCATTTGCTTGGACGTCTAATAACTCCACTGAAATTTTTTAGAGGAGGAAAGCAAATTAATTTTGGAAGAAGAATTTGTTTGAGGCTTGGAATATTTTAGATCTAAATTTTTTTGTAAGCCATCTTCAAGTTTTGAGCCATTTTATCCTTGGATGTGAGCATAAAGAGGGTCCTTCCCTCTTCTCCTGCGTATTCCTCTTACAAAATTAGACGTCTATCTTTAGCATGAGGCTTCTTGGAGGAAAATCAATTTCTTCGTTTGGGGAAATCTTCATCGAGAATTTTGCTAAATCATTTTAAAATTTTCCTCCTTTGCAATATTGACATCTCAAGGAAGGGGTATTTGCTTTTGAAGCTTTTTATTTTGTAAGCCCTCCTTAGAGATATAAGATTCTCATTCTTGTCTAAGAGGGTCTCTCTTTGTAATATTAATAAAAATAACTTTTTCTTGAGGGAACTTGGGGTTTTTCTTCTTGGTAATCCACCTCCTCATTTGGAAGGCGAACCTCTTTGTGGTGGTGACTAACTCTTTAGCTTAGTTTTCATTTTTCTTTCTATCTTAGTCTTTAGATCTAAGTTGTTCATTTTTGCATTCATTGGAGTAGTTTCATTTTCCTACTTATTGCATTTTAGATCTAATTTCTTAAATTACTTATTTTGTTATTGTTAGTTCATCGAATCCAATTGTCAAATCTAGATTTAATTTCTTGCAAATAGATTTAAAATCACTTGTCATTTGCTTGATTTAATTATTCTTGTGGTTTCATTAGCCATTTGATCTGATTTGTGTCTTGATCTAACTTGTGATTTGCTAATGGTTATTTCATTGAGATAGAGTTAATTCCTTGATCTCATTGTCAATTGTTTCACTTGAATAACTCTCATTTGCTTCATTGGTCACTTTAAGCACTCTAAACACACCTCTTAAGTCACTAAGGTGATCAATTTAAAGTGGAATAGTATTTTTCTATTGATAAATCTTTAAGGTGTTTCCCTTTTGAAGCATCTAATTCTATTTCAATTGCATTTCAGATCTAGTTTGCATCCTCTAAAATTTTCCTCCAAGCATAAGCTTGGTTGATAAAAAATTAGGACAAACTTTCCTAACTGTCATTCAATTCTATAAATTTGAGTTGGGAGCAAAGGTTAAAACACGTGACCTCACAGTTCTCTTGTGGCCGAACCCTTGTAGGAATGAAGACACTTGGGTTGTCTTGAAGTCTAGGTGGGTATCGTTAATGAAGGACAAGTGCCTCCTCATCCTAGCCTTCTTGCAATTCACCTCAATCCTTACCAAGTTTTGAGTAATTGAGGGGAAGTTTCACTTTAGATTAGGCATTTAATAAAATTAACCAAGAATACTCTTCTCCACACACTCACTAGTAACACTTTGCATACAATTGGTTATTGTACAAATTGGAATTGTGAGCTAATCATATACTTGCAAGTTCCATTTAATATCCTTGTACTTGCTTATTTGAACTTCATGCTCATTGTCCTTTATTGATGGTATCATATTGGAACATTTCTCTTTGAGTATAAGCTTCCTTCTCTTGCAAGTTCTTGTTGCGCATATCTTTAAGTTATACATAATCAATTGTGGTTTTAGATCACTAACGGTTGTCTCGCAGCATTGCTACTCTTATAACTTGAAAGATCATTTTGATTTGCAAGTATCGTAATTTATCTTTGAGCATTATCTAAAGGCACTAGTCTCTCATATTTTATCTTGTTGGATATCTTGTTGATTTCATCAAATCTATCTTATTAATATTTACATGCTCATTGACATTCATACTTGCTAATTAAATTTCATATTCAAGTTATATTGAATGGTGATTGCCTTGCCTATTATCTCCTTGTCCTTGTTATTCTTAACCAGTTTTCCTTTTAGTGTTATCTCTAGGGACCACCCCCCTTAGCTTAACTAGGAGAGAGCTTAAATTGAGATAGTTGGGAATAGGTGACATCCCCTTCTCTAAGCGTTGCGCCTTAAAGACCACACCTAGTGGGATTAGGACTTTGCCCACATTAAAGTGTGCATCTTAGGTGACAACAAGACTCTCATCTTTCAAGTTTGATGGATTCAAATATATGTTTAATCATGTTGGCACGCTAATTGGATTTCTATCATTAATGAGTGTATTTAATTTTATTGCATATATTTTTTAATTTTCAAATTTTACAGTCTTTTGAACTTAATGCTAAATTTAGTTATCAAAATTTTCATTATCGAAATTTTGTTGAACTTCAAGGTTGTCGAACTCAAACTTGAACTATGTGATTTAGGTTGGAGGTATGGAAGAGGAGGAGCAATATCTTGCCTTATTAGCTAGATGGAGGAGGGCAACAAGAAAGGAGGAAACATGAAGGGTTAGAAAGAGAAGAAAGAAGATTTCGGTTCCTCTAATTAGGGAAAGGACTTGAGCCACATTGAGTGTTTTAAGTGTTAGAAGTTTGCACACTATGCTTCTTGGTGTTATGAGAAGGGGAAGGGCAAGCAACAACAATAGAGGCAGTTTGTTGAGAGTGTAGAATCATCAACAAGAGTGTAGGAGCTTTCCTCCAAGATTGAGACACACTTCTCCATGGTCCCATCCCTTTCATTTAACATAGTGTCTACTGCTGCAATGTATGTGGACAATGGATCCTTGAAACATATGATCTCTACCAAGAGGGACTTCAACAAATTTAAGCAGTGCCAAGTAGTAATGCAACTGGAACTTGGTGATGATGCCACAAATCCAGTAGCATGAGTGGGATCCATCTCATTCTAGATGCCATCAAGTGATATCCTTGAGCTTACATGTGCTTTATAGGTACCTAGCTTAACTAAATTTCTCCTTTTAGTTTCAATGATGACAAATCTATGATATATGGCTAAGTTTGTTGATCAACAAGTCCTCCTCCAAGAGATATTCCTAGATCTTGGTTGGTTGTTGGCTAGAGCTATTTGAGAGGTTGGCTTGTACAATGTGCAAGGGGTCCTATGAGAGTCCTAGTGCATGATAATGATAACTTGTGTGAGATTTGTTAGAATAGAGTAGGTCAATTGCACTATGGAGCATTGTCAATCTTGAAGGATGATGTAGGGATTGCTGGACTAAAAGGCAGAGAAGAAAGGTGTGTGCAAGGGTTGTGCACTCAAAAAACACGTGAACACTGCTTTTTCCTAGCAACAAATATAGGTAAAGAGAGATTCTTGACCTTATCCATTGTGATGTATGTTACTATGTGCAACTGTCTTCAAATTCCCTATCAGGTAACATTTCTTATGTGTCTTTAATTTATGATTCGTCTAGGACATCTTGGATTTATTTCATGAATACCAAGAATGAAAGCTTTGGGAAGTTTCAAGAGTTTGAGGTTCTTGTAGAAAAACACATAGGGAAGAAGATTAATGTGTTAAGGTTTAACAATGGCGGGGAGTATACCTCCATGGAGATTGACACTTTTGCAAGTAGGAATGAAGGAGTTGACAATGCCTTGCAGTCATCAACAAAATGGGCTTACAAAGGGGAAGAATAGGTCCACAATAGAGACAACAAAATCTATGATAATTGATCTAAATCTGTCCTTACATCTTTGTCCAAAATCACGTTTTAGAGATATGTATATTTTGGATAGGTGTCCTTGCAAAATTTTATGCATTTATAGGTGGAAGCCTTAGGTAGCAGTTCTTGGTGTTTTTAGATGCCTTATTTATATTCATATTCTTGATGACAAAGGACCAAGCAAGAACCTTCTAGTTTGAATGGAATTCCTTACTAGGTAACATTTATTATGTGTCTTTAATTTATGATTCCTCTAGGAAGTGCTGGATTTATATCATGAAGACCAAGGATGAAGCCTTTGGGAAGTTTCAAGAGTTTAAGGTTCTTGTAGAAAATCATGTAGGAAAGAAAATCAAGGTATTAAAGTTTAACAATGGAGGGGAGTATACCTCCATGGAGGTTGACACTTTTTGCAAGCAAGTAGGAATCAAGAAGGCATTGACAATGCCTTGCAATCCTTAACGAATGGGCTTACAATGGGGAAGAATAGGCCCACCATAGAGAGAAAAATCTGTTATCCATGATCTAAGTCTGCCCTTGTCTTTGGGAAAAAGCATGTCTTAGAGATGTCTATATTCTGTCTTTGCAAAGTTTTGAAGGGCAGTATACTAGAGGATGCATTTATAGGTGAGAAGCTTTAGGTAGTACTTTGTGTTTTTAGATGCCTTGTCTGCATTATATTCTTGATGAGAAAAGGACCAAGCTAGAACCTTCTAGTTTGAATGGTATCTTTGTGGGCTATAACAAGACATCTAAAGCTTAAAAACCCTGCATTCCATCTTTGCGGAAGCTAGTTGTGAGCAAAGATGTCAAGTTTGACAAGGATGCATGTCCTCCAATTTGAGCAACCTCCATCTGTGATGATGGAGGGAGAGTCACTTGTTTCCCCCAAGGCTGATTCATAGATTTAAGCAAAATCAAATATCAACAAGTTTTTGGAAGTGCAAGGGATGCCTCATTACTTTCTAGTTCAACCAAAAAACTTAGTTGGTTTGCCTAGATATTATAGGTGGTGTAGGAGCAAGTTGGAGCTCCTTACACTTCATTTTGAGGTCATCCCCCCAAGAAATTTCCAAAGTATGTGGTGTTGATGTATGACAATGTTACATCATTGATGCATAGTCTTCTTGTTTTAAGGAGTAAGTAGGTCGACACGTTTTGTAGGGTGCCATGCTAGATGAGTGCAATTCCATGAAGAATGATGTGTAGGAGATTGTGTCTAGGCTAGAGGGGAAGTTAGTGATTGAATCTTACAAGGTTAACCATGCAATAGAGAAATTCAAAACTTGGTTTGTGGCTAGAGGTTTCTCCTAAAATAGAGTTGATTGAGGAAATGTTTGCTCATTTCTAGGTAAGCTTCAGTCAAATTCATGGTGTCCTTAGTGTCAATATTTGGTTGGCATTATTATCAAATGGGTGTGAAGACAACATTTCCTAATGGTTGACGAGGAGGTGTACACCAATTACCTAAGAGGCTTTGAGGTTCATGGGCTTGAGACCCATGTTTGCAGGTTGAAGAAGGTTCCTTATGGGTTGAAGCAGTAACCATGTGCATTGCAGTCTACGATTGATGATTATGTTTAAGGTTTGGTTTCCCTAGAACAAGTAGAGATTCTGATCTTTACTATTTGGTTGATGCTTCTAATTTGCTTGTTTTAGTGTTCTATGTAGACAATCTTCTAGGAAATTCCAAGAAACTCATAGAGTAGTGCTAGGCAGAGTTGGAAAAAGAATTAGACAAGAACGACATATGCTTGATGCCCTAGTTTTTGGGTGTAGATGTGTGGTAGGTTTCAAGTGAGATTTTCCTTGGATAGGGTAAGTATGCAATTGTGATTTTGAAGAGATTTGAGGTGATGGACTATAAACCCATGGCTCCTTCTATGTTGGCAAATTTGAAGTCCTTCGTTGATTGAAATTTAGATTTTTGTTATCGATCTATGTATAGGTAGTTCATATATCTGGTAAATACCAAGCTTGATATTTGTTTGCAGTTAACACCTTGAATTAGTACATGGTGGAGTCTAGGTAGGTTCATTGCTTTGATGCAAAATATGTGCTTTGATTTTTCATGGGCATAGTGGATTTTGGTTTAAGGTACTTTTGTGATGGAGAGTTGGTGTGGCATGGGTTTACAAATTTTGATTGGGTAGGAAGTGCTAGTGAGTCAGTGACAACAAAGCACTTTGGGGGGTTTCTTCAGTTTGGGTTGGGGTATGGTTTCCTAGTTTAGTAGAAAAGAGATTTCAGTGGCACATAAAGTTAAACAAAGGTAGAGCATATGATAGCCAATTTTTCTAGTTGTAAAGCCATCTAGGTTCGCAAGTTTTTGGTAGAGTTACTTTCAACACTATTATGACAATGAGAGTTGTATCAAATGTTGGAATCATGATTGCCGTTACACCAAAACCTGCTGGTGTTAGTAAACTGACGCATTGTCGGAGTTAAACGATCCACGAGATGTGGTTAAGCCATGTCGTGAAACTCACGGGGAGCACTGGATTATCCAATGCCCAACAATCTCCCCCTCAGTGCGAGCCGGGTGTGATTTGAACTCGAGACCTTTGGCTCTGATACCACTTGTTGGAATCACGATTGCCATTACACCAAAACCCGCAGGTGTTAGTAAACAGACACATTGCCAGAGTTAATGGATCCATGATAGGTGGTTAAGCTGTGTCGTGAAACACATGGAGAGTGTAACGAATAAAATATATATAAATAAATATAAAATAATGTAAATGATAATAAGCATAAATAATTATTAGTTAAGTAGTAATTAGGTTGAAGAGGCATGTCTAAATGAGACATGACTCTTCATGAAGAGACACTTTCCTGATATATAAGCAAGCCTCTCGTTCTCATTGTAAATCATTATCATTCTTATTCTTATTCATTTTATTTAATATATATTTGTATCCTAAATGGATATCTTGACATTCCAAGTCTTTTGGAGTAGTTAATTTGTAGAAGGAACTTTGTTCGCTTCATTTGATATCAGAGCCATGTTTCGCTGATCACCAGGCCTTTGGCTATCGACTCTTCGTCAAATATATTGCTGTTGCAGTTCAAGCGTTCGCTAAATATTTGAGAGTTTCTCCTTTTCTCCGTTTTTCCAGAGCCATGTTTTGTTGATCACCAGGCCTTTGGCTATCGACTCTTCGTAAAATTTATTGTTGTTGCAGTTCAAGCGTTCGCTAAATATTTGGGAGTTTCTCCTTTTCTCCGTTTTTCCAGGCCTTTGGCCATAAGAAAAAATTAACCCAAAAAAATGATATAAGTAAATAAAAAAAAGAAGAAGAAGAAAAAAAAGTAAAAGAAAAAACAAAATGGATACAAAATCTCATACCAAGTATATATAAAACTTTTTACGTGGAGAAGCCCGTGATTTAAAAAACAACCCATGGTAATTTCCCATGGTATTTTAAAAAGTAAAAAAAAAACAAAAAAACAAAAAAACAAAAGGAATACGTTTTACTTTTTACGTGGAGAACATTTTAACAGAGGTTTTAAAATCAACCCATGGTAATAGCCCATGGTATTTTAACATCATGACCGTGTCATATGAAAAGGTGTGACCTTTATATTTATTAAGTGGGGTGACATTAAAAAGTTATCAAGGGAGTAATTAAGTATATAAAAAAGGGGACCAATTTATTATAAAAAAAAGGTGAAACTATTATTATTATAAGATAATAAAGTTATTTTGAAAAGGGTCTTAATATAAAGAAATACATACATATATAGAGGGCAACAATATAAAGGAGTATTTTCTTAATAAAAAGGTATTCAAGTTTTAACAATCCACATTAAAGGAGAATATTTGAAAAATATATATAGAAGAAATAAGTGATATTTTATAATAAAAAATAGCTCCAGTTGACATATTGTTTACATAAAAACGTCAAGGCAAAAATGGAGACTAGTAATGAAAGGTTTCCTAAAACCTATAGTACATGTGTTTACACACTATTTCAAATCAAAGGATCACTCACAGGAAAAGACATCATAATCTCTATCTGTCCTGTTGAAAGAAGTAATTATGTTAGTCCTAAATGTGCTAACCAATTGGTGATTCCTGAATCAAATATAGTTGAAACAAATATTTTTGGCAAACAATATGACATAAGCAATCTACACTTAAGTATTGGAAATTACACTTTTACCTCACAATTCACCATGAAAACCTTATATTCTAACGATAGTGACATTGTTTTGGGATCACCATGGATGGAAACTCTAGGTTCCTTTATTCTAAATACAATTTTTTTTTTTGACATTTTCTTACGAAAAGAAGAAAATAACGCTCCAAGATTTTACACTGGAACCAAACTCAGTAACGCCAGAAGATATCTCAAATATTTCAAAAGTAATTTCTCAAGAAGGTAAAAAAGTATTACAAAATATGCAAAACGAAATTAATAAAATCACTGTTGATAAAAATGAAGAAGTTTCCCGACTTAAAAACCATAGTAAAAAATAGCGGATGCAAATTAAGAAACTTAAAAAGGATAAGGAGTCGTTAGAAAACCAGGTACAACAACTTATCAAGAAGGAAGCATCAAATGTAGGAATTCAAGTTGATGACAAAACAACAAATACCGATCCAATGAATATGACAACTCAAGAAGACAAGACAGTTGAAGAAACGACACATGTAGATGTTGCAGTTCAGACAATGAACTTCCCAAGTGAATGTTCCATAACCATCTCAACAACATCTTTGCCAGAAGAAAATATAAAAATTGGCACATGCCCAGTAAGGAGAAATCAAACCAAAAAAGTTCCATATCGGCATCCGAATCATGAGAACAGACGAATCAACCATGCTACATATTTGAACCGGTCAAAACCGAAACAACAAACTGTTGTTCCATATAATAGTGATGTAACCTCAATCCAGTGTTATGCTGAGAAGTCGTTACAAAATTCAAGTGATCAGAATACTATACAGAAGATTAATCTGGGATGGTCTGATCCCTTCTCAGTGTGACAATTTTATTTGTCACTAAGAAGATCATATCAACTTGTATCGACAAGGATGACTATTCCGAGACAGAAAGACTTTCGAAGCCTTTTTTCATCGACAAGCTTTGAGGGCAAAGCTTTTTGAGGAAGGAGGCAATGTAATGAATAAAATATATATAAATAGATATAAAATAATGTAAATGATAATAAGCATAAATAATTATTAGTTAAGTAGTAATTAGGTTGAAGAGACATGTCTAAATGAGACATGACTCTTCATGAAGTGACACTTGCCTGATATATAAGCAAGCCTCTCGTTCTCATTGTAAATCATTATCATTCTTATTCTTATTCATTTTATTTAATATATATTTGTATCCTAAATGGATATCTTGACATTCCAAGTCTTTTGGAGTAATTAATTTGTAGAAGGAACTTTGTTCGCTTCAGGGAGCGCTGGATTATCCAATGCCCAACATCAAACTCTCTGAAATCCAATCTTGTATGATCAGTCCAAGCATATCGAGATTAGGTACCATTTTAGTAGAGGTAGGGTTTGGAAGGGGGCAATGGTTCTTTAGTACATTGCTATAAATCAGCAAATTGCTGACATTTGATTAATCCCCTGACAAAGGGGATGTTTGAGGTGTTTAGGGAGCAACTTGGTGTGCTGGAGATCACTTTCCTCACTAAGAGGGAGTGTTAGTTTACTTGTGTAGCACACGCTATGTTCTAGCTACATCACTTTCTTCTTTCAGCAAGGCAAGCTGTACAATAGTAGTGGTAGTTTATAATTTTCTAGAATAGTACTCAGTTTTATTTCTATTTTTTTGCCTTATTTAATATTGCATGCATAGTTAGAGGGTGCAGACTGCAGTTTCCTAGACATTCATGCATGATAGTTACAGTCTAGGTTAAAGAGTGCATATCTCTAGGAGGATGCATGCTTCAGATCATGCACAGTAGAGGTGGCTTAGGGTTTTACACCCCCCAGTTAAGGCATTGTTGTGCATGTGTCTAGACTCTAGATTCACTGTATCCCTTGTTAAATTTTACTAACCCAAGCTACTAGCAATTTATTACCTAGTAAATTTTCTTGCTGTAAATTGATTTACTGCAGATCTACTGAAGAAAAGCATTGCTGGAATTTTAACTGGTAAATAAAAATGAAGTTTAAACAGTGGAAGCAAATAGCACCAATCTCATACACATGCTCATAGAAAATTATACCCTTCAAATCTGCTCTCCATTAACATTAGTTTTATAGAAGACCTTCCTGTCCTAGGAAATTGAATGCTCACTGAAGAAAAATTACAAACAGCAAGCCTGAATTTTTCCAGCTGAGAATGACCCCTCACAGCCTGATCCGTACGGCTTGTACAGCCTATAAACCTGCTGCCCGTGCGCCTGACCTGTCTGCTTGCCACACGTGCGAACTACTGAACATCCTGTACGGCTGTTCTGCAGCACATGTGGGCTCTTATGGTGCTGTACAAATTACAATCCTGTCTGTGGTGAGTGTGAGCTGCTTGGGCACTGTACGCTGCTGTATGGGATCTGTTTTCTGCTGTGGTTACACAAGTGGCATCTTGCCACCTTCTGCAACCTGCTAGCTCTTGTACGGTTGTCCTTCGGCCCTGTACAGATTGCTTTCTTGCTGCAAATCTGCCTAGAAAACAGTCGTTTGCTTCCTAGCTACCGGCTCTCTCTCTCTTGCTGTCCCTTGCTCGCTTCTGGTATTTTCATGCTTGGGTGAATGTCCTTCTGCACCTCATCATTGAGATCCTTTCTATCTCACTTTTTTGTGCTCTCTTATGTGTCTTTTCCCTTAGCCTAGCCTTCTGTTTATAAGTTTGAGTTATTGACCGAATCCACAACCCTAATCTCCAAGACGGTTGAGATTAGATCTCAACTTCACTTTAGATTAACGGTTGAGATTCATCTAATTCACTAATGCAAATAACCTTGCATTTCATTAGATTAACTCACATTTTTTATAAAAAGGAAATTACTTTAATAAATCCTTTAATTAAAGAAATTTGCTAAGGGGTTAAGGGTCCTTTGGATGACTTCCACATGTCTAGACTCTTGGACCTGTGTGGAAGTACATGTCCGATTTTACTATCATCAACATCCCTCTTCTGTAGTCTATAAAGGAGAAGTGGGGTACACCATTTGATGGTTTGAGAGTATGAGTTTTGAGCTGTAGCTTTCATATTTTTTCGTCTGAATTTATAGAAAATCAGATGTTGTTTTGAGTGTTCAGATTAGTGTGTTTGCTGGTCATTTCCCAGCAGTGTGTGCTTGTAGATTAAATTCTCTATAGCAGAAATTTTGATTGGCATTTCCAGCTTTAGAAATCGATAGTTTTAGGTTAAATTTTAGAGACTAGAATCTGCATAGCATGATCTCTTTTTCGACATAGGGCAGCCCAATGCTTGAAGAGAAATTAACCAAGAGGGGTGCAACCTTAGAGTGAAATAATTCAAATACAAGTGTGCTATTAAAAGAAAGAACCCATGAATAGAGGAAAGCGGAACAATTGAGGGTGACCATAGGCAAATTACTTTTATAAAATATGCATTAGAATCACTTGATAATAATTACAAATAAGGGTTGGGTTTTATACATCACTTAAAAGTAGGGTGCTTTCCCCAAGAGGGGGGGTTATGTGCCTATGTGTGTGAGGTTGACTATAGCCAAACCTAGAAATACAATGATTACAAGGTTGGTCATGGCTGAAATTTCAGTACCTCCTCTTATGTTGAACATGAAACATGTAGAATAATGATGAATACCAATGAGAGTCGGTGTATAGATACCCAACTTAATATAATGTTGGTTGTGGCTGAAATAAAAATGAGTGGTCGTAGAGGTACACAACTCAATATAAGGTTGGCTGTCACTGAAATACAAATTAAGTGGGTGTATAGCTGCCCAACTCAATATGAGGTTGGTTGTGTCCAAAATACAAATGAGAGTGGGTGTATAAATGCCCAGTTCAATATAAGGTCAATTTTGGGTGAAAATGAAGATCACACCCCTGTTTTCAACTCCCCACCTTAATTTGAACGAGGGCCACATAGAGAAGACATCACATATTATGTTCCCTGGTTGCCATAACTCTCACACGTGCAATTCCACATGCTAGTGAAGATGGTCACTCCCATAAGTATAAGGTAACACAAGATAATTATATTAATGTCCAACAAATGACCACAAAAGTAGGTCAATGGGACTATTTAATACAATAATGTCGATACATAGTAATGTTGGCATTATGATTCTGGTATGGCTTTATGATACATATGTTGTACTTGATGGCAGCCCACTCATCTCAGATAATAAATTATAGTGTAGAGAAAAGTTCACGCACTTATATGCAGAGAAAAGTTTATTTCATGTAGAGAAAAGTTCACACACTTTTATGCAGAGAAAAGTTTATTTCATGAAGAGAAAAAGTTCACGCACTTTCATGCAAGGAAAAGCGCGTATATGTTGGAGAACTTACCTTTGGTCCATGGTAGTTAGTCCTTGGTATTTGAACCTATGAGGAAAAGCGTGTATATGTTGGAGAACTTACCTTTGGTCCATGGTGGTTAGTCCTTGGTATTTGAGCCTATGTTTTTGGACCATGGTATCTCGACAGACGTGTTGATCCCTAGTATTGAGTTGATGGTATTGTGTTACTATGGTTTTGGACTGTGGTATTGTGGAAGGCCTAAGACTATATAAGAGGAAGGAGATCATTTGGCAAAGTATTATCTGAACAATCGAATATCTTAAGATCTGAAATATTGGGTTATTGTTTTAAAAGTTTGATCTATGAAAGTGAAGTTGAAAGCGAATCTGTGAAGGGTGATCTCTCGAGCGCTGCAGCTGCGGAAGTGCGGAGGCGCCACAGAAGGCGCAGTGCGGAGGCGCCACAGAAGGCGCAGTGCGGAGACGCCACAGAAGGCGCAGTGCGGAGACACCACAGAGGCGCCACAGAAGGCGTAGTGCGGAGGCGCCACAGAAGGCGCAGTGCGGAGGCGCAGTGCGGAGACGCTACAGAGGCGCCACAGAAGGTGCAGTGCGGAGGCACCACAGAAGGCGCAGGTGCGGTGGTCGCGGCGCCACAGAAGGCGCAGGTGTGGAGGTAGTACAGATATCCGCAGATCTATACCAGTGAAGTTGCGATCCCTGCTTAAAATTTGTTTTAACTGCCTTTGACTATTCTGCAGGGTTTTGGGTGCATAACTGATGTTTGGTTACTGGTATTGAGTTCAGATAACATCATGATTAATGACTTATCTTTATGTACTAGATCTGGTTGATAACTCTCATAATATCATTGTATATGGATCTGGTGATTGGGTGATTCAGAAGGTTGTTTGATTATGAGCTTCAATGTTGTTGTTGGGTCCAGTATGAAAATTGGATGAAAAGTGGCCTTTCAGATTATGTGTTGTGCTTCAGTGTATCCAGTCTGAAAATTGATGAAACGTGGTACCTGGAGGAGAGAAGATTGTAGGCCAGCGCCTATGTACTAGTATCTAAGCTAGTACAAAAGCTAAGGGAGATCTTTGGAGCATTGTAGCAGGTAGCAGCCTGCGTACTAGTAAATGGATCGGCTAGTACAAGAGCAAAGGGGGTTGTAGCTCCCGTACTGGTATAAGACTGCACCAGTACAAATATTGTAAAAGGATTTTCTTATTAAGAAGAAGATTGAGATGACTTGCAGCAGGTGGTTTTTCTCCCGCATTGGGTTTCCACCTTATATCATGGTGTTCATGTGTGTGCCTTATGTGTGATGATCTATTCTTTATTACGGCATCTGTTATCTGATAATATGGTTGATAATGTTCTAATGCACTCATTGAAGATCAATTAACTTAATCATAAGAAGTTGTGGAAGTAGCATATATGAATCTGATTATGGAAATGAAAAAGTTTTATTAATGTGATAATACTGATTCACCCCCCCTCTCAGTGTTATTTCCAACAATTGGTATCAGAGCAGGTCCTTTGATAGAAGCTTGATCGCTTGAAGGAGATCCGTGGAACAATGGGAAAGAAGCTTAAGAAGAAAGCACCTACGAAAAAGAAGTCATCTCAGAAGAACTATGACAGTGGGAGAATCGATTGGGGATTAGGTATAAGAAGCTCTTCAGATTCAGAATCATTATCAGGTATGAATATATTATCCTCTGATGTTCCAGGTATCTTTCCTTTTGGAAGAGATGAAAGTGATAGCGAAACTACTGAATTTGCTCTTATGGGTGAACAAGAAAGATATCAAATAGAGGCAGAATTTAAAAGGCTGACAGACAAAATTAGAGATCAACAAGATCTATTGAACAAAAGGGAATGTGATTTCAAAGAAGAAGCTACCAAACTAAAGGCCCAACTAGAAGAAGGAAACAAGGTAAGAAAGCTACTCAAGGACAAGGAAGACCAATGTCAAAAATTGCAGCATGAAGTGACATCATTAAGAAAAGAAGTCAACGAAATAAGCACAACCATCAAGAAACTCAAAGATAGATCCAGCTACTATGAAAATCTTGAAGCTACAATCCTCTCACTAAAAGGAGATCTTGAGGAATCAAAGAAGCAGAATACAGATCTACTCCAAGCTATTGCAAAACAAGAAAACGAAGTCACCAGCTTAAAATCTCAACTAGAATGTGCCTTCCGAGTTCGTCAAATGCAGCAGGATCTGAATGAAGAACAAGAAAAGGAGATTCTCAAACTAAGGGAACAAATGGAAGAAGGAAGGAAAGCTGAAGAAGATTTGAAAAAGCAATCTCTTGAAAAGGAAGAACAGCTTCAGGATGAGGTAAATATCTTGAAAGGTAAACTAGAAGAAAAGGATAAGCTTTTACGATTTCAAGATAGTTCTAAAGTCTTGGATGATATTTTTAGTAGTCAAAGGTCTCCTGCTATAAAGACTGGTCTTGGTTTCCATGAATTTATTGAAGGTGAATCTAGTTCACAAGGTGAGGCAAGGAACTCTAAAGAGAAATCTAAAGTGATCAACGAAGAAATGAAAGATCAATCTCATCATCAACCAAGAAAAGAGATTCCTCAAAGAAAATCCTTTACTCCTCCTATGAATAATGTTGAATGTTATGTATGTCATAATCTTGGACATGTTGCAGCTAGATGTAGAAGAAGGGTTCAAGACCATTATGCAGAAAGATCATCACATTCAAGGTACTTTTATGGATATTGCTTTGCTTGCAATATGTTTGGTCACAAAGCTGCTGATTGTTACAAGAGGAATATGAAACATGTAAGATGTTATGCATGTAACAAGCTTGGACATATAGCTAAGGAATGCAGGAACAAAGTGTGGGCACCATATCAAAAGGAGAAAATGTCATCATCACGCTTGAAGATATGGAGGAAAAAGGAAGTACAGTCAGAAAAAGGCGGCACTGCACAACGTACAGACATACCAGAATCAGAGGGAGCTGAAAGTACAAAACTTCAGTGTCCTGAATCTCATATGCAAACTCCATAAAGGAAAGTTGCATATATACGCGAGTTAGTTACTGCACAGTCGCGTATATGATTGTTTGAAGAAAGGTAGTAGGGACAGATTCAAGAGAAGGATCAGTTTTGCTCTAGTTAATAATAATGATGTGTGGATATGATGGTTAGAAGTGTTTTGGTTCTAACTTGATATTGATGATGTCTTGATACTTCTTATTGATATGCATGATCAGACAGATGGCACAGGTTTAGAGGGAGCATATGGACTTAATGCATTATTGGCATTATGGTTAATAGTCCTTGGTGATGATACTTATATGGATAAATGATTCATCTTGCTATGGTTATGAGTTGTTCACATGGTTCTTGGATCAGATTTATGGTTGATTCTCTAATGATGCTTGCATGGGAAGCACTTAGCTTGAATTCACATCTTCTTGATGTTGAGTCACTCATATGCAGCTGTCGTCATATGCATAAAGATCATATATTACAGTTATGATTCCTTTCATTCTTGGCACAAATGGATGAGGATTGTTGGCTGGATACAGGGATGATTATTCAAAGTTGCATTGTTGGAGACATGATGATAATGAGCTCTTATCTATATGATGATAGGATTGTTTCATACATATGTTGATTAATGCAGATATTCCCAATTGATGATACTTGACTCATGTAGATCTGGATGGCTATGATGTTTTCTCACATAGAATGTGAAATTCTGTTGATGCGGACATACCTTGATGATTCATGCACTAATACAAGTTGCTGGTCTAGTTGCTGTTGACAGATACTATGGAGCAGATCATAAAGTGTTGTTGCTGATGTTTATCTTATTTAGGTGATGTCATATCAAGACTCATGATGTAATAGTGTCATCTCTTCAGGACATGTAACGACCTATGTTGGTTTCCCCACTATGCCTGGGATGAAGATGTAATGTATTTGGTTTTCATTTTTCTGATATATCCCCACTTGGTTGGGTAATGGATGTATGTATTGAATCTTTTAGGAAGGTCATTTGTGATGTAGAACATCCTTTTGCAGACCTTGCTTACAGTCAGGGGGAGCTTGAGCATGAACAACACTATATAGCAGAGCAGACATTTCAGCTTGTTCTCAGAAAGAGCATGATCAGATTGGTGCACCATGACATATACAAAGGGGGAGCTCATTCATAGATTTCAACAGGTACTCAGGGGGAGCTTATAATGCATTGTTGGCATTATGGAGGACATACAGAAGGAGATCTTGGATGCTGGTCTGATTATTGCTGCAATCTATCTCTTTCATGGTCATTTATGGTGTTTGGTGGATTATGTTTCTTCTTTACAGATCTGGTTCATATTCAGGGGGAGCATGCTCTTAGGGGGAGCATAACCCTTTGCCCTTGATGTCAAAGGGGGAGAATGAGCTGAAGATTTTGAGGTTGCCATCAAGTCCAAAGGGGGAGATTGTTGGCATTATGATTCTGGTATGGCTTTATGATACATATGTTGTACTTGATGGCAACCCACTCATCTCAGATAATAAATTATAGTGTAGAGAAAAGTTCACGCACTTATATGCAGAGAAAAGTTTATTTCATGTAGAGAAAAGTTCACGCACTTTTATGCAGAGAAAAGTTTATTTCATGTAGAGAAAAGTTCACGCACTTTTATGCAGAGAAAAGTTTATTTCATGAAGAGAAAAAGTTCATGCACTTTCATGCAAGGAAAAGTGCGTATATGTTGGAGAACTTACCTTTGGTCCATGGTAGTTAGTCCTTGGCATTTGAACCTATGAGGAAAAGCGTGTATATGTTGGAGAACTTACCTTTGGTCCATGGTGGTTAGTCCTTGGTATTTGAGCCTATGTTTTTGGACCATGGTATCTCGACAGACGTGTTGATCCCTAGGATTGAGTTGATGGTATTGTGTTACTATGGTTTTGGACCGTGGTATTGTGGAAGGCCTAAGACTATATAAGAGGAAGGAGATCATTTGGCAAAGTATTATCTGAACAATTGAATATCTTAAGATCTGAAATATTGGGTTATTGTTTTAAAAGTTTGATCTATGAAAGTGAAGTTGAAAGCGAATCTGTGAAGGGTGATCTCTCGAGCGCTGCAGCTGCGGAAGTGCGGAGGCGCCATAGAAGGCGCAGTGCGGAGACGCCACAGAGGTGCCACAGAAGGCGCAGTGCGGAGGCGCCACAGAAGGCGCAGTGCGGAGACGCCACAGAAGGCGCAGTGCGGAGGCGCCACAGAAGGCACAGTGCGGAGGCGCCACAGAAGGCGCAGTGCGGAGACGCCACAGAGGCGCCACAGAAGGCGCAATGCGGAGGCGCCACAGAAGGCGCAGTGCGGAGGCGCCACAGAAGGCGCAGTGCAGAGGCGCCACAGAAGGCGCCACAGAAGGCGCAGTGCGGAGGCGCCACAGAAGGCGCAGTGCGGAGACGCCACAGAGGCGCCACAGAAGGCGCAGTGCGGAGGCACCACAGAAGGCGCAGTGCGGAGGCACCACAGAAGGCGCAGGTGCGGTGGTCGCGACGCCACAGAAGGCGCAGGTGCGGTGGTCGCGACACCACAGAAGGCGCAGGTGCGGAGGTAGTACAGATATCCGCAGATCTATACCAGTGAAGTTGCGATCCTTGCTTAAAATTTGTTTTAACTGCCTTTGACTATTCTGCAGGGTTTTGGGTGCATAACTGATGTTTGGTTACTGGTATTGAGTTCAGATAACAGCATGATTAATGACTTATCTTTATGTACTAGATCTGGTTGATAACTCTCATAATATCATTGTATATGGATCTGGTGATTGGGTGATTCAGAAGGTTGTTTGATTATGAGCTTCAATGTTGTTGTTGGGTCCAGTATGAAAATTGGATGAAAAGTGGCCTTTCAAATTATGTGTTGTGCTTCAGTGTATCCAGTCTGAAAATTGATGAAACGTGGTACCTGGAGGAGAGAAGATTGTAGGCCAGCGCCTATGTACTAGTATCTAAGCTAGTACAAAAGCTAAGGGAGATCTTTGGAGCATTGTAGCAGGTAGCAGCCTGCGTACTAGTAAATGGATCGGCTAGTACAAGAGCAAAGGGGGTTGTAGCTCCCGTACTGGTATAAGACTGCACCAGTACAAATATTGTAAAAGGATTTTCTTATTAAGAAGAAGATTGAGATGACTTGCAGCAGGTGGTTTTTCTCCCGCATTGGGTTTCCACCTTATATCATGGTGTTCATGTGTGTGCCTTATGTGTGATGATCTATTCTCTATTACGGCATCTGTTATCTGATAATATGGTTGATAATGTTCTAATGCACTCATTGAAGATCAATTAACTTAATCATAAGAAGTTGTGGAAGTAGCATATATGAATCTGATTATGGAAATGAAAAAGTTTTATTAATGTGATAATACTGATTCACCCCCCCTCTCAGTATTATTTCCAACAAGTAATAGTACCAAAATATCGCTTATACAAAGAACAACTAGTGAAGCATGAGATCTATGCTAAAACATGGAAAACCCTCGTCTCCCTGCTGTTATAGAGTAAAGGAAGGAAGGATGCGTTGGCTTTGAAGGAGAGTTTAAACGCTAGGAAAAACCATAGGAACCCTAAAAAAGAGATGATCCAAAACCCCCAGTTCGGTGGTCACAATGAATATTTAAGTAATGCAAGTAGCCAAAAGTCTTTCAATCAATTGTTGAAATGAGCCCTTGAAGGATTGTTTAAAGTTTAAACTATAGGAAAGCCTAAAATGAAATGATACAAAAACCTTAGTTCCATAGCCCCTAGGTGATTCCACTAGCAAAATTTCATTGGATCAATGGTTGAGTTGAGTGAAGTTCACACTTGCTTTGATACCATGTTAAGATTTATGAATGAGTGTTATGAATGTAAATAATTAATAATGTAGTTAACAATGATTAATGTATTGAGGAGGCATGTCTCAAAAGGCATGAATTTTCATGAAGGGGGACTTGCCTAGGTATATACGCAAGGCCTTATTTGTAACCACAATATCATATCTTCTGTACGTTCAACATTTCTATATAAATATATTACTTGTTCTATAATGTATATTTACATATTTCAAATATTCTAAGTATTTTGTTGTGTATACAAACTTTGTTCGTAACATTTGGTATCAAAGCCTCGTTTTTCGATTCCGACCTTTGGCCATCAACTCTCTGTCATTGTGATCGAAGCATTTCGCTACACAGTTTTGGAGACTCTCCATTTTGTTATCAGGCCCTTGGCCATATATATATATATATATATATATATATATATATATAGAGAATAGAAAAATAAAAATTAATTAAAAAAGTATTAAATAAAATACAGTAAAAAAGAAAAAGAAAAGTAAAATAAATAAATAAATTTAAACAAAAAACAAAAAATGGTTATATGTTGCCATCGTCGCAAGCCAGCTGTTGACTGTACCACCGCTAACCTTGCCATCAACTGCTGATCCTATCGTTGACCTTGTCGTCTGAATCCGCTGTCACCGATCACCGCCACGCTGTCATCTATCTCGATGTGTCGTTTTCACTTGTGTTTCCACAACCACACTTCCCTACAACCACAACTGTTGCCTCCTTCCGCCTTCTGCAGCCCCACTGTTGTTATCCGCGTTGTGATTTGTTGGCCAAACTTGCAGCTGCCGCTATATTTTTGTTTCCAAATGTAAATAAAAATCAAGAATCCACTAATTAATCAGATCATTGTACTTTTCGACAGCCGTTGTCACTTCCCTATTTCAACGGTCATTGTACCAAATCTCTACCCTGTCCCATTGATACACATCTATCACCAAGCCAACTATACTTAACATATTGCTATCTAGACTAATTATTACAGTCCCAACTGCCATTCGTATATTATATGTATTGAAGTTTGTACGCTATCTAAAATCAATTAGAGCGATCATACAAATCCGAATAGGGGTGCGAGAGTAGGTTGTGACCTTTGATATATAAATGACGTGACCTTTTATATATGTTAAGGGTAGTAAAGTTATTTGAAGGTCAAAAACATTTTATTCAAAGCATTTCTTTTAAATATATATATAAATTATAAATAGAAAAGGGAGAAATTATATATATATTTGAAACCTTGAATATTATCTTCAAAAAGAATATTCTCCTCAAATATATAAAGAAGAGAATATTCAAGGTTTAAAATATATATATATATATAAGTAAATATTTGAGGAGTTAAAAGAAGTCAAGAAAAAGTAAAAAGATGCTTTCCATAAGTAATCTTGGGTTCTTTTCAAAATGCCCTTTTTGTTCAGAGGGATATCCTAATTGTCGCGAATCATTTAGAAATTAAAATGTTGAATGCTGCAAGTGTCACAAAATGTTTACTTTAGTTGAATATCAAAGTGACATACAAAAAAAATGATGTTAAGTTTTATGAAGGGATAAAACACTTATTGACAACACTTGAGCAACAAAAGGCAGATTTTGATAAAAGAACTTGTGGCTCTTACAAGACCATCGCTCCTACAAGACCATGTAATGCAGTGTACCAAGAAATTGCAATTGGAAGATCAAGAGAGTTCACATATTTAGAAGACAAAGTAGCCAAACTTTAGCAAAACAAGAAGGCATCACAACATAAATATAAAGATCTTGAAGATAATGCACTATAAGGAAGTAATAGAGAATGACGAAGAAATTTCTGGCCTCGGGGACCACAATGAAAAATTACTTGCACAAGTCAAGAAGACTAAGGTCACAAAGAAAGAACTAAAAAATCACCTATTACAACAAGAAGAGGAAACTTTACTCTTGAAGAACCTTAATAAAAATTATTAGAACAAATCAAAAGTTTAAAAGATGAGGAGAAGGACACTAAGAATAAAGTCAACAATCTAGAAAACGAAGAACTTTCACGTATAAAGAATCATAATCAAAACCTACCTACACAAATAAAGAACCTTAAGAGTGATAAGAAGTCGCTAAAAGATAAGTTAGAACAACTTATTCAAGAAGAAGCGTTGAAGTCTTCAAGTGAAAGAGTCCACGTTGGAAAAGAAGGAACAAACACCGATCTAGATAATATCACGATTCAGAGTGATGCCAATATAGTTGAAGTAAAATCATATTAAGATATTGCAGTTAAAAAAAACGGGAATTTCAAGTGAGGATCTGGGAATTAACTAAACGACTTCTGTACCTAAAGGAAATCAGATATCTCAAGAAAATCCAGAAATTGCCACAAACAGGTTAAAAGGAAATCATATCACAAGAAATCCTAATCGACACCCAAATCATAAGAGCATAAATCTTAACTGCTCTACATATCCTTATCACTAAAACTAGAAACAAGTGACTTATGTTCCCAAGAACGTCGATGCCACCATAATCCAGTGTTATGATAACAATGCATCTCAAGTTTTCAATAATCGCAAGATTCCACAAAAGACTAATTTTGGATGGTTAGATAGTTTCACAATACAACAATTTTGTACCACACCCAAATATTCATATCGTCTTGTATCATCGAAGATCATAGTTCCACAAGTTGAGAAGACGAAGAGACATTACGAGACAAAAAACGATATCAAGCATTTTCACTAATAAGCTTTGAGGACAAAGTTTTTCTAAAGGGGAAGGCAATGTTATTAATGTAAATAATTAATAATTAATAGTTAACAATGATTAGTGTACTGAGGAGGCATGTCTTAAAAGACATGACCTTTCATGAAAGGGCACTTGCCTAGATATATAAGCGGGCCCTCATTTGTAACCTCAATATCATATCTTCTGTACATTCAACATTTCTATATAAATATATTACTTGTCCTATAATGAATATTTACATATTTCAGATATTCTTGAGTATTTTGCTTCTTATACAAACTTTGTTCGTAACAATGAGAAAGTGAGAATCGAGTGGATCTTATTACAACAAAGTCTAGCTCCCCCAAATGATGTAAAGGCTCAAGCATCAAAGGGTTAGTTTTAAGTATAACTTTAGAAGGCTACCTATAGTCACCTCAGTAGCTCTTCTTTTCTCTTTTTATTGGCTTTTATCCAATTCAAGGGGGGGCTTCCCAAGATAGGATTGCTACGGGTGTGGAGTGGGCTCTAGGTGACGCATGAAATGTAAGCCTTAACAAAATATGTGGTTGTAGAAGTGGTGAAATATGAATGGTGTGAGAAAAAAAAGTGATGGAAAACGCTATGACTAGTGCCTAACAAACCTTGGGAAAAATAGAGTAAAAAATGCGTGGATCTAAGAGAGCTACTGCATGAATGTGTAAGGAAAATAAATGTGGCTATGCATGCCAATAATCAGCCTTAGCTTGCTGAAAATTGATGTAGAAAATTATTCTTGGGGAGCTAGGAGTACTAGTGTTAAAATGTGCAACTAGGGCCAAATTCCACTTTGGACAGCTCATTTGAAAAAGATGATTATTGTATTGAATTCCTCTTTCTAAGATGACCAAAATCGTCCTAAGGATCATTGAATTTGGACAAGGAGAAATATGTTTTTGAAGTGAAGCCCACACATGTGCATTTGGTCGAGGTTGGCTTGGGGTGAAGTTCGGCAAATTGATCCCCCTCCATCACATATAAATAGAAGAGACCTCAAACCATATTTGGCACATTCTCAACACATCATTCCTTCTCTCTCCTACGTTGATTGGTTCGTACACATTGCGGGGCAACCTTTCTTCACACATGCGAGATTTTTGGAGGACAATTTGACTGGGCGTTGACTTTCTGTTTCATCCAGATTTGACCAACGTTGACTGAGGCTCCTTTGACCTGTTTTGATTGCGATTTTTCGAGGATTAATTCTGTTTGACCAGACCACATTTATTGGCACAATTTACGAGGATTTCTGGGCAGGTTGAACTGGGTTGACTGCAGGCTTGAATTGACTGTTTGACTGCAAAGTTGATCTTTTGTTTGACTGGGTTTGGTCGCTCCAAATTTGACTTTTTTTGCTGCTCTTTGACCTCCAAATAAGGCCGAGCTACTTTGACTTTGACCGAGCTCAAGAGGGACTGTTTTGCTGCTGCGTTGACCACTGGTTAGGGAAGTTTGAATGCTGTTGACAGAGTGCAGAAATTATAGATTTGACTGGGTTGTTTGTTTGGCATTTGGACAATGGTATTGGATCATCAAATTAGCAAGTTGATTTTGATTTTGACTTTGTATTATTGTACTCTCTCTCTGCTGAACATTTGATATTAGATAATAAGAAGAATTGATCAAGGGTTTCCCCACCTTGGGTTTTTCCCTGGCTTGAGCCAAATTCTTGTGTTCTCTTATCTTGGCTTGTCTTCTGCAGTTTATTGTTTATCTTCTATCTACATTTACTCTCAATGTGAATTAATGGTTTATGTGATTGCTATTGGAAATTAAGTGGAAATTATCATTGGGTTAATAAAAAGACATTGAAGTAACTGTTGCAAGCTAAGTCACCTGACACGGGGATTCGGGACACGTAGGATTCGGGATTCGTGGTGTCGGATTCGGGACACGCTGACCCCCGGAACAAGACACGTTAGGACACGTTATATATTATTTTATTAATATATATATATATATATATATAGATATATATATATTTAAAATATATATATATATATATATATATATATATATATATTAAAAATTAGTTATTAGCATATTTCTTACACAAATTTTAATTAATGATACAAATTTGTTGATTTTAAACATAGATCTTCATCTATAGCTATTAGCATGCATAGTACATACAAAATTCAAATAAATGTCAGTGGTACTGGTCACATAAATGATAATTATAATATTTAATTGGCAGAAAAAACAATAACCCATCAAATGAGTTGGTTGTAGATCTTCTTGGTATATTATCTATTGGATACTGTATTATTCTCATCCAACTCATTATAATATTCTCATTCCAATCTAACCATAGTTGTCGTGTGATTAAAGTACTAGTGTAAAATGACATTTCAGATTTCCAAAATCTAAGGTGTATGAAGTAAAGTCAACAGTATTGATGAGTTTTATCTAAAGTGTATGAAATAAAGTCAAGCTCCATATTCACTGGAGTTAATATAGTTAAAATAAAATGTAATTATGTTATAGTTTAGCCGGCTGTAGAGACCAGTCAGCTAACATCTTTATGTAGATTTTTAGAATATCTTAAAATCTGGCGATCAGGAGACAACTCCTATCAAACATTTGAACCGTCCCCTGAGTGTCAATTTCCAAAATGAGAGCGCCTCAATTTCCAAAATATTCCGAAAATACATGAGTTCAGCCAGCGTCAACTCAACTCTTACCAAGTCATTAAATTACAGTTACCGTATTTGGTTTATTAACTCATCATGCATCAACATTATGAGTTGGATGCATCAATATTTTCGATGCTGCCATATTAACGGAAAATGCTGATTCAGAGAGTGAGAGTAGGTATTATTAACGGTTAGCCTGTTAGGCAAATACGTGAGGGCCGTGAGGCTGCTGCGTTAAGCCTCAAGGGCTGCTACAGGCAGCAAGAGCCAGCCAAACAATGGCTGCATTAAGCCTTACGATTGCAAAACGAAAACAGTGAATCGGGTTTGCAAACTAACCTGCAATGTGGTCCGCTCCTCGCTGCAACTGGTGATTCGGTGAATGAAACCTTTGCGTCTTTGCCAAATCGCTGTTTCCTTTGCAATTGCCGTCAAATGGGAGAGACAACAGCGCATTTAAACCTAGCAGCAGCCCGAAAAACGAATCTGAAACCAGGACTCGATCTCAAAATTCGTGACACGTTTTTCATTTTTTGAACACGCCCTGGACACGACGTGCCACAAGAGGACACGACGAGTCCTTGCAGAATGACACGTGTCAGGACAGAATCGTGTCCGATTCGTCCGATTCGGGATTCGTCCAGGGTTTTGGACGAATCCGGTTTCATAGGTTGCAAGCATAGAACATACCATTGTTTTAACAACTACTCTAAATGGAAGCCATGAAGGTGATGTTATATTGGTTCAAGCAGTAATCTAGTTTGTTAGATGCAAGTTTAACATAACAAAAATGAACATAAAAGTGATTCAGTACTCACCTATGATTATTCAAATCATAGATGGTATATGTTCTATTTCAAGGCCTTCATGACTAGTTACATGGTTTTCCTACGAAAATGAATATGTCAAAGAATTGCAAAAATAAAGCATCACATAAAATAGATGCAATACCTCCTATCTTCCATTGAAATTGGCAAAATGATGTTAAATGTAGCCCAAGGGGAGAGCTCTTCAATCCCCAAAATTCTCAACAATCTCTATAATGGAGAGAGAGTTCCTCTTTTTAGAGTGAGTGTCTTCTCTCGTACAATAACGAACTATGATCTTTCTAATTAATTTGATGGCAAGCCAAACAAATATTATAACATTGCAGTAGTTAGATCTCTTCTTGATCCATCATTAACCATGTCACATCATGTGGACAAAAACCTCTCAAGGACAACTATATCATGAGATGAGGGTGTACCGCTAAAAATAGTCACCACTAAGTCAAATGCAAAGTGTCCACAGGGAATGTGCCTTCCAAGAATCCATGCATGTAAGATATCATAAAATAAGCCCCCCCAGAAGAGGACGTGCTCCAAGGTCCACTAAATGCACCCTCCAAGATGCATGAGAGAACAAACAATGTAATAATTCTCCTAGGGAATGCTCCACAACAACCTCCTCCAAAAATAGGAAGAGGTCCACAAGATGGATGCAACCAATCCACATTTGTGAATCCCAAGGAAACCAACTCCATGGATGAATGTAGTCCAAAACTTCAAAATAGCAAGTGGATTATCTCCACAATACAAATCCAAGGAGATAAGGGCGAATTAGGGTTTTGACCATGCCAAAACTCCATGAAATAATAAAATATATATCTCAAAATAACAAGAAGTGTCTCCAAAAGTGCATCCTCCAAGGATATGCTCAGAAATAGTAATATGACCAAATAAATGCATGCAAAAGCCGCACGTGTGGCCCTCGTATGCCACATGCCGCTCCATAAACCTAGTACATGACCACCTCCAATAAAATAATATATAATGCCAAGTCAAAAAAGTGAGGGCACTCTCTAGTGAAGGTCAAATGACAACATTGTTAAATTTCTAATACCAGCCAAATTTATTTTCTCATGAGTCATAGCAATTTAATTTTATCCCCAACAATTTATTTATTTATCCAAATAAATATTGAATCACCGAAAAATAAAGTCATTGGTATTTTTAACATCTAGATTAAATATATGCATTAGAAATAAACTAGAGAGATCAATCACACATTGCAAAATAAAATCACCCACAACAATTCTCCGTCATTTAATTATTTGGAAAATTTGGGTTTTTGACCCATAGAGAAACAAAGAAAAATACAATAACACGACTCCCTCAAAATGAATTCGGCCCAAGGTGACTTGACCTGAAGGAAATTAGCCTCTGGATGAAATCGACCTGGAGAACTTGACCCAACTACTCTGCTAGCAACTTGACATGCGCCCTCCTTGCGTGCCACTGATGCACATTAGGAAAAAATCGACCCTCCAACAACTCGGCCTCCTCCAGATAAATTCAATCTCCCTTTGGCAACTCGACCTTGTAATCTACTCCTACTCGGCCCTCTTGGATTTGCACAAACCCATGCGCACTTCTCCTTGTTTGCACACTAGTCCACTAAGCCACTTACACTTCTCCTTGTCTGCACATTGGTCCACTGAGCCACTTGCACTTAGAGAAACTCACTCTCTCTTCATGATGACTCGCTCACTTCACTTGTGCTCTTCGTGTGTCTTCACCTCCTCGGTAGGCTTCCTTTATAATCTTCATTGAGTCCAAATCCCTAACCCCAATCTCCCTTCTAGAACCATCTTGGAGATCAACGATTGAGATTATTTCTAAGTCACTTAAATAATTAAATTATTTATCCTTAGAAAATGACTCAATAGTCCACAATAATTAATTTACTTTAATTATTGTACTTTTCCTAAGTTAGACTTAGGAAAGAAGACATAAATCACTTACTCCACCAAGCAAGCACCTAGAAGAGGCAAATAATGTCTTCCACATGCTAAGACACCAAGCCTATGTAGAAGACCTTCCGAAGCTACCACTCACATCAACACTCCCTCCTAGCAAGGAAGGGATTCTCCACCACCCCCAACTTATCTTAGTACTTCACAAACTTCCCTTTCACTAGAGGCTTAGTGAGAACATCTGCCACCTGCTCCTTTGTAGAAATGTACTGCAATCTCACAACACCCCTCTGGACCTTGTCTTTGATGAAGTGATATCTGATCTCGATATGCTTGGACTGATCATGAAACACAAGATTTTCAGAGAGCTTAATGCAACTTTGATTATCACGGTAGATCAGCGTTGGCCCCATCTGCAGATCAAATAGTCCCACCAACATCTTGTGAAGCCACATTGCTTCACAACTTACCATACTCACTGCCATGTACTCTGCTTTGCTGAACTGAGTGCCACTAACTGCTCCTTGTTGAACTATGAGATCGAGGTTGATCCCGAGCTAAAGCAACATCAAGATGTGGACTTTTTGTCCACCACACTCCCTGCGCAATCAGAATTTGTGTATCCCTGCAACCCTACTCCTCTAGCTCTGACATATCTCAATCCAAAGTCTATTGTCTCACGCAGGTATCTCAGCACATGCTTTGCTACCACCCAATGAAACTTTCTCGGCTCCACCATGAATGGGCTAAGTGTGTTCACAACAAAACATGTATTTGGCCTAACGTTGACCAGACACATCAAGGAACCTATCAGCTACCTATAGGGTGTGGAATCCACGATTTCACCTTCAGAATCACTCAGGTTCTTTAGGTTAGTGATCATAGGTGTAGACATAAGCCTACAATCCTCCATCTTGAATCTCCTCAATATCTCCACTGCATACTTTCCCTGCCTAAGGAAAATCTCTCCTGGTTGTTGCCACACCTCCAATCCCAAAAAATAATGCATCAAGTTGATGTCCTTCATGTCAAATTCTGAAGCAAGATCCTCCTTGCACATCCCTATGAGCTTCTCCGATCTTGTCAAGAAGAGATCGTCCACATATAATACCAAGATGAGCAATTCACCCTCAACGAATACATAATACAAGTTGGGATCTGCCTCACTCTTGGTGAAGCCAAAACCAAGAAGACATCCATCGATCTTGGCATACCATGCGCACAGAGCCTACTTCCGTCCATGAAGGGCCTTTGTTATCTTGCATACATGGTAATCTCTCCCATATACCTCAAATCCCTGAGGCTATTCAATATACACCTCCTCCTCAAGAACCTCGTTGAGGAAAGCAATCTTCACATCCATCTGATGTATGCTCCACTCTATCTCTGAAGCAATGGACATAATTGCTCTAAAAGATGCATATCTGGCGATGGGTGCGAATGTCGCCTTGTAGTCCACTCCCTCCTTCTGAGAGAACCCTCTCGCCATGAACCTCCCTTTATACTTCTCGACACTGCCATCAACTACGTGTTTGATCTTGTAGATCTTGATCTTTGTAGCTTAGAAGGTACTTCTAGTCTTGTCTCTTGACTATAAGGACCTTGTTTTGCCTCGTTAAGAGCTTGCATTCGACATGCAGAATGTGCAAGTGAGTTGCACGCATGTTGATGTGATGTGCATGTAAGGCAAGCTACATTTATGACATGTACTCGAGTTAATGTAGAGAGAGCTAAAGATAGGATGGTTAACTAAAGTAATTTCACTTACCTTTAGTTAACTTGATGAGCTAATTTTGACTGTAAATCTTAACTTAGGAAAGTTATAAATTGAGCCTAATGTGAGGTGCTAAGACACATAACATTAGCACAAGATCGAGGGAGGCTTCTTAGTGAGCATGTGTTGGGTTCGAGAGAGTGCAGTGAGGCTGGTGATCAATATTGTATTTTCCCAGTTGGGCCATTATCCTATGGGAGCCCAAGTAAGTTCCATGGTTAATTTATTAATGAAGAACTGGTGATTGGGCAATTTTTTTTTTTTTGTGTATGTGATGTGATTCAGATTGAGTAATTTTTCTTTTGCTATATTTTGGTTAGGAACTTAGCAGTGTATTCATTCAGTTAATAATCACTAGCAACTGAATACCAGGTGCTGGGTTCGGGAAATTTTAACAGTAGATCCATCAAGAAGTGACCACAAACTTTCCTTTCGATCTCAACACAATGTTCCAAACATCATTGGTCTTGATGGAGCTATACTCCTCTATCATGGCATCTCTCCAGACTTGCTCATCTATAGCCTCCTCAAAAGTGGAAGGCTTAGACTTGCTGACGTTGCTCTTTAGTGCCAAATAACTGGAATATTTGGTTGTTGGTCTACTTTTCCTGAAAGTGTTGCTAGGAGCCTACACATGCTCCTTAGGATCGCTCAATGTCTGCTTGGCCCATCTCAGCTTCCTCTTCGTAGAGCTCGAAGTAATTTCTAGTTCATCCTCCAAAGCTGTTGGTTGTGTCTTTGTTGATGCTACCAGTCCTTGCTTAGCCTTAGGAGCCTTTCGCTCCCATCCTCTACCGCTGTTGACTCCTTGCCATGAGATCTCCTAAGGGTCCTGCCCTCTTCAAATCTGACATTTCGACTTAGGATCACCTTCGTTTGTCCTAGAATGTAGACTTGATAGGCCTTTGAGAGCTTGTTGTAGCCAACAAACATGCCCCTCTCAGATAAGGGATCCAACTTAGTCCTCTTCTTTGTCGGAACATGAACATAAACTAGACAACCAAATATGCCCAAATGACTCACATTCGATTTCACTCTTGTAAATAGTTCCTTAGGAGTCGCGTCCTTCAATACCCTGTGAGGACCCCCGTTCTGAATGTACACAACTATAATGCAGTTCTCCGCCCACAAAAACATAGGGAACTCCTGATCATAGATCATTGCCCTCATTGCCTTCACGATGGTCCTATTTTTCCTCTCGGCGACCCCATTATACTAAGGGTTGTAAGGCATAATGCAGTATGAGCTCCTTCTTTATTCTTGCCTCCCTGTAAAAATCCTCGAACTCATTGGAGGTATACTTGCCCCCATTATCCGACCTTAGCACCTTAATCTCCATCCCTGTCTAGTTCTCCACAAGAGCCTTGAACTCCTGAAATCAATTGATGACCTCATCTTTGGTCTTCATGAAGTAGATCCAAGTCTTCTTGGAATAGTCTTTTATGAACTTCGCAAAGTATAAAGACCTTGTGATTGATGTCATAGACACAGGACCACATATATCTGAGTTCACCAAGTCTAACATGCCCTTCGACCCGGTCTTGCTATGAGTATACACCGCTTTGGCCTGCTTGCCAAGCACACACGCTTTACACACTCCATCGTTCTCCATTTGGATCTCTAGAAACCCAGTAACCATCCTCTGCACCATAGGAAGAGCTCTATAGTGTAAGTGCCCCATCCTCCTATGCCAAATCTTGCTTTGGCTATCATTTTCATGAATGAGAGCCTTCATTGGCTGTCCTATCAACATATAGAGATCCCTCTGCCTTCTACCAATCACCCGTTTTTTGCTGAGATTGGTCCCCTCTGGCCCTACAACCACTTCACCTCCCGTAAAGCTAACCTCTAGTCCTCTGTCTTCCATGGCCGAAACTGAAATGAGATTTTACTCCAACCTCGATACATATAAATTATAATACCTCTTTCACCTCCGTGATACCACTTGAGTCCATCTGGAACTCAATATTCCTAGTGCCCTCGTCTGCATGCTTGGCCTTGCCACCAAGCTACACATTTACATCTTTGGCCCCCCTGGTCATGTTGTTGAAGTAGTCCCGAGATCTTGTCATATGATGAGATGCTCCACTGTCCATGAACCAGACATCTCTCGTGATAGTTTTAGAAAGGCAAGATACTAAGGCAAAGTTGTTCTCAAACTTCTCTGCCATCTCTTCCATCTGCGTAGTAGTTGCTGTAGTAGCCTTACCCTTATCCTTCTTTTTGTTTGGACGCTGACTGGCAAAATGCCCGAACTTATGACAAGCAAAGCATTTTACTTTACTGATGTCCTTTTCCTTCTTGTTCTGTGAAGATCCTCCTCCACCTTGGTTTTGCTTGGCCTTTGCTTTGCCCTTTTTCGTGTGTGCAGCAAGAGCAAGCTCATCTTTCTCTTCTCCACCCTTTCACTGCCCTTCTATTAATGAGTTTTCCCAGATTTCCTTCTTGGTGAAATCATCCCAGAACCGGTTCCAATCATGACACTGTTGATGAGCAAGAATCCCATCCACAAAAGTGGACCACTGCTTTACACACCTCTTCAGAGCAACTTTGATAAGCTCCGAATCAGGCACAATTTCCCCAATAGCTACAAGCTCATCACAAGCCTACTGGACCCTTGTGAGATAAGATGTCATGGTCTCAGATCTGTTCATTTTAATGCTATTTATTTTTTCTCGCAACACCATTTTTTGTTCTCATTTGTACTCTAATAAAGACCGGTTAGAGCTACCCACATTCGTCTTCCACTGTCCTTCCCTAATATGTGAGGAATCATATGATCTCTCACACCATCCAAAATTATGCAACTCACTTTCATGTCTTTGAGTCTATGCTCTGTTGCAAGATTTAGATTTGAGGGAACTTGCACGTCTCTGCTTACTAGATCCCAGAGACCATTCATCTTCAAAATCATAGTAATTTTCTCCTTCTAGGGACTGAAATTTGGTACCTCGTCCAACTTGTCTTCATATCTCAAACTGCGTAATGGTGCCATCTCCACAAATTAACCACAACCACAAAACCCAACGACAAAATTTAAAGAAATAATTGTGCTACCACAAAAAGGAAATTCGCTGCTGCAAACCCTCATGATCTCAGATCTATCTCTCAAAGTCTTCTAGACTGCTCTAATACCATGTTAAATTTCTAATACCAACCAGATTTATTTTCTCGTAACATTTTAATTTTATCCCAAACAATTTATTTATTTACCCAAATAAGTATTGAGTCACCAAAAAAATAAAATCATTGGTATTTTTAAGTTCTAGAATCAAATATGTAGTAGGAATAAACTAGATAGATCAATTACACATTGCAAAATAAAATCATCCACAACAATTCTTTGTCGTTTAATTATCCATAAAATTTGGGAGTTTCAACCCACAGAGAGAAAAGGAAAAATATGAAACCGTGAAACTTGTAACACGACTCCCTCAGAATGAATTCAGTCCAAGGTGACTCGACCTCAAGGAAATTACCCTTTGGATGAAATTGGCCTGGAAAACTTGGCCCAAATACTCTGCTAACAACTCGACTTGTGACCTCCTTGCGTGCCACTGATGCGCACTAGGGAAAACTCGGCCCTCCAACAACTCGGTCTCTTGTAGATAATAAATTCACTCTCCCTCTGGTAACTTGGCCCTGCAATCTCGTCCTACTCGGCCCTCTTGGATTTGCACAAACCTACTCGCACTTCTCCTTGACTGTGCATTGGTCTACTGAGCCACTCGCACTTAGAGAAAATCACTTTCTCATCATGATAAATCGCTCACTTCACTTGTGATTTTCTTGTGCCTTCATCTCCTCGCTAGGCTTCCTTCAGAATCTTGATTGAGTCCAAATTCCTAACCCCAATCTCCCTTCTAGAACCATCTTGGAGATCAATGGTTGAGAATATTTTTAAGTCACTTAAATAATTAAATTATTTATCCTTGGAAAATTACTCAATAGTCCACAATAGTTAATTTACTTTAATTATTGTACTTTTCTTAAGTTAAGAGTTAGGAAAGAAGACATAAATCACTTCACCAAGCAAGCACCTAGAAGAGGCAAATATTGTCTTCCACATGCTAAGACACCAAGCCTATGTAGAAGACCTTCCGAAGCTACCACTCACATCAACAGACAAGTGTAGCTGAAATCGCCATGCAATAAAGATGAGAGAGCACCTAAGAGAAGTGCCATGTAACTACTTCAAGCACCCACAAATAATAAAATACTCTCCAATGAAGTGCACCCTAGGAGAATGTGCCAAGACTGGTTAGACCTCAGTAATAAAATCTTTCTCCATATGCCATATCATAAAGATGTCTAACCAACTCAAGAGACATCAAAATATCTGTTCACCAAAGATCTGTTTGTTGTCCACCTCATTGGTTCTTCATTCTCTTGATCACCAAAGTGGGTCATGTAGTGATGTTGGGTAGATTCTCCACCAATGTTGTGCCTGATTTGTCCATTGAAGATCATTTCTATATTGTTCATTGGTTTTATGCATTTGTATTATAGTTTGTCCCTTGACATTGTATTTTCTGTCCCTCAAAGTTACAAGGACATGCCCCTGACTGGTAACAAAAGTGCTCTCTGAAAAGGAAAAGGAGTTAAACCTTTCTGCAAGGAAAGTTTATGACTAGGCTAACTCGGTAGCTTTGGAAATACTTATTATATAGTTTCAGTTCTTTGACATCTAGAATTTTCACTCTGGTAATGGTAAATTGCTTGCTTGCAGTACATAATAAAACTTCAAATGTCGATCTTGTGATGTAGCATGTTAATGTCCCGAAAGCATCAGTTGTGTTGTAGTGTATTAATGTCCTGGAAGCATCAGTTTTCTGGATTGCCAACTTCTAATTCCTCTCTGCATCTCAGTCCCCTGTTCTGTTGCATAGATCATTATCGAGGTTTTCATAATTGGTTTGTGCTTGATCTGCCTTATGCTGGCTCTGGCTGCTCCACACTTGCCCCTTTGTGTTTCTCCTGGACTCAAATGCACTTCTTTCAGATTATCTTTTGTTATCCAAGCTCCCAGTTTACTTATGACTGCTTCCAGAGCTGTTGGGATATTCTCCTTGAAATTTTCGACAAGTATACAACACATATCATTTTGGGACTAATATAATCAAACTACACTGATAAAGCAAGTAACAAAACTAATTTTATCTTCCACTAAGTTTAACTTTTCTGACAATTGTTCTAACTTTTCAGATTTGAGCATCTTCAGCAGATGTGGATTAGAATATCCAGCAGTTGTGGACATCATGCTAATTCCTTCCCAATTGACAAAATATTTTGCCTGCGAAACTAGGCCTCTGGCCATGAAGATTGATCAAAGAACTTTGCATATAAGTGTGTAGCAGGGGTGAATTCTTCAACTTCTTCCCAGTTATTACCACCTTTGCAGTCCAATTCTCAGTGGAGGAGTGGATGTGCATTGTTTTCTCTTAACATGCTTCTGTTGAGTGATGCGTCTAGTATCCTTTGTGATGAGCACTGCTGGTTTTAAATGCCAATTTGCCTCAAAAATTTCTTTTCTTCCTGGGCTGGCTGCTTCCTTACTTCAAGAGTGCCTCTGCTGCCATTGCTTCAGGCATACTACCCAAAGAATCAAGATTCTTCCTCTTCTATACTATTTCCATTCGTTTTCTGTATGATTGAGGAAGGGATTGAGCCTTATACTGCATCTTCTGGGGAGTAGTACAATATTTTGTGTCAGCTGGTAATGTTAGCTGAGCATTTGACTTCAAATATAGAAAACATATCAGTTTCAGGCTCGGCAATTATACCTTAATGTGGATATTGATTATGCATTTGAACAAATAGATTTTCATCTAACCTATAAGCTTTGAGTTTGCAGCAAAAACTAAACCAAATTGTGAGGAAAGCTTACCTGAATTGCACTGAGATTCACTGAATGTATGAATTAAACAAGTATGAAGAATGTCACTCTGTTGGCTCTTTTGCAGGCTAACAGGCATACCATTATTCTGATGCAAACAGCTCAAAATCGTTCAACTCGGACATTCATGGATTTTGATTCAGTCAGTCAAGCTATGGATGGTATGGTGAAACTATTACAGCTTTATTCATGTAGTTTGATGTGATTGCAAAACATATTTCTATTTCGACAAGATTACACGTTAAATAAATAAATTAATTAATAATTGATCATGAATTGTATCTCCATGTATTATGTATCTACCATTCTTAAATTAAATTTTAAAATTCCTAGGTAGTTTATATTAGTTTTAGTGTGTCTGTAAATATATCTATATATATCCCCCAATCCCCTTTCCCCCTGTTTTGGAAACTCATGCAACATAGCTATCAGTTTATGCAAACAGTTTAACATGGTCTGTATTGTGTCTAAACCAAGATGTAAGACCATGGAACTAAGCAGGAGTGGGAGCACCATTTCCCAAAATACCTGCGAGTGTTTTTAATATAATATATACTTTTATATGTTATAATGCATATATTCAAAAAATCATGGAGAATGCCAAATAAGTTTCAGAAAATATGCATATTTGTGCAAATTTTCCTCTCTCACTCTCTTTCTCTCCCTCACACACACACACGAAAAATTGCAATATTATATGTCTAGTGCCGAAATTGATATTACATTCAGCAATTTTCCTGCATAAAGCACCGGACATGACCAGAGAGGCTCATATAATTGACAATGCCTTGGTCTGTCCAAACATTTCCCCATATCCCTTATTTAATAACATTTCAATTTATCCATCTATTACACAGTTTACAAAAAAAACATATTTTAAATTGGAAAAACCAGAGAGTTATGAGCAGTCTTTAGTATCTTCATCACCTGTGAAAACAAGAAGTTGGATTCTTTCATCAAAAAAGTGTCATGGTGTTTAAAACTGCAGAAAAACAGTGGTTCTTCAGCATTCATCATCAGTTTCAGGAACCATTAAATGGTGGCCTTCATCACACAGGGTCATAAGAAACAAAGAGGATGTTCAGTCATAACATCCTTGCTATCTTTATGAGTTTTAACATTCCTGACTGCATTTGCACTTCATCCTTTGTCTTTTTATCTGCTACCATATTATGTTCAGGACTAAGTCACAGGACATGTCCTCCAAGGTCCCGTGTCCTGTATTTTACGTGTCGGACACGAAAACGGCCCTAAAACGTGTCGAAAACGTTTTTCATCGTGTCCTGTAAAATGTAAAACGTATTCGCCGGTTTTCGTCGTGTCCTGCATCTGGAAAACGCATATTCTGTTGATAGAAAACGTTGTCTGCATAAGCTGCAATTTTTTTTGAAAGAAACAAATAATTTTTGAGTGGGGCAGCTTAATGATCAAGTCTAGGCCCTAGTATTGATATGTTATTCATGGTAATGTTAATCTTCATTTTCATCCTTTTACTTAAATTTTTAACATTACCATGAAATGACTCAGGGTGTTTGAGAGTGGTTCCGGCCTCATTGGATTTCATATGGAGAAAGTAGAATTTTAGATTTCATTCAAAATGCAGCAAACTTATCAGTTTTTTAGGATTTCAGGATTGGGAGATTGTAATGTTTCCAGGTGACACCACCTGCCCAGGCTACCCTTGCCACCAGTAGAGGACGTGGTCTAGCTCCTATAGCTCCTACTTCTAGTTCTTCAGCTTCTAGAGCATAGCAAACTCCACTGCCAACTCCACCAGCACCAGCATCTACATCTAGAGGGAAAGGGAAAGCTGTGGCATTTTCTCGCAAGAGGGGCAGAGGAAATCAATAGGATTAGACTTTAGTTATTTTCTTATGTGCTTGTAAGTTGTACATGAACAATGAACATTGAATATTCAATAATCAAGACCAAGCATATCACATTCTAATTTCTAATTAGTAAATTTTGATTCTATTTATTTTTTTAAAGTGAACTATGAACTTTGAGAAGTAATTATATTTTAATTTGATTAGATAAGTTGCAACCTGCAATTTAATATGGATAAAAAAAACTATATATATATATATATATATATATATATATATATATTTATTTATTTATTAAATATATATAAAACATGTCCCCGTGTCCTATTTCCAGGTCGCTGTGTTTCGTATTGAATACTCGTATTTATGTGTCCTCCGTGTCTCGTGTCTTCGTGTCATGTGACTTAGGTTCAGGATAAACATGTTTGTAATAGACTAATGCCAATTGTTCTTATTACTACTCAATTTGTCTTGCTGGACATGCATGGTCATTTCAAGACAAATCAAAGGCAACTCGGAGGACAAAGTACTGTCACCTCAGCTTGTCCTCCCTCTCTTCAGGGTGACCCTAATCACTGAAAGGGGGGTTTCCCTAACAAGATTTTTGAGATGCAATCTTTATGGATACCCAAAGACTCAATCAGATATGGTCAGTCTTCTGTTTGTATCTTTGCACATAAAAGAGGTGTTGAAATATGTAACTAGGTTCGGTCTTCATAATGACTTATGTAATCTTGATTTTATTGTGAAGAGAAAAATAAATTTACTATTGTTGTTCTTGAGGCATGGGTTTCATGCTCAAGGGAAATTTATTTTTAGGTCGAGCACCCATTGAGTGCTTCTACGTTTGTCATAAAGTCAATTGAGTTATTGTCAAGTATTGAAGACCCATTTGGGCATGTTACATATTGTAAAGAAAATTTATTTGAGTCAAAATAGAGTCAAAAGACCCTCCAAAACCTCGTCATGATGCAAACAACAAGTCGGCCTAGAGACAATTACAAGTCAATCTACAATCATGGACAAGAAGCCTATATAATGGAGACTTCGACCTCACTTGGAGGACTCAGTTCACTCACACAAGTTTGATCAAGGAAGAGGAAAAGTGCGAGGAAGAGGAGGACAAGAAGGAGAGAAGAAAATTGAGTTTCTGGGATTATTTTTGGGCTATCACTCTTCACATGTGCGAATGAATTAGGGCTCCTATTGCAGCAGTAAAAGCTGAGTTAGGCCCTCAAGAAGAGCATTTTGAAAGACGAGTTCTCTAGGAGAGAGAATCAACCCAGGTGAAGAAGAAAGGAGGAAGAATTGACCATTATTTCTCCACACGTGCAAAGTCTAGGGTTTTCGTAGAAGAATTTGTTGGGTAGGTCGAAGTTGTAGAAGAATCTACTAGGTAGGTTGAAGTTGCAAAAGAATTTACTAGGTAGGTCGAAGTTGCAAAAGTATTAGCTGGGCAGGTCGAAGATCCAAAAGAATCTTCTGGGAAGTTTGAAATTGCAGAAGAAGTTGCCGGAAACAAGGTTTGACTTGGTCTTGAAGGGTCTTAGTCAAGGGTCATAGGTCTTGGAATTTGTCAATTGAAGTTCTAGAAGAAGAGAAGAATTCTTGTGGGTTTTCTTCTCGATAGGAGAGGTTTTGGCCCTGCCTAAAAACCTACATCTTGTGTCCTTTGTCTTATTGTTCTTTATGGTTTGGTAGCTATATGATGAAGAGAATACTAATAATAATCACATGAAAGAAGAAAGCTAATAAAAGTAAAAATATATCACAAACAACTATCAAAGAAGAGAAATCACCTACATTTGTTGCCCCTAGATTTCTCCACTTGGTATCAGAGCTAAGGTAAAAAGACAAGGAAAGGCAGCGTATAGAAGGACACTCAAGGGCTGAAGCACTAGAAGATCATCAAGAGCATCAATCATCAAGAAGGACCACTCATCTCAAAGGCACCACAAGGACAAGAATTACATCATCATCTTGAAGGAAGTTACTAAAGAAGACCTCAAAATCCTAGTTCATTCAAAGAAGGATTCTACACTTGAATCATTCTTGGGAACCTCTCACAATTATCACCTCGAGGAGAAGAAGACCTCAAAGACCCTACCTCTACTCAAAGAAAGTAGAACTACAAATTGAAGCATCTTGAAGTCTACACATCCAAGGGAAACAAGAAGAGGCGTCGTCATCATCATCAAGGAATCAAGATGATCTTCCTCATCTTGAGGGATCACTTTTGAAGGAAGACATCTTCATCAAGAAGACATCTTCTATAATCTACATCACCATGAAAATCAAGAAAAACATCAAGTTGAAGATATTGTCATCAAGGAGCATCTTCACTTGACAAGTAAGTGTCTTTATATTTATGATTGAATCTGCTATTAAAATGACTTCATTTTGCAAGGAAAGCAACAAATTGGTTGGGTCATCAAACTTTCTTGCATGGAAGAAGAGGACAAATTTGATCCTAACAAAGTCATTGATCATGTTAAGGGTTCAACCACTAAATCTCCAAAGGAAGAAGTTCAAGCTGTAGCAAGATACATGAAAGGTGAAGTAAGGGCTCAAAAGATCCTTATAGAATCCATCAAAGATCCCCTCATACCATATGTATCAAAGCTGGAAACATCAAAAGAAATATACGAGAAGCTAGTAGAATTGTTCTCCGTAAGTACTGCAGGAGAAGTGATCACTTTTGAAGGAAGACATCTTCATCAAGAAGACATCCTTCTATAATCTACATCACCATGAAAATCAAGAAAAACATCAAGTTGAAGATATTGTCATCAAGGAGCATCTTCACTTGACAAGTAAGTATCTTTATATTTATGACTGAATCTGCTATCAAAATGACTTCATTTTTCAAGGAAAGCAACAAATTGGTTGGGTCATCAAACTTTCTTGCATGGAAGAAGAGGACAAATTTGATCCTAACAAAGTCATTGATCATGTTAAGGGTTCAACCACTAAATCTCCAAAGGAAGAAGTTCAAGCTGTAGCGAGATACATGAAAGGTGAAGTAAGGGTCAAAAGATCCTTATAGAATCCATCAAAGATCCCCTCATACCATATGTATCAAAGCTGGAAACATCAAAAGAAATATACGAGAAGCTAGTAGAATTCTTGTCCATAAGTACTGCAGGAGAAGTGATATCATTAAGACAAGAACTCTATAAGATGAAGATATCAAAGGAAGAAGGAATAACCTCATACTTTATGAGGGTGTCAGAAATTCAAGGCCAACTGCAGGAGTTGGGAAAAATAATGTCCGATAAAGAAATGACCACCATAGTAGTCATTGTACTACCAAAGGAATGGGGCAACTTTACATCAAGCATCTACGGAAAGAAGGAAGCTACCTCATGCAGTGAACTTTGGTCATTGTGTAAAATTGAAGAAACTAGGTTGAAGGCAAAAACAATGTAGGATCAAACATGCAAGTTCAAGCATTTGCTGTAATGGCTAAGAGAAAATGAAAGTTTGGGAAGTTTGGTCCTCCAAAAATGAAGAAGAATATGTCAAAGATCCAATGCTATGGCTATCTAGAATATGGGCACCACAAGAGAGATTGTCCTACAAGAAATACAACATCAAAAGAGGAAGAGATGAAGCCCATGTCATCGAAGAAGTGGAACAAGCTGAAAAGAAGAAATCAAAGTAGGAGGAAGTGAAAGATATCTATTTTAGTATTTTGACTGAGACAATCTCCTTCACTGTGTTTTTTTTTGTCCGTGAAAGATAACTATCATGGTGGAAAGCATTATAAGCTTGATAGGATGCATCATTTTAGGGATGACATCATAATAGCATACGATTAAAGCAAGAGCTCATGACATCTTTATTGAAGCTTGAAAGATAGCTAAAGTAGGAACCTACATGAAAGTAGCAGTCATCACAGAAAGGAAGAAGCTCTTGGTAACCTCATTGAAAAACATAAGTAGTAGTTATGGAAAGTCTTCTAGAAAGAATTCATCATACATCATCATTAGGAAGGAGCATCTGCAAGATGAGGATAATCAAGATCCACCGTTGGAATCTCCATTAGAAGGTTCATCTCTCTTAGGTAAAGCAAGTGTCTCGCTAAGAATTCCATCTTGTATGGGATTCATGAAGGATGATGGTATGATGAAAAAAGAATGCAACATGGTTGAAGAAATTTCAAGCAAGGAAAGGAAGCTGCTAAAGGAAGCCGAGATGATCAAAAGAAGGAAAGAGTTATGTATGCATGTATTTGATTAAGCCATGTCATCATATGGTTGCATGGGTAAATGCTCTACATCATAAGCATGATCGAAGAAGAGGGATCTCTTCCCTTGAAAGATGCATGAAGGCATGGTTCACATATTGATAAGATGAAATCAACATAATATGTCCTCGTATGGAATATGAGGTGGTTGACAAAGACGAAGGAACTATGGATGGAAGTTCCTGGGGAGCAATATGTGAGGAAAGAAAGAAGAGATCGTGAAAGATGCAACTATGGTCACAAAGTCAACATCCGATGACTAGAAGATTTGGCTATAACATCTCCATAGAAAAGATATGAACACCCTGATAAGGTCTGTAGAGAAAGGAGACCCTTGACATTAAAAGACTTGGAGATGTGTTTATGAACGTGCAAGATGTTGATATTGCAAGAAGCAGATGTCATGATGAAAGGTCATCACAAAAGGTAATTTTGATTTGATGTTCATTTTTATTTTTATTTCTAAACAACATCGGATGGGCTGATACAGGGCTACCAAAAGAAAGTTTTGGATGTCACCTACAACTAGTAACTCATGTGGTGGAATGGAAGATTCTGAAGGAAACATGATGTGGAAAAGGGAGTTGTATGAAGGAAAGCCAGATGTCGATTAGTAGATCACTTTCCGATGAATAAAAGGATGACATCACTAACATGGTTTGTGAAGGAAAGTGGTGGATGGCCGATGTCCTTCAAAGAAAAGATGAAGGCTCCATAATGATGAAGAAGAAATCCATGACATCGAAAAGAGGAGCTCTACAAGCAACTAAAGGTCCCATGATCTCCACCAAAGGAAAAAAGCTGTTGTTGGAAACAAGTATCTAGTTAAGAGGGAGCTTGGAAGCAAGTCCCCAGTTAAGAGGGAGCTTGGAAGCAAGTCCTTGGTTAAGAGAGAGCTTGGGTACATTCCTTTTATAGGAATGGGAATATCTTCCCTGGTTAAGAGGAAAAGACAGACACATCATTCTTGTCTTCATATAGAATGGAGGATTGGGTAAGCATTTGGCATCGATACTCTTTAAGGATGAGGTAGGGCATCCAAGATAAGAGTAGTCGTAGAGGACCGATATTCTTTGACGATTGGGAATCCAAGATAAGAATAGTCTTGGAAGGACATACCATGTGAACACCTGGGTGGAGTATGTGCCTTGAGAGACAATATGATGGTGTCTATCAGTCATTGGTCTCGCTAGCTTTGTGCTTTGATCTTGTGGAGAGATAGAGCTGTTAGTCAAGGCCTTGCTATGTGACAATGTTGGTTGGTATGATGCTAAACAGATGGGCTACCAATCCGACTCTTCTTATGAGAATTATTCAGATTGAGAATGTCCAAGTACTTTGTATGGATTATGAATACCTCCCTAGTTAAGAGGGAGTGTTGAAAGTTGTAACTAGGTTCAGTCTTCATAATGACATATGTAATCATGATTTTATTGTGAAGAGAAAAATAAATTTATTATTGTTGTTATTGAGGCATGGGTTTCATGCTCAAGGAAAATTTATTTTTAGGTCAAGCACCCATTGAGTGCTTCTAGGTTTGCCATAAAGTCAATTCAGTTATTGTCATGTATTGAAGACCCATTTGGGCATGTTACATATATTAAAGAAAATTTATTTGAGTCAAAAGATCCTCCAAGACCTCGTCATGATGCAAGCAACAAGTCGACCTAGAGACGGTTACAAGTCGACCTACAATCATGGAAAAGAAGCCTATATAATGGAGACTTCGACCTCACTTAGAGGACTCACTTCACTAACACAAGTTCGATCAAGGAAGAGGAAAAGTGTGAAGAAGAGGAGGACAAGAAGGAGAGAAGAAAATTGAGTTTCTAGGATTATTTTTGGGCTATCACTCGACATGTGTGGAGGAATTAGGGCTCTTGTTGTAGTAGTAAAAGACGAGTTGAAGAAGTCGAGTTAGGCCATCAAGAAGAACATTTTGCAAGCCGATTTATCTTGGAGAGAATCAACCCAAGCGAAGAAGAAAGGAGGAAGAATCGACCATTATTTCTCCACACTTGCAGAGGCTAGGGTTTCCATACAGGAATTTGCTGGGCAAGTCGAAGTTGTAGAAGAATTTATTGGGTAGGTCGAAGTTGCAAAAGTATTTGCTGGGTAGGACGAAGGTCCAGAAGAATCTTCTGGGAAGGTTGAAATTGTAGAAGAAGTTACCGGAAACAAGATTTGACTTGGTCTTGGAGGGTCTTAGTCAAGGGTCATAGGTCTTGGAATTCGTCAATTGAAGTTCAATAAGAAGAGAAGAATTCTTGTGTGTTTTTCTCTCAACAGGAGAGGTTTTGGCCCTGGCGGATAGCCTACATCTAGTGTCCTTTGTCTTATTGTTCTTTATGGTTTGGTTGCTGTTTGATGAAGAGAATACTAATAATAATCACATGAAAGAAGAAAGCTAATAAATTAAAAAATATATCACAAACAATAATCAAAGAAGAGAAATCACCTACATTTGCTGCCCCTAGATTTCTCAACAAGATGAAACCTGGGCCTAACAGGAATTGAAAGATATTAGGCAATTACATTTTCTTTAACCATGATTCTCAAAATTGTGAAATCTGTCCTGAAAAGGGCAAGTAAATTATTTTATGCATTTTTTGAAAGTCAGTTCATTTAACACGGTTTAATCCAGGTTGATTTGGTTCCGGTTCAAAACTCGGTTAGATAGGTGGTTGGTTCAAAATCCAGTTAGATATGTGGCCAGTTCAAAACTCAGTTCCGGTTTTTAAAACTATGGATATGACTAACTTGGGATTGTTACATTATTGCTTGATTATTGAAGTGTGGCAACAGCCCACACATGATTTTTATCTTACAGACAAAGTATGCTTCAGAATGGTTGGAAAATTTTAGAATGCAAGATTGTAATCCAAGCAAAATTCCAATGGAAGTAAATTTGGAACTTTTGAAAGATGATAGATCTGTACTAGTGAATGAATTGCTTTTGTCAACCAGTTGGAGGATTAATTTATCTTACAACAATCGGACCAGACATAACTTTTGCAGTTGGAATTCTATCGAGATTTTTAGATTGTCCCAGGAAAGCACATTGGAATGCAGCAAAAAGAGTATTTTGATACATCAAAAGTACTTTACAGTTTGGTATTGTATTGGAAAAGAATGATAACTTCATGTTGAAAGGTTTTTCAGATGCAGATTGGGCAGGTGATATAGATGACAGGAAATCTATAACAGGTTATGCTTTTTCCCTTAGTAGTGGAGTAATTTCATGGGCAAGTAAAAAGCAACCTTTAGTAGCACTTTCAACAACAGAAGCATAATACAAACAACTGTTGGAGCAACTTGTGAAGTAGTATGGTTACGAAGGATTTTAAGTGACTTAAAGCTTCCACAAATGCAACCTACAATTTTACACTGTGACAATCAAAGCACAATCAAGATGATGAAGAATCCGATTTATCATTTGAAAACAAAGCATGTTGAAATTCAACATCGTTATATCATAAAACAAGCATTGAACAAAGAAATAGAGCTGATTTATTGCAGGTCCCAAGATCAAGTAGCAAATATCTTCACCAAGGTACTCAATAAGGAAAAGTTAGATTTTTTTGAGAAATATTAGGGGTTATGGAAAATGAAATCATCTTTAAGAGGGGGTGTTAGATATCGTAATGATGATTTCATTAACCATATAATAAAATTATAAATAATAAAATTATGTATGTTAAATATTGTAATGATGATTTCATTAAGAATATAATAAAATTACATACGTAATTATTAATTAGGTGATAGTTTCCTAACGAGAGTAATGGAAACTCCTAAATGTTTATATAACACCATCTTAGGTAATTTTAGACACATTAAATAATACATCTCTAATTTATTCTCTCACATTCTCCTCATTAGTTTAACATTAGGAATTATTTATTAAATTACCATATCATTAGAATGTTGTTGCGAGTTGCTATAGGAGTGATGGACTTAAAGCTTAGTTGTTTATTCATTCTTTCAGAAGACGAAGCATTGCAACTCTTGTTGTTCTATGCAGTTTTGGGAGTGATGACATGCTTGTTAACAAATGAATAAAACATTTGAAGATGCCAAAACTTGTTGTAGATGCTAGCATATGAGCATATCTGCCAATACGGTGCAGTAGAACACTGAAAATTGTACTGTGGAGTGTAAATAAATTTAAAAGGAAATATCTCCCATGTTTAGTTCTACTGAGTTCTCTAGCTTTAAGTTATAAATAATATCTATCCTTCACTAAAGATCTCAAGTTTAGTCTTCAAGATAATTTTTTATGGTGATCTTATGAGCCTTGTTACCTATCATAACTGCGTCAATTCATGGTAATGTTTGCCTTTGCTTTCCATGACTTCATCTGAAGTGTTTTGTCTCAAACTAATCTGCTTTCAGTGTTTGGACATTATTTCTTCAGTTATGCTGTAGCTTATTATTCTACAATTTTGGTTTTGTGTCTGTGAAGCTCTGTTTCATTGGAAAATCTCAGTTTACAGGCTTATTGAACAGTTCTATCAGATTAAAGAAGTTATTTTCTCTCAATGACATCAACTTCTAAACCCTTACTTTTTGTTCATTTTCTTCCTTTGCAAACTCAATAATTTAATATAGAGAGTTTTAGAAGGATTCCAAGAAACTTGAGAAATGAAGACTTTGAGAGCTACTTAGAAGAGATTTCTTAATTGTTTGATTTATCATGTCCGGATGAAAGAATTTACCGTGTTTCTTCATTTCATGCCATCCTTTTCAGCTGAAGTAGTCTTTTTTAGTAATTTCATAACCCTTTTATTTGACTAGTTTCTGAATTTAATGACGCAGCATGTTTGGCCTTCCCCAATTGGGGAGAGTTTACAAGCACTGTAGCCAGATTATACAATATTCCAATCAGAGTTCTTTGACTAAGAAGCCATGAATTGTGGGTATCTATTATGTCCAAGTTGCCTCGGAGTTGCACTTGGCCCTGTTGCCGCCTTGCTTACACGCATATGTTAATGTGAGAAAAGTCCTCAACCTCACTAGGTGTGGCCTTGGTGGCAAAACTCAGAGAAGGGGCTGTCACCTAATTCCAACTCTCTCCGTCCAAGCTCTCTTCTAGCTAAAGCCAAGGGGGGTGGACCCTAAGGAAGGTTTCTAAAGAACACTTGCTAAAAATAACAAGTCCTAGTAGATAATTATTAAGTTAATTAGAGCATCAACTATTCAACAACTTGAAATATAACTTGAAGCAATAGAGAATCTAGCAGGTACAAATGATCATGAGCATGTAATCAACATCAAAAGTAGATATATGAAAATGACTCAACAATATATCCTGCAAGACAATTGTAAGTAGACCAGTCCCAAATATAATCTTGCAAGGAATGAAATATATGCTCAAATAAATAGGGTACTTGCAATAATGGAAATGTCTTCAAGATACAACAAGATCAAATGAAATGAAAGCTGCAAAACAAACGTTAGTGAATCAAACCAAAACTACAATGTGATGATACAATTTTGAAAGGAAAGCAACTTAAATAGAATTGAAAGTTTGCAAATAAATGTTGCTTGTACTTGAAAAGAGGAAATATGCTCAAGCACAACAATGATATAAAACCTTAAACTTGATCCAAATGAGCATAAACAAAGTACAAGGGTGAATCTAAAGTATTTTCTAATGAGATGTAAGTGCTTTCAAAGTCTATTGCATGTGTTTGAGAAGGGCTATATCATGAAATATTTAATGAGATTCCAACTTCAAATGCATGCAAGATAAACCATCCAAAATTGTAAAGTGTTTGTGTGCTATAGTGCTCTTGGTTGATTTTAGTTAAGTGCCTATTCTAGGGTAATTCTTCCTCTCAACTCCTTCAACTTGGTAAGGACTAGAGGTGGTTGCAAGAAGGCTGGGATGAGGAGGCTAAGACCTCATTAACAATACCCCCTATTTCTTCAATACAAACCACATGCATTCGTTCCTACAAGGGCACTAAGCCACACAAGAGAACTGTGAGGTCATGCATTTTTACCTTTCATCCAAAGTTCCAAACTCAAATCTTGGGAAATTGAATGAAATTTAAGGAATATTTTTCTAAGAGTCCATCAACCAAGCTTATGCTTGGAGGTTAATTTTAGAAGAAGCAAAGTGATGAATTGCAATTGCTAAAGAATGCTCCAATTTAAATGACAAAATGCAAAACCACTTGTTGGTTATAAATTGCCCCAAAACTGAAAAGTTGTTCAAAGTGAGTTTGTGAATGGAATTGCAATGAGCTGATTTAAATCAAGCATGTGTGTGAGTAAGCAAATAGAAATTAGCAAAAGTTGAAGGAAATGAAAATTATATAAACTTGCAATATGCTCAATATGTAAAGACTACTCCCAATAAAAACTCCAAATGAGACAAGTTGCAAGTAAAAATGAAACTAATAAGCTTGGACTTGCAATGTAGTTGAAATTATTCTAAATCATGTAAGGACAATGAAATGAAAATTGTAATTAGATTATTACTATGAGCAAGATGAAACTAAAATAGCTATTAGCATGGAAAATTGTGTGAGCAAAGTAAGATATCAAATGAAACTCAACATGAGCATTAGCATGAGATCAAGGCATGTGAATGATTTGAAATGAAGTGATATGAACATAAAATAATGGAAGTGCTAGAAACTAGAAAGTTAGATCTACTTTGAAAGAAAGAAAATAAAACTCAAATCCAAGCCATGCAAAGAATCCTCACCCCAAAGAGAGAGTGGTGGGATTCCAAGAGGATGATCCTCAAACTCCCTCAAAGAAACATTATTATTAAAAGTGAAGTCCTCTAGTAGATAAAAAGGACTTAGGCCTTGAGGAGAATTACGAATAACTTCAGCAAGAAAATAATCTTCCTCAAGGAATATCAATAAAACAAGAAAAGAAAGTACAAATGCTTATTATGACCATAGTACAATGAGTTTTCATTGAGAGGACTCGCTTTCCTCAAGAAGGTACAAACTTTATGGTTCAATTTCTTAGTCTCCAAGAGGAACTCTTGTGCAAGAGGTAATGAAAGAAGAAAGGTTGTGAAGAAAGTGCTTGATAGATGAGAGAGTTTTAGTGAGATCCAATCTTTACCTACAAAACTCCTTCAAGTGAATTTAGAACAACCCTTTCACTCCTTCAAATCTACACAAGACGTGAGGAAAAACCAAAGAAAATCACATCACAATTTATCACAAGTAATGTACACTATAAAACAATTGCATGCAACAAGAGAAGGGATTTCCTCTCTCACGCAAGCGAGGAAAGGCTAAGCCTTTCTGCAAGCTCCCAAAACTAGATAGTCAAGAAAAGCACATAAGATTTGATGAAGTGGAATTTAGAATGATGTTTCTAGCGAAACTAAGGTAAGGAAACTCCCTTCTCAATCATTGAATGAGCCCTTTGGAAGTTGCCTGGTATGGGTCCTTCCACCTTTTTGAGAGTGGGTTTGTCCAACTGAAGACTTACCCCATGCTCAAAGTCGTTCAAATTGTTGGAGAATCAAGTAGGGCAGCTATTAAAACAATTCCCCAATCCTTTATAATTGCTTGTTAACTTTAGTTAGCTTCTTATTGTTTTTTATTAGATTCTTTTCATCAAACAATTATCAAGACTATAAATCATGAAGATCAGGAAAGACAATGGACACAAAATATAGGCTCCAAGCCAGGGAAAATCCCCTTTAAGGGGAAAACCCAAAAAGAATCTCTTCTTTTCTTATAGAATCAAATCAAATGAGAAATCCAAGACCCAAATATCAAAACCGAGTCCACTCACAAGCCCCAAGTCAGCCCTCCTTCCAAGCTTATCCAACAAGTCAAAGTCTCCTCAAGTCAATTGTAGACAAACTCTTCCAAAGCTGGTCAAAATTCAGACTTCGGCCCTTGCAACAGGGGTTTTGGCCTCCCTGCAAGAGAATTTCGGACCTGCAACTAGGACAACAATTTCTGCCCTTTGCAATTCTAAAATTTTCGCACGTGTGGAAGTTTTTAGGGAAGATTTGCTTCTCCTTTGACCTTGCTTTCTCTTTCCTTGAATTTGACTTCCTTGTCCTTTTCATTGATTTTCCTCCTTTTCAACAGATTGAACTTGCTTGCTTGTGTGTGCCAAATGAGGTCGCGCTGGTCTTATATATACACATATGAGGAGGTTGAATTAGCCCAAACTGGTTGACTTGAAGAGGCATGGCCAACTCGGTCTTGTAGGGATAAAAATGACGTTTTGACTCAAAATAGTTTTTTCTGTTCAAGTCCAAATGGGACTTGACTTCAAGACCTATGACAAATACTCTTTTGACTTGACAAACCCTAGAAGCATGAAGAACATGCTTGACCTACAAGACAAATCAATTTGAGCATGAAACCAATGCTTAAAATAATAATTCTTTTTCTTCTTTTTACAAATATAAACAATGTCATAAGTACAAAGGTAATTATGATGACTGGAAGTAGTTAAATTTTCCAATACTCCCTCTTAACTAGGGAGGTATTCATAATTACATAACCAGTACAAGGATTCTTTCAAACTGAAATATTCTCATAAGAAGAGTCAGATTTTCTTTTTACAAATATAAACAATGTCATAAGTACAAAGGTAATTATGATGACTGGAAGTAGTTACATTTTCCAATACTCCTCCTTAACTAGGGAGGTATTCATAATTACATAACCAGTACAAGGATTCTTTCAAACTGAAATATTCTCATAAGAAGAGTCAGATTGATAAGCCATCTTTAAGCGTCAACATCATAACTAGCATTGTCAACATAACAAGGCCTTAACTAACAAGCTCTATCTGGATCAAAGAACAATGCTAGGAGGCTTTACGTGAGACACCACACTGCCTCTTAAGGCACATACCCCATTCGGATGTTCACTAGGAATGTACTTCTAGGACTATTCTTATCTTGGATTCCCAATCCTCAAAGAATATTTGTCCTCTTCGACCACTCTTGTCTTGGATATCCTATCCAATCCTTAAAGAGTGTCGGTCGACTTCCTATCTTGGATTCTCTATCTTTTTTTTATAATTATATACAATGTCATAAGTACAAAGGCAATTATGAAGATTGAAACTAGTTAAATTTTCCAACACAAACAACATTAGATTTCTACACACTTGAAAATAGCGTTAGCATTCACAAGGGATTAAATTGCACATTGAAGAAAAAGACTAGGGGTTTAACCAATAACCCACTAGTGCTCCTAAATCTAGAGTGTTTCTTTAATCCAAAAATTTGATGCAAGAAAGCTTACTTAAATCAATCCAATGAATGGCATATGATGCTAACAGGATTTAAAACCAATGTAGAAGTATTAAGCACAAACAATTAGAGCAATTTTACCTCATATCCATGGAAGGAGATCACCATACCAAATTCAACCCCTTAAGTCTTTCACTTTATTTGCATAGAAAAGAAGTAAGTACAAAATTGTGTAGAGTTTCCCCAAGCACAATAGCTAGTCTTAGAATGGTGAAATGAGGAGCATATAGTACAATATATAGAGTTGAGGGAGCAAATCCAAATGACCAATCCATCAAACAAGTGGCAAATAATTGTCAATCTCAATGACATCAAACTCTCCAAGTGGCAAGATGACTGTTGTAAGGTTGTTGTAGGTGGTGTTTAATTATCCAAAAACTCTTGATGTGAATTTCTTACTGGCTGGTACGTACTTCACTTGAGGATCAATGTATCTCCTTTCCATGTGCAAATTTTGTGGTGGTTGCCAAGTGTAGATGATAGCAGGTGATAGGGGAGACACACTCCCAATGAATATTCAATAGGAAACTGTGAATTGACACCTCTGCAAATCGTGCCAAGAGCTGCTTCGCAAAATTACGTATTGACTGCTGTGTACCTCTGCGTGAAGGCTGTCAATTAGTTGTGTGTGTAGACTGCGTACAAGTGTGGAGTCAAGTGGAGTGTTGGTGGAGACCAATCTCCACAAATAGCTCAACAAAAATGCTTAACTGAATCTTTAACACCTGCGTTGATTTCCTTGCTAGCAACATTGAATGTTTTATTGTCCTGTGTTGATTGGGCCAACGTGGATACATTATTTGGCATGTGTGTTTTATCTCAAGCCATGCGTAGATAAAGGGAATGAGGTGGGGTCTACTCCTCACCCATAATCTTTACCTCACATCTTAATTCCATAACATTTGATTAAAAGTTGAACTTTAGCCATACATACATCTCATGAGCTCAACATGGAACTAGTTTGACTTGCTACTTTGGAACCTTTGATTTGAGTTGTGCCTTGTTTGGTGGGACCCTTGTGGCTTGCCGCATCACCTTTAGCTTCTATTTGACTTCCATGTCACCCTTTTTGACTCTCTTTGACTTTGGAAAAATTTATAATCTTTTCCAATTATGAAATTTTATTGAATTTTTTTCTCATTTTTGCCACTAACATTAGAAAAATTGGCTTTTGAAACTATAAATCGTTTTTTTTACCCTCAAAGTGGGTCTTAAGATAATGCTGGGGTCTTGAGGATGAATTTCGAGTAGTCACATGGCCCAAACATTTCATAGAACCACTTATTTACATAATTACATAGAAATTAATTAAAAAATCTTGTTTTGCGGGAAATTTTTAATTATTAAAAAATCATACTTAGACCTAGTCAAATTTTGCGAAATTTTACAAGTGATCTAACATGGTAATATACATTGACTATAGACACGAGGACTCACCCAAGACTACCATCAAGCCACATTCCAACTTTGGGGGTATATCTGGGAGAAAAAACTCAACTAGTTATTTAGTGTTAAAAAACATGAATAATTAGTTAAGTGAAAAAAAACTCCCTAGAGTGAACTCACTTGTTGGTAAAGTCCCAAGCTACCTAGGCCTGTTACATGGATTTATTCATCATGCTAACATCACATTTACAATATCCCCGCAAGGCTGCAGAATTTGAGTACAAAATGAAGGAGGAGAGGAGAAAGGGGCTTAGAAACCCTGATGAAATGTGGAACTCTAGATGATATGAAAGTGTAGGAATGCTTTGAAATGTCCTTGGGCACGGAGTCTTCAAAAATCTTGAAGTGCAACTTTAGTAGTTAACATCTGGCTCCACATGGGGATGCATACTTTCATGAAAGTATGTGAGAACCTGGAATCTGCATCCACCAAAAATATATCAGCAACATCCTCTCTAGAAATCATCATATAAAAATCAAATACTGAAATGGAAATACTAATCTATCTTGCTGAAATAAAAACTACTCTAATAACATGAAATAGAAACTAATCTAATAGCAAAAAATGAAATCTAATCTAAGAACAAAAGTGACAAGGAATTAGGGTTAGAAATACAATACAAAGATTTCCCATGGCATCAAATGTCTTTTGTGAAATCCATCTTGAGAACCTGCCTACTTAGAGGCAGATCCATAGGTTCTTTCTCTGATGTGCCCTGTCCAATTCTGACTATCTTTGGACTTTGACTTGACCCAACGTTAACTTGTTTGTCGCCATCAGATCTACCAAGCCTCTTCCTTTTCCTTTTTCGATTACCAACTTGTTGAGGCTTGACCTTGTTTATCACTAATGATTTATCTTTCACATCTTTCTTCCTCTTTTTTCGCTTTTGTCTTTTCTTCTTGTTTAGCTATAATGGTGATGATGACGCAACCACTGTCAACCCTTTCGCCTTGTCTTGAAAATGCTCTGATGGAAGGTTTGAAGTACCCAATCTTTCTGTGATATGCCCAACCTCTTCATTTAGAATCTGTTCTGTCAAGGGTGGTGGAAAATTCGTCAACACTACATCACTCCCTGGCTTGTACGACCCATAAATAACTTCATTGTTGGGTTTCCTTGGATCCTCAACATGATATCTTCGCTCTAACTCTCGATCAAGCTTGACAAAGGTATTATCTGACATGGGAATGGTGGTGTATGATAGGTCCATCTGAAGGCTACCACCTAAATCTGATGCCCATTTCCTAGATAGGAGCATCCCCCATGCATCAAGCACATCTGTCACAACAATATCCATAGTCATCATTTTGTGTTGGTATGTTGCTAGGAAAACTTGTAAATATTTAATTAACCTACACACTTATATTCTTTTTGAATCCATTTGACATATGTTGTGATATGGCCTAGATTCCCATAACTTTAGTTGCTCCATGACTTTCTTGGTCATGACATTAGATGAAGTCCCTGAATCTAGCATGCAATTGTGTAAAAGACGATCATTCACCATCAAAGTAATGAAGAACGGTTGATGATCTTCATTCTCGACGTAACAGTTCATACCTTCAATACAATTTCTTCATTTTCCGGCACATCATTAGGCATTTCTTCCCTTTGAGTAACTTCAATGGCACTTAGAAACCTTGCCCTCTGAGATGGTATCTTTAAAAGTTCTGTTATTGGGATGGAAATTTTTGCACTATTTATCCAATCGCCCAAGTCAAAACTCAACTCTAAAGTAGGAGGAGAAAAATTTCTATAATTACTTTGATTTTGGTTATCCCTTATTTGATAAATTATACCTTTATGCTTTTCCATGGCAAGAATCTGTTCAAATGTAAGCTTTCCCCAAAAAATTTAGTGACATTATCAAAATTTGCAATCATATTATCAACCCCAAAAGCATAAGACTGATGATCAACCTCCAAATTTCTTTCAATAGTTCCAACTTGATTTTCTATGGACAACATATTGATTTGACCACTTGTTCCCACATGTTCACCTCACATCATGCAACTTTCCATGATTCTCCTTACAAAGGGGCACATGGCCACTTCATGAAGCTTGTCACATGGCCTACAATATGGAAGAACTTAATCCACCAGATTGGTGGTCTCTAGTGGGTTGGGAGGCATATAGTCTTGTGGGGGGCTCTTATTCTTTTGTGATCTGTCATTGGGCTTAGGTTGGAACTTTTGCATTTGATAACTTTCCATGTTGAACAACCTATTTTGCATGGCATTCATGTCTTTTGCACGATTCATCTCCACGCTCTTGATTAATTGGGTTATCTCCTTGGTAGGATCCTTGTCAACCCCCTTTACTTCATCCTTTCCATTGGATTCATGGGACTGTGAAGGCCCTCTACTAAAACCAGGAATCTCTGACTTTCCTGACTCCTTTCTAGCCTTCTCTATTTTTAGGGCTTCCATTTGAGTTGCAGCCAAATTTGCAAGCTCCTTTTTTCTCATCTCATAGGATGTATCAACACCAAAAGCATCAATGTGATAAATCAAAAGAAACTTTTTAGGAGGTTTAACATCTTGAGGTAAAGTCTTCACAATATCATTAAATTTTGTTAGGGTCCCACCCTAACCCCCTTATTTATGTAATAGGATCGAGTCATAGTTATAGTTAAGAGTCAATAAAGCCCATATTAATAATTGTAAGTGGTTAACCCGCATTTAAAGACGAGACCACAGTTAGTTGCAAATGGGCCATGGTATTAGATAGATGGTATTAATAAGAACCATGGTATTGCCCCATGGTATTGCATGTATGAATCCTATATAAAGGATAGAGACTCCCTACGAGGAGCATCGTGTCTTATTTTGTAATCGAGCTTAGCTCTATTGGAGGTTGCCCCCTCGAAGAGGCAAGTGAACTTTGCTTTCTGAATAATAAAATACTTGCTGTTATTGCTCATTGTTCTATGTTCTGGGTATATTTCTTCGCATATTTGGTATTCTGGTATCGTCTTGCAGGTTAAGAGCATAACAAGTGGTATTAGAGCGCTTTCCAGGGCTGGTGGGATCTCCAATTTTTAGCAATTTTTTTTTGGCTAAAGACGTGTTCCGACGTCTTCAAACCACGGGATCTGTCGTTGAGCGCATAAACTTGCGGATTTGGGGAGGCATGCACGCAGGAAATACAAGAGGTAGTCACGCTTGTTGGACTCCCTTGTAACCCCTGTGGGTACCCCTTCGAGTAGTAGCGCATTAGACAGAACCGTGCATGGACTGTCTTCCAAGTACCCTTTGGGTATATCGGAAGCTCCCTAGCTCCCTTGATAACCTCGCCATAGATAAACCGTCGGCCGTCTTGTTGCTACAGTACACTGAGAACAACACTCGGAGAGATTACTCGTGTGTACGATAAGGTAGTCGGGTTGTACGGCTAAGGGTACGGTTGATCCTCCTTGGTTAGTGCCCTAAAAATTTGGGCCAAGTAGTACTGTCAGACACTCCTGACACTCCTGGAGACCATAGTTCCTTGATCTATCTCTGGATCATACATAATCTTTGCTAGATCAGATCTCGCAAGTGGTGTTTTTGCCGCCGTAGTAGCAATTAGTTTTGCAGTTCAGATCTATTAGATCAGCCATTCAGATCTCTCAAATCCATCAGATCCACAGCAGCAATCAGTTCTGCCATTCAGATCCATCAGATCCACCATCTAGATCTGAGTAGTTGTGTGGGTTCCTATACGTGGGCGTGATTTTCGCAGGACTTTTGGTAGCATTGACATTTCTGGGATTCGGCTACTGCAGTATTCCTAAGGAAGGAGTAAAACTCCGTTTGGAGTTAAGACCCCCCGGGGCGCTTATTGGTGACTTAGCCCATAAGAATCAGGACGATGAGCTGAGCAAGGTGGTACCATTCAATTGTTAGTGCCAAAAAATTTGGGTAGTTCCAAATTTCAAGTAAATCGGCTCGGTGCATGGTACAAACTAGAAATCAAGGTATGGCGAATGAGAGGATGGACAGCCTTGAATCATCCTTGAAAGAAATCCAAGCGCAGCTGAAGGAAATAACTACAACACTCTCTAAGGGCAAGGTGGAGGCACACAAGGAGGCATATATTGGCAATGAAAACAGTGAGGGTGAGTCTAGCCAGTCTCTTCACCTCTTTGGCACCCACCAACAATCCCATTCGGGACCACCCAAGCTGGACATGCATAAATTTGATGGCTCTCACCCGGCAGCATGGATAGCACAAATGGAGCAATATTTCAATTTGAATTACATCTTGGATAATGCCACTCAGCTTAGTGTGGGGATCATGTACTTGGACAATGAAAGATGGCAATGGCGGCAATGGCATCAACGTTGCTATGGAAGGCCCTTGACTTGGGACACATTCAAAAAAGCTCTTATGGATCGCTTTGATCATGACTCTGCCTTTTTGGGTCGTCTCACTAAGCTCCAACAGACTGGAATAGTGGATGAATATATTACAGCCTTTGAAGCCTTAGCTTTCCGCACTTTAGGTCTACACGATGAGTTCTACATGGAATGTTTTGGTAGTGGTCTTAAAGAGGCCATACAAGCCCACGTCCGACTGCACCACCCTCCCTCATGGCTGCAGGGTTGCAGGGTAGCTCGTGAAGTAGAACGTGCGTTAGCGGCCCAATCCAATCGCCCAAATTTCACCGCCAAGGGTCGCCCCCCACAGGTTCACAGCACTACCCAAACAGTCAAGGTTCAAAGGGTGTCACCTGCAAAAATGGCGGAAAGAAGAAAGCAAGGATTATGTTACTACTGTGATGAAAAATACTCCCCCGGGCATAAATGCAAGGAGCCCAAATTCTTTCAAATTGATGCTACTGATCACAGTTCATCGAAGGAAGCCCCACCACTTGAGGAACCAGAGGAGGAAGAAGAGGACAACCAGAAGGACAATGTACCTAAAGAACTAGTTATTTCGCTGCATGCTTTGGCAGGGATTTCTTCGCCTCAAACTCTCAAAATCAGAGGTTTTATTAAGCATCGCCCAGTAGTAGTCTTGATTGATAGTGGAAGTACACATAATTTTATCCATCAAAGAGTCGCGGAAGCAGTGCATTGTTTTGTACGAGCAGTTTCTAACTTCCAAGTCCAAATTGTTGATGGGGGAACAATGAAATGTGAAGGCCGCTGTGAAAATGTCAAACTTCAAATGGGGGATTATCAGTTAAAGACCCACATGTTTGCCATACACATGGGAGGGTGCGACATTGTCCTAGGTGCTGAATGGCTTCGCACACTTGGCCCAATCACAATGGATTTCCAGGAGTTATATATGAGCTTTAAGCAGAACAACCACACACATACCCTCCGCGGACTCCAGGCGGGAGCTCCCTCTATCATTAGCTCACATCGGATGGAAAACTGGTTAAAAAAGGGCCATCATGGAGTTATAGCTCAATTTAATGCTATTCAGGCCTTCGAACCCAATTCTCTTCCAATTCATCCTGAGATGCAACAGATCTTAAATAACCATCTGCCAGTCTTTGACAAGCCTCATGAGCTTCCACCCTCGAGAGGGGAACATGATCATAGCATCACTTTGGTCCCAGGGGCCCAACCACCAAATGTGCGCCCATATAGATATCCGTTCGCCCAAAAGAATGAAATAGAAAAAAAATCAAGGAATTTTTGGAAGCAGGCGTCATTCGTCCCAACATTAGTCCTTATTCATCACTGGTGGTCATGGTGCTCAAGAAAGATGGGGAATGGCGTATGTGTCCAGACTTTAGGGCCCTCAATAAGTTGACAGTCAAAGATAAATTTCCCATCCTGGTTGTTGATGATTTGCTGGATGAATTAAATGGGGCTCAATTTTTCACTAAGCTTGATCTTCGCTTAGGCTACCACCAAATTCGCATGAAAGAAGTTGAAATTCCAAAGACTGCTTTCCGAACTCATGAAGGCCATTATGAGTTCCTGGTCATGCCATTCGGTCTTTGTAATGCCCCATCCACTTTTCAGAGCCTTATGAACCACCTGCTTGAACCATATCTCAGAAAATTTGTCCTTGTTTTCTTTGATGACATCCTCATCTACAGTCGCACTTGGGCCGCACATCTTCAGCATGTAGATATGCTCTTGCAACTGCTCCGCGAGCATAAATTATTTGTTAAGATGTCCAAGTGTTCTTTTGGCATGGAAGAAGTTGAGTATTTGGGCCACATTGTGGGGCGTGAAGGTGTCAGGGTGGACCCCAAAAAGATTTAGGCATTGCAGGATTGGACTCAACCTAAGACCTTGAAGAGCCTGAGAGGATTTTTGGGTCTCACGGGCTACTATCGCAAATTTGTCCGCAATTATGGTCGCATTGCGAGGCCCCTCACTCAACTCCTCAAGAAAAATTCATTCCTCTGGAATGATGAAGCACAACATGCCTTTACAGCTCTCAAAAATGCCATGTGTTCCACTCCAGTCTTAGCACTACTTGACTTCACCAAATCTTTTGTCATTGAATGTGATGCTTCGGGTACGGGTATTGGGGCGGTCTTAATGTAGGAAGGTCGACCCTTGGCCTTCACAAGCCAACAACTAAGTGGGAAGAATCTGGGACAATCTATCTATGAGAAGGAGATGATGGCCATCTTACATGCAGTAGATACCTGGCGACCATACTTATTGGGGCGACGCTTCCAAATCTGCACACACCATCAAAGCCTTAAATATTTTTTGGAGCAACGCCTATCCTCACCACAACAAAATAAATGGCTCGCCAAAATGCTGGGATATGATTATGAGATAATTTACAAGAAAGGGCGCGAAAATATTGTAGCAGATGCATTATCTCGCCAATTTGAGGAGGAAACTACCCTGCTCGCAATTTCCCTTCCCATTCCAGAATGGATTGAAGAGGCTCGCAAGGAATGGTTTTCACATCCCTCGCTCTCTCAACTCATTACTCAATTGCAAGCAGATCCAAATTCCACTGAGGGCTACTTGTAGCAGGATGAGATTCTTCGCTACAAGGACAGAGTCGTAATATCACCAACATCCACCCTCAAAAGCCGCATTTTGGAGGAGTTGCACTCATCTCCCACTACAGGACATTTAGGCTTTCAGAAGACGTATGCTTGCACTCGAAGATCATTTTTTTGTGAAAAAGGACATTCTTACTTTTGTAGTTGAATGCGACGTTTGTCAGCATCACAAAAGAGACACAGTAAAAGCACTAGGCACATTACAACCATTGCCCATCCCAACATCAATATGGATGGAGGTTTCTATGGATTTAATTACAGGTCTTCCAAAGTCAGGAAACAAGTCAGTCATCATGGTGGTTGTGGACAGACTTTCTAAGTATGCTCATTTTTGCGCCCTACCCCACCCTTTTACATTGACTTTGGTCGCTCAATCTTTCATGGATCAGATCTTCAAATTGCATGGCATGCCCACTTCCATTGTGTCTGATCGTGACCCGGTCTTCACTAGTAACTTTTGGCAGGAACTCTTCCGGCTACAAGGTACCCAACTACAACTCAGTACTTCCTATCATCCACAAACTGATGGTCAAACTGAAGCAGTCAACAAATGTCTGGAAACCTACCTTAGGTGTTTCACTTCAGAAAAGCAACATATCTGGGTACAGTGGTTACCTCTAGCTGAATGGTGGTATAACACCAACTATCATGCAACCACCAAAATGACTCCATATGAAGCAGTTTATGGTCAACTCGCTCCTTCCCCTACTTCTTATATCAAGGGGTGCTCGAAGGTACAAGCAGTGGATCAACTCCTACAGAACCGCACAACCATGCTGGCCCATCTTAGAGAGAATCTTCATCAAGTTCAAAACCGCATGAAGCAACAGGTAGATCAGCATCGCTCAGAACGCCAATTTCAAGAAAGGGACCAGGGATTTTTGAGGCTGCAACCATATAAGCAAACATCACTCAAAGACGAGGGTTGTCAGAAACTATCTCCAAAATTCTACGGACCGTATCAAGTACTTCAGCGCATTGGAGAAGTGGCCTACAAGCTAGCTTTGCCACCCATTGCATAAATCCATCCAGTTTTCCATGTCTCATGCCTCAAGAAAGTGATTGGGAACAATTGCAGAATTCAAACCAGTCTACCTGAACTGGATGAAGAAGGGTCAATCTGGCTCCAACCTGAACAAGTCCTGGACACACGAGAACGACACTTGCGTGGCCGCATGATCAAGGAAGTCCTCGTCAAGTGGAAAGACACCTCTCCAGAAGATGCACCCTGGGAACGAGCCACTATTCTGCAGCAGTTTCCGAAGCTTCAGCCTTGAGGACAAGGCTATTCTTATGGGGGAGGACATGTTAGGGTTCCACCCTAACCGCCTTATTTATGTAATAGGATCGAGTCATAGTTATAGTTAAGTAAAGAGTCAATAAAGCCCATATTAATAATTGTAAGTGGTTAACCCACATTTAATGATGGGACCACAGTTAGTTGCAAATGGGCCATGGTATTAGATAGATGGTATTAATAAGAACCATGGTATTGCCCCATGGTATTGCATGTATGAATCCTATATAAAGGATAGAAACTTCCTGCGAGGAGCATCGTGTCTTATTTTGTAATCGAGCTCAACTCTATTGGAGTTTTCCCCCTCAAAGAGGCAAGTGAACTTTGCTTTCTGAATAATAAAATACTTGCTGCTATTGCTCATTGTTCTATGTTCTGGTTATATTTTTTTCCGCATATTTGGTATTCTGGTATCATCTTGCAGGTTAAGAGCATAACAAATTTCTTGTTAAATTCCTCAACCGTCTCATTCTCATTCTTCTTAATATAGCTAATGGCGTTGAGCAAATTCCTTTATTCCTTCTTATCTCCATACTTATCATTGAAGGCATTAATAATTGAATCTACAGCATCAAAAGAGTTAGCAAGATGCTCAGTGAACCAATCAAGAACATCCTCATCTAAAGAGAGGATGAAACGTCTCATCTTAACATCTTCATGGTTAGCATTATCACACCACTTGCTCACACAAAGGTTGAAGTTTCTGAGGTGAGTCTTGGCATTGATGGCATTGTTACCTTGAAATGAAGGCAACTTCTTAATAGCTTTATCCAGAATATTATTCGGATAGCCATTGATGTTAGCAAAGTTACAAGGACGAAACAAGTCATTCATGATGTCTTGTTCAACTTGTCCTTGGAAAAGCAAATGGATATCAGAAATAGCCTCCTGCCCAAGATTAGCAAGAAGTCTACGAGAAGAGAGCTTGTTTAGTCTCACTCTAAAAACCCTTTCAGGATCAAGAGTGGGGCTAACCAAGCTACTTGGATTTCTCCTAGTAGAAATTCTTGTAGAAAATGAACCAAGTGGAGTCGCCACTTGAGCATGAATCTATTTCTAAAAGTTCAAAATGCAAGTACTGAAAGTTAGTCGTATTCCAAGTACAAGAGGACTTATCCTTGGCAATGGCACCAAAAATGTTTCTGCCTTGCTTACACACCTATGTTAATGTGGGAAAAATCCTCAACTCCACTAGGTGTGGCCTTGGTGGCAAAGCTCAGAGAAGGGGCTATCTCCTAATCCCAACTCTCTCTGTCTAGGTTCTTTCCTAGCTAAAGCCAATGGGGGTGGACCCCTAAGGAAGGTTTCTAAAGAACACTTGCTAAAAGTAACGCGTCATAGGAGATAATTATTAAGTTAATTAGAGCATCAACTATTCAACAACTTGAAATATAACTTGAAGCAATACAGAGTCTAGCAAGTACAAATGATCATGAGCATGTAATCAACACCAAAAGTAGATATATCAGAATGACTCAACAATATGTCCTGTAAGGCAAATGTAAGTAGACTAGTGCCAAATATAATCTTGCACGTAATGAAATATATGCTCAAATAAATAAAATTCTTGCAATAATGAAAATGTCTTAAAGATACAACAAGATCAAATGGAACAAAAACTGCAAAACAAACGTTAGTGAATCAAACCAAAACTACAATAAGATGATACAATTTTGAAAGGAAAATATTTAAATATTATTGGAAGCTTGCAAATAAATGTTGCTTGTACTTGAAAAGAGGAAACAAACACAACAATGATATAAAACCTTTTCAAAAGAAGAAAAATATGAATTTTAAAATAGAAATTTTGGCTCCAAAAGAAGCCAAGTCGGCCTCCTCCTAGTCAAAGTCGGCCCCTTCATATGTTCAGGTCGGCTTGACAGAAAGGCACCCATTCGACCTATTGGATCTCTATATATATGAGGCATTTGACCTCTTCTGAACACACAATTCACATTTGTTCTGTTCAAGCAAAATTCGGTCTTCCGGAGGCAAGAGAAAGGGTCGATTTTCTGAGGCACATTCTTGAAAGAAGGACGAGTTTCCGAGGCAGATTCCTGAGGAAAGAAAGACAATTTTTTGAGGTACGTCTCTGTTAAAGATGGACGAAATTCCCAAGAAAAATATGGTCGAAGTTATGAGACATGGCAAGGCTAAGTTCCTGAGATAATTCAGAGTTGCAAGGCTGAACTTTTGAACTGTAAATGGGGTGTAGCACTGAGTTGATTGGCACAGAATTAGGCCGAAGATATTGGGAAGTGTTTGACTTGACTAGGAAGCAGTGGACCAAGTTTGATCTAGCTACTGTTAGTTTTTGGATGATATGGTAGCATTAGACATGTGTTCTAGTATCAGAGGATACTAAGAGGCTAAGGAACATTAGATCTCCAAAACCCAGAAAAGGTTTTGCGAGATAAGCTTGGGAAACACCTTAATTAAATTAATTTTCCATATTATTTCCTAAGTCTAACTTAGAAAAAGTGGTAAATTAAAGTTAATTAATTAAGGATGTTCGAGATTACACTAAAGACTTCTATTGACGAAGTCTAATTGATCCTTGTCGTTAATGGAGATTTAATCATGGCCATTGAAGACTCAACGAGAGATTATAAGAGCAACTGGAAGGGATGGAGAGAGTTACATCGAGTATCAGGGTGATCAGGGGTTAGAGGTAGATTGAGTAGCCCAGTGTGCAATATTCAGGGAGGGTAGAGTTTGAGCCAGGGAAAGAGAGTAGCAGGGGTTTGTAGCAAGGCAAATTTCTAGATAAATTCTTAGGGGGTTTTCCGGTTTCCAGATCCAGGAAAGAGAGGCCAAATTATCTAGCAGGGAGGTCAAAAATCTGTAGTGGAAGTTGCCTAGTTGCCCAGAAAGTGCTAGTGCATGATCTAGAGCAAAGTGCAGGATCCTGGATCTACATCTTGGAGCCAAAGCGAATCAAATCCAGGGGTAGAGAAGGGCAGGACGACTCATCTGGAAGTGATCTAGAGGGAAATCAAATTATTCTGAGTAGATAGTGCACATTTCCAGTCCAGCGGTGCAAATACGCTGGGAAGTGCGAATTTGCCAGAGAGGGCCAGATCTAGTTTCTGTGAGGGAAAAGTATTTCCCAGATTATTTTCCAGTTGAGATAGATTGATGGAGGATTGCCAGTTGGGCATCCATATTGTAATTCTCTATATTTGCTATATAATATAATAAACCCTCATTTGCTGCACCAGATTTCCCTACGTGGTTTTTCTAGGGACTTTTAGTCCAAAATAATTGTGTCAATTTTTTTATGTGTGTGCATCTATTTCTCAATTCCTTATTTTACTTCCGCAACATATTTTATTTGTGAAGAATGCATCAACGAGTTATTTGGTATTTGTCATAAACAAATAAACTGCTAATGAGTTAGGAGAATAATTTCCAGTTCGTGTATTCAAGGAAATTTCACAGCTATATTGTTGGTCTGCTTGACCTTGTATTTGACCGATGTAATTGATTATTTCTCTAAGGCAAAGGTTGTTGGGTTTTCCCTCATGTGGGTTTTCCTTGGGTAAATACTTGCGTTACTGTGTGGCTGTCTCTTTATGATCCTTATGGTATTTTGTTTTACTCTTGAGCTCCTCTATGTAATTGCTTTATGATGGAAAAGACTCCAAGAAAAAATCTACCTATTATAAAATCATAAGAAGCTTAAGTCACAGGACACGTTCCTCAGGGTCTCGTGTCCCGTATTTCACGTGTTAGACAGGAAACGTGCCATAAAACGTGTCGAAAACGTTTTTCTTTGTGTCCTCCAATTGAGGCACGTGTTTTGGACATGGCAAAAACGTGCCCTAACGCTTTTGGTTCTTAGGACACGTGTCCCATGAAAAGTGACATTTAAAACTTGCAACATAGCTTATTTTTGGGTTTTTTTTGTCATTGTTCGCCACCGAAATTGAGTTTGCTCACTGCTAAAATCAAATTTGTTGCGTAGTGTGAGGAATTCCATCAGATTTGAGCACAATGCGCACAACTTCACATTGACCTGGACCCGGAGATGCAGGAGACGAGCATTCGTGTGCTTTGCTGAGAGTTTGGAACTTTGGAGCACTTAAATTTCCTGTAAGTTGTGTTATAGCCTAAGAAACTTAACTTAATTATACACCAGTGACCACGTATAGATCATGTGTTGAAATAAAAAGCCCAACTCCCCGTCATGTGCTCATTGCTCACTACACCTTCGAGGTCTAAAGGGAGGGAAAGCTCGATTAACGCTCTGGTCAACAATGAAGTTTGAACACATATAAATTTATAGTTCATAAACTACCTTATGTGAAGTTTGAACATGATCAAACTTGTTTGAAGTTAATAACAAAAGTTATAACATGAACAATGAACATTGAACGGTGAACATCATTGATGTAGTAAATTAATAAACTAACTAGTAAATAGTGTATACTAAATACTAAATAGATATCATCGTGATTCATATCGATATGGATCAAGCACTATATTTTAGTAATTTTTTAATATATATATATATATATATATATATATATATATATATATAAAACGTTCCCCTCGTGTCCTGTTTTCGGGGTCGCTGTGTCTCATGTCAAATACTCGTATTTACGTGTTCTTTGTGTCTCGTGTCCTCTTGTCATGTGACTTAGATAAGAAGTAATTATCAATTTAGACGATGCCCTAAAAATCAACACTAGATAGTGAAAGAAAGACCTCAAGGAAGGTCATACTAGACTATGGTCAAATGATAACCACAGAGGTGAAGCATGGGAACAAGCGTATAAGCAAAAGTGGTCTGTTGTCCAACTCAACTTGTGATCCATACTAGGATGCTCTAAAACATGGGTGGACAATAGTTCCCAAATTAATAAAAATGCACGCAAAAAAGGCTTGCTTTCTTCACTGTGTAAGAGAATCTAGGTTCATGGTGGGAGGAGGGGGGAGTGTGGTAGGAGTGGGAGTGCTCTATAAATAGAAGCTTCTGGTATCCTCGATCTAACCTATAAAAAGTAACTTATAACATGCTCCTTGTTTTATTGGATCCTTCATGATTGTAGATTGCCTTCTCTACTAGTTCATTGTTGCATATCATGGAAATTTGAACCCACTGAGTTTTAGGTGTTAGACATTCTAATGATGATTTCATTAACAATATAATAAAGCAATAAATAATAAAATCACATTTGTAATTATTATTTAGGTAGATAGTTATTAATTAGGTCACTGTTTCGTAATGAGAGTAATAGAAACTCCTAAATATTTTTATGACACCATCTTGTAATTTTAGATACATGACATAATACCTCTCATTTATTCTCTCGCATTCTCCTTCCATTGGTTTAAAATGGTATTAGAGCATTTGAGACTCTGACCTAGAGCATATCAAAGACTATGTCAAGAAAAAGTTTGACACTAGTTTCTTGGAAAAAGAGATTTGTGTGGATGTGTACAACATTTAGTGTATGGAGACAACAAGCATTTACACTAATTTTGGTGACCCGTACAACGAGAGATTATAACAACAACTTGAAAGGATGGAGAGAGTTACATCAAGCATTAGGGTGATCAGGTGTCAGAGGCGATTGAGTAGCCCAGTGTGCAGTATTTAGGAAGGGTAGAGTTCGTGCTAGGGAAAGAGAGTAGCAGGGGTTTGCAGCAGGGAGATTTTCCAGAGAAATTCTCAAGGGGTTTTTTAGTTTCCAAATCCAAGAAAGGGAGACTGAATTATCCAACAGGGAGGCCGAAAATCGGCAGTGCGAGTTGCCTTGTTGCCCAAGAAGCGCAAATGCAGGATCTAGGGCGAAATGCAAGATCCCGGATCTACATCCTCGAGGTAGAGAGGATTAGATCTAGGGGCAGAGAAGGGATGGATGACTCATTTGGAAGTGATTCAGAGGCAGATCGAATTATTCTGAGCAGATAGTGCGCATTTCCAGTCCAACTATGCGAATAAGCTAGGACACGCAAATTTGCTAGAGGGTGCCAAATCCAATTGTTGTGAGGGAAAAGTATTTCCTAGATTATTTTCTAGTTGAGATAGATTGCCAAAGGATGGCCAGTTGGGTATCCAAATTGTTAATTCTCTATATTTGCTGCATAATAAAATGAACCCTCATCTGTTGCACCAGTTTTCCTTTCGAGGTTTTTCTGGGGACTTTTAGTCCAAAATAATTGTGTCAAATTTTTTGTGTGTGCATCTTTTTCTCAGTTCCTTATTTTACTTCAGGAACGTATTTTATTTGTGAAGAATGCACCAGTGAGTTATTTGATATTCACTATAAATAAATAAACTGCTAATCAATTAGGAGAATGATTACCAGCTGGTGTATTCAAGGAAATTTCACATGGAATCAACACATTTTTGATCAGGTCAGAGGCCCAGAAGTGAAATATTAGTAGATCATGTACTTTTAAAGGGAGATTTGAAGCACATGATTAGATCTGCGCGGGCCAGCGAGGCAGTGCGAATTGCTGGGCAGGAAAATCAATTTCGAGAGGCAGTGTAGGAAAAGTTCGATTTGCCCAGAGCAGAATTCCAATAGGTAGTGTGGTTGGCAGAAAGAGGTTCGATAGAACAGATCAATTACTTCATTGAGCAGATTTGGGCGCCGTAGAGTTGCAACAAGGGTTGCAGTTGCAGATCTTCGTAGGGAAGGAAGAGGAAAGCACACTGGGAAATTTTCAGAATTTCTTAGAGGATTTCGAGATCTGATTTCTAGGAAGAGATCCATAGTTTCTAATTGTGGGTGGGTCAAAGTAGGAAAATTAATTTGCCATTGCAAGTTTGCCAGGATAGTTAGTTCAAGTCGCAGAGGTTGTAGTTTGTGTGCCAGTTCCCGGAGAAGGACATTCGGAAGGCAGAGTGAGTAGTCTAAGTGAGCAACTGAATGCAATACATTAGCCGGAGAAGGATTTCTGGAGGCACATTTGCGCATTCCTGAGGGAATGCGAGTTGTAGAAGGAAGCCCAAGCAGGAAAGAGGAGGAGATTTCCAACATTAGTCTCTAGTTTATTTGAGTTTCGCAAGGATCACCACAACAAGGCTCAGAGATTAGGATAGACTTGATGGAGCCTCAAATTTTGGCGTTTGGAAAGCCAAAGTGCAGTTTTTTTTAGACGAGCATGGCTTGAAGGAGTTCGTGACGAATGTTATGGTAGAACCAATAGATTCACAATAACTGGTAGCCTTAAAAAAGGAGATGGCCAAGACTAGAGGATGGTCTTAGATGGGGTTCATGATCATATCGTCCCGCATATTGCAGATAAGGCAACAACAAAGGACATGTGGGATGTTGTTGTGAAGCTATACCAAGATCCATCAGAGATTCGTAAAATGATTCTCAAGGAGAAGTTGAGGACAACAAAGATGCAGAAGGGTGAGAATGTGACCTCTTATCTCATCAGAATTCAAGAAGTCCGTGATGAGCTTGTAGCTGTAGGGGAGAAGCCAGAAGACAATGAGCTAGTGAGGACATCTCTAAATGGGTTGACCAAGGAATGGATTACTTTCGTTCAAGGTATCACTAGACGAGATAAGCTTCCAGATTGGGAATGCCTATGGAGTGACTTCACTCAAGAGAAGCTAAGGCTCAGTCTTGCTGAAGGTTCTATTAGAAACAACAACAAAGGACTGAAAGTTGAGAAAGATGAAGAGGAAAACGTAGCCCTTGTAGTTCAGGGAAAGGCGAAGAAAAGTCCCAATCAGGGACAAAGCTCAAAAGGAGGCAAGAAAAAGAAAAAGAAACTGTCGAAGGTCAAATGCTTCAAATGTGGTGAGTTTGGTCACTATGTCACCTAGTGTCCAAAGAGGAAGAAGGACAAGAAGGGGCTACAACATACAACAACTTTGGCAGAGATAGATGAGTTGACCTCCAGGTTGGAGGAGTCCGCATTGATAACAACGATACCTCTAGATGGAGGCAGAGTGTGATGCTTTAGAGTTGCAGGATAGGGCAGGGTTCAAGGAGGCACAACATCGGATAGGTTTTTCCTCATGGATCATTAAATTTGCTACAGGGGCCTACAATATTCAGTGGCAGGAGGATCAATGTTCAGCAAGGGCAGTCAAATCTTGAGGATAGTGCAGAGCTAGTTGCAATCAGATACTAGAGAGGTGCAAGGACAGTTGGGCGTAGTCAGTTTCTCAGTAGATAGTGCAGAGCTAGTTGCAGCCAGAGACTCGATGGACAGTAACAGAGACAGTTGCATGGGCGAAGTTGGTCTATAGAGGCCAAGTTTCCAGTTGCATTCACAGGAAATTCATATGGTTGATAGAGGCAGTGTGAATTGCCCAGCTGTAGATAGCACGAGTAGTTCCAACCATTGAGATTCCTGGCGTAGAACTACGTAGTCCAGTTTCTGGTGCAGGAGGACAGTGCGAATTGCTCAAAGGGAGAAAAGAGATTTCCCATGGGGAGATCGAGACTTAGAGGGAGTCTAGCTTCAAAGGGAGCAACCCTATGGAAGCTTAGAGCTCCAGGTTCTGAGGATATCAGACTCACTATTGAAGTAGTTACAACAACAGTGCAGTATTAGCAGGAGTACTGTGAAGTCGATCGGAGTATGCACAATGTCGATGGACAATGTTTTCTAGTTGACTTCTTCACATTGATTTCCAGTGGTAGGGAGTCGGATCAATTGAAATGTGAAGAAATGAGGTGAAACAAATGTTAGATGTCAACAGTGTGGCTAATCCAACTATAGGTTGTAGAGGAGAGATGTTGGGGAGAGAACACCTTCCTCGCTAAGAGGGAGTGCTAGTTTTTGGATGATATGGTAGCATCAGATAAGTGTTCTAGTCTCAGATGATGCTGAGCGGCCAAGGAATACTGGATCTCCAAAACCTAGAAAAGGTTTCACGAGATAAGCTAGGGAAACTCCTTAATTAAATTAATTTGCCATAAATAAATTATTTCCTAAGTCTAACTTAAGAAAGGTGGTAAATTAAAGTTAATTAACTAAGGAAGTTCTAGATTGCTCTAGAGACTTCTATTGATGAAGTCTAATTGATCCTAGTTGTTGATGGAGATGTAATCATTTCCATTGAAGACTCAATGAGAGATTGTAAGAGCAGCTCGAATGGGATGGGGAGAGTTACATCGAGCATCAGGTTGATCAGTTATCAGAGGTAGATCAAGTAGTGCAATGCGTAATATTCAGGAGGGTAGAGTTTGAGCCAGGGAAAGAGAGTAGTGTTGGAAAATCAAGGATATTATATTAGGCTTTGATTTTCCTTTCTTCATAATTACTTGTGAGTGTGTTGGCTTCTTTTACTTCTTTATTATCTTATCTTTCATCAAGCAATTATACATAAATGAAGATCACAAAACAAGAGACACAAGATATATGCACATGCCTGGGCATAGCCCCTCTCAAGGGGAAAACCCAGTCAAGATAATTCTTCCTTTCAATAGTATTCTTTGAGACTCTTTACCCTAGACCAAGACTAGACTTTCCCTCCACACCATGTCAGCCTCCAAGATCTTCGACCCCTTCCAACAACTTCAACTAGGAAGCAACTTCCAGCAACATGCAGCATACGACAACGTCGAAATCTTAGGAGAGTTCGATCTCCCAACCCAGACCACGAAACATAGAGAGAGAGGCACCAAAAGTTCGATTTTCCTCTTCTCTAGAGACTCCCCCAAACTCGCACTTCTTTTGTCCTCCCGGCAACAGACTTCGCACTTCACCAACTCTTGTTGAGATATCGAACTAACTTGAGAGTGAGTGCTCCAAATGACTTCGACCTCCTTCAATATATAGGCTTCTTGTGGGTCGAATGGGGGTCCTTAGGCCGACATGATGTGGAGGACACATAATTCATATTTGACTTGATACAAAACCTTTTTACATGATCCGAAAGCCCAAGAAGGGTCTCTTCAAATGTACAATAACTCTATAAACTCAATATTAATCCTAGGAGTCCACAATGGGGACTTTGACTAATATAATGATGACCCAAGCACGAAACCCATGCTATGATAAGTCATGGTTACAATATTAAAAATTCTTTTCTTTATTCTTTTGACAAGTACATTACATAATGAATCAAGTACATTATTGAAGATCGAACATAGTTACTTTTTCCAACACTCCCTCTTAACTAGGGAGGTATTTATAATGTACAAATACAATGGAAGATCTCAAACTATATGAAAACATGAAGAACCTTTAGGCACTGCAATTCCATGGACTAGATTCCTAACCAGAGCAATCTATCCAAGTGGGACTAAGGTGGACTCAAGCTTTCAGCCCCTCTAGGTACCATGAGGCTTACTTGCTAACCACCAACCCAAACATACATGTGTGTATCCAAAATCAAGCTCAATAAACAACACCACCTTTTCAATTCCGAGATTTCTGACATCAACACAGAGTGCCAACTTGATGTCTCCCTAGGCAATGCTTCATATCGCAAAGACTCAACAAATCTCTTCCTTTTCTTTATCATCAATACAATCACCAATATCTACCAATCCCAACAGGTTCCTTAGATATTCAAACTTCTTATTAGGAAGAGCCTTTGTTAGTATGTCTACTACCTGTTCCTTTGTCAGAACATATTCTAACTTCACGATCCCACCTTGCATCAAGTTCCTAATAAAGTGGAACTTATTATTGATATGTTTCGTCCTTGAATGAAACATGGGATCTCTAGACATCTTGATACGACTTTGATTATCACAGTTAATCATAGTAGGACCCAGAGACTTTTCGAGCAAGTATGTTAGAAGCTTCCTTAAGAAAACCACCTCTTTTCTTGCTTCACATGCAGCCACATATTCTGACTCAGCACTAATTAATGCAACGAGATCTTGCGTCCTACTCATCCATGAGATCGTAGTAGCTCTCAGACTAAAGCATCCTCCGGTAGTTCTCCTTCCATCGGTCTCACTGCCACCCCAATCAAAGTCTGTGAAGCCAATTAGCTTGACTTCCTTCCTATCATCCTTTTGGCAGTGATATATAGTGCCACAAAGATACCTCAATATATGTTTGGAAGCTATCCAGTGATCATGACGAGGCTCCAACTGAAACCGACTAAGAATGTTTACTGCAAAACATATATTTGGCCTTGTATTTACTAGATACATCAGGGAACCCACCCACTAACGATATGAGGTAGGATCCACGAGACTCGAGTTGAAGCTCCTCAACTTCTTGAGGTCGGTGATCATAGGAGTGACCATCGACTTGGAGTTCATCATCCCAAATTTTTGCAATAACTTGATGATGTACTTTCCTTACCATAAGTATATCTCCCCAAGTCGTTGCGATACTTCTAGACCTAGGTAGTAATGCATCAATCCTAGATCCTTCATCTCAAATTCAATTGCCGACATCTTCTTGCATTCTTGAATTCTTCGTTCTACATTGGTGATGAATAGATCATCTACATATAGTAGAATAATGATGGCTCATTATTCACGACCTTGATATATAGATTCATATCAACAGTACTCTTCACAAACCCAATCCTGAGAAGATATGCATCCATTCTTGCATACCATGCCCTTGGTGCTTGCTTCAAGCCATATAAACCCTTCTTGAGTCTACAAACATAAGAGTCCCTGTAGTTTACTTCAAATCTTTCAGGCTGTTCGATGTACACTTCCTCATCGATGGTCCCATTCAGAAATGCGGTCTTAACAACCATTTGATGGATATTCCACTCCATTGTAGCAGCCAATGAAACCGATGATCTAATGGTAGTGTACCTTGCAGTAGGTGCAAATGTTTCTTCATAGTCAATGCCTTCCTTTTGAGAGAAACCCCTTGCAACGAACCTTGCTTTGTATTTGTCTATACTTCCATCAACAATGTGTTTGATCTTATAGATCCACTTCGATGTGACAACCGATTTGTCACTAGGTCTAGGAACAATTTTCCAAACCCCATTCTTCATGATGGATTGATATTCTTCCTGCATAAATTTCTTCCAAACTTCTTCATGCTCAACTTCCTGGAATGTAGATGGTTCGACTTCAATCAACTTTGTCATATATGCAACATAACCAGAATACCTTTTCGGTTTCTTACTTTCCCTGGAGGACCCTTTCGCAGCTTCATGTCCTTCAACATCTTCTAATGTAGCTCTCAACCAATTTGGCCTCTTCCTTGTGGTTGGGACAACCACTGATTGAATAGGCTCACTTGGTCCTTCTTCTTCATCATTTGTAGTAGAGTTCTCATGAGCTTCATCTTCTTCAAATACAAGAACTTATTCGTCATCAGAATCAATAGGAATATCCTTTGATTTCTTGTAAGCTTGATTCTCGTCAAATATGGCATTCCTGTTTACTTCAATGTATCTTCCCTCCTTTATGTATATTATATATGCTTTTGAGGAAAGACTATAACCAATGAATATTCCCTTGATGCTTGTCGAGTCTAACTTCTTTCGCTTGTCTTTCAGAACATGGACATATGCTAGACTTCCAAATATGCATAAATGATCCACACTTGGCTTCTTTCCTGTGAATACTTCTTCGGGTGTAGTATTATCAAGACTCTTATGAGGACTTCTATTTTGAACATACACGATAGTCATCGCTGCTTCACCCCATAAGAACTTCAGTAGATCTTGATCAAGGAGCATAGTTCGAATGCCTTCTTCGATTGACCTATTCTTCCTTTCGGCCAATCCATTTTGTTTGGGATAGTAGGGAACAATGAGCTCCCTCTTAATACCTGCATCCTTACAATATGCAATAAGCTCTTTAGAGGTGTATTCCCCACCATTGTCAGACCTTAGAGTCTTTATCTTCTTTTCGGTTAGGGTTTCTACCTCAACCCTAAACTCCTTGAACTTATCAAATACTTCATCTTTAGTTTTGAGTAGGTAGAGCCATGTCTTCCTTGAATGGTCATCAATGAATGTTACATAGTAGAGATGACCTCCAAGTGTCTTATCAAACATGGGCCTGCATACATCAGAATGGATGAGATCTAATATTTCTTTAGATCTAGATTCACTATGATGAAATGGCTTTCTAGTATGCTTCCCCAAAGAACATCCCTTGCACACACCTTCATGGTCTAACTTCATATCAGGAATACCATGAACCAATTGACTAAGAGTAGGGATGACCCTATAATGAAGATGGCCATACCTTCGATGCCATAGTTCAATGGGACTTATTTCCATATGAACCAAAGCTTGAGGAGATGGAGTGATAACCCGATAAAGACTTCCTTCACAAAATCCAATAACCCTAGCTTTGTCAATACTAGAGTTCTTCCCCAAACCAATATTTTTCCATCAAAAAAAGCATTCTTTCCCCTTTTATCTTCTAAACAAGAAATAGAAAGTATTTTTTTTTTCAAACCTGGTACATAGAGAATGTTGTTGAGATGCAGCTTTAATCCATTGTCCAACTTTAATGATGTAGATCCCAAGCCTCTATTTCCATATGAACCAAAGCTTGAGGAGATGGAGTGATAACCCGATAAGGACTTCCTTCACAAAATCCAATAACCCTAGCTTTGTCAATACTAGAGTTCTTCCCCAAAGCTTGAGGAGATGGAGTGATAACCCGATAAAGACTTCCTTCACAAAATCCAATAACCCTAGCTTTGTCAATACTAGAGTTCTTCCCCAAATCAATATTTTTCCATCAAAAAAAGCAATTCTTTCCCCTTTATCTTCTAAACAAGAAATAGAAAGTAATTTTTTTTTCAAACCTGGTACATAGAGAATGTTGTTGAGATGCAGCTTCGATCCATTGTCCAACTTTAATGATGTAGATCCCAAGCCTCTAACAGCATAGCTTTTGTTGTCACCCAATTCCACTGCATGAGAGGATGACTGCTTTGATAGTGTGTGTAGTTGCCTACTTTCACCTATCATGTGTCTCGAATCTCGATGCTCCACTGTTAATGATCCATGCATTGTCATCAGTAAGAGATACTGTAAGGGTAGCCAAGAATCCATGACTCTTGACTTTGTTGAATAGGTAGTAGATGATCTTCTTGATCCATCTTCCAATAGAGATGAAACCCAAACTTATGTAGTTCATCATAGAGGGAGAATCCATGCCAACAAAGTGAGCTTTGACTTCTCTTGACCTTAGCTCCGATTCCATGTTGGGAAATCAAGGATATTATATTAGGGTTTGATTTTCCTTTCTTGATAATTACTTGTGAGTGTGTTGGCATCTTTTACTTCTTTATTATCTTATTTTTCATCAAGCAATTATACATACATGAAGATCACAAAACAAGAGACACAAGGTATAGGCACATGCCAGGGAAACCCCCCCCCCCCCCTTCGAGGGGAAAACCCAGTCAAGATAATTCTTCCTTTCAATAGAATCATTTGAGACTCTTTACCCTAGACCAAGACCAAACTTTCTCTCCACACCATGTCAACCTCCAAGATCTTCGACCCCTTCCAACAACTTCGACTAGGCAACAATTTCCAGCAACATGCAGCTTATGGCAACAGCGAAATCTTAGGAGACTTCGATCTCCCAACCTAGACCACGAAACAGAGAGAGAGAGGCACCAAAAGTTCGATTTTCCTCTTCTTTAGAGACTCCCAAACTCACACTTCTTTCATCTTCCCGACAACAGACTTCGCACTTCACCAACTCTTCTTGAGATATCGAACTTGCTTGAGAGTGAGTGCTCCAAATGACTTCGACCTCCTTCAATATATAGGCTTCTTGTGGGTCGAATGGGGGTCCTTAGGCCAACTTGATCTTCCTTAGGCTAACATGATGTGGAGGACACATAATTCATATTTGACTTGATACAAAACCTTTTTACATGATCCGAAAGCCCAAGAAGGGTCTCTTCAAATGTACAATGACTCTATAAACTCAATATTAATCCTAGGAGTCCACAATGGGGACTTTGACTAATATAATGATGACCCAAGCATGAAACCCATGCTTTAATAAGTCATTGTTACAATAATAAAAATTCTTTTCTTTATTCTTTTGACAAGTACATTACATAATGACTCAAGTACATTATTGAAGATCGAACATAGTTACTTTTTCCAACAAGTGGCAGGGGTTTGCAGCAAGGAGAGTTTTCAAAGAAATTCGCAAGGGGTTTTCTAGTTTCCAGATCCAGGAAAGGGAGGCTGAATTATCCAGCAGGGAGGCTGAAAATTTGTAGTACGAGTTGCCTAGTTGCATAGAAAGTGCGAGTGCAGGATCCAGAGCGAAGTGCAGGATCTCGGATCTACATCCCGGAGGCTGAGCGAATCAGATCCAGGGGCATAGGAGGGCAAGACAACTCATCTGGGTTGACCCAGAGGCAGATCGAATTATTTTTAGCAGATAGTGCACATTTCCAGTTCAACTGTGTGAATAAGCTAGGACATGCGAATTTGCTAGAGGGGGCCAGATCCAGTTGTTGTGACGAAAAAGTATTTCCCAGATTATTTTCTAGTTGAGATATATTGTCGGAGGATTTCCAATTGGGCATTCGGATTGTAATTTTCTATATTTGCTGCATAATAAAATAGACCCTCATCTACTGCACCAATTTTCCTTTTAGGGGTTTTTCGGGGACTTTTAGTCCAAAATAATTGTTACAATTTTTTTGTGTGTGTGCATTTATTTTGCAGTTCCTTATTTTACTTTTGCAACGAATTTTATTTGTGAAGAATGCATCAGTGAGTTATTTGGTATTTGTCGTAAACAAATAAATTGCTAATGAGTTAGGAGAATAATTTCCAGTTGGTGTATTCAAGGAAATTTCATAGCTACATTGTTGGTCTGCTTGACTTTGTATTTGACTGATGTATCTCTGTTGAACTTGATAATTTCTCTAAGGAAAAGGTTGCTGGGTTTTTCCCCCATATGGGTTTTCCCAGGGTAAATACTTGTGTTATTGTGTGGCTATCTGTTTATGATCCTTATGGTATTTTGTTTTATTGTTGAGCTCCTCTATGTAATTGCTTTATGATGGAATAAACTACAAGAAAATATCAACCTAATGTAAAAATCATAAGAAGTAATTATCGATTTAGAGGATGCCCTAAAAATCAACACTAGATAATGAAAGAAAAGGCCTCAAGGAACATCATATTAAACTAGGGTCAAATGACAGCCACAAAGGTGAAGAATGGGAATAAGAGTACATGCAAAAGTGGTTTGTCATCCAATTCAACCTATGAGCCATACTATAATGCTCTAAAACATGGATGGGTAACAGGTCCCAAATTATTAAAAACACATAAAAAAGGCTTCCTTTCTTCATTGCATGGGAGCATCTAGGTTCATGGTGGCAGGAGTGGGGAGTGTGGCAGGAGTGGGAGTGCTCTAGAAACAAAAGCTTCTAGTATCGCTGGACTATCCTATAATAACTAACTTATAACATCCTCCTTTTTTTGTTGGATCCTTCATTATTGTAGACTGCCTTCTATATTGGTTCATTGTTGCATATCATGGAAATCTGAACCCACTAAGTTTTAGGTGTTAGACATTCTAATGAGGATTTCATTAACAATGTAATAAAGCTATAAATAATAAAATGACATTTGTAATTATTATTTAGGTAGATAGTTATTAATTAGGTGTCTGTTTCCTAATGAGAGTAATAGAAACTCCTAAATATATTTATGACACCATCTTGTAATTTTAGATGCATGAAATAATACCTCATTTATTCTCTCACACTCTCTTTTCATTTGTTTAAAATGGTATTAGAGCATTTGAGACTCTGACCTAGAGCATATTAAAGACTGTGTCAAGAAAAAGTTTGACTCTAGTTGCTTGGAAAAAGAGACTTGTGTGGATGTGTACAACATTGCTTAATAATTAATTTTGTGTGTGGAGACAAGAAGCATTTACACTAATTTTGGTGACCCATACAACAACCAACGATGCCTTAAAATTTGTACTATGGTGTATTAAAATTCTGACAATGGCTATTCTGAAAAGAGGTGACACATGTTTACGACGACGGTTCCATTAAAAATTTGGCGGCTCGATTTTGACTAATAAAAAATCCCTACAATGAATTTTAAAAACTAGCGGTAGACTTATGTGACACAATCAAAGGCACTGCGATTTCATTTAAATTCACATGGAAATCAAATGTACAACGTCTCTTTTAAAATTCGTGTGGCAAACTTTAAAACTTGTATGGCGGCTACAAAGCTTAAAATTGACGAATGAGAAATCTGGTTGAGAAAATTGACGGCTGCTCCCCTTGACGATATTTCTTCTTCGACATGTTTTCTTCTCCAAACCTTAGTGGGTTTGCTTTCTTACCTAATCTACTTAGGAGTCCACTTCATGTCACATCTGTTAGAAAATCAGAAAGGCAATTTTTTTTTCTTATACTTGATAATTACTTGTGATGTTCTTGACTTCTTATTAGGTTTCTTTTATATGTTCTTTATTTTAGTTCATCAAGCAATTACCAAAGCAATAACACATAAACAATGGACACCAAATGAAGGCTCACAACCAGTGCAAAACCCCTCTCTAGGGGAAAACCCAGTCAACAATTCTTCCTTCAATAGTTTTCCAGAGATATTCCAAGACTCTTGACCTTGACACAACTTATCCTCCACACCAAGTCAACCGTCTTCCTTACTTCCAAATGATCCTTCTTGACCTAGTAGTAATAGTAGCAGTGGCAACAGTTTCTTCGACCCAACAACTTCGACCTTGCCTTAGAGACTTCGATCTTCACTGAAAGATTTCGATCTTTACTCAGAATCTTCTATCTTGGCCCAATACACCTTCTTGAGGTGGCAGCTTCCAACACCAACAACTTCGACCTCTACTAGTAGCAACATCACACGGTAACTGGTTACGACATCAACAAGAGAACTTCGATCTTCCAAACTAGGGCACGTGAGAGAGAGATAGTTGCACCAAAGGTTCGATTTTCCCTTTTTCCTTCTCCTAGACCAACTCGCACTTCCTTCTCCTTCTTCTTCTACTTCGCACTTCCTTCTCCTCCTTCTACTTCACACTTCCTTCGGCTTCAAGAGATATCCAACTTGCTTGTGAGAGGCTGTGCTTCAAATGGAATTTAAATTGCTCTATTTATAGTCCTTTGGTGAGGCCGACTTGATCATCTTAAGGCCGACTTGGTTTGGAGACAACATAATTCATATTTGACTCAATACTTAACCTTTTTACATGATTCAAAGGCCCAAGAAGGGTCTCTTTAAAAGTACAATGAGTCTATTGACTTGGAATAAATCTTAGAAGTCCTCAATGAGGACTTTGACCTAAAACATGGTGACCCGAGCATGGAATCCATGCTTTACTAAGTCACAATAATAATAATAAAAGTTCTTTTCTTTATTCTTTTGACAAGTATATCGCGAGATGACTCAAATACATTTAATGAAGACTGAACCTAGTTACGTTTTCCAACACTCCCTCTTAACTAGGTAGGTATTCATCATATACAAGTACAAGGAAGATCTCAACTATATGAACCATGAAGAACTCTAGGGACCATAATGCCATGGACTAGATTCCTGACCAGGGCAATCTATCCATTGGTCTCTCAACAATTTAGGCATAGCAATGCCACGAACTAGATTCCTGACCAGGGCAATCTATCCAGGTGGGACTAAGATGGACTCAAGTTTTCAACCTCTCTAGGTACCATCAGGCTTACTTGCTAACCATCAACCCAAAGATCTAGGTGTGTATCCAAAAACAAAGCTCTATAATCAACACCATCTTTTCCAACTTCGGGACCTAGACATCAACACAATGTGCCGACCAAATGCCCTCCTAGGCAATCATTCACTCACAAAGCCTCAACACTCCTTGATCCAGCAGATCAAGGATAACCAATCTCTCCCAATCAACCTGATTGGTAACCAACATGCTATCAAAACCTTCGAGAGATTCACCTGTACAAACACAACCCCAATCAATAATATACTTTCATATGAACATAATCAAATACAAACCTTTGAGGTCTTCCAGACAACTGATGTTGCTTCTCAACATAGTAGGACTATCAACCAAATCTTTGACAGAAGATTCCTCAATCATACACTTTCCTTTCCTACTTTATATCCAACAACATATCTTCCAAAATGCATTCTCCAATCAAAACTATGCTATGTCCTCCCTCTCAACCAAGGAGCTTCCCTTTATCCAGGCTCCCTCCCATTCTTAGGCAGATATTTCTTATTCAGGCTCCCTCGTAACCCAGGGAGAACAACTTCTTTACTTCGACATTGGAGAATCTTTTATGGCTTCTAATCATTTCATTAGAGTTATCATCATCCACATCATGCTTATCACATTAACGAACATCTTCACCATATTGAAGATTGTGTACCTGCACAACTTAGATAGCAAGTAAAGCCAAATTTCTAGAAGCACGAAGTTTGTCATATTAGAATTATGGAAGCATTTCAGCCTTATACATATCAGATACCCAAACTTAATTACAAACAAGAGACATATACTCTTCAACATCTTGCTAGGGACTTTTTCATAAACCCTAGACTACTTCATAACAACTTTCATTACATCTAGGGTTTCAATGTTTCTTCCAAAGGTATGACATACCCTACTACAACATATAGCAAACCCTAGAAACAATTTAAACAAATATAGATCTACAAAGCATCTAACAACTTTCAGAATTCATATGTTAGACTTCCCACTAGGGTTTCATACAAATTCTAGATTTCATACATGAGAATTAATCAATCAAACCCAATCACAGCCTAGTCATCAGCATGACCATCTTCCACTAGGGTTAGTTGCAATCCCTAGATTTTCAATCAACCATCAATCACAATTAAAACTCAGATTTCAACAATTTTACACAAATCTCAAATTATCACATTGTCATCATACATCAAAGATTTTTACTTCTACTAAGGTTTAACTCCAAAACCATAGATTTCATTTTCACAATCTCAACAATCATTATATAAATAGATTGTTATATCACACATACTAGAGAATTTAACTACTAGTAGGGTTTAGTTGCAAAACCCTAGATTTCCAAATATCATCATCTTAGAATCTTAGTCAAGGTCTCATATTTGTTGGAAATACTGGGGGGGGTGAATTAATATTCCTTTTCCATTGTTACTTTTACCAGTTAAATCTATATTTAGAACTCAAAATGTGCAATAGGAATAAATGATTTTATTAATATAATCTTTATAATGAATCAAGTACAATATATAGGGTTCCAACCCTTGATGAAGACACTGATCTTCAATCCCTAGGCTCCAACTTGTTGCCAAGCACCAACTTGGTCTTTTGTGAGGCTCCAACCCCTAAGGCACCGACCCTATCTTCTCAAGGCAACGACCTTGCGTTTAGAGGCTCCAACCCTTCTCTGGTACAGGTTCTGACCTGGTTTCTTGAGGACACCGATCCTCTAGGGCTCCAACCTTATCCTTTCAAGGCACCGACCTTGTTTGTTCGAGGCTCCAACCTTCAGGGCACCAACCCTTTGGGCTCCAACCCACTGCTATACTTTGTCTAGATATGTTTTATAGTAATTCTCAGCTCCCAAAATCTTCTTCTCTGAGTTTTGTCAGTCTACAGCTTTACTGTAGTCTCCATGCTACTTCATCAATAATAACCTGTCTTCATATGAAGGAGTCTTTATTGTTCTTCATATTTACCAAACTACTTTCTCCAAGGTCACTTCATGAGGACTGATGCATCATGGTTTCCAAGATTAACTCCAAGGATAGCTAGGGCTTCTCAACAATGTGTCTTCAATAAGCTGCACTAAGCCTCAAAGTTTGCGCAAAACAATTCTCTATTTCCAACCCTCTGTTCTTACTATTGCGGTAACTGCTGCTTTGGGTTGTGCGTACAAAAGCAATCCTGTCTGCGCAATCTTTTAACAGGGCGCGGGCTGTGCTTTTACAGATTCATTACAAGTTCGAGCCTTTCAATGAATAACCCAATCAACAAAATGGCCGACCTTTGGTGTCCGTTGCACCTTTGGCTTTCTTCTTCTTCCACAGGACCTTCGGCTTCCTTCTTCGCTCGCTCGATCTTCGACTTCCTTTTTTTCGCTCGCTCAACCTTCAGCTTCTGTTGCTCCGCTTAAGTTCACGAGATGTGAACTATTTTACTTCTCTGTGATTGATACTCGAGATCCCTGCTTGAAGTGAAGGGTTTTAACTTGTTTTTATACGAGTTTCACCAATGACTAAAAGACACACTTATTGGAGGGAGGCCGACTTGTATATTAAAATATATCGGAGGGGCCTTTATGTTACTTTTATCATAAACTTGTTTATTTTCCGAAAATCACATATCAACATAGCTAAAAGCATATAATGGGTGGTCCCACCTGCCACATCATCACCTTAATCGCAATCGCAACTTCTGGAGGTCTGCTCATAACATAGTCGATTCCCCTACTGCCGACGGAGCGGATGCGGTATACAATAAACTATTTTTGATAAGCTCGTAGGGTCCACAACTCTATCGCAATCGGTGGTCCGTCAGGTCTATCGCAATCAACGGTCCATTGGGTCCACACCCTTATCGCAATCGGCGGTTTGACATTTCTTTGAAACATGCGATTCAATGGATGCGATATCATATTATAGTGGTGCAGGCAGGTCCGCAATAATATCGCAATCAATGTTTTAGCATGACATCCTTTAAGACTTGTGATATGACAATTCTGATATAGTGGATGCGATATTTCATAAAGGTGTATTATAATGGTCCAGCGGGTCCGTAACTCATATCACAATCAGGGGTTTTGAGCGGTGGCAAGGCTTTAAAGTTCACGATGCAGCGGATGCGATATATTTCAATAGATATGTTAACATAAACAGTTCGGGTCTGTATTATATACTGCCGATACAATTTCTCCAATAACTCTGTTTATGCTCCTCCGCTGTTTTCTTCCTTTCGGTTCTTCTTAGGCATATGTGATATGTTACATGCGATATTTCTGATATGTCTCCTCTGCTGTTTTCTTCGACTCTTTGGCTTTCCTGTGGCTTCTCTGTGATTTCCGATGGCTGCTCTTGCTTCGATATGTTTCTCTTGCTCTAATATGCTTCTCTCGTTCCGATTTTGACTTCTAGTGGCTTCTAATGTCTTTCCGATGGCTTTCCTCGACTTCCGATAGCTTTCCTCCTTGGGACGCTCCTTGGGTCCACTGCTTCTACTCTGTCTGTATATATATATATATATATATATATATATATTTTCAATTCATATGTTGTATTCAGTCCTTGGGTCCTCCATGGGCAACATTATGATCAATGGGCATCAATTGGCAACATCATGTATCACAAGAATTTGCCATCACAAACACTGCCATATTGACATCAATGAAACCTTTTTTCATTGATGGCAATATTCTTTCCCTATCAACATTCTCTCCCCCTTTGACATCAATGGCAAACGGGGTGCCCAAGTACTCCCCCCTGTCAAGCTGCTTCTCTTCTACATGAATAGTAGATCTTCATGGGTATGTTACTCCCCCGGTCATGGTGCTCTTCTTTTTGCTCAAGATAGAAAGATTGCTGCCTTATCATCAACTAGCAGATTATCCCCTCTTCATGTCTCAGAGCTTCTTCATCATGGCTTCAATAATGCTTAAAGATGCTCCACTTCAATGCTTCCAAACATAACCCGAATAGCCATACACCAAATGTTCTAGTCCAAGTTTTTATGCTTCTACACCGTATCCTGTTGTCTCCACCGTCAGAATTAAAAGGCCTTCATAGTCCGAATCAAGAGAAAATGCCACTGAAATTGTCTTTCTCGCTATCTTTCTTCAAATTCGAGTTCCTCTGTATCTCTATGCTTCTCCTTAAGTTACTGAGCTATATTCGACTGCACAACATTCTCCTTTTTTACAGTTCTTTGATGAGCCATCTTTTCCTTGTGTTCTTGCAAGTTATCGCTGCAAGTTATCTCCACTAGCAGTGTTTTGATATCCAATTTGTGACTCTCTTTTAAATTCTTTCTACTGGTTGACAAATTTTTGCAATGCTTCAATTATGTTAGATGCTGCCAACTGCTCTTGCTTCAAGCTCCATTCCCAGATGTATCTGTTTGTTTGAAGGTTGCCTCTATTTGTGTCCATAATTCTCACATCATATCCTTGAGTTGAGATATTCAACTTCTGTAATAACAACAACATAGTTCTTTCCCCATTTCTTTAGCATTAGATGGCCTTCTCTGCTGCTCCAATTTCTACTTAGTAATCAAGTAGAAAAGCATCTTCAACAACAGTCCATTGGATAGATAAGAGATCATGTTCTTCAATGGAGTGTTCCTGAGAAATGATCTATCAAAGAATGATTGTTAATATAACTCATCAAGGATTTCATAAGGACCCTTTCACGGATAGCTTTTGCAATAATGATCAAGAATCACAAGCTCCCCCTAACTGTATGCATGGTCTCTTTTGGTAGAATCCCATCATCAAACACTTGGAGTATCAAGGATATCTTCATCAAGTCAACAACATGTGTTGTTAGCTGGAGTGTTCAAGAGACTTTCGGATCCAGTTTGCTTCTTTCTCCATACTTGTGTAACTTTTTTCTCTGGCATGGTTCTAGCTTGTGTAGGAGCCCAAGTCAAGTTACAGTTATGTGCCATATGTCCAATGTTATGACACTTGAAGTACTCTATGTTGTTCATGAATAAGAATTCATGACTTCTTCTTGCAAAATTGCTTCTCGGAGATTGACGAGGACCATTATAATTATCTTTGTGATATGCCCTACAATCTTTTTCCATGTGCCCAAAGTTTGTACAAGAATAGCAATAACCAAGAAATATACTTTGGTACTTGGGAGATGGAGATTTCCTTGATGTACTTCTGAAGTCTTTCTGCCTTGAGATCCTTTGATGATAATCATTGCTTCTTGTATCCTTGACACCATTTGCAGTTCTTCTTGGAGGAGGGTTTCTTCCATAGTTGTCTTGACTCTTCTCCTTGTCTTTACTGGAACTGGGAGCATCAACATTTCTTTTTGGCTTCCTTACATGCTTGCTGTTTGAAGCATTATCATCTTGCTTGAGGATTCACAATCATTATTCTTCTTAGCAAGTTGTTTCTCAAACTCTTCCTTGATTGCTTCATTTGCTTCTATTTTAAGGGAGATGATATCTGGCTTCATTTTCTTTTGCTAGACTGCTCTCCATTTCTTCCTTGATCCTAGTAGCTTCACATGTTTTGGCCTTGAGAAGGTTGATGTTAGATTTTAGTTTGAAGATTTCTTCATCCTTTGCTTTTAGTTGACATATCATGGTGTTTCTTTCCTTTTTTGCTTCATCAACCTGTCCTTCTATGATTGCCAATGCTTCCATCATCTTCTCAGCTCCTTGTCCTAGTTTTCTTGCTTCTTCTAGTTGAGATTTAAGAGAGGAGACCTCTTCCTTGTATTGACAAATCTCTGTTTCAAGTTTGTTCAAGCTTTTGTGCCTTTGTTCAAGGTGGCTTGACAAGTTATCTTCTCGTTTCTTTGCCTTATCCAATTGATTTGTCATGGATATGACTTCTTCATGATGCTTTCTTTTGTTTTGATGAAATTCCTCCTTAAGCTTGGCAAGCTCTTCATCCCTTTCTTGTACTTGAAGCTTGACAAGGTCAACTTCCTTCCTTGTTTGGTCTTGGTCACCAGCTAGTGCTTTCTTCTTAAGTTCCTCGTTTTCCTTTTTCAAACTGATAATATCTTCCATGGTAGCCATAAGTTTAGTGAGGAGATCTTCTTCAAAATCTTTTTCATTCTCTTCATCTTCTAGGTCTTCTTTAGCCTTGATGTCATCATTCTTATTTTCAGCTTCCATGATGGGTTCTGGATTTCCTTCTTGCTTTCCATCATCTTCTTGACTAGTGGTCATGGTCAATGCTCCTTTTGAGTGAAGGTCATGAAGTTTGTCCCATATACCCTTTGCTGACGAACACTTTTCTAAATTGTCCTTTATAGAATCTGGTAGCCCATTCAAGATTTCCTTCCTCGCTTTTGCATTGTACTCCTTGGATTCTTCATCCATCATGTTATCAACAATCACTGATTTCCAAACTTCAATGCCTTGAGTCTTTAAGAAATTCCTCATTCTTGCTTCCCATATATCAAAGTTTCCATTGAACAATGGAGCCTTCACAAATTGATTGATTTCAACTTCGGTGGTTGAGGGAGACACATCTTTAGGAGGATTGGAGACTTTCTTCCTTGGCTTCACCATTTGTGTTCTAATTGATCAACCTTCAAGCTGTTAGGCTTTGTGTGAAGGTACTGGCTCTGATACCAATTGTTGGAAACACTGGGGGGGGGGGTGAATCAATATTCCTTTTAAATTGTTACTTTTACCAGTGAAATCAATTATATTTAGAACACAAAATGAGCAAGAGGAATAAATGCTTTTATTAATATAATCTTTATAATGAATCAAGTACAATATATAGGGATCCAACCCTTTGATGAAGACACTGATCTTCAATCCCTAGGCCCCAACCTGTTGCCAAGATCCAAATTGGTTTTTTGTGAGGCTCCAACCTCTAGGGCACCAACCCTATCTTTACAAGGCACCAACCTTGCGTTTAGAGGCTCCAACCCTTCTCTGGTACAGGTTCCGACTTGGTTTCTTGAGGACACCGATCCTCTAAGGCTCTAACCCTATCCTTTCAAGGCACCTACCTTGTTTGTTCGAGGCTCCAACCTTCAGGGCACCAACCCTTTGGGCTCCAATCCACTGCTATACTTTGTCTAGATATGCTTTTTAGTAATTCTCGACTCCCAAAATCTTCTTCATCGAGTTCTGTAAATCTATAGCTTCACTGTAGTCACCACGCTACTTCATCAATGACAACCTGTCTTCATATGAAGGAGTCTTTACAGTTCTTCATATTTACCCAACTACTTTCTCCAAGGTCACTACATGATGACTGATGCATCATGGTTTCCAATATTAACTCCAAGGATAGCTAGGGCTTCTCAACAATGTGTCTTTAATAAGCTACACTAAACCTCAAAGTCTGCACAAAACAATTCTCTATTTCCAACCCTCTGTTCTTACTATTGCGGTAATTGCTTCAAGAGTAATGCTTCAGGAGTAACTGGTGTTAAGTTATGAAACGAAGTCTACTTTTCCTTTGACCAAGTCTAGTACCTTGTTCTTTTCAAGGATGAGGTCAATCCTCTTCTTCCAAGACCTGTAGTTTGAAGCTCCTTCAAGTTTGTTCTCTCCCTTTGATTGTGTTAGACATCTTCCTTGAATATAGTGGACTTCTTTCTTGAAATAACCCTTTTGAATGTTTCCTTGATCAAGTGCTTGAGACTGCCTTTTTCTTCTTTCTTCACCAAAGCTCCGAAATCATGTTATAAAATTAGAAGGGCATAAATATTTTCTTATACTTGATAATTATTTGTGATGTTCTTGACTTCTTATTAGGTTTCTTTTATATCTTCTTTCTTTTAGTTCATCAAGCAATTACCAAAGCAATAGCACATAAACAATGGACACTAGATGTAGGCTCACAGCCAGGGCAAAACCCCTCTCTAGGGGAAAACCCAGTCAGTAATTCTTCCTTCAATAGTTTTCCGGAGATATTCCAAGACTCTTGACCTTGACACAAATTATCCTCCACACCAAGTCAACCTTCTTCCTTACTTGCAGATGATCCTTCTTGACCTAGCAGCAACAACAACAGTGGTAGCACTTTCTTCGACCCAACAACTTCGACCTTGCCTTAGAGACTTTGATCTTCATTGAAAGGCTTCGATCTTTACTCTGAACCTTCAATCTTGGCCCAAGACAACTTCTTGAGGTGGCAACTTCCAGCACCAACAACTTCGACCTCTACTAGTAGCAACATCACACGACAACTGGCTACGACATCAACAAGAGAACTTCAATCTTCCAAACTAGGGCACGAGAGAGAGAGATAGTTGCACCAAAGGTTCGATTTTCCCTTTTTCCTTCTCCTAGACCAAACTCGCACTTCCTTCTCTTCCTTTTTCTACTTCAAACTTCTTCCAACTTCAAGAGATATCGAACTTGCTTGTGAGAGAGTGTGCTTCAAATGGAATTCAAACTGCTCTATTTATAGTCCTTTGGTGAGGTCGAATAGCCCTCCTTGAGGCCGACTTAATCATCTTAAGGCCGACTTGGTGTGGAGACAACATAATCCATATTTGACTCAATACTTAACCTTTTTACATGATTCAAAACCCCTGAAGGGTCTCTTTAAAAGTACAATGACTCTATTGACTCAGAATAAATCCTAGAAGCCCTCAATGGGGACTTTGACCTAAAACATGGTGACCCAAGCATGAAACTCATGCTTTAATAAGTCACAATAATAATAATAAATTTTTTCTTTATTCTTTTGACAAGTACATTACAAGATGACTCAAATACATTTAATGAAGACCGAACCTAGTTACGTTTTCCAACAACATCTGTAGTCTTGTGTAATATGTCCAAAATTATGGCATTTAAAGCATTCTATTTTGCACCTGAAAGATGGAGCAAATGTTGTGCACCTTTTTTCTCGAGAATCCATTGTCTTGTTTGTTTGTAAAGGTGCTTCTAGGGTTTTGTTGATACCCTTTGTAGTTAACCCAAAATTTGTACGTGAATAACAACCAAGAAATATACTTTGGTACCTTGGTGAGTTGGATTGCCATTATGGTCTTATGAAATTGTTTTGCCTAGGAGGAGGTCTAGTCTTCTTCTTCTCTTCTTGATAAGGTATCATCTTGAGAATATTAGCATAGATTCTTCAATTGGCAACTTTATGCTCTTTATGGTTCTCGCTTGGCCTTTCGAGGACAAAGATTCCGTTTTCAAGTTTTTCTTCAAATTTCTCCTTTGGGGACTTGGTGCTTGCATCTTCTTTGCATGAAGGTTCACTTGGACTTGATTTGTTGCAGCTGACAATGTTATCTAGCCCTTGCAAGCCTTCAAACTTTTTATTGAGCTTGTTGACTTCAACCCTTAATGATACAACTTTTTCTTCACGCTTCTCACAATCTTCTTTCTTCTTCTTTAGGTGGCATTTGGTCGATTTTTCAAGCAGGGTCTTCAAGCCTTCTCTCTTGTTGATCAAATTCAGTTTGTAATTTGATCAAGTCCCCAGATTTTTCTTTAAGATGATTTCCCAAAATATCTTCTCTCCTATTTACCTCTTGAACCTCGGTCTCTAAGCTAGCAACTTCCTTTTAAGCTTGTCTTTGCATAAACCTCTTCTAGTCTTTCCCAAATATTTTTAGCTGAGGAGCATTATCCTACCTTGTCTTTTAGAAAATTTGATAAGCCTCTTGGAATGTTATTTATTGTTCTTTTATCATCTTCTTTTGACTCCTTTGTGGTTGTATCTCTGACAACAACTGCGAACCATATATAATCTAGGGTTTTCAAATAGATCTCCATAGACATGCTCCATAACTCTTTGTTCCATCAAATACAAGAGGTGGTGAAGACATGATAGCTGGGTCAACTTGATCTTCATTTATGACTTTAGTATGTTTTAGCATTATTGCAACAGACGAGACTTTCTTTTCCTTTTCCTTGGAGCATTTGGAGGTTAGCCATTTTTCCTTTCCCATCTTTGTTCCCGAGATTTACCTTTCAGTTGTTAGACTGTGATGAAGGAACTTGCTCTGATACCAGTTGTTGGAAATACTGAGAGTGGGGGTGAATCTATATTTCATAAATTTCAACAATTAAAGATCACAAAGCATTAATCAATAACATCACATCAAGAGTACACAATAATTTATTTATATTACAAATGAAGCTACAACTTCCAGTTTACCGGCTACAGCTAGAATGGCTACAACCCATGTTTATTTACCAGCCACTACTAGAATGAGCTACAACCCATGGTTTACCAACATCCACTGGAAGGAAGTGACAACCTCCTGAAGGAAGCTACAACTTCCTTCCATAGCACCATTGTTAAAATTGGCAACTAGGGCCAAAATCCATGTTGGTCATCTTATTTATGGCAACTCATATTTTTCTTGGATCCCTCCCATCGAGAGGTGTAGGATTGATCCAAAGATCATCTGATTCCGATAAGTATTCATGGAGATATGAATTTATTTGTGTTATGGGACAATTCATCAAAGTCGGCCAGCAACTAAACTGCCCCCACTTGTGCTCCATGTTTTGGTATAAATTCAAGTGCCTTGCAAGTCATTTGAACACACAACTCTCTTGAGATTTCTTCTTCTCCACTTGTTTTGGGTTTTATTGGAAATAAGAATCTCTAAGGGAAAAACGCAGGTCTAGAAGAAGACCCTATACGCAGCAAAAGAAGGATGCCCTAGCCGTTGTCATCTTGGAGCCCTAGCTGCAGGCCTTGTGAAGGTTTGGCCGCAGTCAAAGGGAGATTTGTCCACTGTTTAAGGGAGCTTCAATAGCCCTAATCTTGGAGCCCTAGCCGCAGTCTATTCATAGAATAACATAGTCCTATCATGCCCTAAACACAGGTCATATCAAGCCCTAGCTAAACGCAGTCATGACCTAATCCATGTGCTGTTTTGGAAGGGTTTGAGACAACCCTTAGACGCAGCAAAAGGGATGCCTTGGCTACAGTAAAGAGGCTCATATACACAACCAAAAAGGGCTCCTATATGCTGCCCATAATTGCTCCTATATGCTTCCCATAACTGCTTCTATACGCTGCCCTACTCTATACGTATCAAGGCAGCCCTAACCAAAACAAGAATGAATGTGTTTGGGTGTTGGCAAGTGCTGTTAGTTAGGCATTTGGATGCCACAACTGTGTTAGGGAGATAGGTAAAATAGTTGGGCCTGAAACTATCTCAAAGGGGCAGCATGGAGGGCAACATCTTTATGGAAGACAACATCTCTATGGAAGACAACAACAGTCATTAAGTGCAATTTTGGGCCAGTTTTGATGGGCTGTTAGGGATTGTGGTTAGTACCCTAACCAGTCCCAGAATTGCAGCAGTGCACAGTAAATACAACAACATAATGATGTGATAGGTGGTAGCATGATGAAGGCAACATGGTGTAGTATGACGCAGCAGTGGGACATCATGGTAATGATGGACATATAGCAGCAGGATGATGAGGTATTGCAACATACATTTGGATGCAGCATAGTGCAATGAAGAGTTCAACATAATGCAACAAGAAGAGATGCAATACAGTGATGGGTACAATCATGATTAGTGAAGCATGATGATGAGATGCAACACAATGATAGGTGCAACATGGTGATGGAGTCACCTTGGAAAATCAGTTGAAGCAGGCATGTCTTCAACTAAGTTTAGCAACCTCATGCATCATCTTCTTAGAGATGATCTATGCTCTTATTTAGGTAAGTCAAAGTGTTGACTTTTGTTGTATATGTACTATCTCTCTCTCTCTCTGCTGAACTATTGAAGAACGTATAAGAAGAATTGATCAAGGGTTTCCCCACATTGGGGTTTGTCCCTGGCTAGCGCCACATCTTGTGTCCTCTTGTCTTGGCTTGTCTTCTGCGATTTATGTTTATGTTCTATCTGCAATTTATTATTATGTTGATGTGATTGTTAATCTGGAAAAGATATTGAGCTAACTGTGAAAAATGAAATAAATTGCTCTAAGCATAGAACATACCTAAAATTAACATTGTATCAGAGCTGAGGTGAAGACAAAGCCCAAGCAAGAGTGAAAGAGCAATCACCGAAGATTGTTGGGAAAGGACAAAAGGCTCAATGGGTTCCTCATCCCTCTTCAAATTCACCAAGGGTGAAATCGAAGCGAAGAATATTATCAGAATGGCGCAACGGAAGCTTCTGATGGCCTACTTAAAGATCACTTCAATGGGAAGTCCAAATCTAAGGGTGGAAGGAACGGCAAATGCCTTGCTTGCAATAAGTTCAACCATTATGTGACAGAGTGTCCGAATGGTAGGGACACATTACTTGATGATGATAAAAATCATTCCACGGACATCTTCAATGATCAGAGGAATGACAGGTAATGTAGGTCATTAAGGAAATTGAAGCGAACAAAGTTCCTTCTACAAATTAATTACTCCAGAAGACTTGGAATATAAAGATATCCATGAGGATACAAATATTATATATTAAATGTGAATAAGAACGATTTACAAATGAGAATGAGAGGCTTGCTTTTATATCAGGCAAGTGTGTCTTAATGAAGAGTCATGTTTCATTTAGACATACCTCTTCAGCCTAATTACTAATTTAACTAATCATTATTTATGATTATTATTGTTTACATTATTTATATATTTTATTCGTTACATTGCCTCCTTCCTCAAAAAGCTTTGTCATCAAAGCTTGTTGATGAAAAAGGCTTGATCTCTTTTTTCGGCTTTGAACGACTTCCTTTTTCGGAACAATCATCTTTGTTGATACACGCTGATATGATCTTCTAAGTGACAAACAAAATTGTCGCACTAAGAAGGGATCAAACCATCCGAGATTAATCTTCTGTATAGTATTCTGATCACTGGAATTTAGTAACGACTTGTCAGCATAAGACGGGATTGATGTTATGTCATTATTCTCTGGAACATCATTTTGTTGTTTCTGGCCTACATGGTCTTGATATGTAGCTTGGTTGATTTGTCTACTCTCGTGATTCAGATGCCGATATAAAGTTTTTAGATTTTCTTCTGGCGAAGATGTTGTTGAGTTGGTTATGGAACATTCACTTGGGATGTTCATTGTCTAAACTGCAACATCTAAGTGTGTCGTTTCTTCAACTGACTTGTCTTCTTGAGTTGTCATATTCACTGGATGGTATTTGTTCCCTTATTTTCAACTTGAACTATTGCGACTGGAGATTTCGATACTTTTTCTTGAGTGAATTGTTCCAACTTATCTTTTAGTGCTTTCTTGTCATCCTTAAGCTTCTTAATTTGAGTGAGTAAACTTTGATTATGGTTTTTCAGTCGTAAAAGTTCTTTGATTTCTGATTTATCAACCTTATTTTCAGTGTTTTGAATTTTAATATTTTCATCTTTTAGATCTCTAATTTGTTCTGATAAATTTTGATTAAGGTTCTTTAAACGTAAAGTTTCATTTTCTTGTCCTGGGAAGTGCTTCTTGAGTTCTTTCTTTGTGACCTTAGTCTTCTTCACTTGCGCTAGTAATTTTTCAACATGGTCCTTGAGACGAGAAATTTCTTCTTCCTTTTCCATTATTTCTTTGTAATGCATTTCCACAAGATTTTTATGTTCGTGTTCTAACGCTTTCTTGTTTTATTGACTTTTGGCTATTTTGCCATTCTCTTGATCTTTTAACTGCACTTTATCGCTACACTGGATTACATCATTCTGTGGGAGAGATAATGGACGTCCTTCTTGGAAGATTTGGAATAGGGATTCCATTTTCTTTCTCTCCTCAGCGTCTTGTTGCTTAATTATTGTGATTACTTGTTCTACATCTCTTTGGAATTGTTTTTTTTGTTCATTACTTAGAGATTCCATTTTTTTTACTTCTTTTATATTTTTTTATTTATAATTTTATATATATATATATATATATATATATTATTTTTCAATATATATTTTTTAAATATTCTCCTTTAATGGGGATTGTTAAAAATTTGAATACCTTTTTATTAATTTAATAAAAATTCTCTTTATATTTCTTTTATTTATGATATATATATTTTTTTCTTTTCGAAAAGTTACAACCCTAGTGAAACGTGGCTATTCAACTTTGGTGTATATTATAAAATATGTGTTCACTTTTGTACTTTGACTCGGTTAATGTTCTCCACGTAAAAAGCAAAACTTACCATTCACATAAAGAAATTTTGTTCCCTTTGTTTTTCTTTTACTTTTTAAATACCATGGGCAATTACCATGGGTTGGTTTCTAAAACCTCCGTTAATGTTTTCCACGTAAAAAGTGAAACATACCATTCACATAAAGAGATTTTGTTTTTCTTTTAATTTTAGCACACCATGGGTTTCTAAAACCATGGGCTTTTAATATAGTTGGAGATATTCTCTCTTAACTTTATCATGCACTTTTTATCAATAATGTATAACCTTTTTTATTTATTTATTTATTTATATCTTTTTTTTTTGTAATCTTTATAATATATATGTACCTTTTTTTTTTTGAATTTGATTTTTTTCCTATATTTTTTTTTCAATTGTTTTTTTTTTACTTTTATTTTCTCTCCATGTATATTAATTTTCCAAATGCTTGATAATGAAATGGAGAAACTCCAAATTCTAGTGAAACGCTTCAATGACAACAATGTTGATGAATTTGACGGTCAATGACCTGGATCGGAGAACACACACCTCTGTGCAACGGTTGAGCGACCAGAGGATCGAATAGCGCTCTGATACCAAATGAAGCGAACAAAGTTCCTTCTACAAATTAATTACTCCAGAAGACTTGGAATATAAAGATATCCATGATGATACAAATATTATATATTAAATGTGAATAAGAATGATTTACAAATGAGAATGAGAGGCTTGCTTTTATATTAGGCAAGTGTCTCTTCATGAAGAGTCATGTCTCATTTAGACATGCCTCTTCAGCCTAATTACTAATTTAACTAATCATTATTTATGATTATTATTGTTTACATTATTTTACATTATTTATATATTTTATTCGTTACAAAAATAACAGACTCTTCAAAGAAAGCAAGGAACCCCAGGTATGAAGAATCAAATGTTGTTTTTGATAAGATAAAGAAGCGTTATCTTATATTGGCCCTCTCCTTTAGACTCTTTGGGAATTTGGCTTATTGATTGTAGTGCTTCAAGGGACTTCATTAGATAGAAGGGTGCTCTCTCTAATTTGGTAGAGATGGAAACAATCATGGGACTATACTTGGAGTCAATGCCACCTATCCCGGAAAGGGTGCAGGGAATGTTACCTCTCAATTGAATGAGGGTAACTCGATTCATTTAAAAGAAGCTCTTTATGTACCTAATTGCAAAAAGATCTTGATGTCCATTTCGGCAATGGAAGTCAAAGGCTGCAGGGTGGCATTCATTGATGGAATGGTACGTGTTTGAAAATAAAATTTTCAAAGATGCTTTTTCCTTGAGTTCAGGATTGGCAAGTTGTATCAAGTTGCAGGAAGTCCATTGGGGACCATGTCAGTTGACACATCCCATCTATAGCAGCGGATGTCTACTTATTATGGGGCCCTACCCGATGTGAGTCAGATGGTGACAGGGATGCCTGAATTCAAGAAGAGCATGAAGGTACATGTCCAAGATGTACCAAAGGAAAATCTTACAAGGGGACCATTCCACTCATGTAGCAGGTCCACAGGTTTGGAATGACTTGAGGGGTTTGAGATTCATGATCAGGAACAATGTTACTTGAGAGCGGGGGCGACCATTTTCAGAAGCTCCCGGTTTGGGAGTGAATCCGGGAGCGATTTTTTAAAAAAATATATATTTTTTATAGTTTTTAATTTTTGATACATATATGTCAACAAAAAACATGTAGAATGATGAATTAGATATAAAAAACATAAAAAAACATAGATTGATCATTGAACCATATCACATCAATCATCTAGATTCTAGAAATTATAATCTTCATCAACCATGTCCACAAGTTAGTAAAATACATATTACAACTGCAACATATTGAGTCTCGTGAATCATGATTCATCAAATTCAATCTTAAAGTTTCAACTTCAAGCTTTCAAAATTGAAAATTCAATATATAACATTTATCATCATTGATCACCAAAGTTGTACTTGTAAGCTAAGTTTAACCATTACAAGAAGTAATATCTTAGATATTTCTAAGTCCTGACTTCTAACTGTTAACATGAAATGAAATGTTATAAAATGAAACATGAATAATGAAATGAAATGAAACAATTTAGTCTTTCACGAAGCATCATATTCATAATTCACAATCATTACCAATGAGTTATAATTGCCAACTTCAAACTTCAAATTTTCATTGTCACAGTCATATATTGTTTACAAAAAATATCATTATGATATGAAAGAGTCAAGAGTCAAGAGTCAAGAGTCAAGGACTCAAGACTCAACAGTTATGAAAACTAATAGAAACTAGAAAAGACAAGTAAACTATAAATCTACATGTGGCCCTTGCCACGAGAGTCTCTAGGATTATAAGCAGGTCGTGGTGGTCTTCTAGGAGTCTCCCGCAGAGACTGACGACCAGAACTAGAAGGCAGATGCCCTCCATGTGAGGGTGTAGATGGAGGTGGCGACAGCAAAGGAACAAGACTCGGACTTCGAGCACTGCTACTGGATGGTGGAGGTGGAGGTGGAGGTGGCATGGCTGCTGTAGCTGCAGCTGCTTCATCTTCATCCCTTATAAGTTTCTCTTCCAGTTCTTCAAGATGCACTATACCATCCTCCAAATTGTCATCCTCTGGGTGATTGTCCCAAATTTTATATGTGGGATCCTCATAAGCCTGATCACAGTAATGACTCAACAACCTCAAATTGTAGTGCACATTAACCAAGCTTTCTGCTCGGTTTTCATTGAGTCTGTTTCTTTTCACATTGTGTATGAAGCTGTAGGTGCTCCAACACCTCTCTGCAAAAGAAGTATTCACAACCTGTGATAGAACTTTTTTTGCCAATTTTGGCAAAAGTCCATGGCTGCCATATGTTTGCCACCATGTGAGAGCATCAAATCTGTCTCTGTCTTCCATTGCATGGAAGGTACCAAACAAACTAGTGCCACTGAAGTATTTGCCTATTTCAAGGCGCACAGCTGCACATTCCTCCTTGTCAGGTATCAACTTTTCTAATGCTTGCAAATATCCACTAGTTACCTCTGCATCTAAATGGGGTTTGGTCCTAATCCCACCCCTTGGTGTAGGTTGGCCCAACCAAGATGTAGAGTAGTATTTTGGCGTAAGGATATACGCCAAACAATGTAGTGGAAGATTAAGTCTATTCCACCGTTCACACACACAATCATGAATCAGTTTGTACAAGTTGGGATCTCTGTTATGAACAATATCTTTTATTTGCCCCAACATGGTATCCATTTGCTCATACACCTCGCCAATCACTTGTTTGTCTGTATCTGCAAACCGAATCATGTGATAAATGGGCTTGGTGAAATCCAATACTTGCCTTACACTTGTCCAAAACTGACCATCAAGAGCGGCCTCCTCTACCAGTTCAAAACCTTGCCTGTCAGCTGCATTTGTAGCCCTTTCCTTTAATACCTGCCAATGTGGACTTGATACCATGCTAGCCAATGACTCTCTTACCTTCAAAAGGCGCCTGAAGGTGAGGTAATAGCTATCAAATTTGGTCTTCGCAATCTACAACAACTCCAATCTCGAGTGATTGCGGAAAAGGCCATGGGTATTGCTATGATTTGTAATAAATTTTATCATTTGTTTGCCTTTCTTGTACAAATCACCATTCCATTGGTATTGTGCATTTTTGTTCTTGACAACATCATGCATCAGAAGGTTCAATGTGTGAACCAAACATCCAGACCAAAATATGTTGGGGTATTTATCCTCAATAATTGCTCCCGCTGCCTTACAATTAGGAGCGTTATCAGTGATGACTTGGATGACATTGTATGGCCCAATACGGTCAATTGTTTCAAGTAATGCTTCTGCAATGTTGATGCCGGTCCTGAACTTGTCTGAGTAATCATGTGCAGTTAGAAAGATGGCACCACTAACAGACACAACAAGAACACTTATCAATGGATTGCCTTTTACATTTGTCCATCCATCAGATACAATGGACACCCCATGGTCAGTCCAAGAACTTGTCATTCTATTCAAAGAATGTGATATTTTTGCTTTTTCATGATCAAGTCCAATGGTTCTTGCCTTGTCATACCCAGGGCTCTTGTATCCTTTAAGGGCATCATTTATGGCAGAAACCATTTCGTGCCAATAAGGTGAGCGAAGAACATTGAATGGTATCCCACATGCATAGAGAAACCTGTAAACCTTTGAATCCACATCATTCCTACACCCCTCATCAAGGAAATCTGATATGGTTCTACGCCTTAAACCTGATGACCCTGTGCCTCCATATCCACTGCCTTGGGAGGATGCTGAAGGAGTTCTTTGTGCTTGTGATTGTGAGCTTGGTTCAAAGAAACCCCTTGATTTTTTTGATTTGTATTGGGTTTTCTCCTCTTCCCTTATGTATTTGGCTCTATCTGCTGCTGACACCGCTGGACAAGTTTTGATTCCTGTTTGTTTGTCTCCATCCCATGGCCTTTTCCCACATAGGTGTTTTCTGGCACGGGTGTATGAACCCGTGTAATCATTGTTGCAATGAGGGCAATGAAATTTAGTGGTTCCACCGCCTTTTCCTGCTTCAAGCCTGTTAACATATTTCCACAATGGGGTTTGGTCTTGTTTAGTTTTTTGAGAGTCATGTTCACCCTCCTCCAACTCCTCCTCACCGGGGTTTTCATCAAATCCACTTTCTCCAGCTTCTTCATCCCTCTCTTCATTTTGGCCCCTCCGTTTCCTACTCTCCAGCACCATAATAACCATAAAAGGAACCAAGAAGAGGAAAATCCCAAGAAATATAGCCAGGTCCATGATGTTTGATATTTGTAGGCTTTTGAATCTGCAAATTAATTTAATTTATTTAGATTAATTAATTTAATAATTTTAATCTATTAATTTAATTTAGATTCATGATTTTTTTACTAAATATAGTTAATAAACTAAATTAAACTACCTAACTAAATTAAACTAACTAAACTAACTAAATTACTAAGTTACTTACCTCTTTGCAGGCTTGCTCCTCGCTCCTCGGCACTTGCTCCTCTCTTCTCCTCGCTCCTTTGCTCTTGCTCTCATTCAAGTGATAATGAAATGTTTGTTTGCCCCATTGGATTTTTAAAACAATTATTATTATTATTATTATTTAAATTTAATTTAATTTAATTTTATTTTTTTTCTTCTAAATTGGATTTTTTTCGTGTCCGCGGCTTTTTTTCTACCCGGATCGCTCCCGGAGCGAATATTTAACGCTTGGGAGCGATCGCTCCTGAGCGTTAAATATTCGCTCCGGGAGCGACATGAGCGACGCTCCCGATGTTGCTCCCGAAATTGGTAGGGAGCGCAAATTCGCTCGCGAGCGTTAAATATTCGCTTCGGGAGCGACATGAGCGACGCTCCCGATGTTGCTCCCGAAATTGGTAGGGAGCGCAAATTTTTTTATCGGGAGCGCGCTCCCGACCTGCTCTCGCCTGGAGCATGGATTGGGAGCGGGAGCGAGGGGGGGGGGAGCACTCCCCCGCAACACTGATCAGGAATCTCATGTATGCAGGTTGAAGAAAGCTCTTTATGATTTATAGCTAACATCCCGGGCTTGATATGAGAGGATTGATAGCTGTCTGATGAAGCTGAGATTCACTAGGAGTGAAGCCGATCCAAACCTTTGCTTGAATGTTGTGGATGATAGACCTATCATATTGGCACCTTTTGAGGACGACCTCTTTCTGACAGGTGTAGACCCTCTCATTTGCAAAAGTAAGAGGAAGTTGAATTCCGGATTTGGAATGTTGAATTGCAAGCCTGTGAATTACCTCGATGGAGCTTAACTTTCAAAAGTTATGTGGTAGGGATGTCGGACCTGATTTGAGAAATGCCTCTGAGTTTCATAAACTCATTCTAGCATTGATGTTCTTGGTGAACTCCCTTCTGGATATATTTTTTGCAGTTAGCATGTTGAGCTCATATATGGTTGAGCCTCATTGGATTGGTGCCAAGAATCTTTTGAGATATCTTTGGGGCACAATCTCTCATGGATTGAGATACATTGCCGGAAATGTGAAGCTGCATGATTATTCGAATGCTGACAGGGCAAGCAGTGTGGAGGATCGCAAGAGCACTTATGAGTGCTAGTTCTCTTTGGGTTCTGCTACGATATCTTGGATGAGTAGGAAGCAGAAGACGGTTGCTTTGAGCACCGCTGAGACCGAATACATAGCTACGAGTATGACCTTGTGAGAAGCTGCCTGGTTGAGAAAGCTCTTCAATGAGCTGTTTGGACACATGATGGATACCACCGTGATCTTATGTGACAACCAGAGGGAGATTTGTTGTTGAGGAATCCCGTATTCTATGATAGCTCCAAGCATATAGACATCAGGTACCGCTTTATCTAGGATATGGTACATCGATGAGCAAGAAGGCTCCATTGCATTGGGATTGATGTGCAGGTCGCCAACATTCTATCGAAGCCCCAGGGAAAGGTCAAATTTGTGACTTTCCGAGAACGACTTGGAGTCGTTGAGAGACTCTCTTATGAGGGTCCTGTATGATGCATGCATTGAGCTTTGGGAGCTTCGGGGAGCTTGGGCTACTTCTTGGAGCAACAAGCGACCATAGGGCGACTCACCCTCCCCTAGTGGTGCACTGTGTACAAGGTGAATGGTTCAACCTTCCCCTATGATACCCCGTGGCGACTTATGGGCAAGATGAGTGGTTCTCTTGCCGAGGAATTCTACCCATGCAGTTTGGGACTCATGGGAAGTACCTCTCATTTGGCCAATGAGTAGGGAAATGAGGAAAGGGACCATAGTAGTACTGATGGACAGATCGTGTATCTACCGTACTCCATATGCTAGGATGGCCGACATTGATTTGGGATCAATTGCAATTGACTTCGGGTCAGTTTGAGTGATATAGCTCACTCTCTCTTGGAATTGATCTACAATCAGTAAGACTGGTATGACACACTCTCTGGAACTGACTTCGGGTCAGTAAGAGTGATATAGCTCACTCTCTCTTGGAAGTGTGGAAAATGTCGGGAAAAATCAGGATTAAATCCCCAAATTGCAATTTTTTTGGCTCGCTGATTAAATCGGTTGATTTTTTGCCGATTTCTTCCTAGTTGAAAAAGTCGGGATTAAATTGGGACTTTTTCCAAAAAATCGTGAATGAGGTAGTCTCTTTAACGATTTTTTATTTTTATTTTTGAAAAAACTGGGATTTTATTTAAAAAGTCGGGATTTTTAAAAAAATGAATATTTTTGTATTTTTTATTTTATTTTTATTTTATTTTTTAATTTTGCCGACTTTTTCAAAAAACTCCCGACTTTAACAACTTTTTCAACTTCTAGACCCTTGCCGATTTAATCCCGACTTCGACTTTTTCCACATTGCTTGGAACTGATCTGGGATCAGTAAGAGTAGTATGATACACTCTCTGGAACTGACTTCGGGTCAATAAGAGCGCTATTGAGAACTCTCTTTATATGGGACTGACTTCGGGTCTGTAGAGAATGGTATGAAACATTCTCGATCAATTCTTCTTCTTCATGGTTTAGCAAAGTAGAGCAGAGCAGTGCAGGGCACTGATGGTAGAGATAGTACAGTCTGGCAGATGGATCAACAGATGGAGCTCTCCCTAGTTGAGAGCGAGTGTTAAAATTGGCAACTAGGGCCAAACTCCATGTGGGTCATCTTATTTATGGTAGCTGATATTTTTCTTGGATCCCTCTCATCGAGAGGTGTAGGATTGATCTAAAGATCATCCGATTCCGATAAGTATTCACGGAGATATGAATTTATTTGTGTTATGGGACAATTTGTCAAGATCGGCCAGCAACTAAACTGCCCCCACTTGTGCTCCACGTTTTCTTATAAATTCAAGTGCCTTGCAAGTCATTTGAACACACAACTCTTTTGAGATTTATTCTTGTCCACTTGTTTTGGGTTTTAGTGGAAAGAAGAATCTCTAAGGGAAAAACACAGGTCTAGAAGGAGACCCTATATGTAGCAAAAGAAGGATGCCCTAGCCGCTGTCATCTTGGAGCCCTAGCCGCAGGTCTTGTGAAGGTTTGGCCGCAGTTCAAAGGGAGATTTGTCCACTGTTTAAGGGAGCTTTAATAGCCCTAATCTTGGAGCCCTAGCCGCAGTCTATTCATAGACTAACATAGTCCTTTCATGCCCTAAACGCAGGTCATATCAAGCCCTAGCTAAACGCAGTCATGCCCTAATCCATGTGCTGTTTTGGAAGGGTTTGAGACAACCCTTAGATTTAGCAAAATGGATGCCCTGGCTGCAGTAAAGAGGCTCATATGCACAGCCAAAAAGGGCTCCTATACGCTGCCCATAACTACTCCTATACGCTGCCCATACTTGCTCCTATACACTGCCCTAATCTATATGCAGCAAGGCAACCCTAACCACATTAGGGTTTGTCCCTGTCTAGCGCCACATCTTGTATCCTCTTGTCTTGGCTTGTCTTCTGCGATTTATGTTTATGTTCTATCTATTATTTACTATTAGGTTGATGTGATTGCTAGTCTGGAAAAGATATTGAGCTAACTGTGAAAAATGAAATAAATTGCTCTAAGCATAGAACATACCTAAAATTAACAACCACCTTGCCACCCTTTATAATAAAGGATAAAGCAAAATTCTTGGGCTCCCGTACCAGGGATAGTGACCCAATTACAATGATATAAATATAGTCAACTTTTGTCAATACATGCTCGAATTATGGTCAACAATACTCTGTCAACTTATCCAAGAATCATTATTTTGTCACTGCAAAAGTCATACTTCAAGACTACTACTTAACAATAGTAGTACTGAAATGTGTCAAGAAAACTCATACCCTCATATAGCCACTGTTTCTCCTTTTGATCAGATCAACCAACTCATACCCTATAATTGCATTGACAATCAACCCTAACTTCAACACAATTCCTTAACTAGCTACCTCAAGGTAAGCCTTAGAACAAGCCTCAGATTTTGCCTCAGATCTCCTTCATAGAAACTTGGATCAACCCAACAAGACTCATTTTAGGATCTCCCATAGACTACCTTAGATTTAGGTTGTTTAAGACTTCAGATTTGCCTCGGACTACCTCAGGGACAGTGGGACTCATCCTACTTTATTTAAGCACAAGTCATCAACAAAAAGGGCTCGGCCTACACATCAATTAGCAATAGTAGGGCTTGACCTACTTTACCAGTTAGCAATTCTTTAAAGGACATGCCCTAATTTGACCTCTTTCTTGTAACAATGAGCTCAGGAAGATGTGCCTTAATTTGGGCATGAAGAATCCACTTGGCCTTTGTTTTCTTGCCACAAAAATCTTCCTTTTGGATCAACAAGTGCTATAGAGATGACTCGAACCTGTGTAAGAAGAGGCCTCAGAAAGGGGCTTTGGATTGCCTCAGAAATGAGTTAGGTCTACCTCATAGAAAGGACTTAGGTTAGGTTTAGAATTAGCCTCGAATCAACGTCAGAATTCGGGTATGTCACACTCGGGCAACTGAGTTAGGTCGGGGATATGAGTTAGGTCCACCTCAGAGAAAGGCCTTAGATTAGGTTTAGAATTAGCCTTGAATGAACCTCAGAATTTAGGTATGTCAGACTCGGGTAACTGCCTTAGAGCAACCTCATATAGGGCTGAAGTAGGCTTCAGATAACTTCAGAAACTGGCCTAAGAAGGGGGACGAAATTAGGCCTAGAATCACAGATTTGATCAGCCTCAGGGCAAGCCTCAAACAAGGCTGAGATCAACCTCAGATCAACGAAAACGAGCCTCAGATTCGTCCTCTATTCAACAAGATAATCTTTGACAAATTCGTCCTTAAAGAAGTCTGTCCCATACTAAGAAAATCTATCTTTAGAGATCATTGTTTCTTCGTCAGATTAAAAACACACACATTCAATTAACCTTGATTCTTGCTCTTCATATCTAGAGATTTCTCCTTTCATAGATTTCAGTCTGCTTCAAATGACTTATTGCTGCATATGCTCCGAGTTCCTGCTCTAGGATGCAAACGACTATCATATTTATACACATTTGGAGGGGCCCCAAAATTGGGGCTGACATGTACCAAAAAAATAATTTCTTTTCCATGAAAAGGCTCGACCTTTTGCTGGAGCTGACTTGAGAAATTTGCTATTAGGTTGACATGTTAAAAGGAGGGCTAAATCACTTAAAAAAAACGATTTTTAATTCTTCAAGAGGTTCTCTTTTAGGGATGACTCGGACAGTGAACTTAGGCCAATTTAAAATACAATTTTGACCTTCATTTTAGGGCAACAATAGATTATTAGGGCCATAAATTTTGGGGTTAAACCCATCCAATTGGGGTATCAAACTTCAAATGTCGATACCTCTCCAACCAAGTGTTGATTTGGGGTAGCATTAGATGTGCTCTAGCCATGAAAATTGGTGGATAGGCTAAAGCACATGAGATCTCCAAGGCCTAGAAATGGTTTGGGGAATTTCTACCTAGTTAAGGAGATATTAAAATAATTAATAGTTTTAATGGAGTTCCTAAGTCTAAACTTAGGAAAAATAAAATATTAATGGGTATTAATATAACGCTGGGTTAGAAGGTTCTAAGGGACATGGATCAAGCCAAATCTAATCTTAGCTGTTGATTAGAGATGTAATCTCGGCCATTGAAGACTCAACAGAAAAAGTATAAGAGGAGGCTTGAGGGTCAGTTGGAGATACACTAGAGTGATCAGTCAGTTTGATTTTCTAGAGCGGGGTTTGCTAAGAGAAATCGAACCAGTGATCAGTATTGCAGCGAGGGGCAGTGAGTACAAGGCAGAGAGGCAGAGATAGTGTCGGAAGACCAACGCAGAGGCAAAGATGCAGACGTAGAGCTAGAGGGAGCCACGCAGAGGCCAACTTTGACTGCGCAAAACCTAGAAGGGTGTGCGTGACCCACACAGAGGCTGTAGAAGTGACACAAAGGGCCAGAGAGGCTGCGTAGAGCCTTAGAGGGCTGACACAGAGGGTTTTAGGCTGACGCAGAGGCCAGGAGGGCTGACGCAGTGCTTCAGATTGTGTTGGAGAGGGTTTCGTGGGGCAGACTTTCAGAATATCTGCTTCCGAAGAGAGGTATTACTGCTAGATTTTTTATCTCTATCAGGTGAGCCAGTTTAGCATCCAGTGTACTCAAGAAAAGGTGCTTAATAATAAAACCCTCAGAACTGCTGCACCATTTTTCCCAAGTTGGGTTTTTCTGGGGACGATTGTCCAAAAATAACGGTGTCCCTTGTGTGTTTGTTCATTTCTTTCAGTTGCTGATCTGTAGATGGTTGAGACTTTATTGTGTTTATTTCAATATTTGTATGGTTAAATAACTTGTTAGTAATTAAACGAGTAGGCGGAATAAACCAGAGAATACAGATAAAATTTCTAACGAGTAATAGTTAGAAATTTCAACACCAAGAGGACCCACAAAGCGTGTCATCTATCAAACGAAATGGCGTGACAAGGGCTACCAATCTAGAGGGTCCTTCCATCCAAATTCACTAATTTGTGCATGCAAAACACCAAACAAATGTCGGCCCATTCACCCTTTGACATCAATGACAATTCTTCCAACATCCACAGCAAAAATAAGTGTTTCTTACATGTTCCACCTCAAAAAATCAGGTATGGCATGAAAGATATGGTCATCTAAATTACTTTTATTAGAAGCTTTGGCATAAACATAAATTGGTGAATGGATTGCCGAATATTGAAGAAGACAAAGGTGTATGTGAGGCGTGTCTGGCAGGAAAGCAACATCAATTCAAATTTGATGACAACAAAACAAGGGCAACTCAGGTACTTCAATTGATTCATAGCGATGTTTGTGGTCCCATGAGAATTCAATCTCTTGGATGTTGTAAATATTGTGTCACGTTCATTGATGATTTCTCATAGAAAATATGTGTGTATTTGTTTGAAGAACAAATTTGATGTTTTTAGCACTTTTAAACAATTCGAAAGCTATGGTTGAAATTGAAAGTGGTGAATGCATTAAGATGTTTTGAAGTGATAAAGGAGATGAGTATGAATCAGATGTTTTTTTGTGTTTTCATATCATCATGATATTTAAAAACAAATGTTTGTTGCCAAAACATGTTAGCAAAATTGGGTAACAGAGAGAAAAAACATATCTATTATGGAGATGGCTAGGTGTATGTTGAAAGAGCATCATCTTAGTGACTAGTTTTGGGCTAAAGTAGTGCAAACAACAATGTTTTTCTTAAATCACAATCTAGCAAAGGCCATTTGGGGACAGACCTGCCTGTGAAGCTTGGCCAGGACAGAAACTAGAGGTAACCAATGTCAAAGTTTTTTGGTTGTTTAGCATATGCACGTATTTCCGATTCTGATTAACGAAAAGGTTGTTATAAGTAAATATGTCATTTTGATGAAAGACCTCCACATGTGCATACATCCAAATGGGAAGATGAAGCTTTGCAGGGTGATAATGATGAGCATGAGTTCACAACTCATGTTATATATAGGTGGTGTTGGAAATGTAACTAGTGTCGGTCTTCATAATGTAATTGAAATGTACTATTGATGTATTTATTATATTCATTATTATTATTTCTAGTCAAAGCATGTTCTTCATGCTTATAGGGTCAATTGTGATGTATTTATTATATTCATTATTAGTATTTCTAGTCAAAGCATGTTCTTCATGCTTATAGGGTCAATTGAGTCAAAAGAAAATTTATTATGAGTAGAAATGTAATTGAATCAAAGCCCCATTTGGACTTCTGGTTAGAAAAGGAAAATTATTTTTGTCTTGAGTCAAAGAATCAAATTGTCAACCACAAGACCAAGTCAGCGCTCCTTGACTAGTTGACCTAAGAGGCATCTTTTTGACCTCCCGAACAGAGATAAAATAAGTCAATTTAGTGATCATCGCATCGATTTCTATGCCAAGAAAAGATAAATCATCGAAAGTCAAAGAAGAGAGAAGACGAGTTGTTTCTGTCTAATTCTGATCACACGTGCAAAGTTTCTGCTATTTTTCAGAGGTTGTTACGGGGCTGAAATTTTGGGAGGTTACCATATTTTAGAGATTTGACCAACATTGACTGTTGTTGACTTTGACTTGGTTGGAGGAGGGTTGAATTGGGTCTTTGTGGCAGCCTTGGTCTTGGTCCTGGGTCTTGGATATCTCACTTTGATCTAATTCTATAAGAAGAGGATTTTTTGGGTTTTCCCCTTGTGGGGTTCTGCCTTGGCTTGGAGCTTAATTTCTTTTGTTCTTTGTGATCTTTATGTTTTGGTAATTGCTTGATGAAGAGAATTTAAATTTAATAAGAAGCAAACTAACATTCACAAGTAATTATCAAGTAAGAGAAATCAATCATTATCTTCTAGCCCTTGGTTTCTCAACATGGTATTAGAGCTAAGGTGAAGGAAAGGCAACCTGAAGATCACATCTTGTTGGTATATTTGAAGACATTCTTGTAGCAATTACACTTGAATATATCCTTGTAGCAGTTATATCTCTTTCTATCAAAGGCTAAAGAAGAAGACTTGAAGACCATCATCTTTATAGCAGCCATCACTCAAGGACATCCCTGGAAGCCAAATCAATATATCTTGAAGACATCCTTATACTCCCAATCAGATGACATCCATTTGTATGTCTAAAGGTACATAAAGTTTATCTCTGTGACATCCTGAGCATAGTACTATGAAAAATCTGAGACATATTGTTTGAAGGTCATTACTCTGTGTTACATACAAAGAACATAATGTGAAGGTCTACTCTTTGTCCAAGTTCTATAACTTTGTGGAAGGTCCAAAATTAATATTCTTGCTCAAATTATATTGCTATCTGAGATATAGTTCAAGACCAAGTTTTAGAAGTAAGAATATATGCACTCACTCAAGCAAGAAAGGAAGGTGAGATCTTTGAAACAATTTCCCATTATGAAGTATCTAAAGTCCTGTAATATGCATAGTCTCTGTAACATTGTGACATGCGAAGACACTGTGGTAACCCTAGATAGAGGACAAAGTTTGACACTTGAAGATCCGAACCTGTGGTAGCATTTGTAACTTCTGATGATACTCTAGAAATTAAGTAATCCGAATTATTAGTGGTAGATCATAATTGTGTCGCAATAGTCCAAAGTCTTTGTGATATAACAAAGATACGCTCTGTATGGAAATCCAATTTGTCTATCTGAAGATTTCGAACTATCTAGAAGTCAATTCTCTGGAATTTGTGAAGGAAGATGAAGAGTATCTAGTGAAGCTTATTCTAGCTCACTCTTGCTCAAGGTTGAAGATCGAGTTTATAAGAGTCATCTTTATAAAAGGATCGAAGACTGTCCAAGCGGAATTCTGAAACTTCTTTGCGCTAAGACATTTGAAGCCTACTGTAGCAACACATTCTTGAAGATTCAAGGCATCTATAATTTATCCAAGATCTAAAGGCATCCAAAATATTGAGTTGTGAAAGAATCTGAGGACAGTAAGGGACGCTACTCCATGACATAATCTATATGCAAGTTTATTAAGATATAAGGTCCATCTCTATGATGTGAAGCAACGATACTTTCAAAAACCTTTTTCTATACGTAAAGAAAGGAAGTGATGCAAATTCCTGTAGCATGCTTCTTATGGCACGCATATCTCTTTGACATGACAAACTATCTCTATGTGCAAGTTCATGTTGACAAAAATTCACTGTGGCAGCGTACTTCTAAGAGTCAAACATCTTTGATGACATTAAGAAAGACATCCGAAATTGTTAAGTCCAAAAATTCTTCTCTATATGCATTTATGAGGCACAATGACTATATGTGAGTTCCTGAAAAGTTGGTGACATGTACATAAGTCACCTTGCTGTAGAAACCGAAACAATTAGAGACCGATACCTTGAAAATTTTGTGAAGAACTTTCACAAGATATTTGAAGTCTTATGAAGCACTAGTATATGAAGCAGCCATGCTACCAAGATTCCTTTCCTATACATAATAGAAGAATGAATGACATCAATGAAGTCGACCTATCTATGAAGCTAAGACAAAGCTAGCAGCTCAAGAAATTTATGTGGTTTGTGCAATGGTTGAAGGATTGAGACACCTTTGTTGGAAGAAAGTTGGTACATAAAGTCAAAGGATTAGATATTTGTAAGAAGAGATAAGGCAAGGTCAAAAGAGGTATGTATCATTCTTGTTCATTTCATAATTGTCTTGCAAACTATTATGCATATAATGCTAAGTTTTTTAGATTATGGTGAACTCACATGAAAAAAAGAGTTAATGATCTTGTGCTATTTTGAAAGTTAGTGTCATATTTAGATATGTTAGAGTTCGTTGATATAACATTTGAAATCTCTCCCTGCATATAAGGACTAGGTTTTTATCGTCAAGAAATGAAATCTCTAGTATAGAAGGCTTGTCATTGTCTCTAAGGTTTTTCTACTAACTCCTTAGCTAAGTCACCTGACACGGGGATTCGGGACACGTAGGATTCGCGATTCGTGGTGTCGGATTCGGGACACGCTGACCCCTCGGAACAGGACACGTTAGGACACGTTATATATTATTTTATTAAAATATATATATATATATATATATATATTTATAATATATTTAAAAATATATATATATATATATTAAAAATTAGATATTAGCATATTTCTTATACAAATTTTAATTAATAATACAAATTTATTGATTTCAATTATATGTGAAAACTTATAATAAGGCTCGTTGGTTTGGGAACACTTTTCCCAACAAGTGTTACATTGTATCATAAATATCAATTATCTATCCTGTACGTTAGTACACTTTGTAGTATGTACTTTATTCTTATCCCTTGTTGGGTAACTTTGTGCAACTGATCTGTCATCCATTGGGTGACTTTGTGCAACTGATCTGTCGTCCACTTAAATGTATTTTATTGGAGACTTTGTGAACTTTGATCACTAAAACAATTTTGTAACCGCATATAGATAATACAAGTAGCTCAGCCATATAAATTAGATGGCTGATAAACGCTGATAGATATCATGATTATAAATGTGAACTAGAATCCAAGAAACACATATAATCATTATTAAAATTCTGATTAATATTAATCAATAAAATTAATATTGATAATTTATTAGTTAATCAATATTAAGAGTCACATCTTGGTGGGTGTAGTGTTATATCATATATGTAAAAACTTATAACAAGGCTTGTTGGTTTGGGAACGCTTTTCCCAACAAGTGTTACATGGTGGCTGCGTAGAGACCTTGGTTTGGAACGGAAATGCGGTGGCTGCCTAACGGTCTCATTGGAAACGGAAATATGGCATCTGCCTACAGGGCTCATTGGAAACAAAAATGCGGTGGCTGCCTACTAAAATGGTTCGAAAACCTTTGTTCCTGGTTTGAGATGGAAAATCGGTTCGAAACTGTGTGACCTGTGAACTGTGATGAGCCGTGGCCCGTCAACCAAGCCGTTTAAAACCTAGCAAAACGAATCAGAAATACAGGACTCGCACAAAAAATCGAGACACGATTTGGGAAATCCGCGGCACGTTAGCGACACGACGTGTCAGAAAATGACACGACGTGCCCGGCATTTTGGACACGAATCCGACCAGAATCGTGTCGGATTCGCACGATTCGGGATTCGCCAGGGGGTATGAACGAATCCAGTATCATAGCTCCTTAGTATGCTTGTAGAATTTGCAATTCTTAAGTGGCAAATCTTGAAGACTTTGGAGAGCTAGGGTTTGTAAACCCTAGCTAAGGTTTGAGTTAGAGAACCCTAGGAACAAAGCCCTATCTAATTGTTTTCGCTGTAAGAAGTAGATCTGACCCTTGATGATAACAAAAATGACATCATGTTAATGTGAGAACAAGATTGGTGAATAGCACCAAGATTAAGAGGGAGTTGTCCTTCCTCAAAAGATAAGTACTCCACATCTCGTTGATTACTACTACTGCTATTGTCTTTATACTTTTCCTTTTTGTTCTTTCATAGTCTTCTAATAAAGTTTGCAGGGCAAGATATGATCTATCTAAGCTTGATTCACAAATGGAAGAATTGGAAGAACATGGCAAAGCATGATGATTAAGGAGGAAGAAGAAATCGATTAGTTGACAACACAAAATAAATAGTTCACCTACCTCAACTGGAAAGAGGGAGCTTTGATTGGTTCGATTCATGAACATATTGATTGGGTTGACAATGCTGATGCTGATAGAGATACTACTGATGATTGGAAGCTAATATGATTTCTTGAAGAATGTGAAGCTAGATAATGTGAAGAAAGTAATGTCGACTTCAGAGGGAGCTAGAGGCAAAAATTGAAGGATCTTACAACTTGAAATCTGGATCAACATCGATAGATTTGGCAATGTTAAGAAGAAGAGACACTATGGGATACATAGCAGATTCCTGAGGCAAAAAATGTGGCAGTTGGTACAGTCAATTGTGAAGCAGAATGTTTTATGAACTACTTGATGACATGTTAGATTCAATTTTTGTCAAGGCTATGATTAAAGGAAGGTCGAAGTACTTTATGATTCGTGACATGATGTAGGAGGAAGTCATCTATCTCCATTGATGAATCAAATAGCCAATGTATTGATGATGTTTCTTGGGACAAGCTTAGGCTTGTGGATGTCTCCTCCTTGGTTGACAGGGAGTGAGGGTGGAGTTGTGGACACCGTATTCTCCGTGTGTTGTACTATGGCCAAGACTAACAACCGTAAGCCTAGTAAAGGCATTGATAAGGAGAATGGTGGATTGGATAAGCATCTGGGACCAATATTCTTTGAGGATTTATATCCAAGATAAGAATGGTGTCGAGGAATGATATTCTTTGAGGATTTGTATCCATGATAAGAATAGTCCTGTGAGGACATACTTGGTGAACATTTAGATGGGGTATGTGCCTAGAGAGGCAGTGGTGTCCAAATTTATGCCTCCAAACATTGTGCTATGATCTAGTGGAGAGATAGAGCTTGTTAGTCAAGGCCTTGTTGTTTTTGACAATGCTGGTTATGTTGATGCTTATAAATCCAAAGCCTTCTTATATGAATATTTCAACTTGAGAGTATCTTCTTGTGTCATTATGAATACCTCCCTAGTTAAGAGGGAGTGTTGGAAATGTAACTAGTGTCGGTCTTCATATTGTAATTCAAATGTGCTATTGATGTATTTACTATATTCATCATTATTATTTCTAGTCAAAGCATGTTCATGTAGTTGTTGTTTTACCTGTTCATGTATTGCTTGAACTTCTGTAGCAAAATCTTCTCCTTTAGCACTTCTCCTTTTAGCTTTTCCCAAGTCTCTCAATTTAGACACTCCTCTTGGGTGCATTCCATAGATTATATGGAATGGACTCTGCCCTATACTCATGTTTGGAGAATCATTATATGCATATTCTACCTGTGCCAATACTTGATCCCACTATTTTGGATGTTCACCTGCAAGACTTCTTAAAAGATTACCTAAACTTCTATTTACAACTTCAGTATGTCCATTAGTCTGAGGATGATAAGAAGAACTGAAACTCAATTTAGTTCCAAGCTTCTTCCATAATGTCCTCCAGAAATGTCCAACAAATCTGGTGTCTTTGTCTGAAACAATGCTCTTAGGTAACCCATGTAATCTTACAATCTCCTTAAAAAACAGATTAGCAATATGAGTAGCATCACTGGTTTTATAACATGGAATAAAATGTGCCATTTTTGAAAATCTGTCAACTACTACATAAATTGAATCATTTCCTCTTTGAGTTTTTGGTAAACCCAAACAAAGTCCATACTGACCATATCCCAAGGCCTATCTGGAATAGGTAATGGAACATACAAACCTGTGTTTTGACTCCTTCCCTTTGCGTACTGACAAACTTTACAATTTTTCACATACCTTTCCACTTCAGACCTCATTTTCGGCCAAAAATAAAACCTGTTCAATTGTTCATAAGTCTTGTCTGCACCAAAATGCCCTCCAAGTCCTCCACTATGTTTCTCCTTGATCAAATTCTCCCTCATAGAATAACTTGGTATGCATAGTTGATTTCTTTTAAACAACAGTCCCTCTTGCAGGAAATAATCCAGCCACTTGCTTCTGTCTAACAAAACAGGATTTCTACAAGCTTCAAATGCCTATTTAAAATCTAGATATTTCTCATATAACTCTATAAGGAAATCAAAACCCAACACTTGAATTTGACTTTCTTGAACTAAAATACTTTTTCTACTTGAGGCATCTGCTACTCTGTTTGATTGACCAGTTATATGTTTTAATACAAAATTAAAACTTTGCTAGTATTCTACCCATTTTACATGCTTCTGATTAAGCTTTGGCTGTTGCATAATGTACTGTAATGCATGGTTATCTGAATACAGTATGAACTCCTTGGACATCAAGTAATGTCTCCACTTCTTCAAAGACTGCACCACTGCTTAAAACTCCTTATCATAAGAAGAATATTTCTTCTTGGTCTCATTCAACTTTTCACTAAAATAAGCTACAAGTCTGTCCTCTTGACTCAAAACAACTCCAATGGCTTCTCCACTGGCATTACACTTCACTTGAAAAGGTTTATTAAAATCAAGTAAAATCAGAATAGGTTTCTCAGTAATCATTCTCTTCAACAATTGGAAGTTCTTTTCTACTTCAGCAGTCCATTTAAATGGTTGTCTGTCTTTTTTATTGTGTCAATAATTGAAGCATTGATCTGACTAAAATTCCTTATGAATTTCTTGTAAAAACTAGCAAGACCTTGAAAACTTCTTACCTCAAAGACACTTTTTGGTGAAGGCCACTCCATGATAGCCTTGATCTTCTTTGGATCCATCTTTAACCCCTCAACAGAAACAACGAAGCCCAAATACACCAACTCCTCCTTCATGAATGAACATTTCTTTAAATTTAACAGTAATTTTTCTTGTTGTAGCCTTTGTAAGACATAATTCATATGTCTCAAATGTTCCTCCTTAGATCTGTTGTAAACTAATATATCGTCTAGATATACTATTACAGATTTTACCAATAAATTCCTTCAGAACTTCATTCATAAGTCTCATAAATGTACTAGGGGCATTTGACAATCCAAAAGGCATTACCATCCACTCATATAATCCTTAATTGGTTTTAAAAGCAGTTTTCCACTCATCTCCCTCTCCAATTTTGATTTGATGATAACCACTTTTTAAATCTAACTTTGTAAAATATCTAGCTCCACTCAAACAATCCATCAAATCTTCGATTCTAGGTAAAGGAAATCTGTACCTGATTGTTATCTTATTGATTGCTCTCGAGTTAGTGCACATTCTCCAGCCTCCATCTTTCTTTGGGCTCAACACTCTTGGCATTGTGCAAGGACTCAAACTCTCTCTAACCAGTCCCTTGTCTAATAGTTCCTGAACTTGTTTCCTGATCTCTTCATTCTTTGTGGGAGTTATCCTGTAAGCTGTTTTATTAGGTAGATTTGCTCCTGGAATCAAATCTATGTGATGACTGATTTTTCTAATTGGTGGTAACTCATTAGGCAAATCATCTACAATGATATCACAATAACTGTCCAGCATCTCTTGAATTTCAATTGTTAAATCAGAAACTTTTGTGGAAGTAATTATTACCTTGGGTTTGCAAACCAACGCAAAACTTACCTCATCTTCTTCCATCTGCTGTAAGTACTCCTTTCCACTCAACAAAAGGGTCTTTGGATTAGGTTTCTTCGATGTATCCTCTTCTTCTAGTGGCAGCAATGTATGATTGACACCATCTTTACTGAATTCGTATGTGTTCTTATTTCTATTGTGCATAGCTCCTCTGTCATATTGCCATGGTCTACCCAACAATATATGACACACATCCATAGGCATCACATCACACAAAATTTTGTCTCTGTATTTTCCCAACTGCAACTCCACTTCACATTGCTCATTCACTACCAACTAATATCCCTTTTGAAGCCATGACACCTTATAAGGTGTTGGATGTTTCTTTGTTTTCAATTTCAACTTCTCCACCACTTATGTGGAGACCAAATTATCTGTACTACCACTGTCTATTATCATTTGACAACACTTCCCTTGAACCTTACACACATTCCTGAACAAGGTTTTCCTTTGTGCTGGTTCAACAATTTCCTTAGCTAGTTTTAACAAAATTTTGTTGACTACCAAAGATTCCCCTTTCTCTGGTACATTCTCTTCGTCTATTACCTTTGTTGCTTCCTCTTTAGTTTTTGCAACAATTGCATTCCTCTGATTCGTTCCTATATTTTCTGGGCACTCATAAGCTTTGTGTCCCAGCTTGTTACATCTGTAACATCTAACTTCTCATCCTCTACCTCTGCCTCCTCTTCCTCTGGAAAAACTCCCTCTGCCACTTGCATCACGTCTTGTGGGTGCATGCTGACTTGAGCTGCTGCCAACTTCATCTCTAGGTGTTGTAGATCTTCCACTACCACCTTGTCTTCCCCTTCCTTGGAAAGTACCTCTATTTCTGGCAGACTGCTTCCTCATGAGTTTTTCTTTAGCCTTCAGTACCATCTGATAAGATCCTTCTACTATTTTAGGAGACAGTACACTTATCTCATCTTGAATGTCCATTCTAAGACCATTCACATATCTGGCAACCTTCTCATCTGTATCTTGGATTTGGTTTGCTCTTATTCTCACTTTGTAGATTCCTCTGTGTATTCCTTTACTGTCATAGACCTCTGTCTAAGATTTTGCGTCTGCCTAAATAATGTTTGCTGATAGTCACTTGGTAGAAACTTACTTTTCAGTTTTGCCACCATCCTGTTCCAATTCTTAATTGGTTGTTTGCCAAGCCTTCTTCTTTCTGCCTGCACTCCATCCCACCAAAGTGCTGCATGTCCTTTCAGTTTCATGACAACAAACTTCACCTTCTTTCCTTCATCTGTTTCTTCATAATCGAAGAATTTCTCCATGTCATTTATCTAGTGTATCAATTCTTTAGGGCTTAAGCTTCTTGTGTAGATTGAGACTTCAAGTCTAGGCTTGGATGTGGATCTCAATACTGACCTAAAGAATCTCATTTCAGGGGTTACATTTGTAGGTTCTTCATCTTCTACAGCTCCAGCTTCAGGTTCATTGACATCCCCAGCATCTGCATCTCTTCCCATTTCCACTGCTTCCAATCTAGCTTGCATTTGTTGCATAGCTTCCAACACTTCAGCATTTGCAACTGGTCGTCCTTTTCTTCGACCACCACCTCTTCCTCCAACTCTGAAAGCCATGTTGGATTTCTTTTTCTGATCCTGTTCAATGTCATTACGCTGCTCTGATACCACAAATGGTGGCCTGGGTGCAGGTGTTATTGACAATCGTTCAAATCCAGAAACTATTTCTTCAAGTTCAGGCGAAATTTCTTCTTGGATTTCCTGCGGAGTATTATTCATCTACCTCCAAAGTTATCTATTCTGCTAAATTAGCAGAACTTCTTAATTTAGCTGCAACAAACAAGTGCCTTACAAGTCCTTAAAACATCGCACATCGCAATTGCAAGTTCATCAGGGTAGGGTTCATTTATTTATGAACGATGCAATGCGATATTAATCGGTGATCTTCGTATTGCACGTCGCATTTTGCAATTCCTCTAGTCCAGGGTCCATTCACTTATAATGATGCGATGCGAGATTAATCTAACGGTCAGCAGTCATCAATGATCCAACGGTCAGTAGTGATATTGCATGGGGATCTGCGCGATATTTATCCACCCTCATGGAGCCGATGAGGTTTATAAACCCTCGGTCTATAAAAGTTCGGGTCTGGTACTTAGATTAACGTCCGCTCATTTTAAAGCCCGATATCCATCGGATAACAGTGGCCATTAGAACCTACAGCTCGCAAGACTTCCATTAACACACGGTTTAATAACAGGGCCAACCCCCACTGTTGACTGTGACGCAAGGCGTTGAAAATGAAATCAACGGTTAGGAATGAGTATGGTGCTTCAACCCTGATCAAGGAATCTGTACACTTTCAAACCCCGCAGTTGCTAATACATGACGAAAAGAGATTAAATGCGATCACACAGAACTCTAAATTCTCAGGGCTAACTGGAAATTCAATAATACACAAAGACACTACGGAGGGATGCAACACCCCCGGGATTGACCAATTATACACAGAAATGCACAGAGATTTAATTTCTGCAATTTTAATCATATATGGCCAAAACAAGCCGAATCAGTCAAAATCCTTTTTCAATCATTCAGAACTTACATAAATACTATTCCATCCTAACTATCAGATCCTTAAAACATTGGATCGAATTTGCCTAATCTTAAACAATATCTAATCTAGTCGATATTCTCCTCGAGAATCTCAACTGAATCAAAACTGCATGAATTAATTACAAAACCATTCAATCCCTAAATCCTAGCTCAAATCCTATCTAGAAAGCTTGTAAATTGACAATTAAAGGATCCCACTCCTTTGCTTGTAACTTTTTTTGTATTTTTGGAATAAGTTTGAAGCCTTTTGCCTTCAAGCCTCATGCTCCTACATCAGAACACAAAAATTTGGCTCAAGCTAGAGAAAAACCCCAAGATGGGGAAAACCCTTGATCAATCCTTCATATTATCAAATATCAAATGTTCAATAGAGAGAGAGAGTCCAATAATATACAATGATGATGAAATCAATGTCATTGTGACTTGACTTTCCAATTAGATGATCCAATACCACTGCCCTTAGTCAAATAGATGGCCCAAACAAAGTCTGCAATCCTGCTCTCGGTCAACAACCATAACTAGAGTCAATAGTGGTCAACGCAACAGAAAAAAATCCTCCTTGAGCTCGGTCGAGGTCAAAGCAATTCGACTTTCCTTGGAGGTGAACCAACGATAAAAACAATCAACAAAGGAGCAACCAAACTCGGTTAACTAGAAAGTCAATTATGTGGTCAAAATAGTCAACATAAGCTTGCAGTCAACGCAAGTCAACCTACTTAGAATATCTCAATATCTGTGCCAGAATATGTGGCCTGCCCAAACAAAAATCCTCCCACAAAAATCATAGTCAAATTGTCCCTTAAATCCCTTGGTCAATGCTGGTCAAAGCCTCCTCAACACAGAAGTCAACGCAGGTCAAATCAGCGGCAAAATTTGCACTTGTGGAAGAAGAATATGCTGGCTCAGAATTGTACGACCCAATCAATGTAGGAGAGAGAAGAATATGATGTGTGTGGAATGTGTCAAATGAGTTTTAAACCTCTGTTGTTATTTCTTGGAAAATTATGACCCGGATTATCCACAGTACTTTGTTCATTAGAATGTTTCGAACCCCAACAGGGATCCATCATCAGGATAGTCTATTACTTATTTTCTATCCTGATGATGGATCCCCTTTGGGGTTCGAAACATCGATCTAATGAACAAAGTACTGTGGATAATCCGGGTCATAATTTTCCGTGTCAAATGAGGTTGAAGGTCTCTTCTATTTATATGTGATGGAGGAGGGTCAATTTGACTAATGAGACCCCAAGCCGACCTTGACCAATTACGCGTGTGGGCTTCACATCAGAAACATATTTCTCCTTGTCTGATTTCAGTGAGCCTTAGATCAATTTTGGACCTCTCAGAAAGAGGAATTCAATCCAATAATCATCTTCTTTAAATGAGTTTCCCAAAGTGGAATTTGGCCCTAGTTGCACATTTTAATACTCCCTCTCAATTGGGAAGAATTCCACCTGCCAATATCCATCCATCATCATGCCATCCGGATCATCATGTACTAGCTTTGCGTCTCGTCTCGTCTCTGCTTAAGATTTGATATAGATAATAAGAAGGATCAATCGAGAGTGAGTCACAAGACATTACCACTCTCCACTGATGAAAGTCAGCGCACATAACTAGGGGTAAAATCCCAATCAGACTTGATCTTGAGAGATCAAGTTGTTGAACATCATGCATCCTAGACATAGGGAGTACAACAGTACACGATGTGTCCATCTATAGTGCTATGGTCCCTCACCAATTTTCCCAACTCATTGGCCATATGAGAGGTACTGCCCAAGAGTCCTAGACTGCAAGGGTAGGATGTATGCTAGGGCTTCCACAGGAAAAGGTGAACCACTCACCTTGCTCATATGCCATAGGAGAAGGTGAACCACTCATCCTATGCACATATCATCAACCATGGGGGATGGTGAACCACTCACCATATGCTTTCATATATCACCATGGGGTATCACAGGGGAAGCTGAACTACTCACCCTATGGTCACACATAGCTCTAAGAAGTAGCCTAGGCCCCCCAGAGCTCCCAGAGCTCAATGTCCAACTCAAGCAAGACCCTCATGGGAGGGTCCTTCCACGACTCCAAGTCTCTCTCGGAAGGCTAAGAACTTGACCTTCCCCAAGAGCTTTGTGAGGGTGTTTGCAACTTGTTCATCTGTCCTGATGTGTTGGAGCCTTATTGCACCCCGTTGTACCATATCCCAGATAAAGTGGTACATGATATCAATATGCTTGGAGTGGTCATGGAACACATGATTCTCTGAAAGGCGAATCCCACTTTGATTGTCGCAATAGATAATGGTGGTATCCAACACATGCTCAAATAGCTCACTGAAGAGCTTCCTCAACCAAATAGCTTCACAATAGGGCATACTGGCTGCAATATATTCGACCTCGACAGTGCTTATATTTTTGCTTCCTATTCATCCAAGAAATAGAAGCAGATCCCAAAGAGAAGCAACATCCAGACGTGCTTTTTCTATCCACCACATTGCCAACCAGTCAACATCATAATATGTATGTAGACTAAAATTCTCGCCAGTGTATCTCAATCCATAGTTGATAGTGCCACAAAGATATCTTAAGAGATTCTTTGCAACAACCTAATGTATGTGATGAGGCTTAACCATAAATTGACTCAAAGTATTTACAATGAAGCATATGTCTAATCGAGAGTTTACCAAGAACATCAGGGCCCCCACAAGTTATCTATATTCAGAATGATTTGCCAATTTGGGACCAACAAGACTTCCACATAGCTTCTTCAAGTTGAGTTCCATCGGAGTAGACACAAACTTGCATTCCACCATCCCACATCTTTCTAATAGATTCATAATGTATTTGCCTTGAGAAAGGAAAATCTCATCTGGCTTTTGCCAAACTTCCAAGCCTAGGAAGTAATGCATCAGTCATAGATCCTTCATCTCTAATTCAGAAGTCAACTCCCTCTTGCATTGATAAATGAGAGGGCCTGCACCAGTTAGAAATAGATCATCAACATAAAGGACCTAAATAAGTGGCATGTCCTTTTCAACCTTGAAGTATAGGTTTGGATAAACATAGCTCCTTGTAAATCCAAACTTCATAACATAACTATCAATCCTTTCATACCAAGTCCTAGGGGCTTGCTTTAACCCATAGAGGGCTTTCTTCAACCTGCATACATGAGACCTTCGATCTTGTATTTCGAACCCCTACGATTGTTCCAAGTAGACTTCCTCCTTAAGTGAGCCATGCAATAAGGCAGTCTTGACATCCATCTAATGTAGGCTCCACCCTTGATTTGCAGTGAGAGCAATTATAGATCGGATAGTGGTATGTCGAGCAACCGATGCAAATATTTCGTCATAGTCCACTCCTTCCTTTTGACAGAAGCCACAAACTACAAACCTTGCCTTATACTTTTCAACACTTTCATCAGCTCCATGTTTTATCTTGTAGATCCATTTAGAAGTGACCAAAAACTTGTCCTTGGGTCTAGGAACCACTTCACAGACATCGTTTTTCATGATTGATTCATATTCCTCATTCATCACATCTTTTCATACCTGGTGCTTTACATCTTCTTCAAACGTGCAAGGTTCAACTTGAGTAGTAGTACTCATGGTAGCCAAGTACTCTTGATACCAATTAGGCTTCTTACCTTCGCGAAATGTCCCTTTTGGAGTAGTATGCTTTTCAGCATCTTGAAGTGTATCCTTGAGCCATAGTGGTCTTTTCCTTGAGGTAGAGGGATCACCAAGAGGTGGATCAAGAGGATCCATCGGGCCATCAACATCGAGCATAGGCTCATCCGTTAGAGGTTCTTCTTATTTTTTGGCACCATCATCATCGTCCTTCCATGAGATGGACAGATCTCTGGTTTTCCGAGGGCAGTGTCTTCGTCAAAGGTAACATCTCTAGTTACTTCTACATCTCTTTGACTAGGTACATATATTCTATATGCCTTTGGATTTTCACTATATCCGGTGACTATACCTTTCTTCCCAGAAGCTTCTAGCTTGTTCGTTTTCGTTTTAGACACATGAAAGTATACAGGACAACCAAAGATTCTAAATTGAGAAACATTAGGTTTCTTACCAGTGAAGTCTTCCTCAAGTGTCTTGAAATCCAAGGCTTGATGAGGTCTCCTATTTTGAACATATACGATAGTGTTGGCAGCTTCTCCCCACAAGAATTTCAGTAGACCTTGATCATAGATCATGGCACCGATGGCTTCCATGAATATTCGATTTTTCCTTTCAACAACACCATTTTTCTCTGGAGTGTATGGAAAAATTGTCTCCCTCTTAATGCCAACCTCCCTGCAAAAGTCATTGAATTCATTGGATTCATATTTGGTTCCATTGTTAGTCCTTTATGTCTTGATCTTCTTCCTTGTTTGATTCTCCACCAATGCCTTAAAACAATGGAACCACTTGAACACTTCATCCTTCTTCTTCAAGAAATAAATCCATGTTTTGCGTGAGAAGTCATCCACAAAAATTGCATAGTATGAGTATCCTCCTAATGAAGTTACGGGCAAGATACCAAACATGTCAGAATGGATCAATTGAAGAATATCAGTTGTCTTGCTTTCACTAGAAGGGAATGGTCCCTTTGTATGTTTCCCAACTGCACATCCCTGACATACTCCTTCATGGTTCATGTTAAACTCAGGCATCCCTATGATCATCTTCCTTACCCCAGGTAAGGCTCTATAATGTAAGTGGGCAAATCTCCGGTGCCATAGCTCACATTGAAGAGAAGTATCACTTGCCAAAGCTCCCAAAGGACTTCCACCATCTTGATAGAGACCTTCAACCCTAAATCCAAAAGTAAAAGCATCTTTAGGGTTCCTATGCCTTCTACATACCTTTCCATCAATGAAAGCTACTTTGAAGCCTTTGTCTTCCATCGCAAAAATAAACACTAGGTTCTTCTTCAAATCGGGCACATACAACACTTCCTGTAGATGTATGGTTTGACCATAATTCAAGTGAAGAGTGACAATTCCTATCCCTTTCACGGGGTAGGTGGCATTATCTCCAAGTATGATCTTTAGATTAGTTTTCTTCTCAACTAAATATGAGAGGGCCTCCTTGTATCCAGCGAAATGCCTTGAGGCTCCGCTATCAATTAACCAATGATCCAAATTATTTGGAGGAGAGGTAGTAGATAGAGCAGAAATAAGATAGAACTCATCTTGGTTTTCTACAACATTACTTTCATCATACTCGACATTTCTTGTTCTCTTGGGAGGTCGACTATTTCCATCTCGAGTAGCGAGAGCATTCCTCTTTCCTTTGTTGTTATACCTGTTGTTCCTTTGATTGCCATTTCTTTTGAAATTGTTGTCGTTGTTATTGTCATCCGTTGGAGGATTTTTCTTGTGAGGACACTCTCTAGCATAGTGGCTGAACCTGTTGCAAATGTAGCATCTTCCTTTGTCTCTTCCTTTGAATACTTTCTTAGATCCTTGACCCTGTCTCTTTGGACCAACATCATTCTTCCTCTTTGCATGTGCAAAGAAAGTAGTGGGTTCATTTCCATTGTTGGATTTATCTCTCTCCATAATCCTTGTTTCCTCTTGAGTGTATCTAGCCAATAACTCATCAAAACCAGGTATCATGTCATTGTTGACAATGGTGGTGGTAAATATATTCCATGGTCTTGAAAGACCTCCAAGAGCAATGAGAGTGTGCTCCTTGTTAGCAATAACTTCTCCAATAGATAGCAGGTCATTCTTGATTTGAGTTATTCTCATGAAGTAGGATTGGATAGACTCCCCTTTTTCCATCTTGATATCCTTCAATTTGTTCTTGAGAAAGAGAATTTGACTTGTATTGTTCACTTTGAACTCCCAACCAACATATCATACATTTCCTTAGAAGTTCCCAGATCAGAAATGTAGGCAACCAAATGCTTTTGAATGGAGTCAATCAAAATTTTCTTCGCTTTGACCTCACCTTTTCTATACTTCGTTTTCGTAGAAACAGGCGCATTTGAAGGAGGCTCCACAAATTTTCCTTGCACATAGTCCAATACTTCATGCTCTTCCAAAGTCAAGTCCAAAGTCATCTTTAGATTTGTCATTGAGCTTGTCTTCAGTCTTGAAGTAAGATGTAGAGGCCACAGAGACTTGTCCAATAATCTTTTTCCAATAGATATCTTAGTGATTTCTTTTCTCTCTTGCTTGGGCTTGTCCTCACCTGGGCTCTAATACTATGTTAATTTAGATAGCAATGGTATGTTCTATGCTTGCAACAATTACTTCAATGTCCTTTTATTAGCCCAATGATGATTTCCACTTTAATTTCCAATAACAATCACATTAACCATTAATTCACATTGACAATAACTGTAGATAGAACCATGACAAGAGAAGACAAGCCATGACAAGAGAACACAAGAATTTGGTTCAAGCCAAGTAAAAACCCCAAGATGGGGAAAATATTTGGTCAATCCTTCTTATTATCAAATATCAAATGTTCAGAAGAGAGAGAGAGTCCAATAATGTACAATGATGATGAAGTCAAAGTCAATGTGACTTGACTTTCCAAGTAGATGATCCAATACCATTGCCCTTAGTTAAATAGATGGCCCAAACAAAGTTTGCAATCTTGCTCTCGATCAACAACAACCAGACAACCTTAAACAAAAAGTCAAATGTGGTCAATGTAACAGAAAAAGAGTCCTCCTTGAGCGCGGTCAAGGTCAAAGCAATTCGGCCTTCCTTGGAGGCCAACTAGCAGTAAAAATAGTCAACAAAGGAGCAACCAAACTCAGTCAACTAGAAAGTCAATTTTGTGGTCAAAACAATCAACATAGGTCTACGGTCAATGTAGGTCAACCTGCCCAGAAAATCTCGGTAACTATACCAGAATATGCGGCCTAGCCAAATAGAGATTCTCCCACAAAAATTACAGTCAAACTATCCCTTAAATCCCTCAGTCAATGCTGGTCAAAGTCTCCTCAAAACAAATAGTCAATGTAGGTCAAATCAGCTCCAAAACTCGCGCTTGTGGAAGAAGAACAGGCTACCTTAGACTTGTACAACCTAATCAACGAAGGAGAGAGAAGAATATGATGTGTGTGGAATGTGTCAAATGAGGTTGAAGGTCTCTTTTATTTATATGTGATGGAGGAGGGTCAATTTGACTAATAAGACCCCAAGTCGACCTTGACCAATTACACGTGTTTCTCCTTGTTCGATTTTAGTGAGCGTTAGATCAGTTTTGGACCTCTCGGAAAGAGGAATTCAATCCAATAATCATCTTCTTCAAATGAGTTGCGTAAAGTGGAATTTGGCCCTAGTTGCACATTTTAACAAGACAATCAAAGGAGAGCGAAGACGAGCTGTTTCTACCCTAATTCTACTCACATATGTGAAGTTTTTGCTATTTTTCATAGGCTATTATAGGGGCGAAATTACAGGGGGGCGAAATTACAGGAGTTGACCAAATTTCAGAGAATTGACCAGCGTTGACTATTGTTGACTTTGACTTGGTTGGAGGAATCTTGGAGGAGAGTTGAATTGGGTCTTTGTAGCATTCTTGGTCTTGGTCTTGGGTCTTGGATATCTCACTTTGATCTGATTCTATAAGAACCAAATATTTTGGGTTTGTGTTCTTTGGCTCTTTGTGATCTTTATGTTTTGGTAATTGCTTGATGAAGAGAATATAAATTTAATAAGAGGCCAACAAACATTCACAAGTAATTATCAAGAGAAATCAATCATTATCTTCCAACCCTTGGTTTCTGAACAGAAGGCATAAAAGAGAAAAATACAAAGAAGTGGAAGAAAATAATGTAGAGTTCGATGAAAAAGATGGCAATAAAAAAGAACAAGATGGTAAAGAAAATATGGTATTCAATCTTTGAAAGATGACAATTGATCTCAAAAAAGATGAAAATGGTTCTATAGGACTCTTAAAATATAAAGCCAGATGAGATACAAGAAGGACAAAGAAAAACAAAGTCATAATCACCACATCAGGTAAATCTTGCTTTAATGTGCAATGTTGTGCATTCTTAATGATCCAGTTTCTTTTCATGAAGTAAATCAAAAAGAAGATTGGAGAGATGCTATACAAACTGAATATGTTGCTTTCATTAGAGAAATTTTGACCAAGGAAAATTATAAAATAATGGTGGAAATAATAAAATAAGATTAGATTACCTCATCAAGTTTTGGAGTGAGAAAAGAAAAAACTACTTTTTCAACTAATCTTCCTACTGTTTTGCTCAAATTTTGAGTAGGAGCACTCTTTGGATGCAAAATTTAATTTCACATCCAAAGAGTACCCATGCTAAATATTTTTGATGGATCCTGATACATAAAAAATGAGGAATACATGAAAAAGCATGATTGCAATAATGTTTTTCATGTATTTCTCATTTTTCATGTAGTGGGCTCCATCGAAAGTATTCAATATGGTACTCCTTGGATGCAAAACTAAATTCCACATCCAACGAGTGCTCCCGCTCAAAATTTGAGTAAAACCGTAGAGAGATAAGTTGAAAATACAATTTGAAAAAGTAGTTTTCTTATTTTTTTAATCAATTTACCCTTTTACTCTAGAAATGGTGAATCATCCCCCATGGTTGATATCATCATCTTCAATTTCATTGGTTCTTATAAAGTTGATTTTGGTTGTACATTTTTGTTTTGAGGCCTACTTTTAACTTCAAAGTTTCTCTAATGGATAAAAAACAAACACTCAAAGGTTAGTTGAATTACCCTCAACTAAGAAACCTATAGGTTGTAAATTGGTGCATCGCACAAAATTAAAATCAAATTGCTCCATTGATAAATATATAACAAGGCTAATAGCAAAAGGATATGCACAAAAAGAAGGTATTGATTATGAGGAAACATTTTCTCGTGCTGGAAAATTAATAACAATCATAATATTGTTAGCTTTTGCAGCATAGTTTGGATGGCAACTACACCAGATGGATGTTAAAAGTGCTTTTTTGAATGGAGATTTACAAGAAAAAGTATATATGGAGTAGCTTGAAAGATTTCTAGTTGAAGGAAAAGAAAACTTAATATGTATTTTATTGAAGGCCTTGTATGGAGTCTGGACTAAAACAAGCCCCTCGAGCATGGTTTGAAAAGATTAATCAGCCTCTTAAATTAAAAAATTTCAAAAAAAGTGATTCTAACCCTAACTTATATATCAAAGAAAGAGGTAAAGAAATTATAATTATGGTTGTATATGTTGATGACTTGATAATTACAGCGAGCGGTAATATATGTTAGTGAAGGCCTTGTATGAACTAAAATAAGCCCCTCGAGCATGTTTTGAAAATATTAGTATCTTTAATTAAGAAATTTCTAAAGAAGTGATTCTAACTCCAACTTATATATTAAATAAGAGGTGAAAAAATTATAATTATGGTTGTATATGTTGATGACTTGATAATTACAGGAAGCAATAATGATTTGATACAAGAAGAAAAAGATAGTCTTTCTAAATCATTTGATATGACCATAGTTTTAAAAATGGACTAGTTTGAACCGGAAATCAGTCAAACTGGCTGGTTAGGTAGACTTATGCAACAAAACGGTAGAAAATCATAGATGGGAGGCTGGTTTGTACTAGTTATGTACCCAACTGACCTGGTTAGATCTCACATGTGTGGGGGAGTTTGGTACCCCCGGTGGCAGTTTTCTTAGGTGGTTTTGGAGGAAACCAAGGGTTGTTTTCCTCCCAAAAAAACCATCTTGGCCATAAAACCAACCCTCCCCCTCCTAAACCCTAAACCTAAAAAAAACTTGAACTCAACCTTAGCAATGCTAACAATCAATGGTAATGTTAAATCCTGTTACTTAAATTTTTAACATTCCCATTGATTGCTTAATTATGTTTGAGAGTGGTTCCAATTTCATTTTTTTTCATATGGAGAAACTAGAATTTTAGATCTTACTCAAAATGCAACAGACTTAACAGTTTTTAGGATTTCACGTTTTTGGAGATTTCGATGTTTCCATTCGATTCTGTCATGTGTGAGGGTATGGGATTGGCATTTGATCAAGAGCATGAATCCCTTTATGTAACTTGATGTTGGTGGTATTGATTGTTGAACTCCATTGATGTTGGTGGTATTAATTGTTGAACTCCTCTAACATGGCCTTAACAAAAATGTACCCTTCGCTCAAAGCAAAATAATTGGTTAAGCATGCTAAAATTTTCCTACCATATCACAAGGTTGAGGAGATGAACACTCAAAACAAAATTTTTGGTTAGGTTTGTTAAGCTTTTTCAATTTCTACCATATTATAAGGTCGAGGAATCCATGTTTGAAGACATTGAGCTAGATGATGTTTATGTAGCTCTTGTTTATAATCCCCATTTCTAGTAGTGATGAATCAGTGATGAGTTTGATGAGTGATCATGTTGATCAATGATTTCTAGTAGGCCAGTGGCCCAATAACATGTAGCATTTTCTTTTGATCTCTAGTGAGACATGACCTTTTACAAGGAGACATGCCCCTTGGACTATTCATTGCACTTGTTGATGGAGAGAAATGTCTTTTGAGAACCCATTTTAGGCCTAATTCTAAGTTGCAGGAAACGTGGGTCTAGGGTCCGTTTCCGTACGGAAATGAAACGGAAATAGGGAAACCCGTACTGTACGGCGTGGAAACTCGTTTCCGACCGTACTGGCCCGTTTCTCGAGGAGGAAACGTGGCCAGTGTGACCGGAAATGAGTTTCTGGGCCGTACAACGGAGTTTCCTCATGCAAATTGACTTTGTCTTATGTTTTTTTTAATTATTTTGTTTTCTATTGTTTTATTGGGCGACTAAAGTGGCTTCTAAATTTAATCATAATTTTTAAATGTAATAAATTATAATGTATCCTGATGCTATGATTGCACATAACATTTCTTAAATGTCCTAAATTCTAATATATATTCGTGTTTCCCCGTTTCCAAAATTTGGGGAGGTCGCGTTTCATACCCGTGCCCGTTTCGGAAACTCGTACCTGTTTCCCCGTTTTATGCAACTTAGGCCTAATTTGGTTAACCTAAGCCTCTAGAGGAACCATAGGAACCTTTGAACTCAAATCTGGAAATTACTGAATAATCCACCTCAAACCCTAAATCCCTATCTTTATCTGTTGGTGGAAAACCATTGTAGAACTCTTGGGGCGCACTTTGTTTAAGTTGATTGGATTATTTGATTCCTAAGATCTACTAGGGAAACCTCCTTTTTGTTAGATTGTGCGCATCACTAAAATTGGGGGAGTAGATGCTGAGGTGACTGTGGTGGCAGTCCTATTGTTGCACTTTGCCCAGGTGACCTAGTGAAGCTTTGCACTAACGTGCTAGATTTTGCTGTAACAGGCCTAAAAGTGCTGAGATGACTGTGGTGGCACTCCTATTGTTGCACTTTGTCCAGGTGCCCTAGTGAAGCTTTGCACTACCATGCTAGATTTTGGTGTAACAGGCCTAAAAGAGCACAATGCTTATCATACAGGGATTGATCTCCATATAGACTATAGCAATCATGTTTTCTTGTTTTCCTGCCAAATTTCTTTGGGTCTAAACATAGACTTTGAATCTGTGCGTCAAACTTTTCTCTGTTTAATGTGCCATCAAGGTGAGGAATACTAATCGTTGCATCCATTTTTTGCTGCAACATTGGCATCACATGCCAAGACAAAAATTTCTGTAGTTTGCATCGGCATCACTTCATGCATTAGTTTTATCTGAAATTTACATAATTCCCATGCAAGAAGCTGGATAATATTTGGTGTTCACTGGATAACTTCTGGGGATTCTTTAATGTATGAATTTGAAGCCATCTGCCTAAGCTTTAAAAACACTTCCACGCAACGCCTCTAACCTTTAGAAAAGAGAATATCATAGCAGAAACTTGCAACAGGAAAAGAAAATCTGAGCAGAATTGGGAGTAATTATGGGCCAACCCATGATAACCTAAGAAATTTATAAACTGGCTTGATCTAATCAGATAAATTCATGATCCAATACACTAGAGCAGGGGCTGACGTAGCTGTTGAGAATGTTGCTGGTGTAGCACAGATGCGAGTGTGTAAAATGTAGAAAATTGGGATGATAGCCAAAGTGAGGATTTGCTACCAACTCATACGTGCTCACAGTGTAAGTGATGACTCTGCAGAGGTGCTTCTCTTGAATTCACTGCCTTTGTATCAGTTAACAGTACATATTTATAATACCAAACTTGACAAACTCAGAGACTGAAAACAAATAGATCTTCATCCATTTGAAAATTCAGCCTAAATTTTTTTAACCACAACATAATTTTTCTTAGGAGGATCACTAAAAATAGCTTCGTTAAAAAAAAACTCTGCTAAAAGTAGACAAAGTATTTTTAGTGCTTATGTATGACCATCAAAGCTGCTTATGCAATTCATATTGAATTCTTTAGAGCCTTCTTTTGGTCTCCAGGAGAGCAAAATATTTTCAAGAGTTAAATTGGACATTTTGTGGCATAAGGAAAAATGAAGGTAGATAAGTATGCTTGATGTCGAGAGACATGGGGGATCTTTTTTTTGCAAATGGATTCTCAGGGCGTTCAAAAGGAATGAAAGTTTGAAGCTCTTGTTCAGTTAAACTGTCTTGTATTCGACCATCTTCAAAGCACCGAGAAACCCTAGGATATGATATCGATTTTGGTTTTCACCTCGAACAGATTTCACCACCCAAATAGCATCTGCACATACTATTTGATGTTGAAACCTGATATGGCTGGATCCCTTGGTCCTATTTTGGTGTAGGAAAGAGATTAAGATCACGCTTGACAAATCAATTTTATGGCAGGTGTGTGAAGTTTGATGCAGTTTGCCTCCTTATATCAACCAAGTCTGACTCCCTCTTTTGTCGAATATCTGATGACAGTCTTGTATTTGACCATTGTAGCGTAAAATAAACTTCATGTTGACAGTGATTTCAAGGATATATATTATATCCATTTTTCCTTGTATCATGTTATAATTTGGTTATGAATCATCAAGAAGTATAATTTGTTTTCTGAGAACAAAAATAAATGATTTTATCTGTATCTTAAATTTTAATATGGAGGGAGACGAAATATGAAGTCATACGAACACCTTACAAAGTTACAGGGTATTCAACTATTCCAGGAGAAAATATGCACCTTTTTGTTCTAGGATTATAATCAAAGTGGTTTATGCTTATGCTGCTCACTTTAACAGCATCCAACTATGCTACATGCGATGTTGTGTAAGAGTGACGAAAAAATAAATTTGTCTTTCAGAAACCCTGGACAAGCTATTCAATTATTGGAGGAGCAAGTAAACACCTTTTTCTTTTATAAAGCAATCAATGCTCATGACGATCACTTCTAAGAGCATCCAACTGTGTTGCGTGTGATGTTGTGTGAGGGAAAAAGTAAATATTATTCGTCTATCGGGATGCAAATGTTGCTTTGCCACATTCCTTTCCATCTGATTTTTGAGATTGTAAAAAAGGTAGGAAAGTTAGACTGACTAATCTATCGCATATTCTTGTCTGTCAAATTCATTGTTCACATGATAGGAAGTATTGGAATCTAGGGAAGAGATGTCATTTATTCAAAGCTTAATTTTCAAGTATTATTCAATGTGTCAACATTTTCTGAATTTTGTAGGGATTTGTGGATTGTATGAAAGGAAATTGAAAGAATTGAACCCTGCTTTACGAAACATCACTTACGACATTGCTGATCTCTACAACTTCATCGATGGGCTAGCAGACCTGAGTGCACTTGTGTATGTATTGTGATTTCTTAACTAGTTATATATTAGAGCGTGCATCCACTAAACATATCTTATAGTCTACGTTAGTACAGAATTATGATATAATTTTTCTTATTAATGCAATACTGTGTTTTTCAGATACGATCACTCAGTTCAAGCTTATCTGCCATATGATCGTCAGTGGATAAAACATCGAATTTTTCAGCATTTGAAGAAACTTGCTGCTCACTAAACATTTTGTGTGGAAGGATAGGTGTGCACATAGTAACAAAAAAATTTAACGGCTTTGCTATCTTGGTCTTTGTATTGGATACTGAAGAAAGTTTCTTTGACCTTAATATTATATGGGTGATTACATAAAGTCTTGCTAGTATTCTTATGTATTAAATCACTGGTTCTCCATAGTTCGCTTCACATGCTTGATGTGAGAGATGATGGGTGTCTCCTGTAAACTAACAAAGGTCAGTATGTATCCAATCCGAACAGTTAGTATGATCAAACATGTGGATTATACTTTGATTCAGTTTTTTGTAGTCTTCCATGTTTTTACAGTATGTATTTCACTGAATCAAAAAACTGAATCAGCTGATAAGGCATCGGATGGTGAATGATGGTTTGTGTGGCTGCTACTCTGTAATTATTTATATACTCTTTAAAGTGTGGTGGTATATAAACATACATTTATTCCTGCCATTGGAAAAGCTTAATTACAGCTATCATAAGAGTCTCTTTCGTCTGATATAATTAATTACTCCAAAGCATTCTTAGATTATTTTAAGACAGGTGTGTGTCTTATTATTTGCGTTTGCCTTGGCTCCCACTCGATACCAACGGAGATTCAGTCTTCAGAATATCCCTGTTATCTACCTCACAACTTCCATTTATTGGTAAGTCCTGTATGTAGACTGATGCATCAAAGATCACATTAATGACTCCTGATCTCAAGCTTGTTTCATTAACTGTGATTAACCAATATTGTGCATTTCTATTATTGGTCCACAAAAACATATAGGATTTTCTTATAACAGGAAACTAGAAGTTTTGCCAAAACATGAATTGCTTATGGGGCTTGTCTTATAGTTGGATAAGTAATGTACTTTCCCGGATGAAGGACCTGACAGTTTTTTGAAAGTGGTATGGATAGAATCATCGTATCACACAATCACTGTTTTAGCAGAACTCTCTAATTGCAGTGTAACAAATGTGGACAGCAGGGCTATTCGATTAATTTTAAATGATTATGGAAAGACATTGTTTGCATTGTTAACGTTCATGTTCATTGTTAACCTTAGTATTGATAGGTTCTGGTGTTAATGGATGTCCAAAGTTTTATTAAGACGTTGGATTGAAATGCTGAGGTGATCGTGTACATGGAACACACTTATTGACATGTCAGTAGCATTGATTCTATGAAAGGACCCTCCAAAAAGAGATATAAACCTATCTGATATTCGGTTTGATCCTCATAGTGTGGTACTAAACCATGGTTGGTTTTGGTGATAACAAAGCTTTTGCAGCTCCAATGTGATGATCGCCCTCATCATCACATTGGAACTGCAAACGCTTTGTCATCACCAAAACCAACCATGGTTTAGTACCACACTATGAGGATCAAACCGAATATCAGACAGGTTTATATCTCTTTTTGGACGGTATATATATATATATATATAATTCTCACAAAATCAGAAATAGACAAGTTTATAATTAAACGATCTTTAAAAAAAATAAAAAAATAATATTAGTTTAAAATCAGAGTTGACAATACTCCATGTAGACTCACCATTATGGGCAGGGTCACAACCTCACCTTGTGCATACTTCTATTTGGGGATTATACAATAAGGATTCCATTGTAGTTGTGACAACCACATTAGTGCTACTACATAAGCAATGTAGACACTATAGCAACCCCATCCAAAGTGGGAAGGGTTGTTGCATTGTTTGGAAGACAATATGATACAACCTGTCCTGTAATCATTGTTGGCAATGAAATCCATTGCAGAAGTAGATAACCTTATCAAAACCTCACAACTATAACGTATGGGAAAGCTCTAATTTTGAAAGTGATTTCGAGGTGCTACGAAAAGAACTATAGCGTATGGGAAAGCTCTAATTTTGTAAGTGATTTTGAGGTGCTACAAAGGGAACTATAACGTATGGGAAGGCTCTAATTTTGAAAGTGATTTCGAGGTGCTACAAAGGTGGAAAGTAAAGAAGAAAGAAATGAATGAAAAAGATAAGCTTCACTTGTAGTTAAAATGAGGTTGGGGAAGTGCTCTCTTTTGCATGACTAGAGATATAGTGACCTCTTTCTAAGTTTTAAGGCAATCGATCTAAAACATAGTTTTATCTTTTTTAGTATAATCAAATAAACTAACGGCTAGTTATGAAGGTTCATTTGATCATGTATAACTCTTTTATTTTGTTGATTCCAAGATCTTTATAGGAAACATGTAAGTGGGAAGATGCCTTAATATGAAAACTAGCTCTGGTTCTCAAACTTAGGATATTTTACTAATTGGAAGTCATAGAAACCACACTCATGTTCCTCTTGTTGAAAAATGGTAACTGTAGTCAATATTTTCATTGTCAAAGTCAAAGGAGAAATTGTTTATCTTCTAGCTTTCCAAGTCGGCCTAAACTTGAAAGGTCGGCCCCACCATTTTGTTGAGAGGCCCCACCATTTTGTTGAGAAATCTAGGGCATTAGCATTAGATGATTTCTCTTTCATTAGTAACTGCTTGTGAACACCTTTTGGTTCATTAGATTAGAATCTTCTTCTTTTTAGATTATTAGTGTTCTTCTTCATCAAACAGTGACCAATGCATGAACATAAATAGACAAGAGACACGGAATGTAGGCTATCAGAAAGGGCCAAAACCTCTCACTCTTTAAGAGGAAAACTCACACAAATTCTTCTTATAGAGATTCCAATTGACGAATACCAAGACCAAAACCCTTGACTTATTTAGCCACTCCAAGACCAAGCCACTAGTTCTACGCTTTTCTTCTTTTTGACTCCATTTCTGCTTTGACCTTCTTAGCACCAAGACATAGCCATCATTGAGATCTTATCTCTGTCTGTACATTGAGTTCTCCTTTAACTGATGAGACCTCCTTGCTGTCAAAGACCTTACTTATGTGATGGCACCGAGACTTCTTCTCTGAGTTTAGCATTGAGACCCTTTGGGACAACACTGAAGTCTTTTCTTTACTGTGGCAACGAGACTTATCTGAGTTCCTTTTGCGGCATGCTTGTCACTGTAAACTTCATTCGAATTGCAAAGGGAATCCTTGACTCTTTACCAAATTGAAGTCTCCTAATCGAACTGTGTTTCTCTTCTTCGCATCTCAGAACTAATCCAAACTTCTGTGTATATGATTAGCCCAAGAGAAAAGGTCCATGCTGTCCCTTCATCACTTCTCCATTTGAACTTGTCTTTGTAATATATATCCGAACTTTATTATGTTGCTACTTATTTGAAACCACAGAGAGGTATGCGAAATTCTCACTGTGGAAATGCGAAGTGTCTTCACGCCTATATATAGTGGTTGGTCCTCCACAAATAAGTCGACATGTGTATCTTGAATAATTGTGTCTCTTATTTGAGTAAGCCGACATGAGCCATTACTTCATATGTAGGTTGACATGAAAAGAGGGACTTGCGCTGGTCGTTGGAGGGCTTTATAGACTCATACATTTGACACATGCTCAAGGAGAGCTCTTCATACATGACATTATTTCTTTTGACTTCAATGACAAATCCTAAGGCTCTCAATGAGAGCCATCTAAATAAAATCTCTTTCTCATGAAACTCATTAAGCAAGGCACTACAAAGTAATTTTATTTACTTCTTTTCATCATTTACAAAGATCATAATTACATGTCATTATGAAGATCGAACCTAGTTACACTTTTCAACACATTTGAAGGGGTTTGACCTAAGGTCAAAACCCACCTCTAGACACTCCTATATTGGCATTCGTTGGACTCCATTTGGGCCATAGTTTTTAAAACCGGCCTAGCTAACCGGTTACCGGTCTAATCGGTCAGTCAGCAGGGCCACTGGTTGGAACCCGCTGAAAAACCCGGTTAAGGAGGTGCTGTGGTGAGAATTTGGCCCTAACCGGTCCTAGTTGGTCCTAAACCGTCCGATTACTTGCCATTCCCACCAAGGACCCATAGTGTGGCTTTTCCAGGGTAGTTTAGGGGTTTTAGAGGGAAATTAAGGGTGCTTTCCCTCCAAAAACACCCTCTTCAAGCTTTTAAGGAACAAAAATGGTTAAATGATCTTGTTTTCATGCAATACAACCTTCGACTGAGGAGGAACCAAATGATGAACAAATCACCTGATCTAGATCCCATTGTGTTGGACGATATTGATCCAACATCAGAATGGGTGGAGGAGACTGAAGATCTTGTGTTTGAGGCTGATTTTGATATTGACATGGCTTTAGCGGGGGATGACGCTGATTTTGTGGCGACATCAGAACCAGGATCAATAGCAGCATCAAGGAAAGGCAAAGAACCAATGGAAGGCACTAGTCGTGCAGGTCGACAAACTCGTGCTTCCATTAGGTCCACTTCTATTGTTATTGGTGGCATTGTTACTGAGGTTGCAGATGAGGCTGAGGCATCCTCAGACTCTGAACCAGATGATGTCTATATAGCTCCTAATGATGATCTTGTGGCTAGTAGTGGTGATGAACTTGATGATTGATCATGTGTACATTGTAGACTTGTAGTAGGCCAATGGCCTCATAGCTTGCAACATTGTTTTTGGACTTTATAGGCCATTTAGAGCCTCATTACTTATGTATTTTAGTATTTTGTCGATGATATGTATTGCACTCGGTGCCATTTCGAGATATTCACCTTTACACGGTATATAAATGAGCAAACTTTGCATATTTTGTCTATATTGGCTTGGAATCATGGTTTTAAATCTTAAAAATAATTTTGTTTCATTAAAAATTAATTATTTAATGTATTTTTCTAAAATCGATTCATTTAGACCAAACCAGTCCTGGTTAGATCGGTTCTGGTTGGTAAACCGGTTCATTAGGTGGACCGATCTGGTCACTGGTTCTGGTTTTAAAAACATTGATTTGGGCATAATCACAACTCATTCATTTGACCAATAACAAGGAGATATGCTCACGTGTGAAGAAGAAGATGATTTATCTATGCGTTGACCAACTTATTTGACTTCTATTGACCAGTGTTGACTTGATTCATTTCTCTCTTTTTTGACCAAGTTATTGGCTGAGGATTGGAGGTCGAATATTCTGCGGCTCGATTGTTCTTTGACCGAGTTTCAACTGCATTGATTGAGGTTTGATAGAATTTTTTGTGGAATTGCAAGACCAAATTTCATCCCTTTTACCAACAGCCTCATGATGAAATTCAACCCCTTTTGCAAACCTGACCAGTGAGCAGATCATTGACTTATTCTATCTTTTCGCTGGTTTTGACTCTGCATTTATTGAAGTCAAAGGGTTGGCATTTTGACTGGGATATTCTGATGTACATTTTGATGAATTGAACCCTCTCTCATAAGGAGAGATTATCGAGTTTTCCCCCTTGCGGGGTTTTGTCCCAAGAAATTTTGGTGTCTCTTGTTTCATTGTTATTACTATGATCTCTATTGCTTTACTAAAATTAATTGTTGAAATTTTCAAGTGTAACTGCTTAATGATTGGAATGCTCTAAAGAAGTCAAATCGTATAATTGGAGGTAGTTATCAGTTTTAAAATTGTTCTAGCCTTGTTTGCTACTAGAAAATCAACATGGTACTATGTTAGGATATTCCGACACGTAGGAAATAGTTAAGTATAACTTGGTCTAGAGTAGAGTTAGGTAAAGTGTGTTTCTTTATTATGTACATTTGTAACTTACAATCTGACGGTCACGATATGTTCTAGACATGAAGTGATTTGACGGTTCATTCTTTTCTCTGTATTACCGACACTTGATCCATGGATTAACACTCGATTGGTCCATGATCTCTATTTGAAGACCATGGAAGGTCATTTGTAGGGTGACCGTTCATGAGAGAAGCTTATGTAAATTTTCATTATTTTATTAATAAATTACCTGAAGTGGCCGCGTTGGCTCAGGCCGTGGATTGTTTCCCTCTTTGAAGGTTTTAACCACGTTAAGAATATTGGTGTATTGATCTGTGATCTGTTTGTGAGCGGTGTCCTCTGATGTTCTATCTGAGGAACTTACCTTGGAAATTCTTACATGGTATCAGAGTAAGTTGAGGGCCGCATCGGTTGGTGATCCAAATCCGAAGCTGGTATAACTACATCCGACTGTTGTTTCCTAGATCTACTATTTTTTCACTGCTTTCAGACTGAGAGGACTGCTCTATTGTGTTAGGAGCATCTGTTCCAGTGAGGAACCTTTTTTGTTTCACACGAAAAGGTTTCCGGTAGCCCTAGCTACGTCATTTTTAAGATCTAGAGGTATACAATGTTTATTTGCAGTTTTAGTTATTCTCTTTGTTTATTTCGGTTTATTTATCTCTCTGTCTTTTATTACCAGATCTATACCTTTCATTTCTGCGTATGCTCTTTGCCCCGTTACTCTGCACGATCTGGGCAAATTAGAAACAAAAATGAAAGATTTTTCTCATGCATATGCTTTTTTTCGTCGCGCCTTAGTGTAATCTCTGAAAATCAGAAACATTGAGGAAAATATTTAGTTTTTGGCAAAAGCTAACTTCAAGCCACAAGGTTTGTTTTTTTTGTATGTCCGTGTTGGGTTTTGTGGTTTTTTGTTTTGTAGGCAAAAATAGTTTTTTTAAAAACCACATGTAACTTATGTTTTAAAGTTACTTTATGTAAAACTGAGTCACTTATAATTTTAAGGTTTCTTTATCTTTTATTTAAGTTACAATTTAGTGGGTAGCTCATAAAGTACCATTGTAAAAGTTACTTTCACTTATTTATAAAAGTGGGTAACATAATTTTTTTAAAGTGAACTAATTAGATTAAATTTGGAGAGGGGGGTGGGGTTTAAAATATAATATTATTATTCACTTTTGCATATTTACGCATTTCGTCGGCATCTTCAACAACTTTTCTTCAAAAAGTCATAACTTCTTCATCTGGAAGCCGTTTTCAGAGCCGTTTTTTTAATCGACTTAATTTTTTGAGATTTTTCCATTGGAACACTAGTTTTAATATCTACAACTTCAATTTCTATTAAAATGGAAAGTCCATGCCAAGTTATCCTTGACAGCACCAACTACTTCCAATGGTGGTCCTACATTGTGGATTTACTTAGAAGTAAAGGTTTTTACATAATAGCCTTAGCCCAAGAAACTAAACCTAAAGATGAAGATAACGTAGCCAAATAAGACAATAGGCAAGATCAAGTACGTGGATTGATATGGATGTCTATGTCTCCAGACCTTAGATTCCATATCGCAGAACTTGATACCCATAATGAATCAATGAAACAACTCACTAAAGTTTTTGGAATTAAGAATAAAATTAGAGCCATCAACTAGAAAATGAGTTGCTTACATTGGACCCCAATAATTTTTCTTCCATTGGAGATTTTTTGTCCAAGTTCAAGACCCTTAGACTTCTATTGGAAGTTGTTAAGGTTAAGAAAGAAGATGGTAACCTTATCTATTCCATTCTTACTAAGTTGGGACTAGCCTACTCTGCGTTTGTTTCCACCTTCCATTCTGCTAGAGAAGTCTTTATTTCTCAAGAACAAGACTACAAGTCCCCCTCTTTTGATGCATTTTGTGATTTTTTAATAAGAGAACAAGAAAAACTCTTACATCTTGGTATTTTTAATCTTGGAAACTCTTCTAGGAAAGCCTTAGCCACCTAGCAACAACCAAATTCAAAAAATCCTAAGTAGCAGTATCCTAAAAAGAATGGTCCTAAACCAAACAAGGGTCCTAAGCAATTTCAGTCTCAAAATGAAAAATCATTTCAACAAAATGATAAGGCAAATAAAAACAAAGGGAAGAACACTGATAGACATTGCCACTTTTGTAATTGAGATGACCACTTAGGATCCAAATGCTTTAAGAAGATGGAAGCCTTGGAAGCAACAATGAAGAAGCATAACATCCATTTAGAGCACTCTTCAACTTCAACTTCATCTTCAGGAATAACGCTTTCTGCATGTGGTTGTCAAGCATCTCGGTCTGGTTATGCACTGAATGTGTCTTCTTCTTTTCAATCTCTTGAATGGCTCATTGATTATGGAACTTCTTATCACATGGCAAAAAAAAAAGCCATGTTTTCTTCTTTAAATGATTGTAACACCAAATATATATATGTTGGTGATGATAGATCTCTTAGTGTTGTAGGGACTGGAACTGTTCATCTAGAAAATGGTCAATTTAATGATGTATTATGCGTTCCAACCTTATCATGCAACCTTCTATCTATATATCAGATAACTCATTCAGGTGAAGGTAAAACTGTTGAATTTTCACCTCACGATGTTGTAATTAAGGACCTAAGAGATCCTAAACAGATTTTAGCCACTGGCATTGCTGATGATTCTACAAGGTTGTATAAGTTTAACAACTTTGGGTCATCAACTCTTCCCTTGGTATTTGTTGCTCATAATGATGAAGTGAGCAAACTTTGGCATGAGCGATTTGGTCACTTAAACTATTGCTCCTTTCAAAATCTATGTAAAGAAAATATGGTGATAGGTCTTCCTATGGTATCTTGCAGAGAAGGTGTTTGTTTCAGATGTGTACTCGAAAAATATCATCGCGATAGTTTTGAAAAACGTGTCTCTTGGCATGCCTCAACCCCTTTACAACTTGTGCATAGTGATTTATGTGGTCCACTTCCAGTGGTCTCATTCTTTGGATACAAGTATTTCTTAACATTCATTGATGATTTCTCCAGACACACTTAGGTATACTTCTTAAAACTCAAGAGTGAAGTATTTAACATGTTCTTGGCCTTTAAGGCCTTTGTTGAGAAACAATCTGGACATCAATTCTTAAGCTAAGATCTGATAATGGCCGAGAATATGTTAACAACAAATTCATCAACTTTTGCACTGAGCATGGAATTCAAATGCAACATACTGTTCCCTATACTCCACAACAAAATGGTGTAGCTAAAAGGAAAAATCACACCTTAAAGGAAATGGCTAATTGTATGCTTCAATCTAAAGGACTTAGTCTTAATTTTTGGGCAGAAACAATTAACTTTGCAAATTACATAGTAAATCACACTCTTACTAAGGTTTTAAAGAATATCACTCGAGAAGAAGCATGGAGCTCAATTAAACCAAATGTAATTTGCTTTCGTGTTTTTGGAAGTGAAGCATGAGCCCATATTCCAGATGAGAAACATAAAACTTTAGAACCTAAGAGTGAAAAATGTATTTTTGTTGGATATTCTGAATATGTCAAAAGATATAGACTTATTCCACTTAAGTCCAAAAATGTTATCATTAGAAGAGATGTAAAGTTTGTTGAAAATATATCGACATACGAGCCTAGTTCGGCAGATGTGCCACCTCTCTCTATACCTTCTACTTTTGAAATGATTTCTTCTTCAGATGATGACAACGAGGATGACAATCCTCCCCCACCTTCTCAGGATCCTCCTTCAGTTCCTCAACTTCCAAAATGGGTCTGCGCTACTCGGGATGCAACAGGTGCTCTTGCAAGTGATCTTACAGATCAGCGACGTACACGTTCTCAGTTCGATAGAGCCTCTTCTTTACTGGCTTAAGCTTCAACGAATTGTGATCCTGACACCTTTGTAGAAGCTTCAGGCCATCCAGATTGGGATGCAGCTATGAATGAAGAATACTGTTCATTATTGGCAAATGATACATGGGATCTTGTTCTTCTTCCAAAGGGACGAAGACTTGTTAGATGCAAATGGGTTTACAGAACCAAGTAGGGACTAGATGGAAAAGTTGATAAACATAAATCTCGTCTTGTTGTTAAGGGTTTTTCACAAGTTGAAGGCATTGACTATACTGAAACCTTCTCCCCTGTTGCCAAAATGAACTCTATCCACCTTGTTCTTTCCCTTGCTGCCTCTTTCAAATGGGAAGTCCATCAGATGGATGTTAAATCTGCCTTTTTGCATGGGGACTTGCATGAAGAAATCTATATGGAACAACCTCTTGGCTTTATACAAACAAAATCCAGTCTTGTATGTCAGCTTAAGAAATTCCTTTATGGTCTCAAGCAAGCCTCTCGGGCTTGGTATGCCAAAATGGATAGCTTTCTTTTAGATACTGACTTTTCTAGGTGTCATTCTAACAATACTGTCTACACCAAGAAAGTGGGTAAGTCTCTTATCATTCTTGTGCTTTATGTTGATGATCTTATCCTTACTGGTAGAGATCCAAACCTTATAAATCATGTGAAGGGCAGCCTTAAAAAGCAGTTTGAAATGACAGACTTAGGACACTTGCATTATTTTCTTGGTCTTCAAGTCTTGCAATCCAAGGAAGATATTTCCCTTTCCCAGTCCAAGTATGCTTGTGATCTTCTATGCCACTTTCACATGGAAGACTGTAAGCCAGCCCCTTCTCCCTTTCAGTCTGGAGCCAAACTTTCAGTCACTTGTACTTCCGCTGAAGTTGATGCTGCCTTATACCGTCAGCTTGTAGGAAAACTTTTGTATTTGACCCATACTCATCCTGACCTTTCCTTTGTTGTTGGCCTTATTGCTCGGTTTGTGCAAAACCCACATGAAAGTCATTTGAAAGAGGCTAAAAGAATACTTTGTTATGTTCGAGGTACAGTTCAGTTTGGGATTCATTACAGTGCATAAGCATTTCCTCTATTGGTTGGTTTCACTGATTCCGATTGGGCTGGTGACCTTGATGATCAGAAGTCTACTACATGTTATGTCTTCACTTTTGGTTCTGGACCTATTACATGGGCTTGCAAGAAACAAAGTGCCATTTCTCTTTCTTCAGCAGATGAGAGTATCATGGTGCTGTAGAAGCTAGTAAGGAAGCCCTGTGGCTTCGTCAGATCTTATCAGAGTTTGGCTTTCAGTAGCAACATTCGACTACACTTTGGTGTGATAATCAAAGTGGCATTCAAATATGTAAAGATCCAGCGCAACATCAGCGTAGCAAACACATTGAACTACACATGCACTTCATCGGAAATCTCATTCATGACCATGTTCTTGAAGTGCAATATTGTTCAACTGATGATAAAGTTGCAGACATCTTTACAAAGGCTCTCACAGAGGCAAAGTTTACTAAACTTCGATTTATGGTTGGAGTTCAAGAAGTTGTCACTAAGGGGGATAGGTTCTAATGCCTCCTTCCTTCTCCTATTGTGTCATATTTGTACATCTTTCAATCATATCCCAAATTGTTCTTAAGGGCGGATGTTAGGATATTCCGACACATGGGAAATAGTTAAGTATAACTTGGTCTAGTGTAGAGTTAGGTAAAGTGTGTTTCTTTACTATTTACATTTGTAACTTACAATCCGACTGTCACGATATGTTCTAGACATGAAGTGATCCGACAATTCATTCTTTCTTCTGTATTACCGACACTTGATCTGTGGCTTAACACCCGATTGGTCCATGATCTCTATTTAAAGAGCATGGAGGGTCATTTGTAGGGTGACCATTCATGAGAGAAGTTTATGTAAATTTTCATTCTTTTATTAATAAATTGCTTGAAGTGGCCACGTTGGCTCAGGGCGTGCACTGTTTCCCTCTTTCAGAGTTTTAACCATGTCAAGAATATTAGTGTATTGATCTATGATCTGTTTGTGAGCAGTGTCCTCTGGGGTTCTATCTGAGGAACTTTCCCTGTAAATTCCTACATATTAGAGCTCTTGTGAAGGAGAATAGCATTGAGATCACTTTGAAGAGACCCTATCCTACATCTTTTGTCTTGTTTGATCACCTTCATCGTGAATTCCTTCATGAAGATAGAAAACAAAGCTTGAAGGAGCTACAAACTTCAGAGCATGGAAGACTAGAATTGATCTTGTTCTTGCAAGGAATAAGGTCTTGGATATTGTGAAAGGAAAGTCACTGAACCAATTGATCAAACAAGAAAAAACAAGTTCAAAGAAGATGACAACTTGGCTATGAGCCTCATTGTGGAATTTGTTAGAGATCATCTAATTCCTCATATTGTTGATCAGTGATCTTCCAAGGAAATGCTTGATGCTCTCATTGGATTATATACCATTAAAAACATTAGTCAATATATAAGTCTAAGGAATCAACTTCGTGATGTTAAGATGACAAAGAATGATATTGTGGCATCAAACTTTGTAAGAATATCTCAATTAAGAGATCAAATCAAAGCTATTGATGAAGTTGTACCCGATAAAGAACTAGTAGTTGTAGCACTCAATAGTTTGATTGGCACATTGGATTCTTTTGCATCAAGCATTAGTGGCAAAGAAACTGCTCCTACCTTTGATAAACTATGGGTTGCTTGCACTCAAGAAGAAGCTAGGCTCATGTCCAAAGGCAAGATTCCAAATCCAGCTCAAGCTTTTGCAACCCACTCAAAGAATAGCAAGGAAAGAAGAAATTTTGGAGGATTTCAAAGAAGTATAGGAAGAAGACTTGCTCCAAGATTTGCTCCAGGAAGAGGACCTGCTCCACAAAGAAGACGTCCTTCTCCATCTCAAAAAAGAAGGTACATGTCAATTGTTCAATGTTTCGTTGCCAACCATATGGTCACTATCAAAATAGGTGTCCTCAAATAAGTGATGATAGAAAAAGGAAAGGGAAGAAACATGCTTATACAACTAATCATAATGAACCTTCATACAAGAGGAGTCCTAGGAAGAAAGATAACGATGATGATGATTATTCCTTTTATTTTGCGTTCATGAGTTCTATTGTAGGTCATGATGAAATTTGGTTGGTGGACAGTGGTGCCTCTAGGCACATGACTGGAAGTCATGATAATCTCTTTGAATTAGTTGAAAAGAAGATATCTCAAAGGGTGGAGCTTGAAGCCAATGGAAAGTACGAAGTCAAAGGCATTGGTTCATCATCATTCCAATTGGAATTAGGAGGTCATTGGTGTACGAATAGGAGGCCTATATCGTCTTCTTGGACGCTCAATTCAAGCCTTGATACACAACACCTCTGATTTTTGTGAACTATGGCATCATGTTCATTACAAATCTTTGAATAGAATGAATGATTTTGTTAAAGGTGTACCTGACATCAATGTTGAACAAGGAGTTTGCAAAGGATGTGCTCTTGGGAAAAATGTCAAAGGACAATTTACTAGTAGTGATAGTAAGTCCGAAGGAATCTTGGATCTTATACATTTTGATGTTTGTGGACCTATGTCTAACAAATCCTTGGGTGGTTATTTGTAATTTAACTTTCGTTGATGATTACTCCTGTAAAACATGGATTTATTTCTTGAAATCCAAGGATGAAGTGTCTCGAAAGTTTCGAGAATTCAAGGCACAAGTTGAAAATGATACAGAAAGGAGGATCAAGAGTTTAAGATTTGATAATGGAAGCGAATACGTATCCAAGGAGTTCATTGATTTCTGCAAGGATGTTTAAGAGGGAGTTGATATTTCCCTACAATCTTTAACAAAATGGTGTTGATGAAAGGGAAAACATAACTATTATGGAAGCTGCCAAAGCCAAACTTCATGATCAAGAGTTGCCTATATTTTTTGGGGGAGAAGCTTCAAAGACAATTGTTTATGCTCAAAATAGATGTCCACACCGAATCTTGGAATATAAGACTCCTGAAGAAGTCCTCACAAGTGAGAAGCCCAATGCTGAACATCTTAGAATTTTTTATTGTCCTGTTTATATTCATGTGCCCAAGGAGAAAAGGACAAAGTTGGAGCCTTCTGGGAAGAAGGGAACTTTTGTTGGCTACAATGAAAAATTCAAAAGCTTTCAAAATCTATATACTAGGACAATGATCAATTGAAACTAGCAGGGATGTTATTTTTTATGAGGATGTTGTTTTCTAGAAGTCCAAAGGATCACACTTGGACTCTAATGATGAGATGCAGATGGATCCTAAGAATGTGGAATCTAAACCTAAAGAGCCTAAACCTATGGAACAATATCCTCCAAAAGAGTCACAAATGAATATATTGTATCACCACAAGTTATTGTACCTGAAACTAGAAGAAGACCATCCTAGTTTGAAAGAAATTTATAGGAGGCAGAAGGACATGCAACACCTCACGACACCTTCAGAGAAAGTAAGAGGCCAAAGAAGTATTCAGGTTATGCGACATCGATGTGTAAGTACTAAGATCATTGAATCTAAGCCATCCACCTATGAAGAGGCAGTTGAACATCAAGTTTAAAAAAATGTTATGATTGAAGAGTGCCAATCCATATTGAAGAATTATGTATGAGAAATCGTGTCAAGACATGAATAAAAATCTATTGTGTCTTCCAAATGGATCTACAAAATCAAGCCTGCAACTGATGGAAGAATTGAGAAGTACAAGGCAAGATTTGTGGCTCGTGGATTCTCCCAGAAAGAGGGAGAAGATTATGAAGACATGTTTGCTCTTGTTGCTAGGTACTCTTCTATTAGATCTGTTATTGCTCTTGCTTCTATTACAGGTTGGAAACTATGTCAAATGGATGTTAAAACTACTTTTCTTAATGGGGTCATTGAAGAAGACGTATATATTGAACAACTTCAAGGCTTTGAGATATATAATAAAGAGACAAATGTTTGTAAATTGGAGCAAGCCTTGTATGGGCTTAAGCATGCTCCTTGTGCATGGTACTCTCGAATTGATGGCTACTTATTGAGTCTTGGTTTCACAAAGAGTGATGTTGATCCAAATTTGTACTTCAAAGTTGTTGAAGGCGAACCCTTGATTTTGCTAATGTATGTCGATGATCTATTTCCAATAGGGGCTAAGAATCTCATTGTCTAGTGTAAGAGTGCACTGATTTAAAAATTTGCAATGAAGGATCTTGGTCTTATGCATTACTATTTGGGATTGGAAAGATGGCAAAAGCTTGATGAAATATTTGTTGGACAAGGAAAGTGCATCATTAAGATCTTTCAGAAATTTGGCATGATGGATTGTAAGTCCATGGATACTCCCATGGTGACAAATTTGAAGAAGCCGCAAGACTGTGACTCTAATCTAGTTGATCCCTCTATGTATCGTAAATTGATTGGCTCATTGAACCATCTAGTTAACACCAAACCTGATACTTGCTATGTCGTGAACATGTTGAGCCAATTCTTCATTGAACCTTGACATGTGCATTGGGTTGCAACAAAACATATATTGAGATATCTATGTGGCACAATTGATTATGGTTTGAGATATGTTTCTAATGGAGAATGGAAGTTGCATGGTTTTACAGATATTGATTGGGTTGGATGCATTGAAGATAGAAAGAGCACTTCTGGTTTCTGCTTTAGCTCAGGCTCTGCTATGATATCACAAACAAGTAAGAAGCATATTTGTGTTGTTCTTAGTATGGTTGAAGCTGAGTATATAGCTGTTTGTTTAGCCTTTTGTGAAGCAGCTTGGCTTCGAAAGTTGTTTGTTGGTTTTTTTTAAGGTGATGGAATCGACCGCGGTATATTGTGACAATCAAAGTTGTGTAAATATTTATGAGAATCCAATTTTTCATGATAGGTCAAAGCACATTGAGATTAAGTATCATTACATCTAGAATATTGTCTAGAGAGTTGTGAGACTCGAATACATCCATACTGATGAGCAGGTTGTTGACGCCTTGAAAAAGCCATTGTCGTGGATGAAGTTTGCTTATTTTAGAGAAAAACTTGGAGTGGTTGTGAATCCCTCTCTTGGAGAGAGGGAGCATTGATTGTATAACATCATGAGATTGACAATATTCCTTGGGCTTAGCTAAGAGATTGGGGTTTATGGTTGGGAAGATTGTCTTGGTTACTCCCTTGGGTCACTGAGATTGATTGAGTAACTAATATGGCTGGGGAGTTTGGTTTTGAGGCTTGGTGTGATCCCTTAAGTCATTGTGTTGGATTGAGAGACCAATGGGTTTGGTTGGGGACACTAATTTTGAGTTCTCTTCCTTGAGTCATTTGTTTAACTGAGAGATCAAGTGGACTTGGTCGGGAAGATAGATTTTGTGTACTCTCTTGGGTGATTGTGCTTGATTGAGAAACAATTTCATACGGTTGGAGAGTCTGGAATCATTGATTGATCCCAGGGTTAGTTGGGTTCTGACCTTGATGCCATTGGTTTTGGCTATAAGCTTGATGATATCTATCTTTTCTTATGATGAGATTTCTATATATGTTGAGAGAGAGAATGAAATGTTGGAAACACTGGGGGGGGGTGAATCCGTATTCCTTAGAAATTAGCACTTTTAAATTTTTTCAGAGCATTAGTTAATCTTCAATTAGTATTAATGTTTATGCAGTAATTACAGTAAATAAAAGAACACAGTAGACACAAGAAGTTTAGGTGGAAAACCCCCTCCGGGTCAAAAACCACCGAAATCTTTTCTAATAAATTCTTTAATCTTCAGCCCCAACTGAAATGAAAGCAACAACTTCCTAGAATTCTAGAAAAGCATTCTTCTCCAGCTCCCACTAGAAGGACACCCCAATGCCCTGGTTTCTTCAGTAATCAACTAAATGGATGCCCCAACAGCCTAGCGAGCCACAACTCACCCTAGCACCACCCTACCACCCTGAAGTGTTCACAGGCCCCAACCTGTAGGTGACTTCATACACCTTCCTAGCAGCTCCCTGCCACCCTATAATGACTTAAATAAGACAAAAGTGTGGATTACCGTACCAGGGACAATGATCCGCGATACGATATGATTTACAATGATTTTAACAGAACACCCAATCACACTATGACCTGCAACCCAACCATGACATCATCCCAACGGAGACTCCTACTCCTCCCAATAATGCCTTTTCGACTCTAGGTAGATTGACTCTTTTACAACTTTACAATGATGGCTCTTGGCCTTGACACTTCTTCACAATATATGAATGGCTACCATGTCTTCAAAGGATGTTCCACTGCAATGCTTCCTTTGATTTGATACTTTTGCTCTTGAATTCTTGCTTGAAGTTGTACTTGAATCTTCTTCTACCTGCATGCAAAATTTGCCCGACGAAATCAATCCCAAAACAAAACAAAATACCCTTCAACTTACCTCTGCCTGCAAAACACATGTAAGTGCATAATAATGAATAAATACAAATTAAAATTACACTTCATACCCGAAGTGCGCTTGTCACTTTTGTTGTTGACTTGTTGCAGTAGTAGACAAGACTCCCACTCTTGATATAGGCCTGGACTCTATTAAAGACTATATCCAAAACTGACCTAAAGATATATACAATAAAAACTGATGACAAACCCTAGACTTGTGATGGACCAAGTTATATGTATAACAACAGAGACCATTCTATCAACTATGAGAAGACAAGTAACATGAATTTACAACATCATATAGATTTAGCAGACTTGGTGTAGCATCAAGAATATGTAGCATCAAATGTGTAGTATCAAGAATAGGACATTAGAAATGTGGTATCAAAATTGATTGTGACATATAGAGACATAGAGATATAACCGAGACCCTATATGTACTTACATTGTCCTGCAAAAACATATGTTAGAGATGATACTCATATTTCAAATGTAAACACTATTCATACATACCTTGTTGTAGGAGACTTACCCTTGACTGTTGATGCGTGGTTGTTAAAATTGGAAACTAGGGCCAAAATCCATGTGGGTCATCTTATTCATCGCTGATAATATTTTTATTAGATTCCTCTCGTCGAGAGGTGTAGGATTGATCTAAAGATCATCCGATTCCGATAAGTATTTATGGAGATATGAATTTATTTTGATTATGGGATAATTATCAAGCCGACCTACAACTCATGTAGGCTCAGAAGCCCAACAGTTGCATCTATTCAGTCATCAATAGTTGTGTATAAATACGGGAGGCGTTTTCCTCATTTGGACTCACTCAACTCATCACATCTCTCTCTCTCTTACACAGAAAAGAGGCTCTTCTCCTACCACGCAGAAAGAGACTCTTCTCTCACACGCGTGGAAGGAAGGTGTAGAATTTATCGCTGCAATTGCAGAACCAAAGTTTGACCAAATTTGACCATCAATCTGCCTCTTAGAATTGCGTTGTAGGTGAATCTCCTCTGAAGGCCGCATTTTTTGGTGAAGGAATCAAGCCGATTCGACAGTCGGTTTGCAAGATATTGTTTGCCCTAGTTTGGCTGATCTAGGGTTTTCTGCTGCTGATGTAAATCAGATTTATGTACTATTTCTCTCTGCTGAATTATTGAAGATAAAGGAAGATTTGATCAAAGGGTTTCCCCACATTGGGGTTTGTCCCTGGCTAGTTGCCACATCTTGTGTATCTTGTCTTGGCTTGTTTTCTGTCGATCGTTTAATGTTCTATCGACATTTTACTTTATGTACTTGTGATTGCTAATCTGTGGATAATAATAAGAAAGATAAGTAAACTGCTATAAGCATAGAACATACCATAACTTAACATGGAATCAGAGCTGAAGTGAAGACAAAGCCCTAGCAAGAGCAAGAGCAATCACCGAAGAGAAGATTGGAAAGGCTACCCTAAAAGAACTATGGGGTCCTCAATACTCTGCCCTGCTAAGGACAAGTTTCGCGAGAAAGCTGACTATCATGGATGGAAGATGTCTATCGATCTAACCTTAGAAGATCAAGGAGTGTTGGACCATGTGAGAGGCAATATTGTTGAGCCTCCATCAAATGCACCCCCTGCTGCCAGGAACAAATGGAAAACCAGTGAAGTCAAAACAAATAAGATCATCCGAGACTCTATCGACAAGCACTTGGTGGCCTACATCTCCGACCTGAACACCTCCAAGGAAATCTACGATAGACTGGTGAGTTTATTTAAAGTTAATGATGCAAATCAAGTTTTGTTTCTTAGAAATAAGTTGAAGGAAATTAAGAAGGGAAAAGATGAGAGTATGCAAGCATACTTCTTAAGAATATCGAGATCAGGAACGATCTCCTATCTATTGGGGAGACTATTACTGATATGGAAATGGCACTCACGACTCTTGGAGGATTACCATCCGAATGGTACGTGTTCAGGACTACTCTTCTGAACAATAATGCAATTCCTAGTTTCGAGGAATTAATGGCTAGATGCATTCAAGAAGAAACAAGGGTAGAAGAGCAAGAAATGCCCATGCCTAAAGGTCCTCGTGCTGTCTTTTCTTCTCATGCTAAGAAAATAAATAATTCCGGGACTAAATAAAAAAGAAAGGTTGGACCTAAGAGTGGAAGAAAAGGACGATTTTACATTTGTGATAAAGCAAGTCACTATGCAAGGGAGTGCCCTGATAGAAGGGACTCACACCGGGACGATGATCAAAATCCCTCTCATGGCAATCAAAGGAATGGAAAATATAATAGCAGAGGTAAAAGGAGTGTTGGAAATCAAGGAAGAGGACTACCATTCAAGAAGGCTAGAAATTATGAATCTAACACTGTTGACAATAAGCAGGATGAATATTATCTACTAGCTGCTCTATCTACCTCTGCTCCTTCAGACTCACTGGGAATTTGGCTTATTGATAATGGTGCCTCAAGGCACTTCACTGGTTACAAAGAAGTTCTCAATAATTTGATAGAGAAAGAAACTAACCTAGAAATTATCCTTGGAGATAATATGAAATATCCCGTGAAAAGTGTAGGCAATGTCTCTCTTAAATTGAATCAAGGTAATATGATCCACTTACAAGATGTATTATACGTACCTGACCTCAAAAAGAACCTGGTGTCCATCTCAAAAATGGAAGACAAAGGCTACAAGGTGGCTTTCAGTGATGGCAAGGTATGTGCATGGAAAAACAATATTAAAGATGCCTTCACTCTTGGGTTTCGAGTTGATTCATTATATCAGGTCGGAGGAAGTCCGCTAGGTGTCATGTCTTGTGACACATCTCAAGCCTTGATCAAGAATCAAACCGAAAAGAATATCAAGATCTTAAGGACTAATAATGGGATTGAATATGAATCTAACGAGTTTCATGACTTTTGTAAAGAGGCTGGCATTAAGAGGGAGACTACTACACCATATACTCCTGAACAGAATGATGTGGCGGAAAGGAAGAACCGTACGATTATGGAAGTTGTCCATGCCATGCTCCATGATCAAAGACTTCTGAAGTTTCTATGGGCCGAAGCTGCAAGCACCGCCGTATATGTACAAAACCGATGCCCTCATCAAGCATTGGGTTCCAAGACTCCCGAAGAAATGTTCACCGGTAAGAAACCTGACGTATCTCATTTTAGAATTTTTGGAAGCCCTGTATATTTTCATGTGCCGAAAGAGAAAAGGAATAAATTGGGTGCATCTGGAAAGAAAGGAATCTTTGTGGGCTATGGAGAAAATACTAAGGGCTATAGAATCTATGTAGCCGGTCAAAGGGAAGTCGTGATTAGTCATGATGTCACCTTTGGCGAAGACATGGCCCTCAGCAAGCTGGACAATCTTCCGACTTTGAGGAGCTCTCAAGAAGCCGACACCAGGGAACCAAAAGAAAAGAATGATGAAACAATGCCTGATGTGGAAGAACCCATGGATCCTACTGATCCACCTAAGCCTTCCTCTTCTAGGAAGAGGCCCTCTTGGCTTAGGGGGCTACTTGATGATGCTGAAGGACACACTGCACCCTGAAGAACCTTATGTGAAAGTAAGAAACCCAACAGGTATCAAGGATACTTGACCATCATGAGCACGATCATACAAAATGAGCCTTCATCATTCTCAGATGCCGTCAAGCATCAACTATGGAAGGATGCTATGACCAAAGAGTATGAGTATATTTTGAAGAATGATGTCTGGTAGTTCCCAGACCCTAGGATAAGACAATTGTCACTTCTAAATGGATTTACAAGATAAAGCATGCAGCAGATGGAAGTACGGAAAAATATAAGGCTCGTTTTGTCACTCGTGGCTTCTCCCAGAAGGAAGGTATAGATTATGACAATATATTTGCACCTGTTGCCAGATATACCACCATCCGCTCGATCATAGCCCTTGCGGCTTCACAAGGATGGAACCTACATCAGATGGATGTCAAGACCGCATTATTGCATGGTTCGATTAAAGAAGAGGTCTATGTAGAGCAACCCGAAGGATTTGAGATTTATGATTGAAAATCTCATGTATGCAGGTTGAAGAAGGCTCTCTATGGGCTGAAGCAAGCACCCCGAGCATGGTATGAGAGGATCGACAACTACTTGATGAAGGTGGGATTCACTAGGAGTGAAGCCGAACCTAACCTCTACTTTAAGGTTGAAGTTGAAAAACCTCTCATACTAGTGTTGTATGTGGATGACCTCTTCCTAACAAGTGACGACCCTCTCATTCACAAATGTAAGAGGGAGTTGGCTTCTAAATTTGAAATGAAGGACCCATGACTGATGCACTATTTCCTAGGACTTGAAGTCTAGTACAAGCCGAGGGAAATTTTCCTATCTCAAGGAAAATATGTGGTGAAAATATTAGAAAGATTCGGTATGGTGCACTGCAAGCCTGTAACTACCCAGATGGAGCTTGACTTTAAGAAGTTAAGCGGTAGCGCTGCTGGACCTGTTTTACGAAATGCCACCGGGTATTGTCAACTCGTCGGAGCATTAATGTTCTTAGTGAACTCCCGTCCAGATATATGCTTCGAAATAAACACGTTGAGTCAACATATGGTTGAACCTCACCACATACGTTGGATTAGTGCCAAGAATCTGTTAACATATCTTCGTGGCACAATTACATATGGGTTAAGATACACTGCTGGAGATATGAGACTACTTGGATACACTGACGCTGATTGGCAGGCAATGTGGTGGATCATAAGAGCACTTACGGGTGTTGTTGCTCCTTGGGATATGCTTCGATATCCTGGATGAGCAGGAAGCAAAAGTCAGTGGCTTTGAGCACCGCCGAGGCAGAGTATATTGCTGCTAACATGGCCTCCTGTGAGGCAGTCTGGTTGCGAAAGCTCTTCAGTGAGCTGTTTGGATTTACATTGGATACCACCGTGATCCTATGTGACAACCAGAGTGGGATTCGTTTGTCAGAGAATCTTGTATTTCATGATCGCTCCAAGCATATCGATATTAGGTACTTCTATATTTGAGATATGGTGCAGCGAGGAGCAATAATGCTCCAACATATCGGTACAGATGAACAGGTCGTCGACATCTTGACAAAGCCCCTAGGGAAGGTCAAATTCCTGACTTTCCGAGAATGACTTGGTGTCATTCAAAGACCCTCTGATGAGGGCCATGTATGATGTATTTAGCTCTGGGAGCTTGAGGGGGGGGGTGCGGGGTACTTCTTGGAGTGACATGACCACAGGGTAAAAGAATCAAAACTTTCCCTGTAACACCCCGTGGCGACTATGTAGCAGGATGATTAGTTCTCCTGTGAGGTATGGATGATGTGTTCTCTGGCATGACGATTATGTAGCAAGATGATTAGTTCTCCTGTGAGGTTTGGATGATGTGTTCTCCATGACAATTTTGTAGCAGGATGATTAGTTCTCCTGTGAGGACATGATTGATTAGTTCTCTTGTCGAGGCATCCTACCCATGTAGTCTGAGACTGTTAAAATTGGAAACTAGGCCCAAACTCCATGTGGGTCATATTATTTATGGCAGGTGATATTTTTATTGGATCCCTCTCATTGAGAGGTGTAGGATTGATCTAAAGATCATCCGATTCCGATAAGTATTTATGAAGTTATGAATTTATTTATGTTATGGACAAATTGTTAAGTCGACTAGCAACTTATGTAGACTCAGAAGCCCAACAGTCATGTCTATTCAACCTCTACTTTTTAGTATAAATAGAAGAGGACATCAAGTCATTTCTACACGCACTTGGATCTCTTCCTCTCTCTACTTGTATTTGGGTTTTAGTATGAGGAGAGATCCTAAGGGAAAGCCGGAAAAGCCAGAATTGCCGGAAAAGCTAGAACTGCCGGAAAAGCCGACATAGCCGGAAAAGCCAGAAAAGTTGGAACTGCCGGAAAAGTCGGAAATACCAGAAAAGCCAGAAAAGTGGGAAAAGCCATAAAAGTCGGAAATGTCGGAACTACCGGGAAAGCCAGAGCTACCGGGAACTGTCGAAACAACTGGAGCATCTGTCTCCAAAGGAAAGTAGCATGATGTACGAGATCATGGGCAGCATAATAAGCAACATGATGATATGAGCATGGGAAGCATAATGATGCATGATGATATGAGCATGGGCAACATAATGATGAATGAGATCATAAGCATGGGCAACTTGATGATGAATAAGACCATGGAATATGCAACATGATGAGCAACATGAAGATGAGAGCAGCTCAGTCATCAAGGTTCAACACATGTGACAGTACAACAAGGTGTCACACGGTAATGTGCAACAAATAGATGAGATGCAACATTATGATAGGTGAACGAATCACCTTAGAGAATCAGTTGAAGCAATATGTCTTCAACTGATCTCATGCCGATATCAAAAGTCAAAGTGATTGACTTCTATTGTAAATGTACTATCTCTCTCACTTTCTCTGCTAAACTTTGAAGAACATAAAAGAAGAATTGATTAAGGGTTTCCCCACACTGGGGTTTGCCCCTGGCTAGCACCACATTTTGTGTCCTCTTGTCTTGGTTTGTCTTCTGCAATTTATATTTATGTTCTATCTGCAGTTTACTATATGTTGATGTGATTGCTAATGTGGAAAAGAAATTGAAATAAATTGCTCTAGCATAGAACATACCTAAAATTAACATGGTATCAGAGCTGAGGTGAAGACAATGCCCAAGCAAGAGTGAAAGAGCAATCACCAAAGACAATAGGGACAAGACAAAAGGATCAATGGGTTCCAAATCTCTATTCTAAGTTCACAAAGGGTGAATTTCAATCAGAACATATTATCAGAATGGCGTAGCGGAAGTTTCTGATGGCCCATCTAAAGATCACTTCATTGGGAAGTTCGGATCTAAGGGTGGAAGGAAAGGCGGATGCCTTGGTTGCAATAAGTTCGGCCATTATGCGAAGGAGTGTTCGAAGGTAATGCAGGTCATCAAGGAAATGGTCGACTCTTCAAAGAAAGCAAGGAACCTTGAATCACTTTTATGTACTTGATCGCAAGAACCTGGTGTCCATCTCGGAAATGGAAGTCAAAGGTTTCAGGGTGGCACTCATCGATGGAAAGGTATGTGTTTGGAAATAGAATATCCAAAGATGTTTTTGAGTTTAGGGTTGTATCAAATTGTAGGAAGTCCACTGGGGACCATGTCCATTGTCACATAGCACCGAAGGTCTGTGAGTCAGATGGTGACAAGGATGCCTGAATTCAAAAGGAGCATGAAAGTACATGTCTGAGATGTACCGAGGGAAAATATTACAAGGGGACCATTCCCCTCATGTAGCAGGTCCGTAGGATTGGAACAACCCAAGGGGTCTGAGATTGATAATCAGGAATCTCGCATATGCTGGTGGAAGAAAGCCCTTTATGGCTTAAAGCAAAACACCCCGGGCATAGTATGAGAGGATCGATAGCTGTGTGATAAAGCTAAGATTCACTAGGAGTGAAACGGATCCAAACCATTCGAAGGTTGTGGATGATAGACCTCTCATACTAACACCTTATGAGGACGACCTACTTCTAACAGGTGCAGAACCTCTCATTTGCAGAAGTAAGAGGGAGTTGGATTCTAGATGTGGAATGGTGAACTGCAAGTGTGTGACTACCTCGAGGATATTAACTTTCAGAACTTATATGGTAGTGATGTCGGACCAGATTTGGGAAATGCCTCTGAATCTCATAAACTCATTCGCGTTGATGTTCTTGGTGAACTTCTGTCCGGACATATGTTTTGCATTTAGCATGGTGAGCTCATATTTGGTTGAACCTCACTGGATTGGTGCCAAGAATCTTCTGAGATGTCTTCGGGGCATAATCTCTCATCGATTGAGATACACTGCTGGAAATATGAAACTGCATGATTATTCGAATGCTGATTGGGCGGGCAGTGTGGAGGATCACTAGAGCACTTCTTAGTGTTGTTTCTCTTTGGATTCTGCTTTGATATCATGGATGAGCAGGAAGCAGAAGTCGGTCATTATAAGCACCGCTGAGACCAGATACATATCTACGAGTATGATCTCGTATGAAGTTGCCTGGTTGGGGAAGTTCTTCAAGTGAGCTGTTTGTACCACTGTGATTCTTTGTGACAACCAAAGGTGGGATTCGATTATTGAGGAATCCTGTATTCAACGATTGCTCTAGCAGATAGAGATCAGATACTACCTTATCTGGGATATGGTAAGTCTATGAGCAAGGAAGCTCCATCACTATGAGATGATGTACATGTTGCTACACTTTGTCTAAGCCTTGGGGGAAGATCAAATTTGTGATTTTCCTGAACGACTTGGAGTTGTCAAGAGACCCTTGTACAAGGGTCCTGCATGTTGTATGCATTGAGCTCTGGGAGCTCTGGGGGCTTGTGGTTCTTACTGGAGCAACATATGACCATAGGGTGACTCACCCTCCCTTGGTGGTGCGCATTGGGACAGGATGATTCACTCCCCTATGGACAGGATGATTTGCTCTCCTATGGACAAGATGATTCTCTCTTGTGGCACAAGATGATTCGCTCTCTTGTGGAACAAGATGATTCGCTCTCCTGTGAACAAGATGATTCGCTCTCTTGTGGGACAAGATGATTCGCTCTCTTGTGGGACAGGATGATTCACTCTCCTATGTAGCAGGATGATTAATTCTTCTGTGAGGTCTGGATGATGTGTTCTCCATGACGATTGTGTAGCAGGATGATTAATTCCCCTGTGAGGTCTGGATGATGTGTTCTCCATGACGATTGTGTAGCAAGATGATTAATTCTCCTGTGAGGTCTGGATGATGTGTTCTCCATGATGATTGTGTAGAAGGATGATTAATTCTCCTGTGAGGTCTGGATGATGTGTTCTCCATGACGATTTTGTAGCAAGATGATTAGTTCTCCTGTGAGGTCTGGATGATGTTGTTATAGATCTGATATGAAAATATAAGACAATGCAAATAAACCCAAGAATAACAATATTTGAATATAGAAATGCTTCTTTATTGATCAAACCCTTAAGGTAGGGAAACACCATACATTCACTCCTTAAGGAAGGAGAACACTCCACAAGCCATATGCTTGTTCATACAATAATCCTTGACATCCCTCAATGTGGAGTCTCTAGCCTCTTTATAGGCCTTATACATACAATACCATGGGTCATTACCATGGTTCCCTCAATACCATCTATCTAATACGATGGGCCCATTACATTATTACTAACTACTTGTGGTCCCTTACATGATATGGGTTAACCAACTTATTTATTACTATGGCCCATCCCATTAATACATTATTCCCTTGGGTACCTCTCTTTGTACCCCATGTTATCCCCCCTAGGTATATAACATTCCACCCCCCTTAACATGTTTCGTCCCCGAAACATGAGAAGAACACAAATAATAAGATCTACTCAAAAGAGTAGTCCACTGGTACCATGCACGTGCATCTAGCCATCCAAGAGAAAGGTGAACCCTCGATCTCGCTGGTGCCTTGTTCGCTTGAGATGGAAGTTGACCGTGGCAACTCTTCTGTGTTGATGTGTAGTAGGTGGATCTTCGCTCCTCTCTATCTGTCATGCGGGGGTTGTTGTCCTTGTGGCTAATTGGTTTCCATTTTGTTGGTTGTTTTCTTGCGGGGTGATGTGGGTGATGATATGTTGAAGTTTTAACCCACGGTGTCTTTTTATTTAATTCACCCTGCTGTGGTGCCTGCTGTGGTGTCTTATCTTCCAATATTACTTCAACCACTGAGCCCTCATCTGATGTATCAGCACCTGTATCCTTTTCTGCTTTAGCCTCTTTTTGTGTTTGATTGCCAATCATCAATGGCTCATCATCTGATATGTTAGTTCTTGGAACATCTTTTGTGTCAACCTTCATGGACTCTACTTGTTTATTGATGGAAATATCCTGTAATGTAATTTTCTTCTTTTTATACCAGAGCTTCAGGAATTTCTTCTGCACATTAATATTGATAGTACCCACGGATTCCATCCAAGGATATCCTAAAACAACATCCATATTATCCATCTATGAAGTATAAAAATCACCATACAACACATACTTATCCATAGAAATCTTCAAATTCTTATACGCTTGAACATCCTCATCATCCACTTGTGTGTTTTCAATGTGTTTCGTTGGAACTTGCAATTTTTTTACCAAATTAACATTCATAAAATTGTGCTTGCAACTAGGATTTATATATACAACGATTTTCTCCTTCTGAATCAATCCATGAACCTGCAATAAGGAGACACCCGTAGGAAATAACCCTTTACGTGTCTCATTCTCCTTTTTTCTAGTCCAAGACCATTTGTTTAAAAAGACTCTTTCAAATTCTGCATCTGAAAGTTTTGACAACTGCTTGTCGTCGAGTGAGAAATACCATTTGTAAGCCTCATCTCTGAAATTAAGCCACACTGAATCCTTCCAATTTTTTTGCCCATATTGACTTAGTTTTCTTTATGTATTCTTCAATAGTAGGACCATTATCTTTTCGTGTAAAACATAGAACCGCCATGAAGAGGGTTTTGAAAAATATTCACTTACTTGGCGAAAATTTAAAATGGCCACAATTCCGTCAATATTGCTCAGAATCCCTATTATGACCTGTTTTCGGAAATGGAACAACCATTCTATATCTTCCCATGTGGTAGAAATCCCAATCTAGGCAATGGAATTGCCGATCCACGCTGCAACTACCCTGCCGTCACAAAAAATTGCTGAAAAATAGCTGATTTTAAATCAGCGATATCTCCCTCATCCGGACTCTGATTTGACTGATTTTTTTTTTGAAATCGGGTATTTTTTCACAAAGAATTCAGATCTACAATTAGATTCTGTAGATCTTGCACCAGGACGTCCAGATCTGTGCTGCAAACTCGCTGCCCTGAAAAATTGTCTGCAAAACCACTGATTTTTAAATCAGCGATATCTCCTTCATTCGGACTCTGATTCAGCCCTTTTTTTTTTTGAAATCGGGTATTTCTTCACAAAGAGTCTAGATCTGAAATTATATTTTGTTGATTTTGCACCAGAACATCCAGATCTACGTCGCAAACTCACTGCCCCGAAAAATTGTCTGCAACACCACTAATTTTTAGATCAGCGATATCTCCCTCATCCGGACTCCGATTCGGCCGATTTTTTTTTGAAATCGGGTATTTTTTCACAAAGAATCTATATCTACAATTAGATTTTGTAGATTTTACCCAAAAACATACAGATTTGATCTGAAAACTCGCCGCCCCAGAAAATTCCTGCAAAAAATTAAAAAAAATTCCACTTTTGTCCAAGAAAGTTCTCTGATACCACTTGTTATAGATCTAACCCAAGAATATTATAGATCAGATACGAAAATATAAGATAATGCAAAAAAACCCAAAAATAATATGAAATGATTCTTTATTGATCAAACCCTTAAGGTAGGGCAACACCATACATTCACTCAAGGAAGGAGAACACTCCACAAGCCATATGCTTGTTCATACAATAATCCTTGACATCCCTCAATGTGGAGTCTCTAGCATCTTTATAGGCCTCATACATACAATACCATGGGTCATTACCATGGTTCCCTCAATACCATCTATCTAATACGATGGGCCCATTACATTATTACTAACTACTTGTGGTCCCTTACATGATATGGGTTAACCAACTTATTTATTACTATGGCCCATCCCATTAATACATTATTCCCTTGGGTACCTCTCTTTGTACCCCATGTTATCCCCCCTACGTATATAACAGGATGATTAATTCTCCTGTGAGGTCTGGATGATTTGTTCTCCATGATGATTGTGTAGAAGGATGATTAATTCTCCTGTGAGGTCTGGATGATGTGTTCTCCATGAAGATTTTGTAGCAGGATGATTAGTTCTCCTGTGAGGTCTGGATGATGTGTTCTCCATGACGATTGTGTAGCAGGAAGATTAGTTCTCCTGTGAGGCCTGGATGATGTGTTCTCCATGGTGATTGTGTAGCAGGATGATTAGTTCTCTTGTGAGGACAAGATTGATTAAGTTCTCCTGTTGAGGCATCCTACCCATGCAGTCTGGGACTCATGGGAAGTGCCTCTCATTTGATCAATGAGAAGGGAAATGATGATAGGGACCATAGTAGTACCGATGGACACATCGCTGTATCTACCGTACTCGCTATGCTAGGATGACCTTCATTGATCTGGGATCAATGATACTGGTCTGGGACCAGTGGTAGGAGTTGTACCCACTATGACACTGACTTTGGGTCGGTTGAGGATTGGTCTGGGACTAGTGGTACATACTATGAGACTGACTTCGAGTCAGTAGAGTACTGGTCCGGGACCAGTGGTAGGAGTTGTACCCACTATGACACTGAATTTGGGTCAGTTGAGGACTGGTCTAGGACCAATGGTACATACTCTGAGAATGACTTCGAGCCAGTATAGTACTGGTCTGGGACCAGTGGTAGGAGTTGTACCCACTATGACACTGACTTTAGTTCAGTTGAGGACTGGTCTGGGACCAGTGGTACATACTCTGAGACTGACTTCGAGTCAGTAGAGTACTGGTCTAGGACCAGTGGTAGGAGTTGTGCCCACTATGACACTGACTTCAGGTTGGTTGAGGACTAGTCTGGGACCAGTGGTACATACTCTAAGACTGACTTTGAGTCAGTAGAGTACTGGTCTGGGACCAATGGTAGGAGTTGTACCCACTATGACACTGATTTCAGGTTGGTTGAGGACTGGTCTGGGACTAGCGGTACATACTCTGAGACTGACTTCGAGTCACTAGAGTACTGGTCTGGGACTAGTGGTAGGAGTTGTACCTACTATGACACTGACTTCAGGTCGGTTGAGGACTGGTCTGAGACCAGTGGTACACACTCTAAGACTGACTTCGGGTCAGTGGAGAATGGTATGACCCATTCTCAATCAATTCTTCTTCTTCATGGTTCAGCAGAGCTAAGTTGAGCAGAGCAGAGCCAACAGACCTGAGCAGAGATGAGCAGAATAAAGCAGAGCCATTAGAGCTAGCAGAGTAGAGCAGAGCCAGTAGAGCTGAGCAGAGTAGAGCTGAGCCAGTAGAGCTGAGTAGAGCCCGTAGAGCCAGCAGAGCAGAGCAGAGCCAGCAGAGCCAACAGAGTTGAGTAGAGCTGAGCAGAGTAGTGTAGGGCACTGATAGCATAGATAGTACAGTTGGACATATGGATCAACGGATGGAGTTCTCCCTAGTTGAGAGGGAGTGTTAAAATTGGCAACTAGGTCCAAACTCCATGTGGGTCATATTATTTATGGCGGCTGATATTTTTATTGGATCCCTCTCATTGAGAGGTGTAGGATTGATCTGAAGATCATCCGATTCTGATAAGTATTTATGAAGTTATGAATTTATTTATGTTATGGACAAATTGTTAAGTCGGCCAACAACTTATGTAGGCTCAGAAGCCCAACAGTCATGTCTATTCAACCTCTACGTTTTAGTATAAATAGAAGTGGACATCAAGTCATTTCTACACACACTTGGATCTCTTCCTCTCTCTACTTGTCTTTGGGTTTTAGTAGGAGGATAGATCCTAAGGAAAAGCTGGAAAAGCCGGAACTGCCAGAAAAGCTGGAAAAATGAGAAAAGCCGAAACTGTCGGAAAAGCTAGAAAAGTTGGAAAAGCTAGAATTGCCGAAAAAGCCGGAAAAACCAGAATTGCCGGAAAAGCCGGAATTGCCGGAAAATCCGGAACTACCAGAAAAGTTGGAAACATCGGAAAAGCCGGAAATACCGGAAAAGCCAGAAAAGCTGGAAAAGCCGTAAAATCCGGAAATGTCGGAACTGTTGGAAAAGCTGGAATTTCCAGAAAAGCCGGAACTACCGGGAAATGCCAAAACAGTCGGAGCATCTGTCTCCGAAGGAAGGCAACATGATGTATGAGATCATGGGCAGCATAATAAGCAGCATGATGATATGAGCATGGGAAACATAATGATGCATGATGGTATGAGCATGGGCAGCATAATGATGAATGAGATCATGAGCTTGGGCAACTTGATGATGAATAAGACCATGGAAGATGTAGCATGATGAACATCATGAAGATGAGAGTAGCTTAATCATCAAGGTTCAACACATGTGACAGTACAACAAGGTGTCAAACGTTAATGTGCAGAAAATAGACGAGATGCAACACTATGATAGGTGAACGAGTCACCTTAGAGAATCAGTTGAAGCAATATGTCTTCAAATGATCTCATGCCGATATCGAAAGTCAAAGTGATTGACTTCTATTGTAAATGTACTATCTCTCTCACTTTCTCTGCTGAACTTTGAAGAACATAAAAGAAGAATTGATAAAGGGTTTCCCCACATTGGGGTTTGTCCTTGGCTAGCGCCACATCTTGTGTCCTCTTGTCTTGGCTTGTCTTCTGCGATTTATATTTATGTTCTATCTGCAGTTTACTTTATGTTGATGCGATTTCTAATGTGGAAAAGAAATTGAAATAAATTTCTCTAGCATAGAACATACCTAAAATTAACAGGGACTCATGGGAAGTACCTCTCATCTGATCAATGAGTAGGGAAATGAGGATAGGGACCATAGTAGTACCGATGGATGCATCGTTTTATCTATTGTACTCCCTATGCTAGGATGATGTTCATTGATCTGGGATCAATGATACTGGTCTGGGACCAGTGGTAGGAGTTGTACCCACTATGACGCTAACTTCGGGTCGGTTGAGACTGGTCTAGGACCAGTGGTACACACTCTGAGACTGACTTTGTGTCAGTGGAGAATGATACTAGTATGGGACCAGTGGTAGGAGTTGTACCCACGATGATGCTAACTTCAAGTCAATTGAGACTGGTCTGGGACCAGTGGTACACACTCTGAGATTGACTTTAAGTCAGTGGAGGATGATACTAGTCTGGGACCAGTGGTAGGAGTTGTACCCACTATTACGTTGACTTCAGGTTGGTTGAGACTGGTCTGGGACCAGTGGTACACACTCTGAGACTGACTTTGAGTCAGTATGATACATCCTCGATCATTTCTTCCTCTTCATAATTCGGACAAAGCAGAGCAGAGCAGAACAGAGCAGATCAGAACAGGGCAGAACAAAACAGAGCAGAGCAAGCAGGATAGAGCAGAGCAGAGCAGAGGTCAAGCTGTACAGGGCAATACATTTGATGGATGAATAGTAGCGACCAACATACAGATTGCAGATGGAGTTCTCCCTAGTTGAGAGGGAGTGTTGAAATTGGCAACTAGGGCCAAACTCCATGTGGGTCATATTATTCATGGCTGATAATATTTTTATTAGATTCCTCTCGTCGAGAGATGTAGGATTAATCTAAAGATCATCCGATTCCGATAAGTATTTATGGAGATATGAATTTATTTTGATTATGGAATAATTATCAAGCCGACCTACAATTCATGTAGGCTCAGAAGCCCAACAGTTGCATCTATTCAATCATCAACAGTTGTGTATAAATACATGAAGTATTTTCCTCATTTGGACTCAGTCAACTCATCACATCTCTCTCTCTCTCCTGCACAGAAAAGAGGCTCTTCTCCTACTGCGCAGAAAGAGACTCTTCTCTCACACGTGTGGAAGGAAGGTGCAGAATTTAGGGCTGCAACTACAGAACCAAAGTTTGACCAGTGTTGACCATTAGTCTACCTCTCAGAACTGCGTTGTAGGTGAATCTGGATCTCCTCTGAAGGCCGCATTTTTTGGTGAAGGAATCAAGCCGATCCGACGGCCGGTTTGCAAGATATTGTTTGCCCTAGTTTCACTGATCTAGGGTTTGCTACTCCTGATGTAGATCAGATTTATGTACTATTTCTCTCTGCTGAATTATTGAAGATAAAGGAAGATTTGATCAAAGGGTTTCCCCACATTGGTGTTTGTCCCTGGCTAGCCACCACATCTTGTGTCTCTTGTCTTGGCTTGTTTTCTGTCGATCGTTTAATGTTCTATCTACACTTTACTTTATGTCCGTGATTTTTATTCTGTGGATAATAATAAGAAAGATAAGTAAACTAATACAAGGATAGAACATACCATAACTTAACAGTGGTCCTTACTGCAGTGATCCTTGAATGCATGTTTTTCCTTGCCTTCTAGGAGCTTGATGTTGAATCTGTTGTATTCTATAATTTCGTATCTCCAGGGTCTGAAATTTCATCCTTTGGTAGCCCTCTGAGTCCTATTTCCAACCCCACAGGTTTGATCAAGATTGGATTCTTCAAGAAAGAGTTATGCCCAATCTCCCATGATGACCTGATTATAGACTAGTTGAGTAGAGCGAACTTGTACGAAGTGCCACATGTCACTGTTGCGACCTTAGGTCCTGAAAACACTAATCAACAAACTACAACTTGTCCTCTTTCTATGACTATTTACAAAATTTGAATTCAATGCTTAGATAGAAAATTTTGACGATTTTCCCAACGTCACCTATTTGACATGGAATTCGGGAGTCTGCAAAAATCCTAAGTTCCTCATATCATATCTCCGAAAATATAGCAAAACAAGATCTGAAATTTGGTCACGAGGTTCATCAAGATTTCAACTCAAATGGGTTTTAATTTCAACTTCTAAAGCTTCACAGAAAAAAAAATGTATAGTGAAAATTCCACGATGGCCTATTTGAAGCCACGAAATCCCTACTAGAGGAGGATATGAGGTCATTATTTATATGAATGTATTGAGTTGAGAGGGTCCTCAACAAGTGAACGTTGGAGGGATTTTAGGGGAAAAAAATATTTATTAATTATTGACTATGCAATGACCACAAGCAATTATGAGTGTCATGCCACAACCCCATAGGGTTTTAGCCCACTAACTGGGGTTACTAACTTCAAACATGAATATCTCTCAAACCATGAAGAATTACTTGGCGTGCCATATATCAACGGAAACATCTCGATGAGTAGAATCCATCTAGAAAATGCTTGACTCAAAATAGAGTAAGTTGTCAAGTCAAAATTCCCTTGCAACATCGGGGTAGCTCCTGGTGTTGCTTGGGTTGAAATCTATGACAACCAGTGATCAACAATATACCCCTTTGGCATTGATGGCAACACAAGTACTCCCCCTGCAATCATGGAACCTCTTCCTATTGCCTTCTCTCCCCCTTTGTCATTAATGGCAAAGGGTAACACCCCCTAACAAATAGCCATCCCACGGACTTGTACACACCTTCACTTCCCCTTTCTACTCGAGTAGATAAGAGAAAGAGTCTAATGAAAACTTGGGAGAATCCCAAGATTTTGGCGAAGATACTCAAATGCTTCATGAGGTAATGGTTTGGTAAAGATGTTAGCATTTTGTTCCTTTATGCCAACATATTCAAGCCTGATATTCTTTTCAACGACATGCTCTCTAACGAAATGATATTTAATCGGAATGTGATTCGTTTTTGAATGCATCACAGGATTCTTGGAGATACTGATGACGCTGGTGTTATCACAAAATATGGGAATAGGCTCATTGAAATTGATTTGAAGATCTTGCAAAGTTTGCTTCATCCAAAGAACTTGAGTACAACACACTGTTGCCGCGACGTATGCTGCTTCTGTTATGGATAACAAGATTGAAGACTACTTTTTACTTAACCATGAAACAAGACAACCACCTAGATAGAATGTTGCTCCACTGGTACTCTTACGATCATCAACACTTCTTGCCCAATATGCATCTGTATAAGCTTGGATGAATAGATCATTTCCTTTGGGATACCATAGACCATATTCCATTGTGCCCTTAAGATACCGAAGAATTCTTTTGACGGGAATACTATGAGATTCTTTTGGTGCTTCTTGGAATCTTGCTACTTGCCCAACTGCTTACAGCACATCAGGTCGGGAGGCTATCACATATAAGAGACTCCCAATCATGGATCTATACAAACTTTGGTCCACATCCTTTGACGAATTTTCTAAGCTTAACTTGCAACATGTTACCATGAGGGTAAGCACTGTCTTGTAATCTTCCATCTGGAATGTCTTGAGCATTTCTTTGATGTGTTTGGTTTGATATATGAATGTTGCTTTATCCTGCTGAGAAATCTAAAGCCCTAAAAATATGTCAGTTCGCCAATCATAGACATTTCAAACTCACTTTTCATTTTTGTGGCAAAGTCTTTACTTAATCTGTCATCACTGCTTACAAAGATTATATCATCCACATATACTTCGATAATTGTTAGGTTATCTCGATCCACTTTCACATAAATATTGTTGTCAACACTTCCTTTCTTGAATCCCTGTTGATGTAGATATCCATCAAGACGAGCATCCCAAGCCTTAGGAGCTTGCTTGAGACCATATAGAGACTTCTTTAATCTGCAGACGTAGTCTTATTTGTCAGACAGCGGAAAACCTTCGGGTTGTTCGATGTAAAATTCTTCCTCCAATTCACCATTTAGAAAAGCAAAGTTAACATCCATTTAGTAGACCTTGATTTTTCTTGAGCAAGCATAATCGAGAAACATCATGATAGCTTCCATTCTGGCAATTAGAGCAAATGTTTCTTCAAAATTGATTCCCTCAACCTATGCATATCCTTTGCATACTAATCCTGCCTTGTTCCTGGTAACCTGTAATCCTTCAACTGTTTTTCCCCCCCTGAGCCTATAATGAAATTGCCATCTTCTTCAAACTACCTTCATGTCAATTGTAGACTTGTGCCAGATACTGCTTTTTAAACTCCTCCTCTGAAAACATTAAGGAGTCAACAAACCAGATTGTTCAAAATAGTCAGTCACCTAACGGTCCATCTTGACTTGAGTCATTATCTGAAGCAACTGCTAATTCCCCATGACCTTTTGATTTTACAAATCCTGAAAGCATAACTGCTAAAACCTTGTTATTTGCTTTGTCTTATTGTACCTGTTCCCTTTTCCAAACCTTCTTATTCTTGCAATCTCGATCCATGTGCCCATAGTTATGACACTTGAAGCATTCAATGTTGTCCATAGGTGATTCCATCTGATATTTGAAACTGTGAGTGCTATGGCCATAGTTATGGCATTTGAAACATTCAATGTTTGTCCCATCTAGTATGTATTCTCTTCTAACAAAATCATCGTGGAACCTGTCTCGTGATCCTGCAAACTTGCTTCTAGGGTTTTGCAGATAGTGATTGTACCTATCAAAAACTTCACAATCCCTAGCCATATGTCCATAGTTAGCACATAAAAAGCAATAACCATTAAATAAATGTGCATAGCTAAATGGTTCATTCGGATGTGATGGTCCTTGATAGTTGTACTTGTTAATAACTTTACAATCCTTGGCCATATTTCCATAGTTAGCGCATGAAAAACAATAACCATTAAATAAACAAACATACCTGGAATAATTTTCATGCTTCTTTGGAGGTGGTGTTGTAGTTTGTTTTGGTCCTTTGTTCTTGATTGCTTTGGTCTTTTCCTTTGGAGTTGCAACATTCTTCTTTAGCTTTTCACTTTGATCAAGTTCCTTCTTAGAATCAGCCTACGAAGATGTGGAGCTTGTACCTTCATCAAATGGAGCTTTATCATCTTTAATTGCCTTCATTTTTGCTTCTTAATCTGTCTTATCTTGTAAGTCTTCTTTTTGAAATCCCTTGAGTTTGTTGATCTCATCACAGGTTGCATCAAGTTCTTCTTTCTTTTGAGCAAGATCTTATTGAAACCATGTTTTCAAGATCTTCCTTCTTTTTTCTGCCTCCTCAATCTGTAGCTTCAGAAGAGTGGTCTTCTCTACTTCTTTGTTGAGAACCTGTATCTGTTCCTTCTGCTTCTCATTTTCAATCTTGAGCCTACTTATTTCTATTGAAGATGTTTCTAATTCCTTTTGCTTTTGGTCAACAACGGATATGTATCTTTGATCAGATTCCTTCCTTTCAATTTCTACTTCCTGCATCTGTTGTGTGATCTTGTTAATCTCTGCAAACGCTATGTCGAGTTATTTTCACTTCAGTTGGACTTCTCTCTTGAGGTCTCATGTCGCTGTATTCTTGATTTCTTCAAATTGAGTTCTAAGGCTATTAATCATCTTCTCAGACTCTTCATTTTCTTTGATGAGTTCTTTTGTTGTCTTCAATTCTGCTTCCAAAAGTATTGTCTTTTATTTTTTACTTTTGAGTTCCTTTATCACCTTGATCACTTGATTTTGAAACTCTGTTTTACTCATTTCTCCCATTTCTTCATCATAATCAGAAGGATCTGGATTTTCAATAACATCTTGACCTGATTTCTTTGTTGAATAGAGATTATGAAGCTTTCCCCAAAGAGCTTTAGCTATTGAACATTGACCAACTTTTGTTTTCACAGAATTTGGAAAAAAAATTCAAAATTATGTTCATGGCCTTTTAATTGTACCTTTTAGCTTCATCAGTAGATGTGTCTCGAGAAACAATTGATTCCCATACTCCATTTGCCTACAAATGTACTTCCATCATGGATTCCCATATCCAGTAATTATCTGCATCAAAATCAGGGGTTGGTACATAATACTAACTTTCTTCATATTTTTTTGTACTTGTACCTTCCTTTGAAATCCTTGTAACCTGCTTCTTTGACTTTCCCATCTCTATGCTCTGAGAACTGAATTCCAGTGGTTAAGTTGTTACTAAAGGAACCAAGCTCTGATACCAATTGTTGGAAATACTGAGAGGGGGGGTGAGTCAGTATTCCTTAGAAATTAGCATTTTTAAATATTTTCAAAGCATTAGTTAATCTTCAATTAGTATTAATTTTTATGCAATAATAACAATAAATAAAAAAACAAAGTAGACACAAGAATTTTAGGTGGAAAACCCCCTCCGGGTCAAAAACCACCAAAAGTTTTTCTAATAAATTATTTAATATTTAGCCGCAACTGAAATGAAACCAACAACTTCCTAGAATTATAGAAAAGCATTCTTCTCCATCTCCCACTAGAAGGACGCCCCAACGCCCTGGTTTCTTCAGTAATCAATTGAATGGATGCCCCAAAACCCTAACGAGCCTCAACTCACCCTAGCACCACTCGCCTTAGCACCACCCTACCACCCTAAAGTGTTCACATGCCCCGACCTGTAGGCGACTTCATACATATGCCTAGCAATTCTCTGCCACCCTATAATGACTGAAATAAGACAAGAGTGTGGATTCCCATACCAGGGACAATGATCCACGATACAATATGATTTACAATGATTTTGACTGAAAACCCAATCACACTATGATCTGCAACCCAACCATGACATCATCCCAACGGAGACTCCTACACCTCCCAATAATGCCTTTTTGACTCTAGGGAGATTGACTCCTTTACAACAGTGACTCTTCCAATGATGACACTTTTACAACTTTACAATGATGACTCTTGGCCTTGACACTTCTTCACAATATACAGATGACTACCATGTCTTCAAAGGATGTCCCATTGCAATGCTTCCTTTGATTTAATACTTCTACTCTTGAATTCTTGCTTGAAGTTGTACTTGAACCTTCTTCTACCTGCATGCAAAATTTATCCAGCGAAACCAATCCAAAAACAAAACAAAATACCCTTCAACTTACCTTTGCCTGCAAAACACATGTAAGTGCATCATAATGAATAAATATAAATTAAAATTACACTGCGTACCTGAAGTGTGTTTGTCATTTTTGTCGTTGACTTGTTGCAGTAGTAGACAAGACTCCCACTCTTGATATAGGCCTAGACTCTATGCAAGACTATATCCAAAACTGACCTAAAGATATATACAATAAAAATTGATGACAAACCCTAGACTTATGATGGACCAAGTTCTAAGTACAACAACAGAGACCATTCTATCAACTATGAGAAGACAAGTAACATGAATTTACAACATCATATAGATTTAACAGACTTGGTGTAGCATCAAGAATATGTAGCATCAAATGTGTAGTATCAAGAATAGGACATCCGAAATGTGGTATCAAAACTAAATGTGACATATAGAGACATAGAGATATAACAAAGACCCTATGAGACAAGTGTTCAAGACAAATCTTACAACAGTTACAACACGTGTGAAAGCGTGTTGGCATGTTAGCAGGCTTCTAAATTAAGTGAAAGTTCCAAGACACATCGATACACCATACATCACTAACCCCATGGACGTGGTGTTGGAGCCACTACTTACTACTCAAAGAAAAGATTGCAGACTCTCAAGGCTATGTGGGAGGAGCCAAGGTGAAAAGCATTTTACATGTACAAATGAGGGCTATTTATAGCCAAGGGTAAAATTGACCCTTGTGACTGTTCAACTTCCCTCATGACTGTTTGACTTTGATGACCTTTCAACTTCACATGACTCTTCATATGACAAGTGGGTCTCTTGGACTTCCACATTACATTACATTGATAAAAAATATGGCCAACAGTAGTGATGTGGACGACATGACTCATGGCAAGACTCGACATGATAGTGTTGGTAGATTCGTGTTGTTGTTTGTGTGCATGTCAAGCTATAGTGCTGCTGGGTGATGGATGTCCTCATGGTGTGTCATAGCTTCACCTATGCATGGCAATGGTCGATGGTCGTTGGTCTCATTTGATGGTGCATTCGCATGCTGCTCCTTTCTTTTACTTTGGCATGTTTGACATGTTTGTCTTTTCGTGAAAAGTGTATGTTCATCCATCTGTCTGCGAACACATCTTCGCATATTCATCCATTTGTCTGTCTGTGAACACATCTTTGCATGGTCGTCCGTCCATCGGTCTACGAACACATCTTTGCATGGTCATCCGTTTGCGAACACATCTCTTCATATGCATCATTTGTTTGTATGTTCGCGAACATTTCCTTTTGCATGTACTCCCCTTGTTCATCCCATCCATCGTCACACCATGTTTATCCATCTACCTGTATCTGCAGTTGCTCATGACGAGATGACATCAAATCCATAAACCTAAAAGTCTACCATGATGCATGATCGTTTCAAATGCAGGTGACTAGGAGAGAAGACAAGGTTACGTAACTGCGCGAGGCAAGTTTCGAGTTGGGATGCGGTCTCCAAGCACTATTGGTGAAAACTGTGCAGAAGTCACTGGGGGACGTGACAGGCAATTTGGATCAGTAGTGACTGTCCGCAGGATTTGGCTTGGATGGAGGACAGATCTGCACAAATTTTGGGAGGAGCAGTGCGGGTTGCAGGAGGGCTGGGCAGGAAAAATCTGAGCAATTTCTGGAGTGAGAAGGAAGCGGGAGCTTGGCAGCAAAAACTGCGCAATTCCTGGAGGGAGCTAGCAGTGGGCTGCGGGAGCTTGGTAGAAAAAACTGCACAATTCCTGGAGGGAGCTGGCAGCGGGCTGCTGTGGGGCTGACATGCTAACCACCTTTGCGCAGTTTCTGAGCTGAGTAGACGGTTGGGCTGCAAAGGGCTTGCTCATGAAATCTGCGCAATTTTTCAGGTGAGCAGTTGGCTGACTGATTGGTGATTGGCTAGGAAAACCTCGCAATTTTCTGAGGGAGACAGGACAGACAATGGGTCTCTGTCCAGCCTATTTGCACAATTTTCTCAGTCAGTAGAGCGGGCATGGTCTGTAGCCTCTGCGCAATTTTTGAGGGGAGTCAGTCCCGGGGTGACTGTTTGGTCAAAATCTCCGATTGACCAGCAAGAGGGTTGATTGATCAAATTGCGGGCAGCGAAACTTGAAATGGCTTGTTGAATGCTTCTGCACTATTAGAGGGTGATCTGGTCATTTGAAATTCAACAAAATGACTAAGTGTGTGAGCGAGTGAGATGGTGCATACACGATCTTGCAAACACACACTCACATGACTTGATGACGGGACGACTCAAACCATCCAGACACACATTCTCAAAATGACTAACTAACGGTGCTAATCGATAAGCGCGATGTTTGTGATTGTTCATTGGATGACCACGAAGACACTTGCATGACATTGTATATGACTTTGTTTGTGAGCGCGACAAATGTTTACATAGCGAACATAACATGTGCACACGAAGTGGAGTCCTTGTGTACGACCCGACCATGGTCGCAAGCGAGGACATTGTTACCAACATGCAAAAACTACCCGTTGAACAGTTAAGCAAGGCGGGTGTAAAGACTCACACGAGCCCACGGGGTGAGCCCGAGTGCGTGCAATCATCAAGTAAAAACTCAATGGAGGATTCAAAATTGAATGCAGGCCAAACTTTTGGAGAGTGTTGCAACCGCTACAACACTTGGTGACACGCTGGTAGAACTCCAGCTTCTTTGTTTTGGTTCATTGACAGCACAGGGCCTTGGTCTTTCGGGGAGTATTGAATCACTGTGTGGGTTACCTTGGCTTCCCCACTTACCCCATGGACAGACATGGTTCACCTTTTGCCAACTGAGTCAAACACAACAAAAGCTTCAGCTTGATCACAATGTTTCGAAATCAGGAAGGGTAGTTTGGCTTGCGAGTTGAAATTTTTCAAAGTATAAGTTTTCATCTCTGGTGTTGCTTCGCTGCCAGTAGGCCTGGCCAGTACCCTAAAAGCCAAAACTCAATAGATGGCAGCACTTATTTCCAGAAAACAAAAATAGCACGATATCAAGCAAATAAACAAAACGAAAACAAAAATAGTAAGCAAAGAAAACAAAGTGAAAACAATAAGCAGTAAGTAGACTATGTACATGGCGCGAGGCGTGGCCCAGCCTACTGAAAATAATGTTTGAGATCTTGGCCATTGACAGGAAGGTTTTCAATCCTCTCGTCAAGTGATTGCAGACGGTATGTGTGTGGTCCAAGCTTCTCATGGACTATGTATGGACCAATCCACAGGGACTGGAACTTCGTATGCTTGCCTTTGTCTTCATGGGATTTATCCCATTTCAAGACCAAGTCACCAACATCGAAGTTAGCTTTCCCTATAGACTTCTTATTGAACCATCTCTAGATACGGTTTTGGTGGAGTGCACATTTTTATTTTTCTTTCATCCTTTCTTCTTGAAGCTTGCAGAGTGTATCCATCCTACATTGAACTAGTTGGAAAGGATTTCCTTGGGATTCTTGAGATAGCTGAAGTGCAGGAAAGTAGATATTGGGTGGTAGGATGGCTTCTTTACCATAGACCAGGAAGTATGGTGAGGTATTCAGAGAGGGTTTGGGTGTTACACAGTTAGTCCATATTACATTTGTCAGGGCAGAATGCTAGTTGTGTTGCTCAGAGTAAACGGTCTTTTTGATTATGCAAATAAGGTTTTTGTTCGTGGATTTTGTGAGACCGTTTCCCTGCGGGTAGTAGTTAGATGAGTGTTTCAGCACAATACCATTTTGTAATGCAAAATCATAAAGTTTCAAAGACGAAAAATACGTTGCATTATCAAACACAAGTGATACCAGAACGCCGAAGCGTGAGATGATGTTTTGTTGGAGGAAGCTAATGACCTCCTGGTCGTTCACTTGTTTGAGCATAACTTCTTTTGTCCACTGCGTGAAGTAATCAATTGATGTTAGAATGTAGCAGTGTTGTTTTGACGAATGTGGGAAAAATTCCCCAATGATATCCAAGCCCCATTGTTGGAACGGTTCAGTCATTGCAACAGGGTGAAGTGGGGTTGTTGACCTTCATGTTCTGTCAGCGCATCGCTGACATACTGGGCACTTGCGGGCGTAAGCGTGTGAATCCTTGAATAATGTGGGCCAGTAGAAACCAACTTGCATAACTTTGTGTGCAATGGTGTTTCCCACAAAGTGACCCCCGATGGGTCTGTCATGCAGATCTTGTAGTACCTTCTTTGATTCATGTGCCTCCAGGCACCTGAGAAAAACTTTGTTGTTGTGCTTCTTGTAAAGCACTCCATGCACCAAATGATATGCTAAAGATTTGAGATGCACAACCCTCTTCTGTCTAATGGAAAAGTGAGAGGGTATGGTGTGATGCTCAAGGTACTGGCGCAGATTTGTGTACCAAGAGTTTCCATCTTCAGTGGGTGTTGCTCGCACTACATCATACATTTCAACTTCCTTCTCCCAGCGGACGAGCTCTTCTTCCTCTCCCTGCGCGTGCACTGCTTTAGTTGCAAGTCTGTAGAGCCCTGACCTTTGACCGTGTGAAATGGCTTGATGTGAAGATCATATTCCTGAAAGCCTATCATCCAATTCGCACGTCATTCACCCAGTTCTTGTTGTACAAGTAGTGTGCGGACTGTTGGTTGAGGGACGTAGACTGTGCAGTGGTTCTTCAGCAAGTAGGGGCTGAAGTGTTTCACAACCTTCTAAACTGCATATTCTTGTCTGTCAATGGCGGGGTAGTTGAGTTCTGCGCCCTGCATGTTTGCGCTCATGAAGGAGATGGGACGTTCATCATTCATCTCTTCCTTCTGAGTGAGTACTGCAGTGAGCGAATTATCGGAGGCAAAGGTGTATAACATGAAGTCTTTTTTGAAGTCTAGGTTGTAGAGTGCATGTGCTTCTGCAATAGCCTGCTTGATATGGGTGAATGCATACGTTTCCCTCTTGCCCTAGTTGTAGTTTGCATCTTTCTTGGTCATGTCCTGCATGGGTTTGACCATCTACACATAATACAAGATGAACTTCCAAAGGAAGTTTATCTTGCCCAAGAAGGACTGCATCGCTCTCTTGTTGGCTGGGTGAGGGATCTGTGTAATAGTCTAGACCTGGTTCGGATCAACCTTGATCCCGCTTTTGGCAATGATGTGTCCAAGAAGGTTCCCCTTAAACACTGCGAATATGCTCTTTTTGGGATTCAAGGAAATCATAAACTTCCGGCATCGCTCAAAATTTTTCTTCAGGTGGCGTATGTGGTCCTCATGTTTTCTTGAGAACATAGTCACATCATTGAGGTATACCACTACGCTCTTCCTGATGAGTCCACGGAAGGTGATTTCCATGGCGCGTTGAAAGGTTGTGCCTGAATTTACAAGCCCAAATGGCATTCGTTTGTATGTGAATCTACCCCACTTGGTACGGAAGGTAGTTTTGAGTCTATCAGGTTCTACCACCAAAACCTGATTGTATCTTGAAAAACCGTCGAGTAAGGAAAACATTTCAGCCCCAAATACTGTTTGCAAAATGTGGTCCATAGATGACATGAGGTAGTTGTCTTTGTCCGAGGCGCGGTTCATGTTCCGGAAATCAACACACAAGTGGATTTCCCCATACTTCTTGCATACAAGAACAAGGTTTGAAACCCAAGTAGAATGACGAACTTTGTATATGATCCGTGCATCCAACAACTTGGTGAGCTCTTTCTATATGAGGGGTTCAAGTGACGAATGTACTTTCCTCAGCTTCTGCTGATATGGCTTGACCCCTTCTTTAATCGGAATGATGTGTTGGATTATTTGTGTGTCATAAGTTTTCAGATCATCATACGTCCATGTGAACACATCCTGGTACTATTTGAACAAGAGGACAAAGGCTTGTCACTCTTGCTGTGTGCAACACGTACCAAGATTGACGAACTTCAGATCTTGTTCTGTTCCGAAGTTGATCAGCTCATGCATCATGGTGGAACTGTGGGTTTTGTTGTTCCTCAACCCCTGAAAGTGTTCTTGCAAGTCATAAAGCTTTTCCAATGATGCCACTCCCTTATGGATGAGGTGGCCTTTCTTTCTACTAGCTTCTGCTTGTAAAGATTGCTCATGCTCGTCTTCATCTATCGCTACATCCTTGAAGGTGTCAGCGTTGGCCATGAAATGCAGTATCTGTTGATCATCATTAAACACGTGTAAGTTAGTTATGTTATCCAGGATAGATGGTGTATATAAAATTTCAATAGTAAATCTATCCCTAATCGGTGACATCCTAGAGGCTGTGTTTGTCAGAGCATTGGCAATTGCAGTACGCGTACGTGGTACAACAATGATGTTAAATACTTGGAAGTTAGAGGTCAGTCACCATACCTCTTTTTGGTAACTTTTGAGATGCGGTGATAGATAGTGAATGGTGTTATGTACCTTCTGTACCACTATCTCCGAATCACCTACCACTTTGAGCCTGACCATGTTGAGGCTAATGGCTTTCTCGAAGCCCAACAGGCGTGCTTCATACTCAACAACATTTTTCATGCACTCGAACTCTAAGTGAATCAAAATCCTATGTTTCATGTAGTTTGGGTTGATAAAAACACACCCGGATCCTGAGCCATCCTGTGTCTTTGATCCGTCGAAATACATCATCCACAACTCATCTATACATAGACCATTCGACGCACTTGCACTACTACTATTTCTCTTGCTACTGCTACTGCTACTATTGTTACAATGTACTGTACATGCTTCATTTCCATCAGTTGGGCAAGGAAGGAGACCCAATTGCGTGTCTGGTGGGGTTGGGGCTGGCCGTGCATGATAACACCCCAATGTTATTTCCAAGAGGCAGTTGCCAAACTTGAGTTTTGCAAAGGCCAACAGTTCATTTTTTCCATTGATGGGAGTGACATTGTGCCTCATATACCTCTCGGATAACACCTGGATTTGATTATTTTTACCCTTGTATGGAAGCCACATGTGCGACCAATTCGTAGTGAAGTATCCGTTCAACTTGCTGGACCAGTCTCTGGTGGACTCGACCATTGTGAGATAGTCGGATTATCACATATCAAAGTTCACCAATCGCTGGTATAGATGTTCGATCAAGTTGGACGATTTGCACGGATGTCTTGCTCCATTGCGCATTGATCTTTTTGGCAATGGAGAGTGGCATGACGTTGGTTGTCGTGCCAAAATCAACCAAGCAGTTGTGAACATTACAGTTGAAAATTTTGAATGAGAGAAAAAATGGAGGGCAACATGAGTTCGCTTCTTCCATCCGGAGTGTTTTTAGCACAATTGAAAGTGATCCGGGAGGTGTTCTTGCTCCCTTGCTGGTAGAGGTAGCACTGTCCGTTGCTATTTCTCCTAGTGCGCGTAACAGGATGTCCCACTGACTCTGGATCTTAGCTAACTCGAACAAACTGATGTTTGTGCAAGTTTTATTCATGTCATCCACAATGTTGTAATCCAGAGGGGGTAGACTCACCGAGGTGTTCGGGGTAAGACTGGTGATCGTGTTGTTCGGTGGAGTATTCTGCAATTTTCTACTCATGGACGTACTCTTGTCCACCGCTGTCTTCCTGGGCTTGCTTTGCGTTTTCTGCTTTGGGACGGCTGGTGGATCAACCTTCCTCATCAACAATTCAACTTTTCTTGCATTTCCCCAACTATAGGGGGAGCCCCCTTACTTCTGAGATTGTAACGATCATTTTGCTTTTGGGGTTGTTTCTCGGTGTTCGTCTTCAACGCTGCTTGCAAGCACTGATACATGTTTACCACATGCCCAGAGCTTGATGCCTCATTTGGTGCAACATCTTCATCATTATCCGTATCTCCCAATTGTTCCTGTGTACTGATGTCTACGTTAAGTGCGTGGTTGTATACTGAGTCTGCAACTTGCGTCCAGTCTGAACAAGGCCTTTATGAGTGGTCATCTTCATGAAATGAACAGAATTGGTCGTTCGAGTTGAAACACAAAGCTCTGTGTAGTTTTCGTCGGGAGATGGTTTATGCCTGATGACATGCTTCCTTGTCTCTGTCTGAGTGGATGGTTGCTCGCAGACGTGTCTGTTTTTCGATGTTTAAGCTCATACACTTTTGATGTCAATTTCTTGACGAGGCGAGTGAGGGTTTCAATATCACTTGTTTCCTTGTCTCTACCTTTTCTCGTCACTGCCTGGGACTTCCTGCTCACGTCCGCGGAGTCCTTTGTTGGTTCATCATCCTTGATAACTCCAATCACGCGAAGGTCTTTCTCAACAACGATCGCCTCTTCATAGTTTTCCAATAATGTTGGTTTCGCAGCTCGCTTGATGAACTGCGCAATGCTAGTTGACATTGAAGACATGTAGTAATCGACAGTGATGGAGTCATGAGGTTTCAAGTCTGCTGCAAACTTGTTCAATATGCGCAGAAGCCTCTGATTGAAGTCTTTTACCTTTTATTTCCCCTCCATCTTTAGGCTTCCCAACTCTTTGAGCAATATGGTTGGGGTCTTGTCATCATCAAACTTTTCCAGAAACATGCGTTTGAACCCCAATTCTATATGGAGTTGGCAGGAAGGTTGTGATACCATGCAGCTGCGCGAACATCCAAGGTAAATGGAAACAATCTACATGTTACGTCATTGTACCAAACCTCAAGGGTCTGCAATTGTAGGTAGAAGTTGTCCAAATGATCTTTTTCCTTCACTGTGTAGGTAGGGTCGAACTTTGTGATCATCCACTCCAACTGCTTTGACATCTTGGGAGGGCCAATGGTCCATGAGTCATCCATTCCAGATTTTGGTCAGCCATGTATTCTTCTTCTTCGTCCTCCTCTTCTTAAAAATCTGACGGTTCCGGCTCTGAGTCTATTGGTTCATCTCTGCCTTCACCTCCTGTACCGGAGTATGAGCCCAAGATCGCAAAGGTGTCTCTTTCTCCCTGTCTGAAGATCGGAGGTTCCTCTCTATCTTCAATAGCTTTTTCCAGACCTTCAAGTGTGGCCAGAACTGCTTCTTCCACTGATGATACAACAACCCCTGTGGGAGTGGTTTTAGGCTTTCTTGATGCATATGGAAGATGCTGGACTCCTGGGATTAGTCCGACTGCTTTCGTGAACTGGAAGGTGATGGGACAGACAGAGCAAAGGTGCTGATATGAAATTTCTTGTTCAGTCTTGGGAGGTGAGGAGTAACCAACTGTAGAGTCGCGCGTAGGTGAGAGGGAGTGCAAGTTACTGCCTTTACCAAATGATTAATGAGTAGGTGTGAGAGGAATTTCAGCCATAAACAACTGGCTTCCCTCCTTCTAACGCTATAAATGTTGACGATGTTGGAACCACCAACATTAAGGGGATCACCTCGGGATGAAGTCCCAACTAGACCTCACACCATTTGGTGTGGGAGTCCCATCTGGTATGATGGATTTTTTGCCATTATCTTAAATGTTTTCCTTAGCTCTTGCTTGTCAGCACAAAAGAGTGTTCTGCTTTGTCTTTGAGTAGCGAGGTTTGCGTGCCTGGTGATTGATAGTGCTACTTGTGTCAAGGTTCTTTCACAGTAGAGATAGAGGGTGGGAGTGAGTCCTAAGTCAGATGGGAGGAAGCCCAACTCTATTAGGAACACACAACACAACAGGATGTGCGCAACCTCTAGAGGAGCAATCCACATGGATGCAACAGTCACAACACACAAGGGAATATAGAACATACGACACTCAGCGGCCAATTCGTGCAAGCGCGACAGTCGGTATAGCGAGTTTACGTGAAAGGTTCTGTTTGATGTCCGGGAGGAAACCAACACCAACAGGACAATGTTAACAACTTATACAAAACATTTTCATTAATATATGCATTAGAACAACTGAATGAATTCAAGTGTTAAACACAGGTTAAAGAAACATGTATTACTGGTGTTCAAGACAAATCTTACAATAGTTACAACACGTGTGAAAGCGTGTTGGCCTATTAGCAGGGTTCTGAATTAAGTGAAAGTTTCAAGACACATCGATACACCATAGATCATTAACCGGGGCATTGGAGCCACTACTTACTACTCAAAGAAAAGATTACAGACTCTCAAGACTATGTGGGAGGAGCCAAGGTGAAAAGTATTTTACATGTGCAAATGAAGGCTATTTATAGCCAAGGGTAAAACTGACCCTTGTGACTGTTCAACTTCCCTCATGACTGTTTGACTTTCATGACCTTTCAACTTTACATGACTCTTCATATGACAAGTGGGTCTCTTAGACTTCCACGTTACATTACATTGATCAATAATATGGCCCACAGTAGTGATGTGGATGACATGACTCATGGCAAGACTCGACATGACAGTGTTGGTAGATTCGTGTTGTTGTTGGTGTGCATGTCGAGCTACAGTGCTGCTGGGTGATGGATGTCCTCATGGTGTGTCATAGCTTCACCTTCGCATGGCAAGGTGCACGAAGTCTTCGATGGTCGTTGGGTTTGCTTGATGGTGCATTGACACGCTGCTCCTTGCTTGTACTTTGGCATGTTTGACATGTTTGTTCGTTCGTCCGTCCACGAACACATCTTCGCATGTTCGTCCGTCCACCTGTCTGTGAACAAATATTTGCATGATCGTTCGTCCATCCATCTTCGAACACATCTTTGCATGGTCGTCCATTTGCGAACACATCTCTTCGTATGCATCGTTTGTTTGTCTGTTCACAAACATGTCATTTTGCATGTACTCCACTTGTTCATCCCATCCATCATCGCACCATGCTTATCCATGTACCTGTATCTGCAGTCACTCATGACGATACGACATCAAATCCATAAACCTCCTAGTCTGCCATGATGCATGATCATTTCAGATGCAGGTGACCGGGAGAGAAGACAAGGTTACGAAACTACGCGAGGCAAGTTTTGAGTTGGCATGCAGGTTTCGGGCATTGCTGGTGAAAACTACGTAGAAGTCACTAGGGGATGATGACGAGAAATCTGGATCAACATTGAGTGTTTGCGGGATCTAGCTCGGCTGGAGGACTAATCTGCGCAAATTTTGGGAGGAGCAATGTGGGGTGTAGGAGGGCTGGGCAGGCAAAATCTACACAATTTTTGGAGTGAGCATGCAATGGGATCTTGGCAGCAAAATCTGCGCAGTTCTTGGAGGGAGCTGGAAGCGGGTTGCTGGGAGGCTGACCTGCTAACCACCTCTGCATAATTTCTGAGCTGAGCGGATTGCTGGGCTGTAGAGGGCTTGCTCATGAAATTTGCACAGTTTTTCGAGTGAGCAGCCGATCGACTAGCTGGTGATTGGTTGGGAAAACTACGCAATTTTCTGAGGGAGACATGGACGACACTGGGTGTCTGTCTAGCCTGTGTGCTCAATTTTCTCAGTCAGTGGATCGGGCATGGTCTACAGCCTCTGCGCAATTTTTTAGGGGAGTCAGTCCCGGGTTGACTGCCCGATCAAACTCTCCAGTTGACCAGCAAGAGGGTTGATTGATCAGCTTGCGGGCAACATAGCTTGAAATGGCTTGTTGGATGCTTCTGCGCTGTTTTGGGTGATAGTCAGTTGAGTCGATGGTGGGGTGAAGGTCTGGTTGTTAGAGGGTGATCTAGTCGTCAGAACTACAACAAAATGACTACGTGTGTGAGCGAGTGAAATGGTGCATACGTGATCTTGAAAACACACACTTGCATGACTTGACGACGGGACAACTCAAACCATCCAGACACACATGCTCAACATGACTAACTGATGGTGCAAGTCGACAAGTGTGATGTTTGTGATTAATTGTTGGACGATCACGAAGACACTTGCGCGACAGTGTATACGACTCTGTGTGTGCACGCGACATATGTTTACATAGCGAACACAACATGTGCACACGAAGCAGAGACTTTGTGTACGACTAGAACATGGTCGCAAGCGAGACATTGTTACCAACATGCAAAAACTTCCCATTGAATGGTTAAGCAAAGGCGGGTGCAAAGACTCTCACGTGCCCACGGGGTGAGCTCGAGTGCATGCAATCATCAAGTAAAAACTCAAGGGAGGCTTTGATGTTTTCCTGGTGGTAATATTGGGCTCCCCGTTGGTAGTGATTCTGGGTGGTAGCAGTGGCTCTTTGATAGATAGAGGGTGGTAGCTTAGGCTCCCCTCCGATGTCGAATTCTTCTTCTTTTAGATTCGAGAATGTTCAACATATTAGCAGAGACAATCAATAGATAAGTAGGAATAAACATAGATGAATCGAGATGAACAATCATGACATTTGATGATGAGATACTTAAGATAGGATATGATTTGATGACAGGACACTTGTGATGATTACATGATGCAGTTGGAATTTATCCCTAGCTGAGAGGGAGTGCTAATTTGGCAATTCAGTGAAAATTTTCAATCATGGGACTTGGTTCCTCTTTTCGAGAGGACCAGTTTTGACTATTGAAGCACTCAATTTGGACAAGAGAAAGTTTACTTTTTGAAGAAAAGCCCACATGTGCACAAAAGGAAAAGTTGACCCAAAAGAGAAATTAGACACCCAAGGATGGCTACAAATAAAATTCAAGTGACCCTCATTTGGACATCATCATCATCCTGATCATTCTTCTTTCTTTGGTTTTGTCTCGCACAGGTTTGAGGTTGGGTCACGAAGATTGGTTTACATAATATGAGATTGTAGGGTCCAAAGCACACATGTGTGTTTAGGGTTTTGGTTTCCAACCACAGGCATGCTTTAGGAAAATTTCAATCACGACTGTAGGCATGCAGACTCATGCATGTGGTTGAAGGGTTTCAATGACATGCACGTCACCCTTTGCATGTGATTGGAAGCTATGGTTTGAGTTTTACATTTGACTGTAGATTTTGTCATTTGACCGCAGAGTTCGACAGTTGACCACAGATAATGACAGTTGATCATAGGCTTATGAATTAGGGTTTTTATTGTTAGCATTATTGGGTTCATATCATGGATGTTGTTTAGTTTATTTTGCTAGATAGGATTATGATTGAAGATATGGATCAATGTACACTCTTTAGTTGAACCATTCAATGAAAATACAATAAGAAGAATTTGAAAAGGTTTTCCCCGTAGTGGATTTTGCACTGGTCTTTGACCAATCTTGGTGTCTTTATGTGTGAATGTTTTTCTTCTATTGTTCCTTTATGTTCCAGTGCATTGATAATAATATTTTTCTTTCTATATAATTGCATATGTTGTTGAATAATGTTGTAAATCTGAATAATGACATGATGTTGTGTGATGAATTTAATGTGAAAATGGAGAAATGCAATTATCTAAAGCAAAGAAAAATATAGCCCTAAGAAAATTTAACATCTTGTCCATGCTAGAGCACCTTTTCTGTTGAACCTCTTGCTCCATGTCTAGGAAACCCTACCGCTCTCTACAACAAATCCCTCTTAAATTGCTTCATATTCACATTCTAATCCACATGCTCTTTAAAGTAGCTCTATTACCATGTTGAAATTTCACTACACCCTAGGTTTTTTCTATGACTAGATGTTACACATAAACACACTAAGAACTCTAACAGAAAAGTGATTTTCACAACAAAAATATAACAATAGTGAAATCAATTAAGTACACAAATTTTATGAGCCCAAAACTTGATCTTAATGTACTAGGGATCATGGCCCTTCATAAAACCCTAATATAACTGGTATACATAGTATATTATTAGGGTTTGATATCGATTCCATCAGATCTAAAATATGCCCAACAAAATACATAGACAAGTCTACTTATTTGCTGAAGGTAGTCCTTTGTCCTCAATCCTTTTAGTCCTCTTGTCTAGTGCACTTCCAGTTGTCCTTCACCTCCAAGATCACACAACACTATAAATCATTCTTGTTAGTTCTTCCATTGGCTAACATACATCACTTTACTGCCCTTTATTCCTTGTTTTCCACAACATTCAACATAAGTCACCTACTTTCAGCCTTACATAGGGCTAAGATACATCGGTCTGCTATAGGAACCCTCTGCTAGCCTCAACCTCCTTCTCAGACTGTCTATCCTAGACTATGAGGCTTCTCATCCTATTTTATCCTACTGTGACCTAGTCTAAATAACCTTGGACCTCTATCACTACTTCTTGACATGCCTAATCACATTACTTGAGGCTCGACACTTTCCTAGTTTATGTCCCTTAACATAGATCAGGCCCTTCTCCTAGCTCGGATAGACTCAGTTGGCTTCTTAACTAAGATGTGATTCTACAAAATCCTAAACTCACAACTCAACCTCTCCCTTTGGGCCTACAATTACTTAGTTAGGCATGCAGCCTTCTCTAACACAATTTGAATCCTGCAACCATCGCTTCAGTACATCCACAATTCCATGGCCTTCCTATCTTGATCTATTGTGGGTTTCTTTCACCAGAATTCAACCTCCAACACTACCCCTTGGTCTCTTGAACATACTTCTATCAGCCCAGTCCTTTTCCATCTAACCCATGGCCTAAAACAGATCTGCAAATAGATCCTCCTTAGCCTTGTGTAAGCAGAAAAAAACCTTAGAACGTTTGTTAATCTTTAGCCTTCCAAAGTAAACCCTCAACCTTCCTTTTGGTACTCCAACTTTCTTCATGAAACCTCATAGAACTCAACCATCCTTGAACATAAGATATTCACTCTCCTTCTCTTAGTTGGGGCTATCACTAAGGAAAATGCCCCACACATGAAGTCCTCAAGAGTATATAATGAGCCTCACCTTCGGTTCTTATTTATATTTTTCCTTTTATGTTTTATTAGGAAAAAAACCCTATATATTTAGGGTTTTCTCTCACTTAACCCGTTAGAATAAACAATTAATTTCTTAGATCCCAAACCCAAAACTTTGGTTAAATTTCCCAACCAACTAAATTTTGGTGGGTTTCCCTTCTCTTGGAAATACCTTCCGAGCTACCCAAAATTCCAAAAACCTAAGACCCTGAAGCTAAAATGAGTCATAAGAGATAGAAATGTCACAATACTCATAGATTCTTGTAATATTCATAATTGTATAGACATCATTGTTGTGAAACAACTTAGCCTCTTCATGTACCCCATCGAAGAATTCATTGTTAGGGTTGACAATGGATAAAATATCAAAGAAATAGGAAAATTTCCTAAAGTCTCAGTTCAAATAAAAGAACTGGAGCTACAAATAGGACACTATGCTCTACAACTTGAGGAAATTGATACGATGCTAGGTGCGGAATTGCTGATGTAGTTGGGGAGTTATGCTACAAACCTTGAAGGACAGTTCATGGAGTTTAATTGTCAAGGTTAGCACTATAAATTATATGGTGTTGAAGCTTTTGCTCTTAAGAATATGAAAATAATACACATTAGCCTCACCAACACTAAAAGAGTGAATAAATTCAAACCCATAAAAATAGATAAACTTCATTCCACCACAAAGACATGCTCAACTAGAGAAAATCCTATTTGTTATGCTTAGAGGACAAATAATTTCTCAAGAGGGCGGAAATGTTATAAACATAATAATCATAAATAATAGAAAATTAATTGATAATGAAAAGTCAAGGGGCTTGAATCCTTTCACCTCATGTTTGGTCAATGGTAATAAGTAAACTATCACAAAGGTTGTTGTAAAAACATCATTATATCAATAAGTTATCAATAAATACAATTATACATTTACCAAATAATCATGTCTTTAAAATACAAATAGGGTTTGTTTGTTACAAAGGGCTACATCAAAAATGTTAAATTCCATGCCAAAAGTGTTTACAAGTAAAAAAATAATAGTAACCACGTAGCTTAAGTGTAGCTTACTTTCAAACAAATTCTTAAAATAGAAAAATATATAATGGCGAGAACATAAAAAAATAGACACAAATATTTTCCCCTCAATCCCAAAACTGGGACTCCTAGATTTATTTTTCATTATATTCCTTTCCATGTTACAATACATATATATACATGTCGAAAAATTCATAAACCCCATTCCATTAACCCTCGATTAGAACATAATTGTATCTCCCTTGACTGAATCTAAAAAGCACCATGGGTAGAAAACCATCATACCCAAAACCATGTGCAAAACCCATGCAAAAAAACATGGGTGGGACGCCCACCATCTTTGTGTCTGCCCCCATCTTTGGATCTTCCAACTATTGGGTCCACATAAAAAAAAAAATTCCTGGGGCGTTTCCCTGGACCCTATGCAGGGGGGTTACCTTCCCCTTCCTAATCCCCCGACAGGGGGGCTTCCAACCCCCCTGTGACTGATGAGCCCCAAAAATTGGTAATTATATGAGCTCATTTTGCCTCTTAATTCGACTTACTCCACCATTCTCATTAGTTTATTGCATGTTTTTTATTATATTTATGCTAATAGAGTGAATTGGGTTAGTCATTACGCCAAAAAGTCTAATGTGTGCTTTATGCAGATTTTTGGTCAATTTTGAGACAAAATCAAAGGTTTAATGAGCATTTGGCAGCCAAATTTGAGGAAGAAAAAGGGAGAGGATTCATAGGAGGGTGTCCCCTTCATTTATGAACCCTTACCTCAAATTTTCCATCAGAAACTCGGAGCACAAAGGTCCACTTTCCAAGGGGCAGTCGAGCGAGTAAAGAAGGACTGTTGTTTATCTCCAATTCTGGGAAGCCGGGCTCCTTGATTTTAGGAGGGATGTTGGGGGAATCCATTTGTATAAATAGAAGGGCTTTGGTGCTTAGTTTTTTATTTGTATGTTAGCCAATTCTTAATATATTTTCACACTTTTGTGCAGCCTTGTACTCAACTCATTTTCGAGCTCTCTTGGAAGACAGTTTATGTGATGTAACTATTATTTTTTGATAAATGAAGATGAAACAGTTTTTGAGATAGAACTGATCTTTTCCAGAGGGCTGAAGCTCTTAGGTTAGGCCCAACCCAAGTTTCCCAGCACCTCCTTTGTGTATTTATATGTTTTCTTGCTTCCATTCATGAGTTAATTTCTGTTGCATAGATTCATTTTACTTTGTTAGAATAGGTTGCTTTTGATGGTTAAAATAGTTGTTTTTGTTTCCAGTTGCTTAAGTAAGTTGCTGCAATGACAGAAAAAGATCCAAAAATGCCAACAGCAGGTCTTGATCTCCTTTCTCCCTTCCTGGGACTATGATTTGAGGTCAAGGTACTACTGCTGCCACCAAAAACACAGTTTTTGCTCTTCCATGCAACTGCTAGTGTGATAACTTTGATTTGGAAAGGTTGATAGTAGTTTAGATTCACTTGCTTAGATCATTTCTTATTCATCTACCATAGTTCTCTCGCATGCTTTTCTGTTCATAGGTTATTGATCAGCATTTTTTGTTTTAGGTCAGAAATTAGGTTAAGATAGACAAAACTTTGTTTTTTGTTCCTGCTTTGGTCAGTTTTGAGAAGTAAATGTGTAGATCTCTTGCAGGACATCCCAGCTCATCATTCCTCCATAAAATAGCCAGCACCAGCTCACTTCTCCCCGATTTCCCAACTCATTTGCAACATTTCGCCAATCTGCCCTAATTTCTGCATTTTTCCATAAAGCTGCTTTCTTGCCCCTTGAACAAATCCAACCATCTCCTTCGTCCATGATCTTCCTTAACAAGTTATAGACACCCAAACACCTTCATCCAGCCTTCATTTCCCCTCTCCCATCATTTTTCCACCTTCAAACCTCCAAACACCACTTTTGGCCTCCTCATGTAGATCCTCCTGTAGATCCCCTGCAGCCTCATGTAGAATTTCTTGTGAGTGATTTTTCGAAGTCTGATCACAATGGAAGTCTTCAGAAGGGTACTAGGGGCTTCTTAGGACCCCTCCACACCTTCCTCACCTTTTGCAAAAGCCAACTCCATCTTCCTTTGCCACCAAACCTATGCACAGCCACAACCAATCAAAGCACAAGCATAATAATTCCACATGAAAATGCTCAAAAGTACAAAAAGATGATTTCTTCTCATTTCTCTTCAGAATTAGCTTGAATAAATGTAATTTGCCTTTTTAGTAGTCAATGGCATCCATTTCAGTAGTTTCCATCTCTTTTCTTGCAAAAGTAGGGTTTGCTAGAGTTTACGTTTCACTTCAGTTTTCCTTCTCTTTCTGCAAGTAGAATAGCCCCTATAGAGTTAGATTTCTTCCATCACAGTAAAAGCTTCTTCTGAAAACTCATAGAAGTTGGCTTGAGCTCCTAGCAAACTTGTGCCAGCTGATCAAGTGACAGCCTACAGTAAGAGCTAGTACTTGTGCATACAACAGCGTCGCTTCCAAGTTTGTTATGAACTACCGGGTTGATAAAAGTAAAGTAGGGAGCCCCAGGAGTTGCAGCATTATTGTTGCAATACTGGTGCTCACCATGTTTTTGGAACCATTGTCGAGGAAGCATCATAGTACTTTGTGATTACTGCTTTCTTCTATTTTTTACTGCAACATTCTGCTAAGTAGTTTATTTCATTTCAAATTCTGCAATTTTCATTTCAGCAAGCGTAGATTAAACATTTCCTGCTTTCATTTCAATTTTGCAATTTTCATTTCAGCGAGCGTAGATTAGACATTTCCCGCTTTCATTTCAATTCTACAATTTCCATTTCAGCAAACGTAGATTATTCATTTCCTACTTTCATTTCAATTCTGCAATTTCCATTCTAGCAAAGTAGATTAGTCATTTCCTTGCTTTCATTTCAATTCTGCAATTTCATTTCAGCTAGTTGCAATTTTTTGTTCAATAAATTTCAGTTTTGCAGGTACAAGTAGAAAAAAAAAAAAAAAAAAATCAACCAAAAATATTTCCTTTCATGCCTCGTAGGAATAGAGATAATTCAGGAAAAATTTTGACCAACACCCCCACTACTTCACACAACCAACCTTCTCTCTTCTTCGATGGCTGTGATCAAGAAGAACCCTTAGGTGGACAACAAGACATATTTGAAGAACCTATAGGGGAGAAGAAGAAGAAAACATTCCTCTAGAGCCCATGGCTAAAAACAGAAATGTTGGGAGTAGTACCTTTTCTTCCAACTCATCCCTTAGAGGTGAATTTGAAAATCTGCTGGAAGATTTCAAGAGCGAGATGAGGTAGATGCTTGCCATGCATATCAAAAGAAAACAAGAGGAAGCAAAGAGGGCTTTGGCCATCTTTTGTCCCAGGTGCACTAGAAAGCATCCTAGGAACAAATTTCCATTGCACTCTATAGAATTGTGTTTAGTCTGTGAAGAAGACCATCCTACGAATCAATGCCCTTCCTTGCCCAGAATTAAAGCTGCATATCAGGGGGCCGAAGACGCCACTGAACCACTCTATTTCTTGAACCAAAGGAGGCCACATGGACCCAGACCATAACAACAGGGGATGCAAGGGATATCTCAGGCATACTACAACCCCAATCAAGTCACATTCATACCTTCTTGGGGTCCCCCTGCTCATCCTTCCTAGTCCAAACCCCCTCCTTGGTCATATCCTCCTCAATATCATGCTCAACCAGCTACTCATTCATTTCACTCCTATGCTCAGCCACAGCCTCAGTGGAATACACCTCATTAGGGGTGGAGGCTAGAGTACAACACTCCTCCCGCTCTTTTGCCTCCACCACCTGTTCAACCGCAACCATCGCCTCCTGCTCCACCAAGGCAGCCCCAAATGCCTGCTCAACCGAACCCGAACCCAAATAACAAACAGGCTCAGCAAGGATATAGTGGGGAACCACCATTTCCAAACCCGCACATTGGAGTAGCTCAATCCAATTACAATGTTGAGGTACAACACTTCCAAACAACTCCTCTTGAGCTCAATGATATTCACCATAGCTCAGGAAGAGTATTGCAAGAAAGAGATTATATTGATATCATTGAAGGACCACATCCAGCAGAAGAAGATGCAAAAGATAAGATCAAAGAACCATTGGCTGCACTTGATGAAGAGAAGACATCAAAATCAGAGACCAAGAGAGCTCCCTCATGGTTACCATCAAATCCTCCATGTATTCAAGAGAAAAATCAGTAAAAAGAGGAAGATATAAAGGTCATGGTAGAAGAAGACATGAAGAATGATCCAGATCAGCAGAAAGGCCAAGGACATCATAGCTATATTGAGATATGGCTCCAGATCGTCACTAAGTTGTAGCAGTACTCTCTTCCTCAACTATGCTTGATCCATTCAAAGTCAAATCATTTGGTCTCTGAAATCCGGATACTTGTCAAAGCATGCATTTCAAGCCTCCACATCATTTTGGTTATCATCTCAATGTGCACATGGCTCCATTGGAAGTATTCTTATACTTGAAAATGATTTTGTTTTTCAAGTAGGGTAGGGTAGAAAAAAAGGAAAGAGAAAAAAATGAAAAATAAGAGAAAAAAATAAAAATCTAAGGTGAAAACCTCCTTGGAGGCGCCTTAGATTGTCTCATTGATTGAAAACCTCCATGAGGCGATCAATGGGTTGGAAAGAAGAGAGAAGAAAAAGAGAATAAGATCCCTGGGTGAAAACCTCCCTTGGGGGCGCCCAAGGCAGGCAATTAGGGTGAAAACCTCCTTGAGGCACCCTAGTTGTTTTCAAAAAAAAAAAATGAATTTCCAGTTGTATTGCAGGTTTGCAGGAGAACTTCAAGAAGCAGCAGCAGGTGCCAAGAAAGCTCAGAAACCAATAATAGCACCTATCCTACCTCCCCTCACCTTTTTCCATCATTCTTGACATTCTTTCCACCTCACTGTGCTTCTTTTCCGAAAACTGTGTTTTCTACAAGAGGCTCCTGTAGAAATTACAGAGAGCCATAAATGGATTTTAAAAGCAGTTTGAGGAATAGGGAAGCTTCATAAAGGGTTTATAAATCCCCCTGCAACCTTAAAACCTCTCTTCCATCATTTCCAAGTTTGCATTACAGCCCCAGGTCATTTTTTTCTTACTGTCCAAAAAACTGCAGAATGCTCTAATACAAAAATACAGAGAGCAGAAATTTTTTTTCCCTGACTTGAAAACCATGCATCCATTTAAAAAATAGTTTCATGGGGAGTTGTATAGGGATGATGGCAACATGCCCAAGCAATTTCATCCAATTCCAGTGCACGGTTTCCAGGAAATCAACCTCCATCACCTTCAGCCATTTTTGCATTTTCTCCATATCCGTGCATCCATTTAAAAACTTCTTTCATGGGGAGATGCATATGGTTGAAGATAACATGCCCAAGAAATTTCAACCAATTCCAGTGCACAGTTTCCAAGAAATCGACTGCCGTCACCGTCAGCCATTTTCAATTTTTCTCGAAATATGTGCATCCATTGACCACAATTTTTCTATGGGAGGTGCATAATGATAATGGAAACATGCTCAAAAAATTTCAGGTCAATCCAGTCTACCATTTGGGAGCTATGGACAAAATAAGTCACTGTCCTGCAAAAGTCTAACATCAGCAGCATGAGGGTGCAAATCTAAAGGTTGAAGCAGACTCTTGAAGATCGAATCCAGCCAGAAAGGAACCTGCACAAATCACAACCACATATCAGCAACCAGACAAGCATGCATCCACAGAAACAAAGGCATGCAACAGAAGGAAAGGCCACAACACCTCACGACAAACGCATTCGACTTCCAGGTAAGTGTCTAAACCCATTCCTCTGTTGCATCATATGATTTGAAAACTGCATGGAAAAATGAGATGGTTACGATTTAGCGAAATTGGCAGCCAGCTAACTAGCCACCTTCGACCAGTTCAAACAGCGCTCAGTGGGTGCACTCGACACGTGTGTTCAGTCAACTCGCAGAAATCTCAGAGCAGGTAGTGGTGGCGGCGTCCAACGTGAATGATGGAAGTGATTACAGGCAGAAAACATGAAGTTTCATGATGACACTGCAGTAGGGACCAACAGTCCAATTAATTCCCACACACATTTCTGCCACCTCACCTTGTCATCGCAGAACACGCCTGTAAGCTTCCCCTAAGCTTAAGTATGCTGCAGTAGAAGCCTCCACCACCTTTTGTTTTCATTTGCATCGACGAGTTCTCGACTACAACAACTTACCTACCACCTTCAAAACCTCAAAACAGTCGCTCTCTGCCAGTTTTCAAAACTCTCCCACTTATCGGGCTCTACAAGAGCATTATCGCGCTCTACAGGAGCGGAAACACAGTCTATAGGAGTCGTTCTACAGGAAGACCAGTGAGTAGCTCTGCAAAGGGAAAATTTGGGATTTTTATGCCAAATTCGAGCACGAAAAAGGTAGGCTCAGAGAACCCACGCTGCATTTCATATATCTACAAAAGGTGGTGGGATTTGAAGCAAAGAATTAAGTTGAAAAGAAAGAAAAGGTGAAAACAGAAGTTTGCCTATGTGTTGTTAAATATATAAAGTCTGTCCATTTTAATCTCTGCACCGGAATTCCATCTCTTTCTCCTCCTTGATATTCTGCTGTGAAAAGAAGTGATGCAACCATAGGAAATTAAGCCTGTACAACAGTGAATTTGCATTGGGTGGTCCGTTTATTTTGTGAGAAAAAAACATTGTTTTATATACTCTCTGTTTTGTCAAGATATTATCCCCTCCAAAAAGCCCGAGAAGTTGAGAACAGTGTTTGAAGGGCAGGAAAATTACAATTTGTTTGTGTTAAAAAGAAGAAACACGAAAAACTCTCTCTGGTTCCAAAAAAAAAAAAAACCCTCAGTTGTTCCTCTGTTTTTGGGTTTGAAATTTTACTACTCACCTGAGAATTTCCGGCAGTCACTGAACGTCATGACAGGGGGTTTTATGAGGAAGGAGCCTCTGAATTCAACTAAACTGCATGAACACCCAGAAGTGGTAGCCCTCTTTAGCAGGGCAAATTGGATGCCTTTCTGTGAAAAATTTCATGGGTATAATGAGGAAGTCACAGAGGAATTTTTATTGTCTTTAAAACCTCATTAAAAAACCCATGCCACGGTCAGTTTCAGGGGTCTAACCATAGAACTTACACCGGAGTTTATCAGCAGGATTACAAGCCTCCCACTTGGACTCCCCTAGAGTAAAGAAGAAAAACCATTGGGTCAAGTTGCCAAGAACACCTTCATAGCCTGGGATATTTTTAGAAATATAGCAGGGGAAGATGAGGAGGAAACAGAAAAAGAGGAAAAGACCAAAATAGAGAAAGAAGAACTTGAAACAGAGGAGGAAATCAAAACAGAAGATGAGAAGGAAGAACCTGAAACAGAGAAGAAAAAGACCAAAGTAGAAAGGAGGAAACCCAGAACAGAAAAGAAAAAAGACTAAACCAGAGAAGAAAAAGACTAAAGCAGAGAAGGCAGAAACTAAACAAGATGAGAAGAAAACCAAAACAGAGCTTGAGGAAGCAAAGCTAACAGAGGCAGAGAAGACAAAAGAAGAGGAAAAAGAGGAAGAAGAAAGACAACAGTGGGAGGAGGTGGATAGAAAGGCAGGATTCCATGATAAAGAGGAGGATATCACATCAGAAGCATGGGATGTCAGGGAATCCATCAGAGCCATCAAGGATGAAGAGATAGATTAGTTGCTCAGAGGATGAGCAACACCTTCAGTAGGGGGTGATGATGAGCCCCAAAAATGGGTAATTATATGGGCTCATTTTGCCTCTTAATTCGACTTAATCCACCATTTTCATTATTTTATTGCATTTTTTTTATTATATTTATGCTAATAGAGTGAATTGGGTTAGTCATTATGCCAAAAATTCTAATGTGTGCTTTATGCAGATTTTTGGTCAATTTTGAGACAAAATCAAAGGTTTAATGAGCATTTGGCAGCCAAATTCGAGGAAGAACAAGGGAGAGGATTTGTAGGAGGGTGTCCCCTTCATTTATGAACCCTTACCTCGAATTCTCCATCAGAAACTCAGAGCACAAAGGTCCACTTTCCAAGGGGCAACCAAGCAAGTAAAGAAGGACTGTTGTTTATCTCCAGTTCTGGGAAGCCGAGCTCCTTGATTTTAGGAGGGATGTTAGGAAAATCCATTTATATAAATAGGAGGGCTTAAGTGCTCAGTTTTTTTAGTTGGATGTTAGCCAGTTCTTAGTATATTTTTGCGCTTTTGTGCAGCCTTGTACTCAGCTCATTTTCGAGCTCTCTTTGAAGACAGTTTATGTGATGTAACTGCTATTTTTTTGTAAATGAAGATGAAACATTTTTTGAGCCAGCACTGATCTTTTCCAGAGGGCTGAAGCTCTTGGGTTAGGGCCCAACCCAAGTTTCCCAGCACCTCCTTTGCGTATTTATATGTCTTCTTGCTTCCATTCATGAGTTAATTTCTATTGCATAGATTCATTTTGCTTTGTTAGAATAGGTTGATTTTGATGGTTAAAATAATTGTTTTTGTTTCTAGTTGCTTAAGTAAGTTGTTGCAGTGACAGAAAAAAGATCCAAAAAGGCCAACAGCAGGTCTTGATCTCCTTTCTCCCTTCCTGGGAATATGATTTGAGGTTAAGGTACTACTGCTGCCACCAAAAACACAGTTTTTGCTCTTCCATGCAACTGCTAGTGTGATAACTTTGATTTGGAAAGGTTGATAGTAGTTTAGATTCACTTGCTTAGATCATTTCCTATTCAACTACCATAGTTCTCTCGCATACTTTTCTGTTCATAGTTACTGATCAGCATTTTCCGTTTTAGGTCAGAAATTAGGTTAAGATAGACAAAAATCTGTTTTTTGTTCTTGCTTTGGTCAATTTTGAGAAGTAAATGTGCAGATCTCTTGCGGGACATCCCAGCTCATCATTCCTCCATAAAACAGCCAGAACCAGCTCACTTCTCCCCGATTTCCCAACTCATTTGCAACATTTCGCCAAATTTGCCCTAATTTCTGCGTTTTTCCATAAAGTTGCTTTCTTGCCCCTTGAACAAATCCAACCATCTACTTCATCCCTGATCTTCCTTAACAAGTTATAGACCCCCTAACACCTTCATCCAGCCTTCATTTCCCCTCTCCCATCATTTTTCCACCTTCAAACCTCCAAACACCACTTTCGACCTCCTCCTGTAGATCCCCTGCAGCCTCCTGTAGAATTTCCTGTGAGTGATTTTTCTAAGTCTGATTGCAATGGAAGTCTTCAGAAGGGTACCAGGGGCTTCTTAGGACCCCTCCACACCTTCCTCACCTTCTGCAAAAGCCAACTACATCTTTCTTTGCCACCAAACCTCTGCATAGCCACAACCAGTCAAAACACAAACATAATAATTCCACATGAAAATTCTCAAAAGTACAAAAAGATTATTTCTTCTTATTTCTCTTCAGAAGTAGCTTGAATAAATGCAATTTGCCTTTTCAGTAGTCAATGGCACCCATTTCAGTAGTTTACATCTCTTTTCTTGCAAAAGTAGGGTTTGCTAGGGTTTACGTTTCACTTCAGTTTTCCTTCTCTTTCTGCAAGTAGAATAGTCCCTATAGAGTTAGATTTCTTCCATCACAGTAAAAGCTTCTTCTGAGAACTCATAGAATTTGGCTTGAGCTCCTAGCGAACTTGCGCCAGCTGATCAAGTGACAGCCTGCAGTAAGAGCTAGTACTTGTGCATACAGCACTATCACTTCCAAGTTTGTTACAAACTACCAGGTTGATAAAAGTAAAGTAGGGAGCCCCAAGAGTTGCAGCATTATTGCTGCAATACTGGTGCTCACCAGTGACCCCCTTGTTGCACTAGACGCAACGTATAACACATGTTTCTAGTTGTGTAAAGAATATAACACATACCCAACATTAAGGCTAGAAATCATAAAGAAAATATTGAATGATAACACCACGTAATTAATATGAATAAGAAAGATTGACCAACAATGACACATACCATGTCTAGAGGGTCACAATGATATGGGTTTAGGGCCCGCCCATTAACTAGTTGTGCATCGACAAGGAGGAAGGGATCCCATCCATCATCATTTTTCTAGTTTGGGCCCTTTTCCATCTACATGGTTAGGTTGACACAATATCTTATCATTGGTAATCAAATGAGGTGGTGGTCAGTGATGTCTATCTCACCTTCAATGTTTGTTGCATTCCCTAACAAAACAAATTCCTTTATGTCGTGGATTGCTACTATATTTGTGAGTGTGATTTTCACCATGTAATGAATGAACCTTTGGGGTGACTTGGATTTTGATACATGTATACCCTTTTCGGTACTCCATAATGCTTCAAATATGCATTGCACTTTCCTAGCTTGAACATGAATATGCAAGTTGAAGTTGGCACTAATTGAATCCCCATCATAGCAAATGAACCCACAAAAAATAATAATCGTAAAACTACATTCATTTAAGTTTTTCGTATAATAAAAAAAGCTCTATTTTGACAAGTTGACATGCCACCTAAAATTAAATAACTAGGAGGTTTTCACCAAGCAGATAATAATTCTAGGTTACGGACTTGGGAACAAGTTGAAAACATGTGTAAGGAAATTCCTAGAATGGATTAAAAAAGGGTGGAACCAAAACCCATTTTTGGGGAAATCCAAGATATTTGATGTGATCATGATGTGTTGGCCAAGTGGAAGGTTTCCCAAACCATGGACCAAGAAAACATGGATTACTTTAGTTCAATATGAGCCTACAACATTTCTTAAAGTTGAAATAAAAAGTATTATTTAGATGTGATCCTTAAAAGATTATTTAACTTCATGTTGAACATTGGTCTAGAGCTTATCAAACAATACCCATTAGCTAGTTTTTTTTTATTAATCCTTTTGAAGAGTTACACGTCTTGTCTCTCCATTTGTTTGTTTCATTATACTTGCTTTGGTTGGCCCTATAGACCCCTTTTAAGCAATGATTTTAGCTTGAAACAAATTCTAACTATAAATTTTCACTATCTTAAAGCAAGCAAGTTATATCAATGAATGCATGGGATTTCCCGATCACACATGAATGGAGACAATGTTGAACTATAGTGGTGTAGAAGTTGACTTGATATTCAGTAAGGACCAATCCTTAGAAAGGGTTATCTTCCTTGTATAAGTTTGGGGAAGGAACCTAATTATTGTCTCTTTTAAACTTTTTGACTTGGTATTACCTACTATCATCCATCTGCTGCTATTTTTGTTTCTCTACCATGCAAGTGGCCCTAACCAATCACAACTTAAGAAAGAAGTCATATGTCACCAACTCGTTAACCCACCCAATCGAAAGCTTATCTATTTAGTTTAATTGAATTTGTGTCTCTAAATTTGGTGAAGGGCTCCACTCACAAGCTTAGAAATTGAAGATTTCCTCAATATTAATGATACCTAACTGTGTGCCAAGGAAGGATTTGGGATTTTTCATGATTGTGTATTTGTTAGCACAACGACAAGAACATGAATGCATATGATATTTGATCCATGGTTAACTAAAGCTCTTACCTCCAACTTTCCTCAACAAATGGATGTGAATAACAACCAAGCATTCACAAACCCTGCATTCAACCAATGGGATACCTCTACCACTAATACTTCTCCACCTCGTAAACACCACAAGATCTCTCATGAAAAACAAAGGGAAGGAGAAAACCATATTAAATTGGCCGAATTTGCATTGTATTTCCCTCTTCCAATAGTAGAAGCCACTCGCAAACTGTTAATACGAAACACAGGTATGAAGAATATTTTCCATGACAATCATGTGTCATACATGTGGCATGTCCCCAAAAATTTCATGGTCGGGTGGTATAAAAAAATGTTGATAACCCTAGAACACTTGCTGGAGAATTTGAGTTCATCAACAAATGAGAATGTGAATACAATAATTTTATGTGGAAGCTTCTTCTATTGTTTAATGCAAACTTCTCACATATGGGATATTGTTAAGCCCACATATTTAGCCACGCCAATAAATCCAAATAAGGACATGATCATATGAATCATGATCGTACCAATAATAAATATAAGCAAAATAATTTTAATAAACTCTAAAGTACTTTATGAAAATTTTTAAAGTTACTTTATTAAAAATTATAAATTGACTATATAATAAGTTTTTATAAAGTTACTTAAAATATATATATATAATAAAATAAACAAATACTTAAAAAAATAACAAATAAATAAATAAAAATAAATATGAAACAAAAATGGATAAAGCAAGATTCCAACATAATAATATCGACGATGTGACATTTGCAACAATAAGAGAATTGTTTTTTATTATGCTTTGAGGAAAAAGCATCCCTTAAGAGGGTGGCAATACAAAAACATAATAATAATTAATTGAAAGTTGTAAATGTGTGTCTTATAAAAAAGACACATCTGTATTTATAATGGGTCCCTCACTGTAACATTCAACCATTCATTCTATCAATGAATATTATTTATAGTACATTTATGTATTTTACATTGTAAGTGTAAACAACACTAGTTTGTTTACTACAACCAGCTTTCCATCAACAATTAAAATCACTAATTTTACACACTATGCTTGATATTGTTTTAAATATCTAATCATATCAAGTGTCTTCCACTCATAAGGACTATAACTCAAGGCCCAATTCCCCAAATGCAAGTCTTTCATTCCCTACAAGATGACACAAACAAAATATCAAAGGAATTTCTCCATCCATTGACAGTCCATGGTAGATGGAACCCATTGAGATGATTAATGAGCATGAGTACCAATGAGAACCTTATAATATATATGGAACCCGCCAATTAATTACGTAGGTTTGGAAATACATTTGTCTATTATCTACGATGTAACCTCAAAGCCTTTTAAGTGAAAGGGTAGAGAATTTTTAGGATGAAACCATGACCAACTCTAACTAGCTAACCAAGTACCAATCACATCCTAAGACAAGCTATAGCATTGAGCCTTAGCCATATGAATTTTGGATATTAAGGATTTGTAACTTGAATATTTGGTTATATCCATAACATTATCCATTAATGACTTTTCTGAAAAGTAGAGTACAATGGATACAAGCACTATTTTTGAACGATGATAATTACTTATGAATATATATAATAGTTCTTTTATCTTCATCAAACAACATGCTTCAATAAATTCAACCAGTAATAATGAAAATAATGTAGATTTCACAATTTTCAAAACTTAGGTTGTCTAAAAAAATTAGCTCCTTAGAAACTTTGGCCTCTTTCTTAGATTGTTTCCCATGTGTGTGTGCCAAGAGAGATTTGTGTGTGATAAGTGAGAGAAAAATGAATTTTTCAACTGTATATTTATAGTGACTTTAGGTTTCCCAAGAGGCACGTCTGTTTGTAAATTAAATCATGTCCCTTTGCAAATTAAATTTTGGTAGGTAGTAAACACTAGTAAGTCTACACATTTACATTTTTACTCATATTTGTTGAAGTGTTGAAGAAAATATACATAATGGTGGGCAGTAGCTTCTAGTAAGTATATTTATTTACATTGTGTTCCTTATCCCATATTTTACGCAAATACTTACTTAAATTATGGTGGGTAGTATATGATGGTAAATATGTTATTACATGAGCATGAGCTATTTTCAAGGATTTTAATTTTAGGCGGTTTTGTTGATTTCCTTTCTTTTCTTTCTTCTAATTTAAATTTATTTTTCTTTCGTTTTTTTACATAGTAGTACAAATAGATCAATGATTATGAAGACCGACCATAACTACATTATTCAACACTCCCTCTAAGCTAGGGAGGTATTCATAATGCCTAACAAGATGTGAACAAGTTGAAAAGTTTTCTAAGGAAAGATGAAGACTATATTAGCATCAATATTAAATCAATATCAACATTACCAACATCATTAAAAAATCAGTACATCACAATCATGGTACTCATATACATAGTCTACTAAGGATACATCAATCAAATAGTCTCTCTCCAGAAAGAGATCTAAGAATGAATTTGGGAGGCTACAACTCAACCTCTAGAACCATATTCCTAATTCTAGTCAATGTACTTGACATAGGGGCAACATCCCTAATTTTGGTCATAGTACATGACACAGGAAAATGTCTATCCACCAAACCATTCTTCCTAATTCTAGTCAATGTGCTGAACAAATGGATAACATCCCTAATTATGGTCACAACATAGGACACGAGGAATCTCTTTCCATGAAACCATTCTTCCTAAGTCTAGTCAAATTGACACATGAATAATATCCCTAATTCTGGTCAAGTGACACAGGAAGAATACAGATGTTGTCTAATCTGTCAAAATGTTCTTCCTAATTCTATTCAACTTGACACAGGGATCATATCCCTAATTCTAGTCAACTGACATAGGAAGAAAATTATCTCTCAAACCATTCTTCATAATTTTGGTCAAATTGACACAGGGATGATATCCCTAATTCTATTCAAGTGACACAGGAAGAATAAATATGTTGTCTAATTTTTCAAAATTTTCTTCCTAATTCTGGTCAACTTGACACATGGATGATATCCCTAATTATGGTCAAGTGACACAGGAAGAATATCTTGTCTCAAAACATTCTTCCTAATTTTGGTCAACTTAACACATGGATGATATCCCTAAATATGGTCAAGTGACTCAAGAAGAATATCATGATGTAGGAAAAAAAATAATCCCTCTCAGCCAGAGAGGCATGCTCTACAAGTGCCATCTCATCTCTAAAAAACACAAATCTCCCTCTCAAAAGAGGCATAGTCAGGATATCAATTGCCTTCTCATCAATGGAGATGTACTAAAGCTTTCCTTCTCCCTTCTGCACCATGTCATGAATTTAGTGGTACTTGATACCATTTTTCTTCGACCTTCCATGTAGCTTTGACTGTCACAAAATATCATAGTCGATTCTAGCACCTGCTCAAACATTTTAGCATGCAATTTCCAAAGCCAAATTACTTCACAACAAACTGCACAGACTATCATATATTCAACTTCAACAGTACTAATTTCCATGGAAGACTGTTTCCTTCTCATCCAAGCAACCATTGTTGAGCCAAATAAAAAACATCAGCTATATGTACTCTTCCATCGACAACACTTTCAACATCATAGTATTATAAGGACCTAATCTCATTGTCTGCGACATACTTCAAACAGTAATTAGAAATACCATAAGAGTATCCAATGATCATGCTTTGGCTTCATATGATTCAATGTATTCACTGCAAATAAAATATTTAGATCAAGTTCATTAAAGAACCAATCAACTGCCTATCATCATCAAACTTTTGCAAAGAATATTTCATCAGGCTTCATCAATTCAAGATCACATTCAATGGCTAAAAACCTCTTAATCTGAGACATATTCTACTTTGATCATTTCGAGCTCCCTCTAAAGATAACATAAGATTTTATATTTTCCCCTTCTTCAATTAACATATCATAGTTTCTCCACATTATTCATTAAGGCCTTCTTAAAATATGATACTTCTTCAAAGTCTTGACATCTAGAGCAAAAACATGATCTCCCTCTTACTCGAAGAATCTATTATTTTCTCATCTCTAGTCACATATATTCATTTTTGAAAATTTATTATATGTCTTCTCCCTCTTAATCTCATATCTTCAAATCTCAATTCTGGGATAGATCCTTTTTTCATAAGCTTTTCTTCGTTCTTCCACTTCTTCTTTCTCTGTTGCCAAATCCATTGGAAACCTTCAATACGAACCTGCAACCCTCACTAGAAGGCCATAGAAGAACAACTTTTGAGAAGAGTATTATCTCCCTCTTAATCTTGGCCTTATTTCTCAACTTCATCCACAATGTCATATCTTCCTTGCATGAACTAATATTTCTATCTTCAGCATAAATGACAAATTCAATATTTTGTTGCTTGATAGGTTTTACAAACCCTAGATTTTCAATTTCATAATAAAATGTCAGAATCCTAGAATTGACATGTACTTCACATATCCAACATTGTCAACAATCAATCAAGAGAGTCCAATGATGATTTGATTTCTTTGAATCATTCTCGTGGATGTATTTTTATAGTGGAATGATAGAAATACAATCACAAGATTGCGTTAGGACCATTTCTTGTAGACAAGGTATGTTATGCATCAAAACCTTTATCAAGATTGAATTCATTGAAAATGCATCTAGGATTTTGATTACAGGAAAGTATCTAGGCATATTTGAAGACCTTTATAGACAACTTCAATGATGTTTAATATTATTCCATGTTATGATCTCCTCATGGTTATTTTACAATCAAGATCCTCGACCTTGGATAGAACAATCATTATGCTCATGACTAAGAACAATTTTCTCCAATGGCTCTACCATTTGAGACATTAATCAAATCTAAAAAATATTATTATAAGGTTATTTTAGAAGACTCTTGACCTTTGGATAGATTGAGATTCACTCTAAGGCTAAGGTTCGATCTTAGGTTGTTAGCATGGAAAAATTGTATGCACATCTGTATAATCCAAATGACACCCAGAGTCATCCAATAAAACATATAGGTGAAGAATTTCTACTTGAAAACATCATGAAAGAAAAAAAAAATCAAAATTTGTCTAATGGTTATCAAAATTTCTCTAATGGTTCAAGTTATAAAGTCTACCCGCACAGGCCATCTAAAGGAAAAAATTAGCAACTGCACAACTTTTTCTTCGATAGTCGCACGGTCCAACAAAAATATGAATCAAAAGTCCAAGACCACTTCACACACTTGGAATTGGGATTCCATGACATGTACCACCCAGGTACAGTTGATTTCCAGTCAATTTGGAGATATATATATCCCAAGGGATCCTCTTTTCCTGCTCATAAGTCATTTTCTCATTAATGAACTAAGGGAGGGAAGAGGAGTTCAAAATTATATATAAAAATGCCATTGGAAGACCAAAAAAAAGAAGAAGTAAAGCATTGTTATCCTAGAAAAATTTCTCCACAGAAATCCATCATTTTATTGAGAAGAGGATATCACCATTGAAAGAGTCTCCATACTTATTTGAGAGAGAGAGGAAGCTTGCAAGGAGATTGAATAAAGAAAATCCCTTGTTGAGGATTTTTTAGCACCATTTCTCAAACAATTGTCTCAAAGTGTTTGAAATTCATCTATTTTATCTTGTCTACTTTTAGCAGTCAATAAGGGGGCCCTTTTCCTAAATGTTGTTGACTTTTTTTCTTTATTAAGCTTTGTTCTTTGTGTTATCTAGCATAGTTTTTTAGTTTATGTTTATGTATGCATTTCTTCCATTATTTCAATGATTTGTTATTAAGTTGTCTACTAACAACAAGCAACTATTTGTTGAACCCTTGTAGGTAACAACCAACTCCAAGTGAAGTGTTTTTGGTACTCCATAGCAGCAGAAACACAATAACAAAATGGCAATTCCATTGGTTGTCTTTCATTAATCTAACGATTGTTTTTGAAATACTTTTATCTTTGTATTTTTGCTCAATTTCTTCTATATCAATTCTCTGGAATTTTTGCGAGCCCCCTATGACTTTTTTTTGGCCGGAGTCAGTCATTTATTTATCCTTTTATGTCGGTCCCATGGATTTTTTCACATAGATGTGCGGTATGTGTGCCTGTTCATAGGAAAACTCACATAGTTTACATAGAGCACAAAAAACCATTGTAATTTCTCTTTCCCTGGTGATAGGTAGCCTTTAGGTGAATTTCCTTCACCTCTGCAAATTTTCTCGAGATAGTTCAAATTGCCTAGTTTCTTTACTAATTAATATTAATAGAGCAATTACATAATCTTTACTTTTAATTTGCATTCCTCACATAGCTTGATTAAAGGGAGAAGTAAGTGGCCACATTCCACACATAGTTTTCAATTTATTTTGCTATTTTTCACAAGTCACATAGCTTAATTAGTAAAGAAGTGGCCCATTATCCACATATCTTGTTTCACTAACCAAAGAATTCTTATTTAATTAATTTTTGGGAATAGGAACAAGTGTTATTAAAGAAAGGGAGTAGCCACTATTTCCCTTGCATCTTTAAGAGAATCCTGGGTTTGCATCTGAAACCTTTCATAACACACTTGGTTTTTCCATCTCCCTATATGCTCACATAAAATAGTTAGGAAAGCAGTAAGTGGCCCATCCTCCACACATGATTTCTTTTCTTGCAAGGAACAATTAAATCATAGCATAATTAGGAGATTTCTAAATGACCATTGCATGCCCACATTTCCTCACATTTTTATATGCTCACATGTTCACTTGAACACACTAAGCTTCTCTAAGATTTGTACAAAGGGCATCCAGATTCAGGATATTTTGTACTTATTTTATTTTTGCTTACATTTTCATACCATAAGTGAAGTAAGACTCCTTAAAAGTAACCATAACATTGAACACATTAAATTCCCCACAAGGGCCACAAAAGAATTTATAGTTCAGGTTAGGACCGTTGGGGGTAGGCATCCCTTGATCTTCCATGGTTATGTTACATTGAAACATAAGAGTTGTATTTTAGGGTGCTTAAAATCCTTCTCCATCTCACAAAAAAGACTACCCGAGCATGCCAGAGACCCAATTCGAAGGGGGTTCGGATTAGGTGCCAATGCATGCAGTACTATGTAGAGCTACCCAACCTTCATAGTGCTTGGTACCGATGTCTAATTACTGAGAATTTAAAGACTCGAATACCCCCCTCAGATGAAGGTAACTAGTGGAAAAAATTTAGGGCATATTTCCCTATAGGTGGAGGTGCGGGAAGCACTAAAGCCTCATTATTACCTTGGTTGATTGTTTGGCTTCTAGAAAGCACTACCTGCTCTTTAGGGACATTACCCTAGTACCCATCAAAAGGTATCTCTGCAAGGCCCAGTTATTGTGAGAGAATATATGACATATAGGTCTTGTAGGATTTTTATCATATGAAAACAAGCAAAAACCCTTTTTATTGATTTATCACATAATATAGCCTAAAGGAAAAACCACCATTTAGTTTTTTCTTTTTTTAATTATGAGATTCAATTTCTTTGATACATATCATCCTCTCACCCATAAGTATCATACTCCATTTATTGACACCATAGGAGACACCATGACACCTCGTTGCTCTAGGAACTTCCAAAACCTCCCCCCATTACTGAGAGGTGTACTAGGTCTCTCACCATTTAGGTGAATAAGACATCACACAATCACTGGCATTTGTTCATATTTCATTGGAGAAAATTTGATTGGGACTCCTCCCCCTCAAAGTACTCATTTCACTACCTTGCAAGGGAGTCCTCACAACACCCCTTTGGGGATCCCACTCACTACCCCTTCAAGGAGTCCACACATTACCCCATCGGGGAGCCCATCTCACACAGCCCCGCAAGGTACTCCTTTACACATCGTCTCTCAAAATCGTTTTACAATGGAAAACAAAGGCCCATTTTTAGCATCCCTATATATCTCATATCAAAGCAAGTTGATTAATGACCCCATTACTCACAATCAGAATTGGCCCCCTATGCCAACCAAGTTACCTCAGATATCCCAAAATTCGAGGGGAAATAAGGAGAATATCTAGGAAACCATATAATGACCTTTCATACGTGGAGCTCATCTAACAACATCATAGACGATTCAGTTCACCTACAACTTATTCAACCCAACCTCACTGGGTTTGCGGCGAAATGGTACATAAGAAAAGCCTCGAGTTCCCATGCAACCTTTGCCTCTATAGCTAGGTCATTTCTCACTTTTTTCCAACTCCCAATATGTCAGGACATCGACCTAACCTGTTTCTCACCCATTTCCTGCAAACGTCTTATGTAAATATCTCAGACCATGTCCATGAATGTCGGAAACATTGCAGCCTATGCAAGGTACAAGTAGACGAGGACTATATCCTCGACTTATTTTTTAAATATCTCACAACAGAAAATCTCAAAAGATGTGGCTAACACATTCCTAAAAAATGAGGAAGAGGTTGTCAATAAATATTAACAAATTGAGCTAATTTATACTAAGTCTAGATACCTCTCTCATGTCCTCTGATATTCCCCTCAAATGAAGTCTTTTAGACTAGAAATACCATGAGCATCATGTTTTTTGGATGGGTTGATTGGCACCATGGCCCAAAATCAACCCATAAACACTTTCCAACAACTTGGAAACATGTACCATGGCCCAAACAATTACCAACCATATAGTACCCAACCCATGGTAAGCCCAACATCTGACATGGGATATTATCCCAATCAGTTTGCACCCTCACAAAACCTTGCTATGAAAAAGGGTCAGTATCTGATCATGGAAGGGAGTCAACATCCTCCCACGCAAGGTGATCAATACCCCCTACACACAACAGAGGCATTTTTTGTCTCTTATAACACCTACACCAACCTAGGGCAAGGGAATTCCTATTTCCATTTTACAATATCCCAATAGAATCCCCCCCAGCACACCCTAACGCTGGGGTTAATTTTGTACAAACTTCTTTCCCACAATGACAACAGTCTTTTGAACAACCAACTACAGAAAACTCACAAAATGCCAATAAAAGGAAATGAAATAAAAAACCAAAAGGGGAACCCAGGTAGGGGGGAAACAACTAGTAGCAACCTTCACGACCACCAATCATGGGCGACATCCCTAACTGGAACCAAAACCAAGGCCAAAGCAATAACAACTCACAAAAGCAGAACAAGAACTTTTCTCTAAGGACTAATCATGTTTGTGCTATTTATGGGGAGTATGGCCATTGCACCTACCATTGCCATCAACTCCTTGAGTTGAAAAGGATGAAAGATACTGGGGGGAAGGGCGTGACACAACAACAAATTGTTGTTATGAAAAACCCTTTTCCTCATCAGGGAGTAGTGAATAACCAACATGAAAACCCCAAATAGAAGTACTAGAATCCCCTTGGAGGGAATTCCATGGACACCACCAATCATGACATCTACATGGCAGGAGAATAAGTTCTCTTGCAAACACGAAACAGGGAATCCTTTTGATTCTTGTTTGATGGATTTTGACTTGGATAATGCTACCCCATTCCTTCCATCAATAGTCTCATTCCAAATTCTAGTCACCATTCAGAACATCAACATCCATCATTGCATTGTTGATGAGGGGGCATCTACTTGCATCAAGTCAAAGTTAGCTTGGCAGAAGTTAGATTCTCCCAAATTAAAACCATCACCCATTACTCTTATAGCTTACGACGAGCACCCATTGGCTCCATAGGACTTTTTCAGGATGTACCAATAGAACTTGCTAGAAAAATTGTGCTCATTGACATAGAATTCCTTGATGCCCAAGTTGATTACAATATATTTCTATGTTGTAGCTACATATATGCTGTGACTGCAATGGAATCTTATGTGTTATGTATTATGATGTTCCCCCATGACCAGAAAATCATTATAGTATATCAACTCACGTACTACGAGAAAAATACCACAAATGCTTCGGATGGGGTGTTACCTTTCATAGATGTTAACACCAAAAAATCGTACACATATTTGTACACTCCAAAATATGCCCAAGATCGTCAGCAGAAGGCACAAGTGAATATTTTCCAGATGAAGACATTATAAAAATTAAAAAAAACAAAAACAAAAACAAAAAACAAAAAAATATCTTAAGGTCTAAAGTATATGGAATTTAAAAATTGATGTAGGCGCAGCTTTTTCTTCGATGGCTGTGCTATGTGTGGTATTTTATTCAAAAGTCACGCGGTCAAAGGAATGGTTGACTCAGCAATTCAGGACCACTTCCCACACTTGCAAGAAGATTCCCTGACAGGATTTCAGTTAAGGACAGTCGAATTCGAGTCACCCTAAAGATATGTAGCCCTCAATGGATTCATATTTTCCTACTCATAAGTCATTATCATGAGAGGGAAGATGGATTCAAATAATTCTATATAAACAAGCCATGGGAGAACCAAAACATGAGACAATGTTATGTTGGCCAAATTGCTATCATAGAAAACCTTCATTTCATTTTTGAAGCATAAGAAGTAGAGCATTATTGTGGTGGCGGAATTTCTTCTTAGGAATCCATCACTTTGGTGTAGACAGGATTCCACCATTGAAAGAGTCTTGATATTTCTTGGATAGAGAGGAGAAGCTTGCAAAGAGAATGAAGAAACGAACCTCCTTGCTGAGGAGTTTTGAGCACCATTTCTCAAAGAATTCTCTTCAAGTGTTTATCATTCTACTATTTGTATTCATTCCCTACCACTAGCAGTTAATAAAGGGAGCCATTTTCCATAATTGTGTTGACTTGTTTTCTTCATTAAGAATTATTTATGTGGTCATATATTTGTTTTAGTTTATGTTTGTTTATGTATAGTATCCATCATTTTCCATACTTTGTTTCTTCGTGCTTTTCCATTGAAAACAACCAAACTGCTTATTTTTCTTTGCAGGGAACAACCTACTACTAAGAAGGTGTCTTTTGGTACACCATTGCTACAAAAACACTACAACAAGATTGGTGACTCCACTAGTTTCTTTTCTTTAATCTAATCAGTTGTGTTTGCAGGACCTTCTCTCTGCATAATCAACTCAAAAGGCATTCAACATCTCTCCGGAATTTTTGCAAAACCTTTTGGACTTGTTGTTGGCCGAGAAGATTTCTAGTTCACAGTTTCTTGTCAACCGCGTGACTTTTTCACAGACAGACGCGCAGCTGCATCTATGCATAACTAATCCCACACAATTTCCACAAAGCTAAACAATCCTTGTAATTTCACATTTTTCAGGTGATTGGCGGCCTTTAGTGAATTTCCTTGACCTCTACAATTTTTTTCCAACCAATTTAGATTACTTAATTTCTCTAATAATCATAATTATTTGGGTAATTATACTATATTTATTTTTATTTGCAATTCTCATATAGCTTAATTAAGGGGAAAAATAAGTGGCCAAATTCCACACATATTTTTCAATCTATTTTGCTAGTTTTTGCAAATCACATAGCTTAATTATTAAAGGAGTAAGTGGCTTATCATCCACAAATCTTGTTACTAACCAAAGCATTTTTTCATTTCATTAGTTTTGGGACTAGGACCAAGTGTCATTATAGAAAGAAAGTAATCTATGCTTCCCTTGCATATTTTAAGCGAACCTGGGCTAGCATATGAGAGCCTTCTTAACGCACTTGTGTTTTACATCTCCCTTTAGTCAAACATAATGTAACAGGAGAAAGAGTAAGCGGCCCATTATCCACATATCATTTATTTTTCATGAAAGGAACAATTGAAATCTAGTGTAATTAGGAGGATATCATAACGGATCACTGAATATCCACATATTCTCACACTTTTCATGCTCACTTGATCACTTTCACACAATTACACTACACACACTAAGCTTAATAAGCTTCATATTAGAAGTCATCCAGTTTATGGAGCTTTTGATACTTAGTTTATTTTAGCTTACATATCACACCCTAAAGAGAATTAAGACCCTTAAAAGCAACCATAACTTGAACCAACTAAATTCCCCACAGGGGCCACCAAATAATGTATAGTTTAGGTTAGGACCATTGGGGGTAGGCATCCCATAAGCTGCCATGGTCATGTTATATCTTTGAGACATAACAATTGAATTTTTAGGGAGCTTAAAATCCTTCAATCATCCCATGGAAAATAATACCTGAGCATGGCAAAGGCCCAATTTGGAGGGGGTTCAGCTTAGGTCCAGTGCTTATGGTACTATTTGGGGCTACCCAACCCGTCTAGAGTTCAGTACTTGTAACTGGCTACCAAGAAGCTAAAGACTTGAATGCTCACATGGGATGAAGGTGCTTTAGTGGAAAAAAATCTAGGGCATCCATCCCTATAGGTGGAGGTACAGGCAACACCAAAGCCTCATCCATTACCTTGGTTGATTCTTCGGTTACTAGAAGGCATCACCAGTTCTTTCAGGACATTGCCCCAATATCCATCAGAGAATATCTTCACAAGGCCCAGTTAATTTGAGAGTGGAAAGGATGAATAGGTATTCATAGGATCTTTTATCATACACAAAAACAAATGAATTTTTTTTTTTTTGATTGATTACACAGTCTAAAGTTAAAGGGAAAGTAATCATTTATTTTCACTTTGTTTTATGTATGTGATATATTTCTTTGAGAATCATATCCTTCCCTCAATCACACAAAGTAGCACACACTCTACTCGACACCATAGGGGACCCCACGGCTCCCCGTCGATATAGATGTTTTCTAAACCTTCCTCAATTACCAAGAGGAGTGCCAGGTCTCTCGCCATTTAGGTGTAAAAAACACCAATCAACTACTGTTATACAATCTTCCTTTATCAGTGCAACTTTTATTGGAACTCTTCCTTTTCAAAGTATCCCATACACTACCCCTTAGGGGATCCCCCAAAAATCCCCTCTAGGGAGTCCATGTGACATTCACTGAGGTAACCACCCTCATCAAGGAATCCCCATTCATATAGTTTCCCAAAATCATTTCACAATCATATAGAACTCGCAAGTCTCGTTCTTATCTTCTTTAAACCTTCCAGATTTGAGTAAGATAACTAATGACCCGATTTCACATGACCATAATTTTCCATCCATGCCTACCAAGCTCCCTTATCACATTCCAAAATTCGAAGGGAAGTAGGGAGAAGACCCAAGAAACCATGCCATGACTTTTCACCTGTGGTGTTCATCCAATAGTATCACATATGATATTGTTTGATTATGATTGTTTCAATGCACCCTTACTGGGCCATCATAAAAATGGTATATTGACCAACCTTTTACGTCACATGGAAGCTTTAGCTCCCTACTTACAAAATTCCTGACATTCTTCCAGCTTCCGGTTCGTCACGACTCGGGCCTAGAACTTGTCACCCACTTCAAGAAAACACCTGCTACACACATATCGGATCATATCCATGAATGGTGGAAACATCGTAGCTTGTGTAAAGCACAGTTTGAAGAAAAAGTCCTCCTCGACCTATTTTTGAGATCCCTCACATAGAAAATTTCAAAAGACGTGGCAAATTCATCCCCAGATAACAAGGAAGGGTCCATTATAAAATATAAATAATTAGAACTTATATACACCCAGTCTGGATATCTCTACTATGTTCTTCCAGACGTCCCAAACCTGCAGACTTATAAAGACACACCAGGCGCATCCAATGTTGTCAATGGGTTGATTGGGACCATAGCCCAAAATCACCCTGACAACACTTTCCAGTACCCTAGATACAATTACAGTGGCCAACCATTTGGTGCCACAGCACCACCACACCACACATCATATTACCCTGGACAACCTATGCCTATGTAGAATCATGTTATGCAGGTTAACCAATACCAACCCACGGAGGGTGGCCAATACCTTCCCACGCAAGGTGGCTCGTAGGAACACAGAACCAGTTCCTCCTTCCCAAAACTCATATGTCATTCAGGGACAAGGGAACCAATATTTATCTTTCCACGCACCTCAACAGAATAAACCACCAATGCAAGCTAATGCAAGGGTTAATCTGGTGCAACCTTCTCTTGCTCAACAACAACAATCAGAGGAACAACTAAACTCATCTAACCCACCTAATGTTGCTAATAAAAAACCAAAGATAAAACCAAAAGGAGAGCCTGGCCATGGGGGATATCAACAACAACCTCCACAGGCCCTGGCTGGAGGCAACCCCATCCGAAACCCAAACCAGGGATCGACCAATAACCACCCACAGAGGCAAAATAAGAATACGAGTCTACGGACTAACTAGACTTGTGCCATTTGTGGTGAGTATGGTCATTACACCCATCACTATCCTCAACTCCCTGAATTAAAAAGGATAAAAGACAGTGGGGGGAAGGGGGGGAACCAAAAAACTGCAGTGATGCAACATCCCTTCCCCCACCAGGGATTGGTAAATACCCAACAGGAAAACTCCCAATAACCCTCCTGGAGGAAGTTACTAAAGTTACTCAAATCATGATATTTACATGGCATGAGAAGATGTTCTCCTACAAACATGCAACCAAGAGTACAAAACTCCACCAGAAACCAATCCTTCCACCTTGACTACTACAGCACCTACAACACCTTTAACAATCCCTCGATACACCATGGATCCCATCCAAAATATGGTTAAAGTTCCTTTACGATGAGCAAGACAAAACTCAAAGGTTGCTCACAGTTATAGCATGTCGATGACTTATACCAAATACCTTCACCTATGTCAGCATTGGAATTCTAGAAATCATGCCCAACCCAATGGAAAGCCTTACTTTCTACCCTAGGAGAAATTAATCATGTTGATTCTTGCCTAATGGTCTTTGACCTAGATAAAGCCACCCACGTCTACCATCAGCCGTCACTTTTCAAGTACTAGTCTTAGTCTAAAATATCACCATCCATTGTTGCATAGTCAACGAAGGGGCATCCACATGTATAATGTCTAAATCAATTTGGAAAAAACTTAGATCCCCTGAACTCAAACCTTCTAACATCACTCTCATAGCATAAGACAGGAACCCTTCAATTCTTGTAGGCCTATACCAAGGTGTTCCAGTACAACTAGCTGGGAAAACCATGCTAATAGATATCAAACTATTGGACGCACAGTTGGATTACAACATCCTGCTAGGATGAATTTATATGTACGAAATGTCAGTAGTATCATATTCTGTATTTAGGATAATGGTGTTCCCCCCATGACGAGAGAATTGTTACAATTGACCAACTCACATTTTATGAGAAGAATATATTAACTTCACCCAATGGTGTGCTACCTTTCGTCGCATCTTCCCCCAAATTGGTCACCACTTACATTGAATTCAGCCCCAACCAATTTAAGTCATCAACACTCCTAGGGACATCCCAAGACGCCCACCTGTGATACAAGATATTCCTCCACCCACAGGAGCATCGATGTGCATGATGAGTTCATCAAACACCCCTCAAGATCAAGAACTAATTTCGGATACCAATAACAATGTTGTTATTGATCCTACTTTCTTACCATATGTTATCACCCAAACACCTTTCTTATTCCCCCCACCTGGTTTTGTCTTGCACCAAGTCATAAAAACACTCTCGTTGCCCAATATAGCTCTAGAAATACTAGTCTGGTATCTCACCCCTCGGGCCATGTCAACAAGATCAGGTATCACTGCAACAAGTGTCAGTCTTATACCTCCTCAGGATAACACCCCGCAATAAGAAGCACCTACACTGATACTAGATGTTGCCAAAAAAAGGGATAAGCAAAAGGGAAAGAAGGTTGAAGCTTCAAACACTCAATCCTCTACAGTACCTCCACCCTGCGCTTTGTGTGAAGTAGTAGGGCACCCCACCAATATGTTCCCTGAGTTAGAAAAGCTCAAGGCTCTTCTTCATAACCCAAAAGCGCCAATGAAGCATCCTCCCCCTGCTGGAGAAAAGAGCACACCCACGTGTTATAAGGCATTTTGCACCAACCATGCATGCACCATATGCATGGAATATAGGCACTACACTCATCATTTCCCCGAAATCCCTCGATATCGAGATGCATTAGGTGACCTCACCCAAACTAATTCTCCATTACTACTAGCAAATGATGGGTCTAAAACACATTCTTATGTCGTGAGGGAAGATATTCTTGCTCCTATCCCTCTTCTGGTCCCTAAGCCTCCCGCCATGATCATAGGAAACCAGAATCAGTGACACCCCAACGGACCTTCATGTGCACTCAATGCGATGAATCAAATCATTTGTTAAGCCCATGTCCTGAATTATGTGCATTGAAACAATTGTATCTGGTTACCTGTGTTTCCCAAAGTAGCATACCCAAGCACAGACATCACACTTGCCATATTTGTGCAGGAAATCATCACCTGTGACACTACCCCCATCTTTCTCGATTACGCTCCATAATGGGATTCATGCGGCAATTCATCGCTGAGAATTATGATTTAGTTGGATCATATACTGAATCATTGGATCACGCCACACCACAAGGGAATTAAGCATCTAGGACCATATTATATGTGTTTGAGGAAAAAATTCCACCAACAATTTAGCCAGGACCCCATCAGAAAATCTCCTCTCACCATCATCGGTCTAGATCAGGCAAAAAGACCAAACAATCTAAGGTTGCTTGGACAAAAAGATCACCCCTCACATGTGCCCTATGTGATAGACCAAACCACCTAGTAATCAATGTTGAGAATTAGGCAAGACAAGAAACATCTTTCACTTGTTAGTGCACATCCCACATATCCATCTCTCAAACCAAGAGAGGCTCACACATTGTTATTGTCACATCTGCTCTCAAGCACATCATATGTGGAATTGTTAGTACCTTCCAAATTTTAGAGCAACAACATTGAGATCAACCCACACTAGGAAGTCACCTCATATTGATACTAAGATCCAGAGGTTGTCGACACCCAGGATTGACCCACCTCATGACACCAATCAAGCATCATCATATCACACTATGGACAATATTTACAATCACACCATTTTTAGTGTTATTATTAGTCCTGTGTGCAGAATTTGCACCAGTACTTCTCATAGTGTCGAGACATGTCATATGTTACAAACATTTCGACAACTTAGGATTCAACGTCAAAATCCTCAGGAGGAAGTAAATTTTCACCTCTGACACCACCCAGGGTACAAGAACTTCCTCCCACTCATTTTTAACTAGTCATTACGAAAATTCTACCACCACCTAGTGCTGACGACACGCAGCATCACATACGTTTTATTTCCTCGTTCATAGAAACCATGATTTGTGTTTTCTACTCATCATTTTTTGGTGTTGAGACTATGAAACCAACCACAACGATGGTACCTTCACTGACGGTGCATCCCCATCCTATCTACACAGTGTCAACTTCGCTAGGTTCTACGACATCAACCATTGAATCTTATTCTTGCTTGTCGACTAGTACAACTAGGTATGAAACCCAACCTCAAGGCATGGCAAAACCTAATTCAATGCTAGATAATATTTTCATTCAAATGAAGATATTATAGAAGCCATGATGGAACTTTAATGTCCATGGGACTCTATTCACCATCGCTCATACTTTCTACCTAAAAATTCATTTGTACCTACTGACGCACCTAGTCTTGATATTTGCGCCACAGAATTAAAATATTTACTACCTCCAAGACAGGTATATTGGTTTAATAATCCCATCCTAACACCTGATGCATTTGAGGAGGGGAACATGGAAAATATTTCACCTACATTTAAGGTAAACATTTCAAATAAACCTAGCATAGTTGAAGAGATCTTGTTGAGGGCAACTTGCTCCCAAAACGAGGTGCCCTCATACACTGCCCTATTCCAAGAATATAGGGATATACTTGCATAGGTTTACTCTAAAATTATAGGCATCATTCCCACCATTATGGAACATCATATTGACACCTGGCCTAATGCCCATACTTTTAGGTAGAAACAATGTCAATTACACCCCTCTAAGGCAAAAGCGATCAAGCAGGAAATTGAGAAACTCCACAAATTTGGTTTCATCTATCTTATCACTTACACATCTTGGGTTTCTAACCCTGTACCCATCATGAAAAAACATGGCACCATACGAGTTTGTGCTAATTTTTTAGATTTGAACAAAGCATGTACTAAGGAAAATTACCCTACACCTTTCATCGATCAGGTTATCAATGCTTGTGTAGGAAATGAGGCCCTATCCTTCATGGACAGGTTCTCTAGGTATAATCATATTCAAAATCGCCACATTGATCAGTATAAAATGACCTTGACAACCCCATGGGGCACATTTTCCTATCAAGTGATTCCCTTTGGCCTTAAAAATGTTGGGGCCACCTTCCAACAAGCCATGAATTATATCTTCCATGATATGGCTCATCTCATTCTCACCTATTTGGATGACCTTATTGTATGATCCAAAAAGCGCGATGACCATTTGGAGGACCTACGCTTGGTATTTCAATGATGTAAACAATATGAGCTATGCTTGAACCCTCTCAAGTGTGTCTTCTGCATTAACGCATGAAAACTAGTAGGATTCATTGTCTCCCAACAAGGTATTAGAGTAAAACCTCTCAAATTCCAAGCCATTAAGGAAATTTTAAAGCATCTCCAAAGCTTGCAAGGTAAGACCAACTTCTTACACCGCTTTGTTCCCAATTACGCCACATGTGCACAAGACTTCTTGCACCTAGTTCGTCATGATTTCCGTTTCCAGTGGGATTAAGAGGCACAAGACACATTTGAAGCCCTAAAAGACGCATTGTCTCAGGCACCCTTGATTATCCATCCTAACCATAACAAGGAATATACCCTCTACCTCTCATCATCTGAAGTATCCATCGTCGGGGTGCTAGTTCAAGAACGACCTGATAATAGAGAGTAGGTAATCTACTACGTCAGTAAGAACCTCTCCAGGCCTGCATTGAAGTATGAGCTAGCCGAAAAAATAGCCTTATCCCTCGTCCACTCAGTACAAAATCTTTGACATTACACAATCTTACGAACTACCACTGTAATAGAAAATATAAACCCTATGTGATAATTGCTCACTCTTCGTATGATGAACCAAAAGTACGCGCAATGGGTTACTATTCTACAAGAATTCAATCTTCAGTTTTCCTCCACCAAGAGAAAAAATGCCCTTATCCTCATCGAGTTCATCACTGAACTCCCAACCGAGACCCAAGGATCCCCCGTTAATGATGCATTCTCTGATGAACATATGTTCTTAGTATCAATGAATGACCCCTGGTACAATGACATCCTCCTCTTTTTATGAACTCAAAAGTTCAAACCTCAACTTACTCGGGATGATCGAAGGTGAATATACCATCAGGCCCCCCAATATCTTCTTTTTGGGGATTTCCTCTATCGATGAGGAATCAACACCATAATTCGTTGATGCCGTACTCACGAACAAGCCTAGCAGGTCTTAAATGATTTCCATTGTGGGGCTTATGGAGGCCACCGCTCAAAAATTTCTTAATGTTGGTTATTTATGTCCCACCCTTTTCCATGATTATATTCAAGTAGTCAAGAGATATGAGCGGTGCTAAAGATACGCTCAAAAGGTGCGAGCCCCACCATCTCCCATGCACCTAGTCATCATTGTCGACCCCTTCTACAAATGGGGCATGGACTTCATGACATGCAACCCCCCATCATCCGAACTTCATGACATGAACCCCCCATCATCCGGAAACCAAAAGTACATTGTGGTTGCCCTATACCATTTCACCAAATGGTTGGAGTCCATGCCCACATACAATAACACCAAAGAAATCACTGCACAATTTTTCTTTAACCATGTCATAAAATAGTTTGGTGTTCCCAAGGAGTTAGTATTCGATCACGACAAATATTTCAAAAACAAAATATTTAAGGAGTTATCCCAACACCTAGGTTTCTCTCATGATTCCGCTTCCCCATACTATCCTCAGTCCAATGGTCAGGTAGAAGTTGTCAACAAAGTCCTCAAAACGATGTTTCAGCATATGGTAAACAACCACAAAACAAAATGGCACCACATGGTGTTTTCATCCCTATGGGATTACTTCACGGTAGTCAAAGCGTCTACATGATTCACGCCCTTCCAATTAGTTTATGGGGTTGAAGCAGTCCTCCCCATTACGTGTGAGATCCCTACCTTGCACTTAGCCATCGAAATTCTCACCAACATTTCACCTTTAGAACAAAGGTTGGTCCAGCTAGAACACGTTGAAGAAAGTCGACGAGAATCTCTCCAGCATGATAACAAAGCACACAAAAAGTGGATGAAAGCCACCTTTGACCGCAATGTCACCCCCCCATCCTTTACTGAGGGGGAATTATTCCTTCATTACGATGGTTCCAAAAAAGTGTTGGGACTAGGGAAATTTGAGACATTATCGAAGGGCCCTTCCATTGTAAAACATTTCCTCCTCAAGGGGGAAAATATATTAGCATAGCCTAATGGGACTTGCCTCAAATATCCTGTCAATGGGCTCTATCTTAAAAAGTTTCCTCCATGACATTGCAATTATCCCTAGTATGAAAATTTAGGTAGCATGACTTATTTTTATGATGACTAATTCATCATGGATTCTCTCTGAAACCTTTATTTCATCACGTGTCACAGATGGATCATCCTCCAGCCTATCACCAAGGGTTCATTGATGATGCTTCTCAATGGTCGTAAAAAATTGCTGCAGTAGCCTGGGCCATATAATCTCCTGACCACACACCATGTCTCACCAATGGACTATGTATAGGGTCGAAAACTAGTAAACAAGCTGAATACGATGTCGTAATATGCCTCTTGGTCGATGCCTCCCATTTAGGTATCAATCACCTACATGTATTCCTTGATTCCTAGCTAGTATCATAGTTTAATAAAACCTTCAAGGTTCAGTATCCATGCCTCTTTCGAAAATATTTGCATGCACAAATGTTAGCCTGAAGTTTTGATCATATCACATTTACACATATACCAAGAAATCAAAATCATATAGTTGACCACATAGCTAATCAAATTTTAGATTGGCATGTATCACATATATATTTCCATCAAGAAACATGAAGCATCAATACAATATCCTTCACATAAATGTGGAAATACATCACATGTATAGAAGCATATCATCAAAACACATCATCATAGCCGCAAAAAGTCACATCTCATATATGTGTGGGTGTGTATAATATGAGTACAAAAATATATATATATACATTTTCTGGCTCAAGGCCAGGAAAAATAGGTCATCAAAAAGGGGAGAATCCTCATAATGGGTGCTTCCCCTATAAATACATAAAAATTCTATATAGGGTTGTTCCCATGCACCTCCCACTTGAGGACACACTGCCTCATCTGGAGCTAGGAAATGGGACGTGTCATAACCACTGCCATCGTGAGACACCGAAGAGTAGGTCGTAGTGCCCTGTCACACATCATCACCCTTTCCACCACCACCTCTCCTAGTCCAACCCACCCCTCCTCGGGCATACCCCTCGCCGAGGTGTCTGCTTGATCTTAGGTGTCCACATAGTCCCTCAGTTGCACATCTAAAGTCGTTGATCACACCTCAGCTACCTCAGCACACTCTCGCAATATCGCTATCTCCTTAGAGGTGGAGATTTTTTCCCCTATCTAGAGGGACCACCAATCTGAAACCTGTGGCATTGCGCTGGCCTCTTAGGTCCTACCTTCTCCCCAACATCCCTCCATCGTTATGGTACAACAAGCGCACTGTCCACACCCATGCATCATGGATCATTTCCTACTAGGTAGGCCAAATTTCATCCACAGGACCCCGCATCTACAAGAAAAAATACATGATATCATCATCCTACACAAATATTCATCATAAATATACATGTAAAGAAGCACAAACATGCAAAAATCACATACCTACTAGCCCCCAAGTGTCACTAGGAGGAAGCCCCATATATGCATCACCTGTGAAGTCCACTCCATTATACAAGTACTCAAGAATCATCAGAGGGTTGGATGTTAACCAACCCTCCACCTAGTCATTCAAATAACGACCCGCAACACCACCACCGGCTTGTGGCATCACTTGTACCCATCGTCGCATCTGTGGGTCCCTAGAAGGAACTGGTGGCAGTGCTAGAAAAGGTCGTAGCATCACGACCCACTCATACATAATACTACAGAGAATTTTTACATAGAAGAAGCTATGAGCCCCTGCTTGTCGAACCTCTTTCCACTGGGATACCATCCCCTGATATACGAAGTCATCCCGGTCGAAAAAGTGTCTCGCCTACAGCCTCTGCAATACTGCAATTTGGGGCCCCGATACCCGGTGAGGGGACGTCGACCCTACCAACGCACAATCGTCGCCAACATTGCTTTCTCGGTGAGATCCCTGATATCAGGAACACGGATGCACCCCTCATCATAGGGGTTGTGCTCACAGTGTACCTCTGCCTCTGCCCAGCTACGAATATCCACATGCCCAATCAGTAATGGATACAACAATTCCTCCCCACAAGTCACCAACCCAGTCACAAAATAGATATCTACCAAAGCAAAAATCAGTAGATTAGTCTTTATGATGATAAATATTTGGTGATCCACATCCCAGCATCGAATTAGGAAGCGCAGGAACACATCCTGCGACCCCAAAATGGGGTTTTGAAGGAACTTCACCAAACCCCAATGGGTCAATGTCTTGCTCAAAGTAGCATCTGCTGCGACAGCTACATGAAGTAGCTCCCAATCTCACTCATGCCACAACATCCTTCCATCAAGGGTGTTAAAATTGAAAAAATCAACCTCCTAGGCTGCCAAAATTAATTGTAACTCAATCGCGCGGTTTTTCCCATAACAGTCGCGCATGATGTGTGTCTATTATTCGAACAAACGCGTGGCATGTGCATCTGAAAACCTTATGAGCCTCATCATTGGCTAACTATATGGGCCTTAACTCACCTCTTATCTTAGTCAAACCAACTTTTCTCACAACTTATTACATGTTTTTTATTATATTTTGTTTATGAGATGAGTTAGAGTTGGATATTATGCCTAGTGGACTAATATGCATTGAATGCAGGATTGAAGGAGAAAATCAAGGAATTTTGGCAAATACTAAGGTTAAAAATCGAATGGGACAAGGGAGAGGGATTGTAGGAGGTAAATACTCCTCATTTACTTCTCCCCCATTCGAATATTCCTCCATCCATCACACCAGCTTGGAGTGCAAGCAGCCAAGCCATGAGGATTAGAAGGCAGCCGAGCAAGTGAGAGACAAAGAGCTAGTTTATCTCGAGTTCAGGAGCCGAGCCTCCCTGATTTTAAGGAAGTCGTTGGGGACTTTAGTTGTATAATTATAGAGGCCTAGAGCCTCATTAGGATTTGAGTTTTTGTTGTAAAACTCTAAGCTATTTTCAAGCTCCATTCTTGTGAAAGTTTTATTGATGTAATTTTCTGTTGTGGTAATAAGAATGAGTTTTGTTTTGAGCCAGCACTGAGTTAACTCAGAGGGCTGAAGCTCTTGGGTTAGGGCCCAACCCTAGCAGCCAAGGCTCCTCTTTCTTGTATCTGTATGTTTGATTAGTCTCATAGCTTCATTGTTAATTTTCTTTTAGATGTGTTTTCATTGCAAGTAGTGTAGGTTGGATTGGTTGTTTATTAGTTTGCTTCCATTTGTGCCTTACTTTAGTATTAGGTTAGCAAGGATAAAAGGAGAACCATAAGGTTGTGAGTGGGTTCCTTAGCCTCATTTCCTCCCTTTGTGATCATGATTTTAGGAAGGGACCCTTATGCAGCCCCAAAAACACAGATTTCTATTTCTTGCATAAGCTTTAGAGGTTAATGTATTTAAGTTAACATTTGATCGGTTTTGCAAAGTAGGATTTCATTTCCATCTCTTCTATCTTCACTCTTTCAGTAGATCTCATCCATTCTTTCATTCCTTTCAGCAACTTTTCTCATGCATAATGTAGGTAGTTAGTTCATTAATTATGCTTTTCTAGCTTCTGAGAATGCTTCTTTTTTGCATAGCTTTGTGGGAATTATACATGTTTTATGTAGAGCAGGTGCTTTAGGAGGAGACAAAGACTTCATAGCCAACAACCACCTTCCACTCCATCCACCATAGTCATTCCTTGTTTTCACCATCACCTTCACTAGTTTTCATCATTTTTCATATAAATTCTTCCAAGCACATTGAGCGAATCCAACCATCCTCTATCTTTGTTGTTGATTTCTAAGTGATCCTAGACCTTTCCTCACTTCATTCCACCCATCTACCACCTTCCCTAAGCCTTCCATCACCTCCAACACCTTCCATTTTTCTCTCGGCTATATCCTATAAGTTTACAAGGAATCTTGTAGGTTTCTAGTACATCCTGTAGGTTTTCTTGAAATGGCCTGTTTTGAGGCCGAATTGAGGGAAAACCTTTAGGAAGTCACCAAAAGACTCCCAAGGCTCTCCCACACCATCCAACCATCTCCTAACCCTTCCAACCATCCTCCAACATCCTTAATTCACCTGCCACATCACCAAAAGAAATTAGTTTGCATACTTGATTTTGCATGAAAAGACAAAAAGACAAAAATAGATTTATTTCAATCCCTTTACTTGCACATTAGTGATGTTTGATGTTTCTTACTTCCATGCTTAGATAGTAGCATTTGGTTCATGATAATTTAGCATTATTGAAAAGCATAGTTTCTTGGCAGTTAATTAGGAAATGATGTGATTTAGCATTGAATTTTGGTCTTTTCCATTATTGCAGTAGAGTAGCTCTCCCTTAGAGCAGATTTCCCTTTCTTCCATCAAGAAACCAAGCTTCTTCTGACTCCATAGAAGTCTAGCTTGAAAACCCTAGTGGTCTCTCACCAACTGAACCGTGACAAAAGGCAGAACCATCAATGTTACTTTTGTATACATCACTCTCACCTCCAAGTTTGTACGAACCCCGGGTTGATAAAGTAAAGTTGGTAGCCCAGGAGTTGTAGCATTCTTGCCACAATAGTGGTGCTCATCACCTTTTGGGCATCATTGCCGGGGAGGTGTCTGAGTAATATGTGAATACTGCTTCTTTCTTCTATTTCTTGTCTCTAATATTCTTCCATTAGTTTATTTCTGCAAAAGTAATTTAGTTGCTTCCTTTTTCATTCTACATTTTCTACTTTCCTTTCCATTTTTGCAAACAAGATTTCAATTCAGCAAGTAGTTTTTCACTCAGTCAGTAGTTTTCATTTAATCAGCAATTTCAATTATGCAAAGTACTTTCCAATTTTGAAAAAAACACAAAACCAACCCAAAAACATTTCCTTTCATGCCTCGTAGGAATAGGGATAACTTAGGGAAATTTTTTCCAAATACCCCCACTGCATCAAACAGCCAACCTTCCCTCTTCTTCGGTGGCTATGAAATGGAAGAACCCTTAGGTGAGCAACTTGACATATTTGAAGAACCTACAGGGGAAGAAGAAGAAGAACCCATTCCTACTAAACCAATGGCTGAAAACAAAAATGACAGAGGTAATAGGGAGAGAGTTGAGGGTGCCTTCCCCATCAGGGAAACCAATGGGGACACTAAGATGAAAAATATAAGCTCCTTTGCCCTACCTCATTTCGATGGCTTGACCAAAAAAGACCCCGACACTTTCCTATTTGAGTTTTTTGTTATATGTCGAACCTATGACTATACAGATGATGAGCAGAAGTTAAAACTATTTCCATCTACCCTCAAGGATGCAGCATTGCGCTGGTTCACGGGTTTACCTAGTGATATCATCACAACTTGGGCTCAGATGCAGCAAGCCTTTAACAACAAGTATTGAGACTACTATCGGTCAAAGGACATTAAAGAGGAAATTTTTAGGATAACCATAAGCAATGATGAATCCCTAGAGGATTACGAAGAAATATTCCAGCTTAGTAACAAAAGGGCCAGGTGCACACTTGACCTTGAGTCACTAAAGCTGGTTCTTCTTAGGGGAGTAAGGGAAGATATTATGGATACCCTACACTTGTTAGCAGGAGGATATATCTACCAATTACCCTATGAGGATATCAAGATTGTCTTTAGAAACCATTCTAGGGCAGTTAGGAAAAAGGGTAGGGGTAGTCAACCTATGGTCAGTACATCCTCTTCCAACTCATCCATCAAGGGTGAAATTGGAAACATACTGGTAGATTTCAAAAGTGAGATGTTGTGAACCCTTGCCTTGCAAATGGACACTATGCACATTAAGAGAAAGTACGAGGAAGCAGAGAGAGCCTTGGCCATTTTTTGTCCTAGATGCACCAGGAGACATCCTAGGATGAATGTCCATTGGATTCTATTGAAACTTGCTCAGTATGTGAAGAAAACCACTCCGCAAACAAGTTCCCTTCTTTTCCTGGACTCAAAGTTGTATATGAAGGAGCTGAACGGGTTACTAAGCAGCTCTGCTACATAAACCAAAGGATACCTCATGGACCTAAACCATACCAGCAGGGCATGCAAGGGTCATCCCATGCATATTACAACCCCAACCAAACTGTTGGAAATAATATTGAGAGGGGGGGTGAATTAGTATTATCAAATCAATATAACTTTTTTCATTTCCATATTCAGATTCATATACTCTACTTCAGTTAAGGCAAACCACGTGTATACGCAACTGTGTTTAATGCAACAAGCATATATCCAGTAAACTTATGATTCAGTTAGTTGATCCTTAATGAGTGCATTAGAATATTATTAACCATATGAACAGGAAACAGGAGCAGTAAAACAGAACAGGTCATCACACACAAGGAGCACACATGAACACCATGATATAAGGTGGAAACCCAATGTGGGTGAAAACCACCTACTGCAAGTCATCTCTATCTTATTTCAATAAGAAAATTCTTTTTACAATATTTATGTACTGGTGCAGTCTTATACCAGTACACAGGCTTATACCTGCAGAAGGCTACAACCTTCTCTCATTTTCCAGCTTCTCCTAGAAGGGATCTGCAACCCCCTTAGCTCTTGTACTATCCAATCCTTTTACTAGTATGTAGGTGTCGGCCTACTGAATGCTCCAACCTTCACTCGTTTTCCAGCTACTACTGGAAGGGAGCTACCACCCCCTTAGCTCTTGTACTAGCTGGTGTACTAGTACGTAGGTGCCGACCTACAAAAGGCTACAACCTTCTCTTTCTTCCTCCAGGTACCACATTTCATAAATTTTCAGACTAGATACTCCTGAAGCACAACACCATAATTTGAAGGCCACGTTTCATCCAATTTTCATACTGGACCCATCAATATCTTTGAAGCACACAATCAATCAACACTAACATCATCAATCTCTAAATCACCCAATACTGAAACACTGAAACCCTTTAACAAACTGCAATCACTAGAACACAGAGCAAAACACAGAGCTCTGCAACAATATTCAGATCTAACTGTATCATCAAAAATCATGTATCAGAGTGCATACACTACTTGGAAGAGCCGAACCAGCATGTATACACAACTTCACCAAAGTGAACCAGCATATATGTCAACAATTACTTACTTATGTCTTCACTGCACTTCCTGACTTCAGACATAACCAGATCATTACATATACAAGGATAATACACATGTTAGCAACCAGATCTAGTCCATCAGATCACATAAAGATAAGTCATTATGATCCTGATCCATTGTTGGATTTCATCCACCAACACTGAAGCTAAACACAATCAACCAATCTCGAATATGCAGAATATTGACACCAGTAGTCACCAGAACTCATCAACAACCAAAACCACCTGTAACTTCAAACATCATAATTCATATGGTATACGCTACTTAGATGTATCTAACCTATGTATGTACGCGCTTCTATCATAGTCAACCAGCGTATACATCTGTAAATATTCATTCATGAGTTGCAGCTATTTTAAACTTAAGTTATGCCCAGATTAGAACATTACATGCGTCAGTATACAGATCTAGAATAAACATGATCAAACTGTATAGAGATGATTCATTCCAAGCCATTAGATCTCGATCTATCCTTAGATCTTGTTCTCCATCAACCGTTGAGATTCCTCCGTAGCTCAGATCAAGCAAAGCCTCATGAACCCATAACCTGCATACTGGATCTCATACTTCATCAGATATTCAAGATTTTCTGAATTGCCTTTGCCTAATGATCTTCTTCTCCTTTTATAGTCTTAGGCCTTACTCAATACCATGGCCCAAAACCATTTAAAACCAATACCAGGGACCCAATACCTGGGTTCAATATTTCAGACGCAATACCAAGGTCCAAAACCATAGGTCCAAATACCACGGACCCAAAACTTAGTTTTCCGACATGTTCGCGCCTTTCCTTGCGTGAAAGTGCGAGTGTACGATATACGCGCCTTTGTATATAGTGAAACTACATGTATACACTACTTGGTATATAGCGAACCTGCGTATATACGCGACTTGGTATATAGTGAACCTGCGTGTGTACACGACTTGGTATATAGTGAACCTGCGTATATACTTTTCTTTCTTCATTCTTTGTAGTCTGATCATCAATTATATGCTATTTACCTGCTCCACTCTGATCTGTCATCTGTGTGAGTTGCCATTAAGGACAACACTTGTATCATAATGCCAACAATCTCCCCCTTTGGACTTGATGGCAAAGCTAACTTGCCATACTGAGAACTGTCATCTTAATGAGTTGTCATTGTTCATTACATATGAACTGATTCCTTTGAGCTGTCCTGCATCCATGTATTATGTCACATCTGATATCTCTTCTATAGATTCATCTAGTTACATATTAGTGAGTTGTTCTACTACAAGTGGGTTGCCATCAAGTACAACACATGCATCATAATGCCAACAATCTCCCCCTTTGGACTTGATGGCAACAACCATACTAAGTCACTCTCCCCCTTTGACATCAAGGGCAAAGGGCGGACCAAGATATTCTCTTCCTTGATATACATTCTGTTGTCCATACTCCCCCTGAGTACTTGCTGCAATCTCTGATTGAGCTCCCCCTTTGTATATGCCAAGGTGTACCAATCTATCCATGCTCCCTTTGAGTACATGCTGAAATCTCTGCTCTGTTGAAGTGTGATGTTCATGCTCCCCTTGACTGTAAGCAAGGTCTGCAAAAAGATGTTCTACAAGAAGAACATGACTCTATACATCATAAATGACCTTCTTATCACCAAAGAATCATACATAAATCCATCTCCCAACCAAGTGGGGATATACCAATATTGACTCATCCACCCAACCAAGTGGGGATATAACATATACCAATTGTTTATACATGACTGAAATATTACATCATCCTTCCCATGCATAGTGGGGGTATAAATTACATCATATGACCAAAAGGGATTTATCAAATGACTACAATAGATAGAGACAAACTATTACATCATGAGCCTTGATATGATCTTTACATGACATTTATAACAGAGACCAAACATCTAAATAAGACCATGATAGTCATCAGCAACTATCATACACAATGTATGATCTACTTCATAAGCATTTGTTAACAGCATCTAGACCAGCACCCTGTATATGTCCATTAGTGTATAAGTCATCAACCTGTAACAAGGTATGTCTGCATATAGATATCAACTCATCCTTTTGAAAATTATCATAGCCTTCCATGAATGAATTCTGCATATGACATACAAAATCATTCTCATTATATCATATGTGAAAAACACCATAGCCATATCATCAACATCAAGATCTGCATGATCTCATGTATCATCACTTGGGAACATCTGCATCAATCAACATATGTAAGTATCAACCTATCATCATATAGGTAAGAACTCATCATCATCATGTCTCCAACAATGCAAATTTGAGTAATCATCCATGTATCCAGCATACTGTATATAGCACTATGTATCTTGAGCTCAAGTTCTTTTGTCAAGACTTCTTGATATCATCAACAACAACAATCCTCATCCATGTGAACGCCAAGAACTATAGGAATCCTGCATCATAACTTTATTATATTATCTTTATGCATATGACAACAGCAACATATGAGTGACTCATCACCAAGTACTTTGTACTTCTCCTTATCCTTGTGAAGATCACCATGTAAGCACCATATATGCATCATCAAAGAATCAACCACAAATATGATCTAAACACCAACTATGTAATCCCAAGAATCATATGAGATTTTGTCATGGACAACTCATAACCATATCATAGCAAGATGTATCATTTAACCATACAAGCAACATCACCAAGGACTACTAACCATAATGCCAACAATGCATTATTAAAAGTATATGCTCCCCCTAAACCTGTGCCATCTTGTTTACTGTCAGATCTGATCAAGCATATATCAACGAGAAGTATCAAGGCATCGTCATCAACAAGTTAGGATCAAAACACTTCTAAACATCTTACAAGTATCAAGATATCATCAGCAGATTGTAACCATTATCAAACAGAGCAAGTAATGGACTGAATCATATCAGACCCTTTTCCTGAGCCTGTCCCACTGCTTTTCTCAAACTAACATATACGCGACTGTGCACTGCCTAACTCAAATCTATACGCGACTTCTCTTTATGAAACTTGTGTATGAGATTGAGAATACTGAAGTTTTACACTTTCAGCTTCCTCTGAGTCTGTTATGTATGTACATTGTACTGTGCCACATCTTTCTGACAGTACTTCCTTCTTCTTACATATCTTCAAGTGTGATGATGTTTTCTCCTTTTGGTATGGTGCTCATACTTTGTTCCTGCATTCCTTTGCTATATGTCCAAGCTTGTTACATGCATAACATCTTACATGTTTCATATTCCTTCTGTAGCAATCAACAGCTTTGTGACCAAACATATTGCAATAAAAACAATATCCCTTAAAGTACCTGGAACGTGATGATCTTTCTGTGTGACGCTCTTGAACCATTCTACTTTTGCATTTGGCTGCAACATGTGCAAGATTATGACATACATAACATTCAACATTATTCATCGGAGAAGTAAAAGATTTTCTTTGAATAATTTATTTCCTTGGTTGTTGATGGGATTGACCTCTCATCTCCTTGTTGAGTATTTCAGATTGTGCATTAGAGTTCCTTGTCTTATTTTGTGAACTACATTCACCTTCAACAGATTCATGAAAACCAAGACCAGTTTTGATAGCAGGAGACCTTTGACTACTAAGAATATCATCCAAGATCTTAGTACTATCTTGAAATCGTAAGAGCTTATCCTTTTCTTCTAAGTTATCCTTTAGAATATTTACCTCAACCTGAAGTTGCTCTTCATTTTCACGATACTGCTTCTTCATGTTTTCTTCAGCTTTTCTTCCTTCTTCCAACTGGTGTCTTAATTCAAGAACTTCGTTTTCTTGTTTTTCAGGAGCTTGGAGTAGTTATTTATTCTGCTTATTTGATTCTTCAAGATCTTCTTTTAGCGAGAGGATCGTAACTTCAAGACTTTCATAGTAACTGGATCTTTCTCTGAGTTTCTTGATTGTTGTGCTCCTTTCATTTACTTCACTTCTTAATAATGTCACTTCATCCTGCAACTTTTGACATTGATCTTCCTTTTCCTTGAGTAGCTTCCTTACCTTGTTTCCTTCCTCTAGTTGAGATTTTAGTTTGGTAACTTCTTCTTTGGAGATACATTCCCTTTTGTGCAATAGATCTTGTTGATCTCTAATTTTGTCTGTAAGCCTTTTAAATTCTGCCTCTATTTGATATCTTTCTTTCTCACTCATAAGAGCAGTTGTTTCACTATCACTTTCATCATCTTCAAATGGATGGAGAAATGTATCATCAGAGGATAACAAATTCATACTGATAGTTCTTTTGCTTGTTCATCTTCATTCTGAAGTGATTCTGAATCTGAAGTGCTTCTTCCACATATTCCCCAATTGATTCTCCCACTGTCATAGTTCTTCTGAGATGTCTTCTTCTTAGGCACTTTCTTCTTAAGCTTCTTTCCCATTGTTCTATGGATCTCCTTCAAGCGATCAAGCTTCTACCAAAGGACCTGCTCTGATTCCAATTGTTGGAAATAATATTGAGAGGGGGGGGTGAATCAGTATTATCAAATCAATATAACTTTTTCATTTCCATATTCAGATTAATATACACTACTTCAGTTAAGGCAAACCGCGTGTATACGCAACTGTGTTTAATGCAACAAGTGTCTATCCAGTAAACTTATTATTCAGTTAGTTGATCCTTAATGAGTGCATCAGAACATTATTAACCATATGAACAGTAAACAGGAGTAGTAAAACAGAACAAATCATCACACACAAGGAGCACACATGAACACCATGATATAAGGTGGAAACCCAATGTGGGTGAAAACCACCTGCTGTAAGTCGTCTCTATCTTATTTTAATAAGAAACTTCTTTTTACAATATTTTTGTACTGGTGCAGTCTTATACCAATATACAAGCTTCTACCTGCAGAAGGATACAACCTTCTCTCTTTTTCCAGCTTCTCCTGGAAGGGAGTTGCAACCCATTTAGCTCTTGTACTATCTGATCCTTTTACTAGTACATAGGTGCCGACCTACTGAATGCTCCAACCTTCACTCGTTTTCCAGCTGCTACTAGAAGGGAGCTACCAGCCCCTTAGCTCTTGTACTAGCTGATGTACTAGTACATAGGTTCTGACCTACAGAAGGCTACAACCTTCTCTTTCTTCCTCCAGGTACCACGTTTCATAAATTTTCAGACTGGATACTCCTGAAGCACAACACCATAATCTGAAGGCCACGTTTCATCCAATTTTCATACTGGACCCATCAATATCTTTGAAGCACACAATCAATCAACACTAGAATCATCAATCTCTAAATCACCCAATACTGAAACACTGAAACCTTGTCAACAAACTACAATCACCAGAAGACAGAGCAGAACACAAAACTCTGCAACAATGTTCAGATCTAACTGTATCATCAAAAATCATGTACCAGAGTGCATACGCTACTTGGAAGAACCGAACCAGCGTGTATACACAACTTCACCAAAGTGAACCAGCGTATATGTCAACACACACTTATGTCTTCGCTGCACTTCCTGACTTTAGACATAACCAGATCATTACATATACAAGGATAATACGCATGTTAGCAACCAGATCTAGTCCATCAGATCACATAAAGATAAGTCATTATGATTCTGATCCATTGTTGGATTTCATCCACCAACACTGAAGCTAAACACAATCAACCAATCTAAATATGCAAAATATTGACACCAGTAGTCACCAGAACTCATCAACAACTAGAACCACTTGTAACTTCAAACATCATAATTCATATGGTATACGCTACTTAGATGTATCTAACCTGCGTATGTACGCGCTTCTATCATAGTCAACCAGCGTATACATCTATAAATATTCATTCATGAGTTGCAGCTATTTCAAACTTAAGTTATACCCAGATTAGAACATTACATGAGTCAATATACAGATCTAGAATAAACATGATCAAACCGTATAAACATGATTCATTCCAAGCCATTAGATCCCGATCTATCCTTAGATCTTGTTCTCCATCAACCACTGAGATTCCTCCTTAGCTCAGATCAAGCAAAGCCTCATGAACCCATAACCTGCATACTAGATCTCATACTTCATCAGATATTCAAGATTTTCTAAATTGCCTTTGCCTAATGATCTTCTTCTCCTTTTATAGTCTTAGGCCTTACTCAATACCATGGCCCAAAACCATTTAAAACCAATACTAGGGACCCAATACCTGGGTTCAATATTTCGGACGCAATACCAAGGTCCAAAACCATAGATCCAAATACCACGGACCCAAAACTTAGTTTTCCGACATGTACGCACCTTTCCTTGTGTGAAAGTGTGAGTGTACGATATACGCGCCTTTATATATAGTGAAACTGCATGTATACACTACTTGGTATATAGCAAACCTGCGTATATACGCAACTTGGTATATAGTGAACCTGCATGTGTGCACGACTTGGTATATAGTGAACCTGCGTATATACTTTTCTTTCTTCATTCTTTGTAGTTTGATCATCAATTCTTTGCTACTGACCTGCTGCACTCTTATCTGTCATCTGTGTGAGTTGCCATCAAGGACAACACTTGTATCATAATGCCAACAGAAACCATAGCCATACCTTCTTGGGTACCCCCTGCTCATCCTTCAAATTCTACACCCCTTCCTTGGTCCTTTGCATCTCAATATCACTCCCAGCCAGCCAGCCAATCATTTCAACCATATGCTCCACCACAACCTCAATGGAATGCACCGCCCTAGGGGTGGAGGTCCCAATATAACAATGCTCCAGCTTTATTGCCTCCACCACCTGCCGACCATAGTTGCTACACTCTGCTCCACCCAAGCAGCCCCAGATGCCTGCCCAGCCAAATCCGAACCCGAACAACAGACAAGCTCAACAAGTATACTGTGGAGAGACATCGTATCCAACTTATGTTGTGGAAATCCAAGAGATTAACCTGAGATCTGGGAGATTTCTCCCAGATAACCAACCTCAACCTCCACTTAGGGAGGTTGACGAAGAAAGAGAGGAAAGCATTCTTAAAGTGAATCCACCCTTTCCTGAGATATTAACCCAACCACTCCAACCTATCCCAGAAGAGACTGAACTTCTGGGAGAATTGAAAAATCTATGTGTAAAAATTCCACTTCTCCAAGCAATCAAATATGTTCCTATTTACAATAAGTTTATTAAGGAAAATTGCTTCAACTATCCAAGGAGGTGAAGAAGGGATGCCCCTACCATTAATGTCATTGGACAGTTGTACGACTTAATGTTGGGACAAATAATCTGTCCAAAGTATTTGGACCCTGGAAGCCCTGTAGTAGATGTGCACATCAATGGCACCATTGTCCCACACACTTTGATCGATCTTGGGGTTTCCATTAATGTGATGACCAAGGACACCATGCTCAAGCTCAACCTCCAAGGTTCATTGAGGAAGACCACAACAGTTATGCAACTTGCAGACCACTCCACAGTGACCCCTGAGGGGATTATGGAGGATGTGATGGTCTCCATTAACTCTTGGGAGTACCCTGTAGATTTCCTGATTCTACAACCTAAGGCTAAGCTTACTGGTTACCCTCTCATCCTTGGGAGACCCTAGTTGGCCACTCCTGATGCTTACATTAGCTACAGAGCTGGGAATATGACCATCAAGAATGGGCATATGTCCAAGCAGTTAGTCCTATACCCTCCTGCTCAGCCATCTCTAGAGCATGATTTACCTTTATGGTTGGAGGAGGAGGAAGAAGATGAAGTTTATTCCGCCCAACTTTATACTTTAGAAACAACCATGGGAGGAGGATAGCAAGATGAAGATGATTTGATTGAACACCTACTCCAAAGTCCAACTCCCGTACATTTCCCTTAGAAGATGTAAGAAAGGAAACCCAGAACAATCATCCAATTGACCTATGCTTGGCCAATTCCAACCCCCTCCATGTCAAAACCATAGAATTTGGCCCTAAGAGAACCTTGAAAATCAATCCATCTCTTTCTGCTCTCCAAGAAGAGAAGTTATGCAACATGCTAAAGGAACATCTAGATGCCTTCGCTTGGAGTTACAAAGAAATGAAGGCAGTACACCCCTCGGTGTGTACTCATCACATATACATCAAAGAGGGTTGCAAGCCAATGCGGCAGCCTCAAAGGAGGATGAATCCAACTCTTAAAGATATAGTCAAAGAAGAACTGCAAAAACTGCTAGATGCAGGATTCATTTACCCTATCTCCGATAGTGATTGGGTCTCTCCTTTGGTGTTAGTTCGAAAGAAAAATGGTAAGTGGAGGATTTGTGTCGATTACAGGGAGTTGAACAAAGCCACAAAGAAGGACCATTTCCCTCTACCCTTCATTGACCAAGTAGATGGCTTGGCAAGGAAAATGTTTTTTTTTTTTCCTAGATGGACTCAACGGGTACAACCAAATCTAGATCAGCCCGGAAGATTAGGATAAAACCACCTTCACTTGTCCTTGGGGTACTTTTGCCTATATGGTCCTTCCTTTTGGCCTATGCAATGCTTCTGCCACTTTGTAGAGAGCAGTCCTGAGTATTTTCGCTGAGTTAGGCCATGATGCGGTGGAAATTTATATGGATGATTTTACACCTTAGGGTTGTGATTTTCAAGAGGCTCTGTCCAACCTAGGAAAACTACTGCACAAATGCATTGAAATGAACCTTTCTCTTAGCCCTTAAAAATGTGAATTCTTGGTGGCTGTAGGGACCGTGCTAGGTCATTCAATATCTCAGCAAGGACTGTAGGTGGACCCAAACAAAATAGCTATCATCCAAAGGGTCCCACCTCCTCAAAAGCAAAGAGAAGTCAAAAGTTTCCTAGTGTTTGTTGGATACTACCGAAAGTTCATAAAGGACTTCAACAAGTTGGCCTCTCCTTTATTTGGTTTGTTGGCAAAGGAATCTGAGTTTATATGGTCAAAAACCTGTCAAGAGGCCTTAGACACCCTAAAGAACAAGTTAACCACTGCACCAATTCTCTAAGGCCCAAATTGGGCCCTTCCCTTTCATATTCATGTTGATGCCTCACACAAAGCCATAGGAGCAGCCCTAGGTCAGATAGATGAAAATTTTCCTTATGTTATCTACTTTATCAATAAGAATCTATCAAAGGCTAAACTAAATTACACAGTGACCGAAAAGGAACTCCTGGCTATTGTGCATTCATTGAACAAATCTAGGCATTTTATTACAGGCTATCAAACATTTGTGCATACTAACCATGCTGCAATCAAATATTTAATGCATAAACTAGATGTGAATGCTCGGATTATAAGATGGTTACTTTTATTACTACTATTTGATCTAACTATTATTGATAAGCTTGGTAAGGAAAATGTTGTTGCAAACTTCTTTGTAATGCCCTACTTAATCTTATCATGCAAATTTTACTAGTGTTTAAAGTACCTTAGAATATTGACTTATAATCATCAAGAAATATTGGTACATACATGCATTGGTGAAACTGTAAATTTATTACTGATATAAATTTTGTTATTATTCAATTCCCAACTTACCTCCTCATATTTGAATTTTGATAGGATATGGTCTCCTTCCATTTATTACAATTTAAATATTCATATCTCATTTCCAAAATGTCCTTTCAAATTTACTTGAGAGAAGACATGATCCTCTCCAATTAATTACCAAATTATATATTCATATCTCATCCCCAAAATGTCCTCTCAAATTTACTTGGGAGAATACATGGTCCTCTCGAATTAATTACCAAATTATATATTCATATCTCATCCCCAAAATGTCCTCTCAAATTTACTTGGGAGAAGACATGGTCCTCTCCAATTAATTACCAAATTATATATTCATATCTCATCCCCAAAATGTCCTCTCAAATTTACTTGGGAGAAAACATGGTCTTCTCCAATTAATTACCAAATTATATATTCATATCTCATCCCCAAAATGTCCTCTCAAATTTACTTGGGAGAAGATAAGTCAAATGTAAGGATGAGGGGGTAGTTATGACATTAATGAGAGGTGGTTGAGGTGGAGAAGAGAAAGGGGCATAAAAGGGGAAGGATGAGGGGAGGAGAGGGGGGATCCTTGGTCTTGGTTTTGGTTTGGTTCTGTTTGGGAGGATTTTGTTTTGGAGGAGGGATGTGGAGAAAGAGGAGGGAGATCAAACTTGGGTTTGGAGAGTGTTTTTTAAACTTGGACACACTACATTTGGTTGGACTTGGGCTCGGAGGGCTAGGGAACCTGTGGAGGTTTCCTGGGCTAGGAATTATTTCCTATTTGGCTGGGAGGAAAATCCAGTTGGGTAGTCAAGAGGAGCATGGATCTCAAGAGCATATCAACTAAACTATTGGAACATGTATTATCCGTCATCTATTTTAGTTATTTAAATTGTTACAAGTTATACATGTTGTAGATTAAATTAATTTATGTTCATGCTTATGATGTTTTATAAACCTAAAATTTTCCTTATTATGAAAATTAGCGAAATTAATTTCAATCAGTGTAGTAGTAGTTAGAGGACCTATAGTTGGGTCCTCACACGTAGTATCAGAGCTAGTTTCAAAATCTGGACCCAAGACCCACTAGACCCAAATCTCCGCTAAAAGAGTTATAACCCTCAGCATTACTTGTAAGAATTTTTATTATAAAAATAGGTGGAATAGTCATCCATCAAAGACCTTACCTAAGCCAAATGACTTGTTATACCATCCTAGTGGCCAAAACTTTCTTCAATACGGTATATTAGTGTTTTACCCTCAAACTAATACAAATTATAACATAAGGTGAAGTTGTAATATAAATAAGGGGTGGTAAATGGAATATGGATTCTCTATGATCCCGGAGTAAAAATGGTTGCGACTTATGCTTGGGGTATTGCTTAAGATTCAAATAACTAGGCTGGGGCATATGACTCTTGTGTGCAATTCTTTGGGTAAAAAAAGAACAAACAAACTTTTGACAAACATTTTGTACACTCAATTTCTTAATCAGAAAACTGCAATATGTACATCTCCACATGTAAATGAAAACCCAAAGGTGGTAGGGAAAATAGTTTTGGCTTTGTACTCTTGTTGTTTGTAGAGATAAAATTCCTAGCCAATCATGCAATTTTCCAAAGATAAAATTCGTAGCCGGTCATGCAATATATACCATGTCAATTTTCTACTCCTTTCACTTTGGTATTTAAATTCATCCTGTCATTGTTTCTGCACACATTTATGCCACCTTCAAGCCATTGTCATGCAGACTCCTATCATTAAGTTTTGATGTAATTCACCCTAAAAGCATTCACTGTTGAATTAATAAATTGAGTCCATATTTTCCACTCAGGAAATAGGTAATCCGCTGCCAAATAGCTAATCCAATTCGCAAACCCCTCATTCAGTCATAGGTGAGTCCACCATTCCATTGTAACCAAATTTCTGAACCACTGGTGGGCTAATTCATGTGTCACGATAACTGCAACCATTTGTTTACTTGCAGCCACAGAATGCTGCTCGTCATATAGCAAACTAGATTCCCGATATGTAACTAGACCATAGTTCTCCATTGCCCCAGCAGAAAAATCAGGTACTACAACCATATCCAGCTTTGGCAGGGTGTAAGGAGCCCCAAAATATTTGGCGTAATATGGAAGTGTTCTTACTGCAACATCCAGAGCAAACATCCCTTGGTTGGTTTTACCAGCTTGACAATACACACGAACTTTATTTCCTGTTGTAGTTGTTCGTTCTATATACTCAAATTCCCCCACAACAATTGCTGCCAAGTATGTTGACATAACATGTGATTCCTGGAAACTGACTGTTCTCAAATGTCCATCAGAATTTTCTTCAACAACTGGCATATTTGATAAAACTACTCTGTCAACAGGTGCTTGAATTGTTATTTTAAATGTTGCCTTGTATGAAGGTTCATCCCAGCAAGGAAAACACCTTCGAGCATCTGTTGGCTCAAACTGAGTAACTGCCATATTCCTCTTCTCACCATTGACCACATATGCACTTCAATAAAATCCCTCCATCTGATCATTCAGAGTACCCTGAAATTCAATGTCCATAATTGTCTCATCCTTGTGGCATCCAGGTTTCTCGAACAGAGTCTCGTCGCTTTCTACTGCTAAAAGCTGTATTGATTCCAATCACAACAAATGCCTTTTGGCGTACCTCAGGGCCTTGTCCATTAGGCTTCTCAAGAACAGGTGACCCATTGAGGTTGGCTGATTTTGCAGTCCGAGCAACTACTAATTCCATTTCAAGAGAAGAAATTGTTTTTTCTAACGATTGAATGGCTTGATGTGTCTTGGCAACTTCCCCCATTATATCTCTGCTTTCGCCATTTTCGACTTTAGGCTTGTCTTCACAATCTTGAGAAAGAACTTGCAATTCTCATTTGTGTGTGGGATCAACGTCATCATACGTCTCAGGATTTCTCCACATTTTGTTAGTAAAGAGCATACCGATGAAAAAACTCGCAACGCAGAGGAGCACAATCAATTTGGGGGAAAATGAACCCCCGGAAGATCTGCCCCGCATTTCTTTTCATTTTCTTCAGAACGCCACTCCAAACTTTCCCCTGTCAACAAGCCTAAGCCTAAGCCTAACCCTGTTTTCTTTTCATTTTTCCCCTATCTCTCTCCCAAAACCATTATGTTGTCAAAATATAGTCTTCATACAATTTTCTCCAAGTCACGGATCCTGGGAATAGTGATACGTTGCTTATCAATATCCCTCTGTAGTTGTGCCTTTACTATGTCAGAAAGGTCTTGTGCAGTGACTGAGCCAAATAAAAGTTTTTATCAGTTGTTACTCAAGACAATAAATCGTAACCCCTCTTGAATCTTCAAATAGGATTTATGCCATCTAACCTTGAACCCATGCGCGAGCAGTGTGTGGTCTAAAATGTAGATGCAAATTAGAGTTTAATTTAATGTCAACCCGGGAAGGTAAACTTAGAAGTACTTATCTAAAATATATAGATCTAGAAAGATTCCTAATTTGTCCAAGATCTTAAAGTCCCCTTACAAGAACATATTCATTAAGATATCTTTCAATAACTAATCAAACTTAGATCTAACAACTGTTTGAGATCTATGATTCTCTTATAAGAACATATTCTACAAGATCTCTTCCAACATTAGAACATATAATAAGAAATTAAAAGCTGAAATGAAATAAACCTAGATCTAATAATTGTATGAGATCTTATGGTTCTCTTACAAGAACACCTTCAAATAAGACTCTTCCAATATTAGAACATTTAACAAAACTTGAAAGCTGAAATCAAACAAAAACATAAAATAAATTATAAACAAATAAGCATGAAAGTCAGGCCATGGGGGCCCTCCATAACTCCACCAGCACACCACTTCAATGGAGACCCAGATGTAGAAGCAAAATTGAAATATGATCCTTTATTTCGAAATCTTCATTACAAACCAACTCTAAGATTACAACTCTAAGCTTCTAAGATTACATACTCCAAAATTCTAAGATTACAAAAACTTCCCGATTACAAATGGAGGAGATTGTACTCCTATTTATACAATGGGATGAGTAACAAACTCATAATGATCATCCACTAATCTACTTTCCCATTATTACAAAATATGATCCCACAAATCTCTCAAGCATTTTTAACTACTTTCCCATTATTACAAAATATGATCCCTTTAAATCCTCCATAAATCTCTCACATATCTTGGATAAGATATGCCAACCAAATCCTCCATGATCTTCTCCTTAGGAGTTGGATAAGATATGCCAACCAAATCCTCCATGATTTTCTCCTTAGGAATAGGATAAGATATGTCAACCAAATCCTCCATGATTTTCTCCTTAGGAATAGGATAAGATATGCCAACCAAATTCTCCATGATTTTCTCCTTAGGAATAGGCTTTCATAATTATCTCCTTAATATGGTGGAGGAGATATTAATTCTTCACATATTTCCTACACATCACAAAACTCACATATTCTTGAGATATATATAAAAATATGTATATTTTCTAATATTTAATCATAAATTCACTTGTAATACAAAAATGAATAAAATGGAAAATAAGAAGGTGAAACCCAAATGTATTTATGAAAATGATATGATAAAAGGTTAATGGGATGATGAAATGTAAGGAATAGTGAAGAAAAAGGTGGATGAAAATATGACATTTCTGAGTCCCAACAAGTAGCTATAGACATACATGCATGGATCAACCAAATTCTGAATGAATGCCAACAAGTGCCTGGAATTGAGGGCCACGCATTGCAATATTCGTTCTATCTCAGGGTCAAGGGTAACTAACTCAAATTGATTAGTGCACGTAGGAGTGATCTGATACTCGGCATTTCAGCTTAACTCCTCCAAATCATTTTTCCTTGGCATCAGCTCAGAAATCTTGCAATGCTCAATTTCTCAAGTCTTTCAATTGAAACCTTCAGAACAACAGGTTCATAGTAAGTATACCATATACTCTGAACTTCACAAGCCTTGATGGACTCGCAAATAGGTTTGCCTATGATTATTGACATGTCCCGCTTCATTTCTGAAAGGAATGCGTCTTCCTCTCTATGAAAGTTTTCTTGTAGAAGATTTACAGTTTCTTTGCCTTTAGCTTCAAAGTTATTTTGAAGAGTACTCTGCAACTCTTTCCAAACCATGGCTTCAATGTTTTTTTTTACGAATTCTTCTATGGATGTCTTATAAAGATGTGAAATTAGTGTTCCGGCCTGTTTATGAGATATGAGTGTGACCCACGCCGCTTGATCAAGAGGAGCTCCAACTATTGACTCGAATTGTTTGAAAAGCTTGCAAATACCATCTGGTAGTTCGTGCTCAACACTCTTTAAGTTCTCTGTTGTCAAAATCTTTTCAATGAGAGACTTTTCAACTGAAGGCATATGTTTGTCACTAGCTTCTTTGGTAACCAGGAATGCTACAAAACCAATGTTTCTACCCAAACACTGCAATTTCTTAGGAATCAGAGACTTCACCCAATTTTGAATAACGATGGAACTGTCATTGACAACTTCAAAGGTTCCCTCTACGCTCCCTTTAGAAGCTTTAGTACTCAATTTTACCCGGTCACCTGAAAATGAAAATGACGCCACAGGTGTTCCTTCATTGAATTGCAATAGCGTGGCCCCTTTAGTACCTTTATTACTCAATTTTATCTTCTCACCTGAAGATGAAAATGAAGCTTCAGATGTTTCTTCATCGTTGAATTGCAGTAGCGTGGCCTTCAATGTCTCCTTTGGATGTGACAATTTCAAAATGAGTTCTCTTCCATATATAACAGGCCCACCCACATTCTGGGGCCCTTCAATCTTATAAATATGACCAACATGATAATCACTAGTAAGTTTAACCTCTGATCCAAAAAAGATGAGCTTCTTATCACAATACCTTCCTACTAAGATCTTACTCAACTATCTATGTAGTTGATCGAACCTATCAATAGAACCAGAGCCACGTAATTCTTCATGATGTTGTGAGGATGCAGTCCCAAGGGAGTTAAAAAAAATTGTGCTCCATTAAAGTATTCTGGTAGAATTTTCAGAAAGCAGGCAACAACACTCTCCTGAATTGCTCCCATAGAGAACTCGGCAGAAGCACATACTCGGGCTTTCGCCATAGAAGCATTGAGAGCTTTCATGAAATTGTAGTATTCATCATATCTTGGAAATTTACCATGCTGTAGTAGATAGATGAAATCCTTATTGCTCATTTTGCAGAAGTTCAAATTGCCATCCTTCAACCAGCTGTCGATTTGACTTCGAAGTTCATGAGTTCCTTTTAGATTTTTCCACTCAAGCCTCGTAGAAACTCTTGAAGGCATGTAATCTGCAGTCAAGAAAGCACATCGATTATAACCATCACAAAATACAACATTACTCCGTGCTACGGGAGATGCCAAAGCTGATTTCTTGAATTGCCTATCAATGGCAACATTAAATCCATCAGAAAGCCAGACATCATTCTCAGATTTTTTCACATGGCAGCATTATTTCTTCCAAATTTGTTGGGAATCTTGCCTTTATACTGTGCTCTAACAAAGGAATCGATCTTGCAAGGGTGCTTATTTTTCTTAAGTTTATGAATAGTTTTTACTTAACTCTGTTTTCAACACTTTTGATATAAGTTTGCAGTGCATTCTCTTTTAGAGGAAAAGAGGCTCTTCTGAAGAAGAATACAGAGCACATCTATTATGGCTATCTGCTGCCACAATCAAAATAGTCCAGAGGACTCCAAAACTGTGTCCATCTCCAAAAATATCTAAGCTTTTCAGACATTTAAAAAAAACAAAGATATCTACAAGACTTATCCTACTCAGAGTGGGACAAAATAAATGATAGGATCTTGCACATTATAGATATTTGTATGTATAATTGAACAGCAGAGATATCACTTGATAACCTCATATCAGAAGGCCAAAACCCAAATTGGTTGTGTATTGCTTGTTGTCTTTGTCTCTCTACAATGTGTCTCACAGGTTGAATTAGGGTTTGCTCTTCAATAATCATTCGGTTTTGGCTATTGTAGATATTGTCAAGTAGTGTATCCAGAGAGATGAGAACTATATTATTGAAATATTCGTCTGTTTGTGATGAATAATCTATCTTGAGATTTATAGTAGCTAAGAGGATACATTGATGGTTCAGTTCCCTTTGCTCAAACAAGGTCTGCCTGGTTTTCCCTGTTATGTGAAGTAACATTCTAAGCGAAGTATTGTTGTTAAAATCCTCTCTTTAGAAACATTGTTTCAGCTACATAGAGGTGGGCGAGAGCTAGGGGTATGGGCCTCCTTGGTCCTTCTGTGCCAAGAAATTTGTGAACCATTCTTGCGTATGGAAAGGGCTATCAAGCTGATTACCACTTGCAGATGCAAAGGCCGAAGTACTTGGGCAAGCTCTCCCTCTTATTGTTAAGAATGCTACAATGTGAGAAGCAAAATGTGAAAGGGGGAGAAGCAAACTACAAAAAGGTGTTTTCTCGTTTTCAAATAGTAGTTGAAAATATTATTTTAAGACATATGTGCATGGGAGTGCAGCGTTACATCAAAGATACCAAAAGTAAAAAAATTCAAGCTATCAACTTCCAGCTGTTCAAAACGTCTTATATCATAACATGATTTCAACAATAAGACTTTCATACTATAGATCCTAGTAATATAAATTCTCCAATGCAGTCTTGATATCAAACAAAATTTAACTTCCAAACAGTGCTAAGTCAAAGTATTTTGGTATTTTTCCACTTGAGCAACTACCTTTAGATTAGGTACTAATAAGTCAGTTTTGCTAACAGAGTTGCCAATGGAGAGAGAACAATGAGTTCAAAGCAACATATTTTGGACCAGTGTTGATAAAATCGTTGATTTTTTTTTGGCGATGTGCCAAAAAAAAACACCGTGAAAATGAGAAGCCATATCATAATCACCAAAGTTGCTCTGTGCTGTGATTCTCTGCTTCTTCTTATTCCTACGAAATAAGAAGTCTTTTGTGTCTAAAACATAAGAAACCTTAGATGTATTGCATGTTATCTTATACTCCAATCCATTGACCACTCAAACACCCTTCATTGACTTGTAGGTTGATGTGTACTCATCATCACATGCATATTTGTGCTTGTTTCTTGCAAGAAAAACATTATGGATTTCCTTGGTATCAATTGGAAACTACCAATTAAGCTAGCCCCTTCAATGTAAAAGAAAAAAAAAACAACAACAACAACCCTTCATGAGTTCTATAAGTCACACTTGATGAAGGATTTATATATAAAAAGGATATAAAGCTTATGAATGGCATTCATCTCCCTAGCCTTGGGCATCATGTTATTATATTAGTTGCTTTATTAGTCTAATCCATATCATTTTTTCACAATATTGAACAAAGAGTTATTCCTTTTTAAATCAAGGTTGAGTGCTAGATGGCATTTGTTAACCCTAACCAAGCATGTTGCACATGGAGTATTGATTTTTTTCGCATATCTTGTTACCCAAAGCGCTTATGTAAGTGACTATAAATTAAAATCTTCTTTATATTAGGCTTGTGATTGAAGGATTATTTGATGGAGCTTAATGCTTTTATTGAGGAAATTCATGGTTTGTGCTTACATTCTCCTTGACACTTCCCTCATGACATTGTTTATCACCTCGGGTGAGTGTTGAGGTGTCTTAAGGAAACTTTTTCTTATGCGCACTTACCCGGTGTCATTTCCCTCGAAATCACATAACCATGGGGGTTTGTTACTATGACTTATTATGGATATCCCATGTTAGATAATGCACATTATGTTCGTGGTTGGCATCATCATTTCTTGTTTGGAGGCTTGTGTTGGGTCCCTATAATACTAGTGATTACCCCATTACTATTGTAGCTGTATCCCTTATTAATATTGTTGTGCCCCTATTGTCCCCATATTGTTATTACTGTGCCCCATAGAATCCCTCTATTGTTATTTTTGTGGCTTTATATTATTATTGTTAGGTCGGCTCGGTTATATTGTGACTCCTTAGACTCCTATATATAGAAAGGAGGTTTTGTCATTTGAATCATCCAAGAATTTTTCATTTATGTAATGTAAAGGAGGTTTCCCCCTCGAAGAGACTGAATTTTAAGGCGTGGATCTATCTTTTCTATCTTTTTCTTGAGCTAGTTCATAACATTTTATTATCAGAGCTTTGGATTCTAGGGTTTCGCTGCTCCAAACAGGTCATCATGGAATTTTAGCTATAACATTTTTTTGCGACGTTTCAGAAGCTAAATAAAAAACCCATTTGAGAAGACATTGCGTTGAATATCAGGTCTGAATTTCAGATCTTTTCGTGCTATATTTGCGGAGATATGATCTGAGGAAGTTGGCCTTTTTGCAAACTCCTAAATTACATTCCAAATAGGTGACCTGGGGAAAATCATCATAACTTTCTCTCTAAGCATCGGATTGAAATTTCGTCAGAAGGTATAGAAAGAGGATAGGCTGTAGTTTCTTGTATATATTTTTTAGATCCAAAGGTCGAAACAGCGACACGTGGTACGTCGTACAAGTTCGCTCTACTGAACTAGTCTATAATCAGGTCACTGTGGGAGATTTGACAATACTCTTCCTTGGAGAATCCAATTGGGATCAGACTGGTGGCATTGGAAAGAAGAGATAGAGGGCTACTACAGGTTGCAATTTTAGAACTAGATGATCTGAAATTACAGAGAGACATCAGAGGCAATATCAAGCTCCTACAAAGTGAAAAAAGGTGTGTAGATTTTTTTAAATTTTTTATTAAGCTTGGTTTGAAAAATTATTTTGAAGAAATTCAAAGGGCATAGTAGAGGATTGTTATCAGTAACTGATTCCCTGAGGAAAGAAAATGCAAACACCTAGTAAGCAACTTGAAAGCCCTAGCATGACTCATGAAGAAGAGGAAGAAATGCTACATGATATATCAAAATTACAAGACCAAGTGCAACAAATTTCACTCTCACAAAAGCTAACAGAAGCTAAGATAAATGGCGTGGAATCTAAGATAAAGGGCGTGGAAGCTAAGATTGATGATTTGAAGACAGATTTGAAGAGAGACATGGCAGATTTGAAGACAGATTTGACAAATTTTCTACAAGAAATACTTACTAATGGTGAAAAGGTAGTAAAGGAAACTCATGATGCTAACAAAAGAAATGTTAATCATGATTTCATAGACTCTAATGTGGGATTGAAGACCCACCATATTCCAAAAATTGATATGAGGAAGTTTGATGGCAAGGATCCCGCAACATGGATATTACAGATGGAGCAATTTTTCGATCTCAATAATAAGCAAAACACACAAAAGTTACGTATTGCAACTTTATATTTGGAACCAAATCAGTTTGTATGTTATCAATGGCTTTGCTCTCGTAAACAAATTATCACTTGGGAAATTTTTACGGAAGAATTAACAGCACATTATGAGGATACAAAAAGCAACACTTTTTTTAGCCAATTGATAAGTCTCAAACAAAAGGGTTCAATAATGGAGCACATTGAGGAGTTCCAAAAATTGAACATAAGGGTAAAAAATATTCCAAAGGAGCATAGGATTGATGTGTTCATAAGGAATTTAAAGGATAATATCCAACATGATGTTTGCCTTTGGGAACCTGATTCATTAGAGAAGGTATTCAGGTTAGCAAAAAAAATGGAAAGCAAAATTATGGCAACCAGGAAGCATACCACTCACAACTATGAAGATGGAAGTGTTGTTGCCCCTAGTCTTCCACAACCTATAAGGCTGACACCACAACAATTGGAAGAAAAAAGAGCAAAAGGGCTTTGTTATAGTTGTGATAGCAAATACACTAAAGGTCATAAGTGTGCTAAGAAGAAATTATTCTACATAGATTGTGAAGAGGAAGAAGAAAAGGAGTAAGAAAGGTCAAAAGAAGAGGATATACTCCAGGAACAAAGCCTAGATAAAGAAGAAATAAATCCAACCATATCTTGTAATGCGTTGGCAAGAATTACCACTCCTCAAACCATCAAGATAGAAGGACAAATCAAGAAGAAAAAGGTAATATTGTTGATTGATTCAGGAAGTACCCACAATTTTATTCATTGTAAGGTAGAAAAAGAATTGAATTGCTTCTTATATCCAGCACCAGAGTGTCAAGTGATGGTTGCAAATGGAGGAACAATAAATTTCTCAGGAAAGTGCCATAATATCAAGCTATCCATGGGAGAATATGTATTGACTAGCCCAATGCTTTCCATTCCAATGGGAGGTGCTGATGTTGTACTAGGAGTCCAATGGCTACAATCCTTGGGTAAAATAGCTTTTAATTTTCAAGAACTTTTCATTAAATTTTCTGTGGAAGGAAAGGAAGTTGAATTAAGGGGTATTACAGGGAAACTGGGAAAGATAATCAGCTCTAACGGTATGACAAAGCTTCAAAAAAAGGAACAAAGAGGTGTAATTGCACAATTATGTTCGCTAGATGTTTCCACATTGGAATCATCTATTTCTCCATATCTCCAAAAAGTCTTGGATAACCATTCCAAGGTATTTGAGACTCCCAAAGGTCTCCCACCTATTCGTGATCATGATCATGCTATTCATCTAATTCCAGGAAGTGTTCCTCCAAACATCAGACCGTACAGATATCCCTATGCCCAAAAGAGTGAAATTGAATGTATGGTTGCAAAAATGCTAGAGGCTGGTATAATTCAACCGAGTCAAAGTTCTTTCTCTACTCCAGTAGTATTGGTGCACAAGAAGGATGGATCATGGCGCATGTGTCCGGATTATAGGGAGCTCAGCAAGCTCACTATTAAAGATAAGTTTCCCATTCCTGTCATTGATGAATTACTGGATCAATTGCATGGATCAATTTACTTCACCAAGTTGGATCTTCGTTCAGGATATCATCAAATCAGAATGAAGACTGAAGACATTCTGAAAACAGCATTTAGAACTCATGAGGGTCATTATGAATTTTTGGTCATGCCTTTTGGCCTTACCAATGCACCTTCAACATTTCAAGGTTTGATGAATTCCATTTTCAAACCATTCCTTAGAAAATTTGTGTTAGTATTTTTTGATGATATACTAATCTACAGCAAGTCTTGGAAGGATCATGTTAAACATGTTGACAGGGTGCTACAACTATTGGAAGAGAAACAATTATATGCAAAAAGATCCAAATGTTTCTTTGGAGTACAAGAGGTGGAATATCTGGGTCATATTGTATCTCATGAAGGAGTTAAGGTAGACCATAGAAATATTAAAGCCATTAAGGAATGGAAAATCCCCACATCCATAAAGCATCTACGAGGATTTCTCGGGTTGACAGGGTATTATCGCAAGTTTGTTAAGAATTATGGGAGAATAGCAGCACCTCTAACAACATTATTGAAGAAAGATGCATTTTCATGGACTCCAGCAGCAACAAAGGCCTTTGAACATCTTAAAGAGGCAATGTGCCAAGCACCGGTCTTAGCTACACCAGACTTCACAAAAACCTTTATTGTGGAATGTGATGCTTCAGGAAATGGAATTGGTTCTGTTTTAATGCAAGATGAAAGACCCATTGCTTTTGAAAGTCGTCCAATCAAGGGAAAGTTTTTGCATAAAGCTATTTATGAGAAGGAAATGTTGGCAATACTCCATGCACTTAAGAAATGGCGACCCTACCTAATGGGAAGACACTTCAAGGTAAAAACGGATCATGATAGCCTTAAATACTTTTTAGAGCAAAGATTATCCTCTGAAGAGCAACAAAAGTGGGTCACAAAGATGTTGGGTTATGACTTTGAAATCATCTACAAAAAAGGGAAGCAAAATGCGGTGGCAGATGCACTCTCAAGAAAGGAAGAGGATGTGGAAGCATTGTTGTGTGCCATTTCTATTATCCAACCAGATTGGATAAATGAAGCAAGGGAGGAATGGAAGAATGACGAAGAAGTGTGGGCACTTATTCGAAAGTTACAACAAGATCCCAGTACGTCTAATACATTTAGCTGGCAAAATGATTCGTTATGGTACAAATATTGCTTATACCTCTGTAAGAATTCCCAGCTAAAACAAAATATTCTTATGGAATTGCACACTTCTCCCTTAGGAGGGCACTCAGGATTTTTAAAAACTTACCACAGGGTTAAGAAGGAATCTTTTTGGGATGGCCTTAAATCAGATATTCAAAAGTTTTTGGTGGAATGTTTGATTTTCCAACAAAATAAAGTTGAAACAATTAAGACACCGGGTCTATTACAACCTTTATCCATTCCAAGCCAACGATGGGAGGAGGTTTCAATGGATTTTATCACAGGTTTACCCAAGTCTGAGGGAAAGAGTGTCATCAAGGTGGTAGTTGACAGACTTACCAAGTATGCACACTTTTATGCATTATCACATCCATTTAAAGCCAGTACAGTTTCTACTGCATTTATGGAAACAATTCAAAAGCTACATGGAAACACAAAGATTATTGTAAGTGACAGAGATCCCATTTTCACTGGAAATTTTTGGACAAAATTATTTTCTTGTCTTGGTACTCATTTAGCTCATAGCTCATCTTATCATCCTCAATCTGATGGGAAAACTGAGATAGTAAACAAATGTTTGGAAGGATATCTTCGTTGCTTTGTATCTGATAAACAGACACAATGGGTCAAATGGTTGCCTCTGGCTGAATGGTGGTATAACACTTCCTTCCATACAGCAACAAAAATGACCCCATTTATGGCACTTTATGGATATCATCCACCATCCATCACATCATATTTAAGAGAAAATTCTAAGTTTCAAGCAGTGGAACATCACATCGAACATCAACAACAAGTCCTCCAACTCTTAAATGATAACCTCATGTTGGCACAGAATTGAATGAAACAACAGGCAGATCAACATCGCAGTGAAAGAAGTTTTGAGGTAGGTGATTGGGTATTCCTACGGCTACAACCATATAAGCAAATGTCCCTCAAGCAAGCTAAGAAGGATAATAAATTATCACCAAAGTATTATGGTCCGTACAAGGTGCTGCAAAAGATTGGTACAATGGCATACAAATTGGAGCTTCCTGCAGCTTCTCGATTGCACCCAGTTTTCCATGTTTCATGTTTAAAGAAGGTTATAGGCGACAAGCTCCCAGTTCAAACAATATTGCCCGAACTTGACAAGGAAGGAAAAATTATATTGGAACCAGAAGTAGTCACAGAAACAATAACTCGACAGCTACGAAATCGATCAATTTCGGAGTATCTTATCAAGTGGAAGAACTTATCCGCTGAAGATTCCACATGGGAGGATGAGAATTTTATACAGAAGCATCCATAACTACTCAAGCGTTGAGGACAACACTTTTTTGAAGGAGAGGGGCATGTTGGGTCCCTATAATACTAGTGATTACCCCATTGCTATTGTAGTTGTATCCCTTATTAATATTGTTGTGCCCCTATTATCCCCATATTGTTATTACTACGCCCCATAGAATCCCTCTATTGTTATTTTTGTGGCTTTATATTATTATTGTTAGGTCGGTTGTGTTAAATTGTGACTCCTTAGACTCCTATATGTAGAAAGGAGGTTTTGTCATTTGAATCATCCAATAATTGTTCATTTATGTAATGTAAAGGAGGTTGCCCCCTCGAAGAGGCTAAATTTTAAGGCGTGGATCTATCTTTTCTATCTTTTTCTTGAGCTGGTTCATAACAGCTTGCATCTAGCACATATGGTGTTTGAAATGTGATTGAGGGCATTGCATAACATTGCTCAAACATGTGATTTACCCTTAGCACAAGCATGATGAGGGATATCCATCATCTAAGAGTTTCCTTAAATATTGTTGGTTAATTTATTGCTCCTTGACATAGTGAATTAGTTATTGAGCGTTTTTGCAGGTGTTCATAGGGTTTCACTTGGATTATTGTTTCGTGATTTTGATTGGTGAACCTTGAAGTAGTACACCCACCCTTTGTTGCATAATTGATGTCCCTTCCGATGGATGTCTTGATGACAGGGAAAAGTGGTTGTGGTTTGTTAGAATAATGTCAATGGATATTTATAGTTTGGGCTGGGATGAGGCATTTTGTGAGTAGTTATTTTCTTGATAGAGGAAATCACTCCCCTTATTTGGCATCTTCTCATGCATTTGGAGGCATTCAGACCTTGCTTGGGCGGTCTTTTACATTGGCACCCATGGTTTTGGTCACTTGGTATGTTATTTTCACATTGTATCATATAAGTTCTCTTGGTTTGGAAAGATTCTTTATTACTATATTGGAGAATGTCCTAGCCTCATTACACAATCTCTTAGGGTGTTTTAAAGTGGGGGACCAAGTTTTTATTTTTTCTATTTTTTTTTTGTTATTCCTAACACTATTCAGTTAAGAAAGGTATGAAATTACCATCTCGATTTATAGGACGTTTTAGAATCAAAGAGAAAATTGGACCAATGTCCTATTGTCTTGTACTACCACCCCACTTTCATAAAACTCATGATGTTTTTATGTATCTACCCTATAACATTATGTTTTGATGAATCCCACAAACTTGACTAGAGGGAATTATAGGTCTCAGATGTAGGAACCATAATGATCAAACCAATATGCATATTATACCATAGGGTTCGATGGCTCAGGCATCACTTGGTGGACCAAGTTAAGATACAAAGGGGACAAGTCTAACCCAAGATCTACTATCCGGGAGGACGCAGAGACTATATGTTGCAATGACCCCTCACTTTTGACCATTTATCATGTCCATTTTAACTTAGATAGATATTGTTGGGTCCCTATAATACTAGTGATTACCCATTACTATTGTAGTTGTACCCCTTATTAATATTGTTGTACCCCTATTATCCCCATATTGTTATTACTGTGCCCCATAGAATTCCTCTATTGTTATTTTTGTGGCTTTATATTATTATTGTTAGGTCGGCTGGGTTATATTGTGACTCCTTATACTCCTATATATAGAAAGGAGGTTTTGTCATTTGAATCATCCAAGAATTGTTCATTTATGTAATTTAAAGGAGGTTGCCCCCTCGAAGAGGCTGAATTCTAAGGCATTGATCTATCTTTTCTATCTTTTTCTTGAGCTGCTTTCATAACATTTGGTATCAGAGCTTTGGATTCTAGGGTTTCGCTGCTCCAAACAGGTCATCGTGGCATTTTCACTAGAACTTTTTTCTACGATGTTTCAGAAGCTAAAAAAAACCCATTTGAGAAGACGTCGTGCTAAATCTCAGGTCAGAATTTCAGAGCTTTTCATGCTATATTTGCGGAGATATGATCTGGGGAAGTTGGTCTTTTTGCAGACTCCTGAATTACATTCCAAACAGGTGACCTGGGAAAATCGTCATAACTTTCTCTTTGAGCATCGGATTGAAATTTCGTAAGAAGCTACAAAAAGAGGACGGACTGTAGTTTCTTTTATATCTTTTTCAGAGCCAAAGGTTGAAACAGGGACATGTGGAACGTCATACAAGTTCGCTCTACTGAACTAGTCTATAATCAGGTCACTGTGGAAGATTTGACATAACTCTTCCTTGGAGAATCCAATTGGGATCAGACTGGTGGCATTAGAAAGAGGACACAGAGGGCTACTATAGATCACAATTTCAAAACTGGATGATCAGAACTTACAAAGATACATCAGAGGCAATATCGAGCTCCCACAAAGTGAAAAAAGGTGTGTAGATTTTTTTAAATTTTTGCTTAAGCTTGGTTTGAAAAATTATTTTGAAGGAATTCAAAGGGCATAGTAGAGAATTGTTATCGTTAACTGATGCCCAGAGGGAAGAAAATGCAAACACCTAGTAAGCAACCTGAAAGCAGTAGCATGACTCATGAAGAAGAGGAAGAAATGCTACATGATATATCAAAATTACAAGACCAAGTGCAACAAATGTCAGTCTCACAAAAGCTAACAGAAGCTAAGATAAATGGCATGGAATCTAAGATAAAGGGCATGGAAGCTAAGATAAATGGCATGGAAGCTAAGATGGACGATTGGAAGACAGATTTGAAGACAGACATGGAAGAATTGAAGATAAATATAAGTAAGTTGCTGAAAGAAATGGTCACTAATGGTGAAAGGGTAGTAAAGGAAACTCATGATGAGAACAAAAGAAATGTTAATCATGATTCCATAGACCCTAATTTGGATCGAAGACCCACCATATTCCAAAAATCGATATGAGGAAGTTTGATGGCAAGGATCCCGCAACATGGATATTACAGATGGAGCAATTTTTTGATCTCAATAATGTGCAAAACACACAAAAGGTACGCATTGCAACTTTATATTTGGAACCAAATTAGTTTGTATGGTATCAATGGCTTTGCTCTCGTAAAAAAATTATCACTTGGGCAATTTTTACGGAAGAATTTACAGCACATTATGAGGATACAAAAAGCAACATTTTTTTTAGCCAATTGATAAGTCTCAAACAAAAGGGTTCAATAATGGAGCACATTGAGGAGTTCCAAAAATTGAACATAAGAGTAAAAAATATTCTAGAGGAGCATAGGATTGATGTGTTCATAGGGACTTTAAAGGATAATATCCAACATGATGTTCGCCTTTGGGAACCTGATTCATTAGAGAAGGCATTTAGGTTAGCAAGAAAAATGGAAAGCAAAATTATGGCAACCAGGAAGAACACCACTCACAACTATAAAGATGGAAGTGTTGTTGCCCCTAGTCTTCCACAACCTATAAGGTTGACACCAAAAAAATTGGAAGAAAAAAGAGCAAAAGGGCTTTATTATAGTTGTGATAGCAAATACACTAAAGGTCATAAGTGTGCTGAGAAGAAATTATTCTACATAGATTGGGAAGAGGAAGAAGAAAAGGAGCAAGAAAGGTCAAAAGAAGAGGATATACTCCAGGAACAAAGACTAGATAAAGAAGAAATGAATCCGACCATATCTTGTAATGCATTGGCGGGAATTACCACTCCTCAAACCATCAAGATAAAAGGACAAATCAAGAAGAAAAAGGTAATACTGTTGATTGATTCAGGAACTACCCACAATTTTATTCATTGTAAGGTAGCAAAAGAATTGAATTGCTTCTTATATCCAACACCAGAGTGTCAAGTGATGATTGCAAATGGAGGAACAATAAATTTCTCAGGAAAGTGCCATAATATCAAGCTATCCATGGGAGAATATGTATTGACTAGCCCAATGCTTTCCATTCCAATGGGAGGTGCTGATGTTGTACTAGGAGTCCAATGGCTACAATCCTTGGGTACAATAGCTTTTAATTTTCAAGAACTTTTCATTAAATTTTCTGTGGAAGGAAAGGAAGTTGAATTAAGGGGTATTGCAGGGAAACTGGGAAAGATAATCAGCTCTAACGGTATGACAAAGCTTCAAAAAAAGGAACAAAGAGGTGTAATTGCACAATTATGTTCGCTAGATGTTTCCACATTGGAATCATCTATTTCTCCAGATCTCCAAAAAGTCTTGGACAATCATTCCAAGGTATTTGAGACTCCCAAATGTCTCCCACCTATTTGTGGTCATGTTCATGCTATTCATCTGATTCCAGGAAGTGTTCCTCCAAACATCAGGCCGTACAGATATCCCTATGCCCAAAAGAGTGAAATTGAACGTATGGTTGCAGAAATGCTAGAGGCTGGTATAATTCAACCGAGTCAAAGTTCTTTCTCTGCTCCAGTAGTATTGGTGCACAAGAAGGATGGATCATGGCGCATGTGTCTGGATTATAGGGAGCTCAACAAGCTCACTATTAAAGATAAGTTTCCCATTCCTATCATTGATGAATTACTGGATCAATTTACTTCACCAAGTTGGATCTTTGTTCAGGATATCATCAAATCAGAATGAAGACTGAAGACATTCCGAAAACAACATTTAAAACTCATGAGGGTCATTATGAATTTTTGGTCATGCCTTTTGGCCTTACCAATGAACCTTCAACATTTCAAGGTTTGATGAATTAAATTTTCAAACCATTCCTTAGAAAATTTGTGTTAGTATTTTTTGATGATATACTAATCTACAACAAGTCTTGGAAGGATCATGTTGAACATGTTGACAGGGTGCTACAACTATTGGAGGAGAAACAATTATATGCAAAAAGATCCAAATGTTTCTTTGGAGTCCAAGAGGTGGAATATCTGGGTCATATTGTATCTCATGAAGGAGTTAAGGTAGACCCTAGCAAAATTAAAGCCATTAAGGAATGGAAAATTCCCACATCCATAAAGCATCTGCGAGGATTTCTCGGGTTGACAGGGTATTATCACAAGTTTGTTAAGAATTATGGGAGAACAGCAACACCTCTAACAACATTATTGAAGAAAGATGCATTTTCATGGACTCCAGAAGCAACAAAGGATTTGAACATCTTAAAGAGGCAATGTGCCAAGCACCGGTCTTAGCTACACCAGACTTCACAAAAACCTTTATTGTGGAATGTGATGCTTCAAGAAATGGAATTGGTGTTGTTTTAATGCAAGATGAAATACCCATTGCCTTTGAAAGTCGTCCAATCAAGGGAAATTTTTTACACAAAGCTATTTATGAGAAGGAAATGTTTGCAATACTCCATGCACTTAAGAATGGCGACCCTACCTAATGGGAAGACACTTCAAGGTAAAAATGGATCATGATAGCCTTAAATACCTTTTAGAACAAATATTATCCTCTGAAGAGCAACAAAAGTGGGTCACAAAGATGTTGGGTTATGACTTTGAAATCATCTACAAAAAAGGGAAGCAAAATGTGGTGGCAGATGCACTCTCAAGAAAGGATGAGGATGTGGAAGCATTGTTGTGCGCCATTTCTATTATCCAACCAGATTGGATAAACAAAGAAAGGGAGGAATGGAAGAATGACGAAGAAGTGTGGGCACTTATTCGAAAGTTACAACAAGATTCCAGTATGTCTGATACATTTAGCTGGAAAAATGATTCGTTATGGTACAAAGATCGCTTATACCTCTGTAAGAATTCCCAGCTAAAACAAAAGATTCTTATGGAATTGCACACTTCTCCCTTAGGAGGGCACTCAGGATTTTTAAAAACTTACCACAGGGTTAAGAAGGAATTTTTTTGGGATGGCCTTAAATCAGATATTCAAAATTTTGTGGTGGAATGTTTGGTTTGCCAACAAAATAAAGTTGAAACAATTAAGACACTGGGTCTATTACAACCTTTATCCATTTTAAGCCAATGTTGGGAGGAGGTTTCAATGGATTTTATCACGGGTTTACCCAAGTCTGAGGGAAAGAGTGTCATCATGGTGGTAGTTGACAAACTTACCAAGTATGCACACTTTTATGCATTATCACATCCATTTAAAGCCAGTACAATTTCTACTGCATTTATGGAAACAATTCAAAAGCTACATGGAAACCCAAAGATTATTGTAAGTGACAGAGATCCCATTTTCACTGGAAATTTTTGGACAGAATTATTTTCTTGTCTTGGTACTCAGTTAGCTCATAGCTCATCTTATCATCCTCAATCTGATGGGCAAACTGAGATAGTAAACAAATGTTTGGAAGGATATCTTCATTGCTTTGTATCTGATAAACAGACACAATGGGTCAAATGGTTGCCTCTGGCTGAATGGTGGTATAACACTTCCTTCCATACAGCAACAAAAATGACCCCATTTATGGCACTTTATGGGTATCAGCCACCATCCATCACATCATATTTAAGAGAAAATTCTAAGGTTCAAGCAGTGGAACATCACATAGAACATCAACAACAAGTCCTCCAACTCTTAAAGGATAACCTTGTGTTGGCACAGAATAGAATCAAAAAACAGGTAGATCAACATCGTAGTGAAAGAATTTTTGATGTAGGTGATTGGGTATTCCTACAGCTACAACCATATAAGAAAATGTCTCTCAAGCAAGCTAAGAAGGATAATAAATTATCACCAAAGTATTATGGTCCATACAAGGTGTTGCAAAAGATTGGTACTATGGCACACAAATTGGAGCTTCCTGCAGCTTCTCGATTGCACCCAGTTTTCCATGTTTCATGTTTAAAGAAGGTTATAGGCGACATGCTCCTAGTTCAAACAATATTGCCAGAAATTGACAAGGAAGGAAAAAATATATTGGAACCGGAAGCAGTCACAGAAACAAGAACTCGACAGCTATGAAATCGATCAATTTCAGAGTATCTTATCAAGTGGAAGAACTTACCTGCTGAAGATTCCACATGGGAGGATGAGAATTTTATACAGAAGCATCCAGAACTTCTCAAGCGTTGGGGACAACACTTTTTTGAAGGAGAGGGGCATGTTGGGTCCCTATAATACTAGTGATTACCCATTACTATTGTAGTTGTACCCCTTATCAGTATTGATGTACCCCTATTATCCCCATATTGTTATTAATGTGCCCCATAGAATCCCTCTATTGTTATTTTTGTGGCTTTATATTATTATTGTTAGGTCGGTCGGGTTATATTGTGACTCCTTATACTCCTATATATAGAAAGGAGGTTTTGTCATTTGAATCATCCAAGAATTGTTCATTTATGTAATGTAAAGGAGGTTGCCCCCTCGAAGAGGCTGAATTCTAAGGCGTTGATCTATCTTTTCTATCTTTTTCTTGAGCTGGTTTCATAACAGATACCTATGATAAGGCTCTCTTTGTAGTTACATGTTATTTAGTTATGAACGTTATGTAATATTGTTGCATTTAGTTGAACAAGTGAAACTAGTTATATAAATCATTAGATGGATTAGGTATTGGTGATTGAAATGTTTGATGTATGACCTAATGTATGACTTACTTGGTTATGATTTATCTAGTGTGTGACTTATCAGAGTTATTGTTGTTTCATTTATGGCTTAAGTGGATATGATTTATCTAATGAATGACTTAGTGAAATTATGATTTATCTAATGTAAGATTTATTTCCAGTATGGACTAAAAAATTGACATGCGGATACTAGACTTAATAACATGATGTTTAAGATCACGTATCTATATCTATTTTGTTGTTATATATATGCATGGATGAGAACTAACTAATGGCAGAAGTGTCCTCAAACACATAATTTTATTAATCAGAAAAAAATAATTACATAATTGATTTTGCAGGAGTTTACACCCGAACAACACAAACACTCTTGCAATGAGCTATTTATAAGCTCCATGTCCTAACTACCTCTAATTATGGATCACTTTTTAAATAACAAGTGTCTATTTACAATAAATGCTATAAAAACCAACTAGCTAACAAATCTCCTAAAATAGAGCCTAAGATACGACACATTTGGAGAGTCATATCTAGTTACAACAATATGCTAATTCTAAAAGTCTCCATTAAATAATTAAACATTCTAGAATAATAATTATTAATTTAATATCTTAAATTAATAATTATTTTATTCTAATTTTATAACCTATGATAAAATTGTATTTTTGGATCATCTAACATTCCCCCCTATGATCCAAAGATACATTACAACAGATATCAAGTTCAGCCCTGAACTTAGTAAATTTTATTCTGCCAAGCAGTTTTGTGAGAATGTCGGAGATCTGATCTTCGGAAGGACAATAAACTGGCTTGAGGACATCTTTGGCAATGAGAGATTTGATATGATGATACTTGGTGTCCACATGCTTTGTCTTTGAATGAAAAACTGGGTTCTTGGCAAGTTTGATGGCTGACTGGCTGTCAATGAATAATGATGTAGCCTATGTTTGAGAAATGCCCAAGTCCTGCAAAATTCGGCGCAACCAAACAATTTCACATGTTGTTTCCCATGCTGAAATGTACTCTGCTTCTGCTGAAGAAGTGGCCACTGTAGCTTGTTTCTTACAACTCCAAGGTACTGTTGCTGACCCCATGTTCATTAAATAACCTGATGTTGATGCTCGATCATCAATACTCCCAGCAAAGTCGGCATCAGAATATCCACCAAGTACAAAAATTTTAGTCTTTGTGTAAAGAAGACCAAAATCTTTTGTTCCTTGGATATATCGAAGAACTCTTTTGGCTGCATTCCAGTGGTTGTCTCGTGGTTCCTGCATAAAACGTGAAAGAATATTGACTGCATAAGATAGATCAGGACGAGTATTTGTCAAATAAATCAAGCTGCCAATCAACTGTCTGTAAGTTGTACTGTCCACCTTTCCCCCCCTTCAAATTTTGAAAGTTTCAAGTTTTGCTCCATGGGGGTAAGAACGGGCTTGCAATCCTGCATGCCAAATCGCTGAAGAACCTCTGTTGCATACTTATTCTGAGAAATGAAAATATGATGTGGACGTTGGAAGACTTCAACTCCAAGATAGTAGTGAAGTAATCCCAAATCTGTCATCTTAAAACCTGCTTGTAACTCCTTTTTCACCTGTGCAATATGATCATCATGGTTGCCAGTAATGATCAAATCATCTACATAAATAACAAGAATTACCAGATATTTTCCCTGTTGTCGCACATACAAAGTATCATCAGATTCACTTCGTTGAAAACCAACTTTCTTAAGGTAGTCATCCATCTTTGCATACCAAGCTCGGGGAGCTTGTTTTAATCCATATAAAGCCTTAATCAATTTGCAGACTTTATGTTCTTGTCCTTCAATTTCAAAACCTGGTGGTTGGGTCATATACACTTTCTCCTATAAATCCCCGTTGAGAAAAGCACTTTTCACATCCATTTGATGAACTTTCCATCCTTTTTGAGTGGCCAATGCAAGTGTTAATCGGATGGTGTTCCATTTAGCTGTAGGAGCAAAAGTTTCCTCATAATCAATGCCTTCCTGCTGCGCAAAACCTTTTGCGACAAGTCGTGCTTTATACTTTTCAAGTTCTCCCTTTTGATTATACTTAATTCTGTAAACCCATTTGCATCCTATGGGTTTAACATTTGTTGGACAATCAACAAGTTTCCAAGTGTTGTTATCAATAACTGCCTGATATTCTTCAACCATAGCTTGTTGCCATTCTTTATGTTTTACTGCTTCTTTGTATGTGGAAGGTTCAGTAAAATCATTTACTATCAAGGCAAAATTGCCTTCACTTCTATGTGCCCTTCTGGTGCCTGTTTTATTCTGTTCATCAGGCTTTACATCTTTCAAAAGTTGAACTGCCCATTTCGGAAGTTGGTGCTCACTTGTTTGCGCTTCTGTAAAGTCTCTATCATTGTAAAGAGGATTATTATAAACTGATGTTCGTCGTTCAGGTGAAGAATGTGGAGAATCACTGTCAGAAGAAATTATGCTGCTTGGAGATGCGGATGAACTACTAGAAGACCCAGATTATGTTGTTGATGTAGATGGACTGGATGACTCATCTTCAGAGGAAGGAAAATCAAGTTCATACCAATTTGGTGAAGTTGGTTGACTCTTCATTTTTCCATTTCTTTTATTTCCCTTAGTTTCTAACTTGTGAAGAAGATTTTCAATTTCTTCAGCACTTTTGCTCTCAGTTTCATCAAAAATGACATCTCTGCTTACAATGAATTTTCCATTGGTCAAAAGACGATACCCTTTCTTCTCATCAAAATAGCCAATCATTGTGCATTTTAAACTTCGTGATTCAAGCTTAGTTCGTTTTTCTTTCGGAACTAAGGCATAACAAACTGACCCAAAAACTCTAAGATGTTTAACTCGAGGTTTGAAACCAAACCAAGCTTCATAAGGTGTGATTATGTCTAAAGAAGCAGTTGGAGATCTGTTTCTTAAGTAGACAGCTGTATGAATTGCTTCCGCCCAATATGTTGGACTTAACCTTTTGAAAGTTAACATGGATCTCGCCATGCCTAACAAAGTGCGATCCATTCTTTCGACTACTCCATTTTGCTGTGGAGTATAAACATTAGTAAGATGTCGTCTTATGCCATTTTCACTGCAATAAGTTTTGAATTCATTTGAAGTGAATTCTCCCCCATTATCTGTCCTGAGAGTACCTATCTTTTCTTTGACTTCATTTTCAACAAGTTGGCGAAAAATTTTAAATTTATCAAATGCTTCTGACTTGTTCTTCAAAAATTAAACCCAAGTCATTCTGCTGAAATCATCAATGAATAGTAAGAAATATTTGCATCCACCAAAGGAAGTTTGTAGTGGTCCACAAACATCATTGTGAACTAGTTGTAGCCGCCTGTTTGCACGCCATGAACTTGTTGGAAAACTTTCTCGACTTTGTTTGCCATAAATGCAAGCTTCACATTTTGCATTTTCCCTTTTGAATGTGGGAAGTCCTTTAACCATTCCTTGTTTCTGCAATTGAGAAAGACTCTCAAAATTCAAATGTCCATATCTTACATGCCATAGTCTTATAGGTGAAATACCTGTAGTCACTGCCCCTACAAAATCAGAATGCCTTGGAATAACTCTCCCTTTCATCTGTAACAGTTTTCCATCTTCATAACCTGTCATGACTGTTTTCAAGTTCTGTTTGATTGAACTAATCTTGACTAAACCATCTTCCATAATCACCTGATGTCCTGCTTGTCGAATCGTGACTAAAGAGAGCAAATTTTTCTTAAAACTCGGTACATACCATACATTGGAAATCATTTTTTCTCCAATGCCAGGGAGAAAAACTTTAACTGCTCCTTTTCCATAAGGAGTATGTTTTGTATCATCAGCAAGAAAAATGGAATTAAGTTGGAAATCTTGAAAAATCCAGAAAAAATCACGTCGACAAGTCATGTGCTGAGTTGCCCCGGAATCCAATATCCAGGCATCTTCATAGTCACTTCTAAGATGGGATGAAAGTTGTGATGCTGGTGAGGAAGTAAAAACATATTCTGAGTTATCATCATCTTGATCATTTGCAAATTGCGCTGAATGCTGCTGAAACTTGGGAATTTTATTAAGTGAAGTTCGACAATCTTCAGCATAATGGCCAACTTTGTTACATCTTCGACACACAATTTGACTTAAGTCTCTTCCTCTTCCTGAAGATTGTCCTCTGCCTCTGCTTTGACTTCTATTTTGAGATTGTCCTCTACCTTGATTATTATATCCTTGTCCTTGAAAATTGCCTCTTCCTTGGTTGTTTCCTCTACCTTGAAAATTATTTCTTCCTCCTCTGTTAAAATTGTTTCCTCTGCTTTGGCTTCGACCTCGATTATGTGCTACTTGATTCTGATTCCATCTGCCTCTTCCTCGAGAACTATCTGCTGATGACTTACTAGTGCTGGCCTCTGTGAGAAAAACATCTTCACCAACTTTCTTCTTCTTCCCAAAAGTTTTATCATGTTGAGTTAACATTTCACAGAGTTCATCAAACTTTAGTTTCTCTAATTTCCCAGTTACTTGTAGAGTCTCCAAAAAATGCGTGTAGGAAGAAGGAAGTCCAGCAATTACAATTGTGACCATAAAGCTATCATCAATTGCGGGAAAACCAGCATTAATAATTTCTTGCCTAATATTCTTAAGTCTTGAGATATATTCAAGAACATCACCGCTTTCAGTTAATTTTTGTTGCAACAATTTTAATTGTAGATCGACTTTCTTTGATTCAGGCTGAGTATCAAAGAGGTCTTTAAAAGTTTTCAAAGCAGACCATGCATCTGTAGCATTTTCTATATGGACATACATTTCATCATTCACAGAAGATTTAATAAGAGCTAAGGCTTTAGCATTCTTGATTTCCCATTTTGCTAGTGCAGCTGCATCTGTGGGTTTATTTGGCTTAACATCTCCATCACATATTCCCTGCCATAATTCATTGTAAATGAGTGTGCTTTCGATGAGACGATGCCATGTTTTATAAGATTTGGTGCCTTCAAGTTTGTCGGAATCAGAAAACAAATTAATCAACTTAGACATTGTAGTGTTAAGACTTCACACCACGAATCAAGCTCCAAAAAACTCAAGATGCGCAACACAACAGCAACACACGACGCAAAAAATGAACTATCGGGGCTTGGCCTTGACCCTCGAATAGTCGTCAAAATAGGAGAAAATTGACTGAGCTTTGCACTTGGCTCTAGTCAATTTCTCAAATTTTTACAAGGCAACTTTCAAAATTTGATTTTTACAATGGTGCTTTTGCACAATCTGGTAAAAAATTACCCCCCCCCCCCCCCTCAAAGTAAAATTACTTTGAGTTACAATGTTATGATCCCAATTAAAAAATAACTTCTTGAAAACAAATTACAAATAAAGTCTCCTTATTACTCCAAAATTTACAATTCCCCTTATTACTCCACAAACCATAAACTCCAAAATTAAAAAATCACGAGATTTCTCCAAAATACAATATACCTTATCCCTCCAAATAAAACATATTCCTTGTCTCTCCACAAAAAATTACAAACAATGGAAAAAACTTTTCACTCCATTAACATTACAAAATTAAAAACTTAAGAGACTGAATTTTTTTTTTTTTGTTCCAGGCTCTCCTCCACACTGGTTGAAGGGTAGATTCTTGCTGGCTTCTTTTTGGTAGGCTTCTTGCTCACTCTGGCTGGCTTACGCGGGCTGGCTCACGCTGAGTACTTCACTTTGGCTTCACACTGGCTGGCTACATAAGGAAACACTCAAACATATAATTTTATTAAATTAATTCTCTCCAAACTTTTTAAATGTTCCTCACCGCTGGTTTTTCATTTTTTAGGAAGGCCAAACTGTTCTATTCAAGATCCAAGTTTGTTTGCCGAGTCCAAATTTACAAATCTGAATTTGCTGAAGAATAAATGTCTGACCATACTATACAGGTTCCAGGAAATGACAAATCTGAATCTTATTGTCCAAGCATAATATCGAATCCGATAAGCTCCAACCCCTCTTCCTTCATCTGTTGTTTTCGATGGCGATAAACAGTGAAATTACCTCAAGCTCCGCGGCAAGCATGGGTGGGGTTTTGACACATCAAATAGCAATGCATTCAGAGATACAGAAAGCATTCAGAGTCTTTGAAGGAATTCGCAGTAATAAATTGCAGTTTGCAAACAATTTGAAATGATGACTCAAAAGCATATTCTTAAATTTTTTCAACGAATTGAAGATATAAACTCTGCTTTCCTCTACAATAGCTCATTTCATATTAACCTTTGTGAATAGAAACATGACTATTCACCCTCCAAGCCGCAGAGAAAATCAAGCTTTCCGTTCCATCATCTGCTTTCAGAAATAACAATGAACCTGAGTACATTACTATTTTCGGCTACAGCAAGTGATTCAACATGAGGTTGCTGTGTATGTATTACACGTAAAAAAGAAGTCAATCTGGCATCCAAATCCAAAATATTGTTCACGGTTATGTAGAAGCGGTTTTGAATAGTCTTGTTGCATATGTTCTCAAAGGCTGCGATGCTTTGTCAGAATCAGAAAGCCGAGGATGAAATGATGACCCAGCTTTATAACTCAATCCGTGCTCAAATTACACCAAGGATTGAAGAACTTCTCCAAGAAGATTAGAAACCAAAACAGATTTGCATATTTTGATGATAAAAATGATTTTAGAATTTACAAATCTAAAATCAATAATAAAATTTCTGTTCTTTTAAAACAAAAAACTAGACAAATTCCATACCCATCATATGCTGATCAATTCAATGGAGTTTTCCAAAAACTTGTAGAACTAGAATCTCCTCTTCACATCCACTGCAGCATTACTGGAGCTCTGATACCATAATAATGGCAGAAGTGTCCTCAGACACATAATTTTATTAATCAGAAAAAAATAATTACATAATTGATTTTGCAAGAGTTTACACCCGAACAACACAAACACTCTTGCAATGAGCTATTTATAAGCTCCATGTCCTAACTACCTCTAATTATGGATCACTTATTAAATAACAAGTGTCTATTTACAATAAATGCTATAAAAACCAACTAGCTAACAAATCTCTTAAAATAGAGCCTAAGATACGACACATTTGGAGAGTCATATCTAGTTACAACAATATGCTAATTCTAAAAGTCTCCATTAAATAATTAAACATTCTAGAATAATAATTATTAATTTAATATCTTAAATTAATAATTATTTTATTCTAATTTTATAACCTATGATAAAATTGTATTTTTGGATCATCTAACACTAACCTGCAGATTGGAAAGAACCGTATGATAACCAAGATCTACTCTTCCATTGGGGAAGGTTGAGACATCCAATGAGGAAAGGTATGATGTACATTGTTCTATTACATTTGGCATCTACTTGATATGCACTCTTATGACATGGGTAAAATGTAAATGATAGGTGGCTAGACTACCTAACTGGATTATTCGATGACAAGTCCAACCAACGCTGTAGTGTGGTCCATATTAGTTTGTTGACCCTAGTTGTGAGGAGGGGTGGAGGTATTTCCCACCATGTAACCTCCAAACCTGGAATCGTGGGAGGGCAGTGATGAACATGCTCCCCTAGACGTGTGATGATGATTTCCAGTTGCTTGTTGGGGAAGTTAGGTCGACATAGTCGACGCTTCCACCATATTGGTTTTATCAGTGGTTAGATTGGTATAGCCAATGCCACCGTATATAGTAGTAGAGGATGGATAGGGTGGGAATGGAAGTAGATCAGGAAGGATAGAAAGATATAGATCAGTTGGAGACTCTTGATGGAAAGCAATGCCATTATCTGACTTATCAAATTTTACTACTATAACTCTCTCTATTTTTTTTTATGCCTTATTCCCAAACTACTTCGAACTCCTTGTATCTTTTACACTCTAACTTCGGGACGAAGTTTTCTGAACGAGTAGAGTATGTAATTCCCTACTTAATCTTATCATGCAAATTTTATGAGTGTTTAAATTACCTTAGAATATTGACTTATACTTATCAAGAAATATTGGTACATACCTGCATTGGTGAAACTGTAAATTTATTATTGATATAAATTTTGTTATTATTCAATTCCCAACTTACCTCCTCAAATTTGAATTCTGATAAGATATGGCCTCCTTCCATTTATTCCAATTTAAATATTCATATCTCATTCCCAAAATGTCCTCTCAAATTTACTTGGGAAAAGACATGGTCCTTTCCAATTAATTACCAAATTATATATTTATATCTCATCCCCAAAATGTCCTCTCAAATTAATTACCAAATTATATATTCATATCTCATCCCCAAAATTTCCTCTCAAATTTACTTGGGAGAAGACATGGTCCTCTCCAATTAATTACCAAATTATATATTCATATCTCATCCCCAAAATGTCCTCTCAAATTTACTTGGGAGAAGATAAGTCAAAATATAAGGATGAGGGGGTAGTTATGACATTAATGAGAGGTGGTTGAGCTGGAGAAGATAAAGGGGCATAAAAGGGAAGGATGAGGGGAGGAGAGGGGGGATCCTTCGTCTTGGTTTTGGTTTGGTTTTGTTTGGGAGGATTTTGTTTTGCAGGAGGGATGTGGAGAAAGAGGAGGGAGATCAAACTTGGATTTGGAGAGTGTTTGTTAAACTTGGACACACTACATCTGGTTGGACTTGGGCTAGGGAACCTATGGAGGTTTCGTGGGCTAGGAATTACTTCCTAGTTGGCTGGGAGGAAAATCCAGTCGGGTAGTCAAGAGGAGCATGGAGCTCAGGAGCATCTCAACTAAGCTATTGGAACAAGTATTATCTGTCATCTATTTTAGTTATGTAAATTGTTACAAGTTATACATGTTGTAGATTAAATTAATTTATGAAAATTAGCGAAATTAATTTGTATAAGTGTAGTAGTAATTAGAGGACCTATAGTTGGGAAGGCTTTTGGGATTGTTTAGGGAGCTGAGGGCGCGAACTGGAGCTGAAAGCATGAACAGCATTGTGGGCGCGATCCGGAGTTGAGGGCGCTAACTGCAGAACAGTTGCAGGCCGGAAATCCGCATCGCCGGAGTTTGAAAAGGTTTAGGGCCTGCCTCTAATGGAAACACTTAGGGGAGGGAGCCCCCCTCCCTCCTACAAAACCACGGTAGCTAATAAAGGTAAGTCCCCTCTGGGCAGAGTCAGAGATTTGGAAGAGGAGGAACGGAGCAATCATGATAAGGAAACAAAGGGGGGCAAACCCAAGGAAAATGTCAGCACTAAAGACAAAGAAGAAGAAGACAAAAGTCAAGGTACTAAGAACAATAAACAAAAAGGACCGTGCAGACCCAAAATGGAGGTCACTCCCAGAGTGGTGCTAAATGATCCTGCTCTTCAGGCACACAGAGAACATATGGGGACCTACGCTATAATCTGCAAGTTTATGGGCATATGGCCCACAAAAAAGGCTTTACAGTTATGGATTAAGTACCACTGGAAACCCAAAGGAAGCATAGATCTGCATCTAGGGTCCAAGGGTTTCTTCACGATGGTGTTCACAAACATCAAAGACAAAGACAACATATTCGAAGGAGGACCTTACTTTTGTGCAGCAGCTGGCCTCTACATGCGGCCTTAGAAAATGAACTTTGTGCCAGAGAGGGAGACGTTCACCTCGATACCCGTCTGGGTAAGACTTTATTCTCTTCCTCTTGATTATTGGCAAACTGAAATGTTGGCTGCCATAGGTAATAAACTAGGACGTTTTGTCAAAGCCTCGGAAGCCACAAGAAGATGCAAATACACTTCATATGCAAGGATCTGTGTGGAAATGGATCTATCAGGAGCCCTTCCGGATGAAGTCATCCTGGAAGTTTTTTATGAGGAATGGGTTCAAACATTAGATTACGGACATATCCCTTTTAGGTGTCGTAAATTCCATGAACAAGGACACTTGATCAAAGATTTCCCTATTAGTCAAGTAGAAATTAAAAGTAAAACTAAGGAAATGAAGGATCAAGACAGCTTCAAAAAAGTTATTAGCTAAGTAAAAGGTGGCAAAAAAGGACCAAGGAAACCATGTAATGAGGGGCAAAAGGTCAACGAAAATAAGTATCATTTTCTAGAGGAAAATGCAGAAATGGCAAATGGAGAACAATCTATGGCGAATGGCCCTAAGGGTATGGATATGGAAAGGACAACAGATTGCAACCCATCACAAGAGATGTAAAATAAAAAAGAACACACATTGAATGAAATGGAACTATAAATGGATCAGGAAATGACCCAAAGAGAAATAGATCTGGAAGACCATGAGCTTCAAGAAATTCTAGATAAGGAGCATCTAGATCTAGAAGGATTCTTGAGGCAGGGGTCCACGGGAGGGATAGATTCACTACCACAAGAAGACTGTAACAAGATTCAGCAACTATTCTTATGGAAAACTCAGGATACATATTTAGAAAATGGAAAAATCAGTGAAAAGCAGGAACATAAAGGAGTTAAGATAATGAAAGCTATTCCAGGAATAGCAACAAGAAATGCAGGAAAAAAGAGAGGAAGGAAAAAGTAGAAGGATCTCTTAATGGAGTGTGGAAAGTTAATGATAGACTCAGGTAAGATGAAAGATATAACTAGTTATTCTTTTACTAATCTTTAATCATGAAGCTCACATCATGGAATATTAGAGGTCTAGGTAGCAACAGAAAACAAAGAAAGCTCAATCATAGAATGAAACTGGAAATCCCAGATGTTATCTTCATCCAGGAAACTAAATGTTCCATCCAGAAGATAAAACAACTCCATAGTAAATGGCTTAATAGATTTGATTTCCTAGAGGTTAAAGCGGAAAACACAGTTGGGGTATTCTAACTCTGTGGAATCCAAAGAAAATCAGTATTACAAATGCAGAAGCATCTAGGAATTATTTATCAGTGGTCCTGCAACCAGTGGGGGAGCCAAAAACCTATCTGGTCACCAATGTGTATGGTCCTCAAAGAATAGATGACAAACTTAAATTATTAGACTCCCTTATCGATCTCAGGCACAGACAGGCTGGATTTCCTTGGATCTTGGGAGGAGACTTTAATATGATAAAATCGCTCTCAGAAAAAAAGGGAGACCAAAGCGCTCTTCAGAGACTCTTTAGCATTTCACACTTTCACGGAGGACATGAAACTGGTAGATGTAGCCCTAAACAATGGATTTTTCACTTGTAATAACAAAATAGGAGGTAAGGCACAGGTTTCCTTGAAGTTGGACAGGTTCATGATTTCAAAGGAGCTATTTCTTACTGATACAGAATTAACAGCAACAGTCCTTCCCTTTGGCGGCTCTGACCACTGGCCGATCCAATTGGATTTCAAGGGATTTTTCTCTCCCAGGAACAGGCCCTTCAGATTCGAGAACATTTGGCTCTCTCACCCGGATTTCATCAGCAATATTGAAAAGTGGTGGATAGATGATTTGCAATTCCAGGGCACAAAAATGTTCCTCCTTCATAAAAGACTTAAGCATGTCAAGTTTAAACTAAAAGAGTGGAACAAAAAGGAGTTTGGTAATATTTTCGAGAACAAAAGAGCACTAGAAATAAAATTACAAGAACTCAACCAGGCCCTTATCAAAGATGGCTTTGACAAAATCAAAAGTGATCAGGCTGATGAATATCACCAAGAATGGGATAATGTATGCAAACAAGAGGAAACATTCTGGAGGCAAAAGTCTAGAATGCTATGGCTTAAGGAAGGAGAGCGAAATACAAAATTCTTTCACAGATCCACGATGGCCAATAGAGCACACAACAGAATCTCAATGATAAAGGATGAGAATGGACAGGTACAGAATACCCATACTAGTATTGAAGTGGTGCTTGTCCAATATTTCCGAGATATCACCCGAGAAAATAATCTGGACAGGAAACTTTCCATCAAAGAAATCACAAGGCACATTCCCAAATTAGTGTCTAGAGAGGATAATTTTAATCTCAACGGGCCTATTACCAGTGACGAAGTCAGTGAAGTTCTTAAAGAAATGAAGAACTGCAAAGCTCCAGGGCTGGATGGTTTCAATGTGGACTTCTTCAAAGCTTTTTGGCACATTGTTAAACAGGATATTCTGGAGGTGGTGGAGGACTCCAGATCCAGTAAAACGATCCTGAAAGCCCTCAATACTTCCTTCATCTCCCTTATCCCCAAACAGGAATTATCCCAAACTGCAGACAAATACAGACCCATTTCTTTATGCAATGTGGTTTACAAGATCATCTCTAAAGTAGTGGCAAACAGAATTAAACCCCTCCTTCCTTCTTTAGTTTCTGAGGAACAATCAGGGTATGTGGAGGGCAGACAAATCTTGAATAACATCATTCAAGCCCATGAGGTGGTCCACATGCTTAACAGTAAAAAATAGGTGGGGATGATAATGCAATTAGATATAGCAAAAGCCTATGATAAGGTCAATTGGAGCTACATCAAAAAAGTTCTCAAGGCTTTTAGGTTCGACCATAACTAGATACGTTGGGTCATGGCTCTGGTAACCTCTGCCAGTTTTCAATTCTGGTGAATGGTTCCCCCTCAGAGACTTTCGTTCCTTCTAGAGGCCTCAGGTAGGGGGATCTGCTCTCTCCCTTTCTCTTCATTCTCATGATGGAGGGTTTGGGCAAATCTATTCAGCATGCTAAAGAAACGGGCAAAATCAAAGGTCTGAAATTATTGGAAAATGGTCAAGCTCTGACTCGTCAATAATTTGTTGATGATACCTTGTTGCAAGGGCTCCCCACAGTCAAAGAAGCTTCAGCCTATAATCTAATCCTGAAGGAATTTTCTCTAGCTACAGGTATGGAAGTTAATCTTTCCAAGTCAAAAAAAAATTTCTTTAATACTAATATTGTTGTTCAGAATAACATTTCGAGAATTCTGGGCTTCCAAAGGGATTCCCTCCCTACAAAGTACCTGGGAATTCCTCTTACAGACAGACCAATGCACAAAATTATCTGGGAACACATGATTAATAAATTGCAAGAAAAAGTCAGAAATTGGACTTTCCGGGTCATGAATCTGGCAAGCAAGTTGGTTTTAACAAAGGCGGTTCTTCAATCGATCTCGGTCTTCATGTTATCAACCCTCCCAGCTCCGAAAGGTGTTTTAGAAAAATTCAAAAACATTCAAAGATATTTCCTCTGGGGTAAAGAAGAAACTAAGAAGAAATGGGCCCTGGTCTCTTGGGACAAAATCTGCAAACCCAAAGGACAAGGAGGGCTAGGTTTGTATGATCAGGAGATTCTCAATAAAACTCTAGGAGCCAAGCTTTGGTGGCGCTGGGTCAAAGAGCCACAAGCTCAATGGGCTAGAATATGGAAAGAAAAATATGCAAGCTCTTGGCACATCAAGGATCTAATAAGAATGTCTGGCTACGTGAAAGGGTATCACATCTAGAATAGAGCCTAGGATAACAGAAGACTTGTTCAAAACAACTGCTTCTGGGAAATTAGAGCTGGTGATATGGCACACTTTTGGGAAGATAAATGGCAACAAGAACCAATTCTACTAACAGAAGATTTTGTTAGTCTCAAACAGGAAACTGATATTCAAGGGTTAAATAAAGTCAAGGACTTCTGGGATCAATCTCAGACCTCAAGAAAATGGAGAAGCTAGAGTAAACTTAACTATGGAGAGGATAGCCCCATGAAAATTAAGGCAGAAGCTCTTGGAAGTATACTTAAACAAAGAATGATTTTAGCGACAGAGGGACATGACCAATTGAGATGGGGCAATAACAATAAAGGCAACTTTGATCTTAAGGAATCCAAGAGCATGCTTCTGGGGCTTGATAACAGGGCTCCAGAAAAAACTTGGTTGCACCTCTGGAAGCACCAAGGCTGGATGAAAATCAAGATTTTCATGTGGTTGGTACACCATAGAAAAATCTTAACTTGGGATAACATACGGAAAAGGGGATTCTTGGGACCCTCCAGATGTCAGTTTTTCGAAAAGGAGGAAAACATGGAGCACATTCTCAATAGTTGCCCTTATACTACCTGGTTATGGGATTGCTTCTCTTCCATTTTCCAGCAGTCTGACAGGGACAGTAATAGTATCACTAATACCCTGAACAATTGGAGAGTTAATTTTTCAGAGAATGAGTTCGTTAATCTAGCCTGGACTTTTACGCCAAGCTTCATAATCTGGAATATTTGGAAGGAAAGGAATAAAAGGATCTTCAAAAGTGAAAATTCCACCCCTCAAGGTCTTTTTAATCTGATCCTGAAACAGCTTCGGGAGACTGTTAGTACCACGATTAGAAAGCTCCCCAATAAACCTCTGTCAGTATTTGAGTTGCAAATTCTCAACCAACTGGGTATGAAAGGGATTATTCCTTAAGGTCTAAGCAGAAAGGATTCGAGCATGGATATAGGGATGGAGTTCTGGCAACCTCCACCGAAAGGATATCTGAAATACAACATTGATGGGGCTTCAAAAGGCAACCCGAGAATAGCTGGTTATGGAGGAGCTTTAAGAGATGAAGAATGAAAAATCATTTTTATCTTTCATTATCATCTTGGTAGAGCTACTAATAATATCGCTGAACTAATGGTGCTGGAAGAATGCCTGGAGTTTCTGATCCAACACAAGTGCTCCAATGTCATTATTGAAGCGGACTTGGAGATTACAATTAACTCTGTGAAAAGAATTAATTGTGGGACTCGACCAGAGAAAGTGTCTAATCACTAGAAACTTCTCCTGGTTAACCAAAGAATCCAGGTTCACCTCCAAGAGCTGCAAACGGTGAGTTTCAATCATGTTCATCGTTCGGCCAATAAATTAGCAGACCTTCTTACTAACCAAGGGGTGAACAATGTTGAAAGAGGGATAGCATACAAGTGGCGAGAAGTTCCTCCAATCTGTTTAAAATTTCTCTGCGAGGAGCAAGCCACAGAGGAAAAGGAAATGTTTCATTATCGATCCCAGATGAAAATATTAAACTAATTTTTATGTCAAGCAGTTTCTCTTCCTTTTGTTTTGCTTATGACAAAAATTCAAGCAGGGGTCTATCACATTCTCTTCCGAAAGCTCATGAGGGGAATTATCAAGGTCTCTGAGGAAATTTTAGGGAGTCAATTCTCAAAGGAGCTCAGGCTCCCGGACAGGTACACTACTCATAACAGGCAGAGATGGGATAGTGGTTTTCCGGCAATGGTTTTTTCCCCTCCTCCCACTCTCAATTCCAAAAACCACACTTGGGCCGATTGTCTGGTTATCGCAAGTCTCATACACGGTAAGTGGTATTTGGGTTATGGTAGCGATCCCATAGATCAGGTGACATGTGGGCAAGGTACAATCCTAAAAACCGTTGTCTCCCGCACACTATTCTTCAGACAGGTTGGTGATTGCGATATTAACCCTGACCGTTGGATCCATCAGCCAGGCTCAATGATTGAGAAGGCAAAAGCAGTTTGGTGGGTCCGACAGCTGAGCCACATCATAAATTTTTGGTGTATTCTCCCGCCTCTTTTGTGGGTCTGGTGGATGCATTCAGGGTTTGATGTTCACGCGGCGGAGTCAGTCTTTAGAAATTTTGAAGGATAGCAATTTGCTCTTTATGAGCAAAGCCTATCCTTTTTCTCCCACAGTTACGGGCGGTGTATTAGAGATTTTTATTTCTTTTTGCTCTGCTTTCCTTCGAGTCTGTCGGTTTACGCATTGTATTTATTTTGAGTGTTTAGAGATTTGATTGTTGGGCGTGATGCTTGTTACTCTCGCCCGTTTCCAGTTTCTGTAGGTTATTTCCTTGGAGTATTTTTCACCGAGGATTGTTGTATTCTATGTATTTTTATTTGTTGTTTAATATAATAGAAGGTCCGACTCTTGCTTTAGCAAAAAAATAGACGACCTATAGTTGGGTCCTCACATTCTTGTCCAGATTAAATTTTCCTGCAGGTGAAGAAGGAATGGTTGATGGCCAGTTACTGGATGAGCACTTATTTGTTATTTCAGTTCTCTCTCCATGGTTTGCTGATATAGAAAACTATTTGGTATATGCACAGTTCCCACCGAACTTGTCCTCCAACTAGAAGAGAAAGATAGTGAGGAAGAGCGCCCCCTTCACTTGGATTGGGGGCAATCTCTTCAAACTTGGCCCAAATCAAATCTTGAGAAGGTGTGTCAGGGAGGAGGAAGTCTTTCACATCCTTCTGACCTGTCATGATGGGCCTTGTGGAGGTCACTTTGCAGCAAAAAGGAAAGTATTCAAAGTGTTACAAGCAGGCTATTATTGGCCCACTCATCATCAAAATGTGAAAAGATATACTAGCCAGTGTGATCGGTGCCAAAGGATGGGAAGGCCTACCCCAAGAGATGAAATTCCTCTGCAACCTCAGGTGACCTTCGAGCCATTTGACAAGTGGGGCATGGACTTCATTAGACCTATTGACCCTCCTTCCAAACAAAAGTAGTACATTGTTATGTGCACTGACTATCTGACTAAGTGGGCTGAAACCAAGGCAATTAAGGCAGCAACAGAAGAAAAGGTAGTTGATTTCCTAAGGGAGAATGTATTTTACAAATTTGGGTAACCTAGAGAGCTGGTCATAGACCAAGGCAGCCAATTTACATCCAACATGATTGAATACTTGCTCAGCGAGCACAATATCAAGCATAGAACCTCCACTCCCTATCATCCACAAGCTAATGGACAAGTAAAGGTGACCAATAGAGTGTTGTAGTGTTGGAGGGCATCTTGACCAAAGTGGTAAGCAACAGCAGAAAGGATTGGGCAGATAGACTAGTTGAGGCCACCTGGGCCTATAATACCACCTAGAAGACCACCACTAGGTTCACACCCTATGATCTCATCTATGGGAAAAAGGCCTTGATGTCCATTGAATTTGAGTATAACACATTAAGGATGGCAGCCCAACTAGATCTAGATCTCAACAGTGCACAAAAAGAGAGATTGTTCCAGCTGAATGGTTTGGATGAGTTTAGAAAGTAGGCCCTCCTACATACAGAGGTAATTCAACTTCGGAGGAAGATCTGGAATGATAAGAACATCAAGGAAAAGAAATTTCAAGAAGGTGATTGGGCTTTGTTATATGATTCTAGGTATAAAGACTTCGAGGGCAAGTTAAGGATAAGATGGCCAGGACCTTATGTTGTAGAAAGATGCCATGATAATGGTTTAGTATAGATCAGAACCATAGATGAAGAGGCCATTCCTTTACTTGTTAATGGACACCGACTGAAAATTTACAAGAGACCATTGTCAAAACAAGAATTCATTGATGATATCAACAAAAAAATGATGGTAGTGGAGCAAGTTTCAGCTCCTGCCTCATCAAATGACTGAGAGAGAAAAAAAAAAGAATAAGAACTCAGGTGAAAACCTCCATGAGGTGCCTGAGTCCCACTATCGGGTTAAAAACCTCTTGGGGTGGCCCAATGGTGTCAATAAAAAAAAGAGAGAAAAAATGAGAATAAAAAGATCCCTTGGTGAAAACCTCTCTTGAGGCGCCCAAAGCAAACAGCTAGGATGAAAAGCTCTCAGAGGCAGCCTAGTTGTTTTCAAAAAAAAAAAAAAAAATCATGAAAATTTCTATTTTGCAAGTCAGCAAGAAGGATGATCAACGAGCAAAGGAGGATCACCAAGAGACCTATTTCACTCACATTTTATTTTTCCTCATTTTCATTCATCACTCTACCATTTCTCTCATTTTTTCCACTCCTTTCCTTCAATGTACAAGGGGACTATGTTTTCTACAGGATCCCCTGTAAACCTACGGGATCCCCTGAAAAGCTATAGGATGATCCTGTAGGAATCACAATGACCCATAAATCCTCCAGGAAACGACCCTAAAGGAAAAAATGACCTGCTATGTCAATGAAATAGCACCCCTACATCATCATTCCATGACCATAACTATGTCCACCTTCATCACCCCTGCATTTACCCTTAAAAAAAATATCAGTTTCAAAAAAAAATATAAAAAAAATTCACAGTCTTCGAAAAAGAAGGAAACGGAGAGCAATAGGGAGCATCACCTGAGTATTCCTCATTCTCCACACTCCTAGTCTCCCTCTCCATCCATGTCACCATCCTCAAACTCCCAGCAGAAGGTATGATTAAGGGTTCTGAAGGAGAAGCAGCTACAAGACATCTTGTAGGAAATCTTGTAGCAGCCTATCCCACAAAATACAAATCATAAGAGCATCAAGCTTCTAGCATAATGATACAAGAGCATAAGGGACTCCAAAGCAGCAGCAGCACCATCATCTTCAACACCAGGTACCTGCACCACAAAAAAATCATCAGAGAACAACAAGAAAGGGAAGAATAATAGCATGCAGCCAATACACACAGCAAGCACCTTCAGTCTTCAACCACTGCAGCAAGGTATTAAGCACCACAGATAAGTATCCCGCTCACTCTCTCATGTGCATAATGTAGTCAAAATATGTAAAGGTTGCGATTAAGTTGGCTTATAAGCAAAAGGTGACCAGTTAACTTGGCCACCTTCAATCAATCAACAAAGACAAAACAATTTGTCCTCTCACACGTGACAGCAGCCAAATCAAAAACAGAAAGGAGAAGGACAAAAGTAGTTAAGGCTATGGAAGCATGAAGTGGGAGTTGATTATGAGGAAGTGGGGAATGATGAGGTGGTAGTTGAGACCAACAATCCAAAAATGGAAATCGTACCTCGACTGCCAGCAGACCACCTCAACCCAAATTACCATAAGAGGAAATAATCATCATCCCCATGCCTTCATGCATTCACTTCCTCAAGGCTCGCTCTCACAAGTTTCTCTCATACCCATGCAACCTACAGCAAGGAAGACACCATCATTTTTCTGCATCAGAATTCTTATAGGATTGCATAGGAAATCCTACAGGATTGCACAGGAAATCCTACAGGATTGCACACAAGATACACAGAGACAATCTACATGATGGGCCGAGAGGCGTTTCAGAGGGGAAAACTAGGGGTTGACCGCAACAAACATTATGAAGAGGTAGGCTCTGTAATTACATTCCTCTTTCCAAGTAAATTGATCAAAAAAGTAACTCCATGGGCAGCATGAATTAAAACAGAGCTTGACAAGTTTTTTATTCACCTAAATTCCATCTCTTCAGAAATAAAATTCACTATGGAGCTTGAAGAAAACATGAGCATCCCATTTTTAGACATTCTCATCATGAGAAAAGAGGATGGCTCCATAGGGCATAAGGTTTTCAGGAAGTCAACCCATACAGAAAACTACCTCCACGATGATTCCCACCATCATCCAGCCCAGAAATTTGGTGTTCTAAACACTCTTGCTATCAGGGCCCTTCGAATTTCTGACGCTGAACATCTGAATGAAGAAAAGAAGCATTTAGTCTCAACCTTTAAGAGTATAGGCTACAAAGAAAATGAGATTAAAAGAGCAATTCAGAAAGCCGAGAAAAGGATGTTATCTCATGAACCTAAGGCCCAAGAGCAACCTGAGGGTGGTAGGGTCTTTCTACCTTACATTCATGGAGTTACATATAAGATTGCGAAAATCCTAAGAAGGAAAAACATAAGCACGCAATTCTCAACACCTGGAACTATTAGGCAAGGTATGAGATCTGTCAAGGATAATATTGATAGACATCAACTTAAAGGGGTCTATAAAATTGATTGCTCATGTGGAAAAAGCTACATTGGTGAAACAGGTCGCTCCCTGCAGACCAGACTCAAGGAACATGGAGCTGATATTAAGAATGAAAGATCTCGTACTTCCGCCCTGGCAGAACACTCCTCAAAAACTAAGCACCATGTCTACTTGGAAAGCGCCTCAATTGTCGCTAGGGAAGAGCAACACCATAGGCGAAAGATCAGAGAAGCTCTTGAAATTATCAAACACCTGCATAATCTCAACAGAGACAATGGTATGGAGATTAGTGGAAGCTCGCTTCCCCTAATCAGAGAAATTAAGGTCACCAATACTTTCCAAGTTTAGCATTCTGTGGTGGAATTTCCTCTTCCTCCCGCCCCATTCCCCCCCCATCCCCCCCCCCCCCCTTTTTTTTTTCTAATCTTAGGAAGTTAGTAACCTCGCTTTAATAATTTAAGTATAATAATAATAATTAGTACACAATTAAACATTTACAATATTAATTATGATAATGACCATTATCATTAATTAATTAAACTATTTTTAAAACTATTTATAAAATTGAAAAATTTACTATTTTAATTATCAATATTAATTATATTGATTCTTAATATTAAAATATCAATTTTAATATAATAATAATTATTATTAATATCTATACATTTTAAATCATTTTAATTGATTCTAATATTAACCCATTACACTAATACTTCTTCTCACAAAATATCAAAATATATTTATAATAATTCTATTTAAAAATAACATTGTACTAACATATTTTATATATAATTAATATTAAATATTAAATACAATATTCTAGGATTAATATTATTAATATTAAATATTAATACAATATTCTAGGATTAATATTATCAATATTAATTATGATCAATATTAATATTTTTAATACTAATTATTATTATTAATTATTATATTAATAAATAATAATTATTAATAACAATAATATTTACAATTATATTTAATAATTTCTTTATTAAACTAAATAGTAACCTATTCTTACAATATACTAATAAAAATTGTACTAACATATATTATAATAAATATTAAATATTAATACAATATACTAGGATTAATATTTTTAACATTAATTATGATCAATATAATATCATTAATACTAATTATTATTATTAATTATTATTACTAATTATTATATTAATAATAATTATTATTCTTAATTACAACTAATATTAATAATAATAAATATTAATGATCAAACATATATTATAATAAATATTAAATATTAATACAATATACTAGGATTAATATTTTTAACATTAATTATGATCAATATAATAGCATTAATACTAATTATTATTAATTATTATAATACTAATTATTATTATTAATTATTATATTAATAATAATAATAATAATAATAATAATAATAATTACAATTAATATTAATAATAACTATCATATTAAATTAAAAGTAACTAATTATTAAAAGATTATAATTAATTAATATTAATATTAATTTTTAATTATGATAATGATCAAACATAATAATAATTTATATTAATTTAAATCAATTAATTAACTCTTCCATTAATAATAATAATAATAATAATAATAATAATTAATTAATCAGAGACAGCCGACATCTCATCAAAAATTATTATTCAAAAATTGAGAGCCGACATTCATCTCATTTTACTCTCCTCATTACTATTTAATCTCTCAATTAAGCTCTTCTTCTATCAAGCATTCAAGTTGTCCTAATGATGGATCCCGGTTGGGATTTAAAACGTTGGCAGAAAATGGTTCTTACTGTGGATTCTCCTATAACTAAGTCGAAAGTAATAAACCACAGAGGTCTTAAATCCAAAATCCTCTAGTTTGAGTGAATTTGGCAGCTATGCAAGAGAATTTTCCACACAGTCCTCTTAGTTTTTTACTTCTGCATTTTAAAATTGTATCAACCATCTCATCTCCTCAAAACCTACTAACCAAGATGACAGGAGGGTTTAATAAGAGGGATCCCACTAACACTGTGAGAATCCAACAACACCCTTAGGTACTAGAAATATTCACAAGGCATAATTGGATGGGGTTTTTCGAAAAATTAAGGGGGTATGATGATGAGGTGGCCTGAGATTTTGCTTTCTCCCTCATTCCACTCACCAGAGTCCATGCCACTGTTGTGGTAAGAGGCCTCTCCATAGAACTCACCCCTGAATTCATCAGTAGAGTTACCACACTTCCCCTAGGAGTACCATGGAGGAAGGAAGACAAAGGAGAGAGCCAGGTTGCCAAAAGGAAATTCTTTTTAGAAGGTGAGGAAGCCACTGAGGACAAAAAAGGTGTAAGGAGAGCAAGTCTGCCACATCCCTGTAATGAGGTAAGCTACCAACTTATCAAATACATTTCATGTTAGGGTAGGTATAGTGTGGTCTATGGCTATCATTTTAGTCTGAGAAGTTGTCGTCCTGGATTATTTCCCTATTTTCTTTTGTCAACAGCACATAGAGGAGCCATCCAACAATTTTTGATGATCACACAGAGGGTCTACATTAATGGTTAGATGATATTTGAAAGACCAAAGGGTCTTCCATAATCTTTGACCACCCTACAACCATCTCCACCATATATTAGCATTGACCGCTTTCAGTAATATCTTTAGATATTTCATACCAAGTCCTAAATGAGTCTTAGGCTTGCATAACCTTTCCCAAGCCACCAAGCACCACTTCCTACCAATCTGCACCCTCAACTAGAGGAATTTCTGAAATTTGGCAGTAATGTATTTGTAAATACTTCGTGGGGCTGGAAGAGCCAAAAGCTCATAGGCGAGGAGGGCCTGCAGGACTTCCTTCAAGAGAATTAATCTTCTAATCGAGTTCAAAACCCTAAAATACCAACTGGATATTTTTCAGTCAGTGCAATTCAAAATATATTTCCAACATATCACTTTTAGGGGGTTAGAGGCTAAGGGGATTCCAGGATAAGTGAATGTAAGTGAGATGATACAGAATCTGAGGGTCCTAGACAAATGCTTTTGAACCCTGGGATGAGTATTGAATTTAAAATATCTGATTTTTCCTTGTTAATGATGGTTCTAGAGGCATGATGGAACTCCTCGAGGAGGGAACTGAATAGATTGGATTCCTTTGAAGTTGGCTTCCCGAACATCGTGTTATCATCAAAAAATTGTTCGTGAAAAAATGGGGGAGTCTTCGGATATAACCGCAGCCCCTAAAGATGATTGGTCTCGAAGGCTAATTTGATAAGTCTACCAAGCCCCTCAGCTGTAATAATAAAATGGAAGGGAGAGAGGATATCCCCTTGCCTCAAGCCCCTTGAACCCTGAAAAGGTAGAGAGGGAGATCCATTGACTACGATGGAATAGAGGGGTGTTCCAATCAATGATTTCACCCAACATATCCATGAATGAGAGAAATGAAAAGCATCAAGAATAGAAAGGAGATGTTTCCAACTTAGACGATCGTAAACTTTAGACATGTCAAGTTTAATAATCATACCTGGAGTCTTGTATGATTTTAGAGAGTGGACTATTTCCTAAGCCACTATTATTTGATCCAAAATATATCAGCCTTCTACAAATCTTGTCTGCTCAAGTTCGATGATAAATTTCATTAGGGGTTTGAGACAGCAGACTAGAATGCCTAAAATTATCTTATAAATAATGCTACATAAAGAAATTGGTCAGAACTCATTCGGGTCTACCACCACCCCTTGTTAGAAAAATACTGAGAGGGGGTTGGGGTGAATCCATATTTTAAACTAATTAAACTTTTATTTTCGTATTCAAATTTATATACGTGACCGTTATGAAGTAAACCTACGTATGTACGCGATTGTGATGAAAACAAGTAGCATATATCTAGTTCACTAACTATTTCAGTTAATGCATCATATGTTTAACTTGAACCAATATATCAGTACTTTATTAAAAATTAATTAAACAATTCCTTTTTCAAATCTTTGTGTCACATCTGTACTAGCCTGGATACTCATCATGTTACAATCAGCGTACCATAATTCCTGCTGCAATCGCTAATAGACTCAAGCATCAATGTGCAAGAGGGAAATTCCCAACAGTTATATCACCATGGGTTAATTAGAATCCTTATAGAATATGCCCTCCAAAACCTCAGAATTCCTATACAATGGTTACTTTTCAGAGACATGCTGGAAGAGGAAGACATTAAAGTTCTCACATATGATGTTAGTCCTATTTTCAGTGAAGAGGAAGAGACTGAAGCAGAGGAAGAATAAGTAGAGCAGGAAGAAGAAGAAATAGAAGGAGATTAAGATGAGATGGATGAAGAAGAAGATGAAATAGAAGAAAATGAGGAAGATGAAGAAGAAGAGGAGAAGGAGAAGGAGGAGGATGAAGAAACAGAGGAGGATGTTAAGGAGGAAATTGATAAAGATGATGCGGATCTACAAGAGGAATAAGAAAGGAAAGACATAGGTGAAGAAAGCAATGGGAAAGAGGGGGCAGAAAACTAGGAATCACCTAGGGTGTCTCTAGAACCCACTGAGAGAGAGGCAACATCTACCCTCACTGCTCTTAGCACCCCCATCAAGAAAAAAGGAAAAATATAGAGGCAGGCCCCCTTATATTTCAGGACAAGGAAAAGCACAAGATTAAGGCAAGGGAAACCCCAAACACCAACCAAAATTCCCATTGTGATTGAAGGCTCACCTAAAAAAAAGGACAAAATGCCTTCCCCTAAGTCTCCTATCACCTATGTGAGAAGGCTTATGACTAGATCAACGACCTCCAAGGGAAAAGAAATCCTACAGGATACATAGTAGAATCTACAGGAAGTAGAAGCAATCCTACAGGATACTCTACTGAACCTACAGGAGACACAAAAATTGGAAAAGGAGGTAGGCCAATAGCAAGGAACTAAAGAAGAGGACCCAGAGTCAAAAGAACCTAACCCCCAACCTAACCTTGACTCCTACTACAAGTTTATTGAAAGAGGCAGTGTCATACCTCAAAAATTTGTTATTCCACTGTTCTTCGAACTTGAGAAGGAGAGAGTCAAAACTCACCGATGGATGCAGATCGCCAAATCCAAGGGGATCGAAGACATTGGGCACATGGAGGAGAAGCTCAAGGAGATGGGAAAAGAGCTAAGTAGCTTAAGAGATAGAGAGGCCATAATGAAAAATCAACTAGAAACAGAAAATGCATGGTTGAGAGGACAGCTACAAGAAAGAGAGAATCAATTGGCATGTATGGCCAGTCTCTCTTTTGAAGCAATCCAGTGTAGAATTCTAGCTAAATCTTATGCCCTATACCTCAAGGAATAGTGGTTGCTATTTCAGAGCAAGACCCTAGCACAGAGAGGCGCCATGCCATTTCAAGACTACATGCAGTTCATTGATCTTTGTGATCATAGCACACTAGAAGATAGGGCCAAGATGTCTGAGTTTTATTTCCACAACATGGCCTTAACAGAAATGAATGTATGGGACCCTAATGCCAAGCTAGGAGATTTACAGTTGATTGCTTTGGCATCATGGATGAACCATGAGGAATCAAGGGCTATAGAGATGAAGAAAATATTGGCAAGAGAGCAAATTGAACCTCTTAAGATCAGAGTTGTGTAGAAAATATGTGATAGGTTAACCCAATAATGCAATATAAATCAAAGCAGAATACTATAACATACTTCTACTATCAATTTGTGGAAGCTTAAAGATAAAGCTTAACAATATAACCAGAAGAAGAAGAATCAATGGCATAATACATATGAAAATACTTTGGGGAAAGTCTCAGATAAAAACCCCACACTATTGTATTATCATACATGGTGGAAATACATAGGAATTATACAAAGACTTAGCTCTCACAGCTAGCTAGCTCTCAGTACAATCCCCACAGATGCACAGAGGAAATCTTGGCTTCTCTCCAGCCTTCCTCTCTTCCCTCCAAGCTCCTATTTCCTTGCGTTGTTCCTTTTGGATGATTAGCCTATTACCAAGTGGAAAAACAAGCCTTCAAAACTGCGCAATCCTCAAGGATGAATCCTTGACTACATGCATGAGTTTTCTCCATGAGAAAACACATGCAATTGATAGTACACTGTCCTTGAACATTAATCTCAACTGGGTCTTTCTCAGAATAGACATGCATGAGTTTCTAATAAGGGAATCTTCAGTTAACTGGAGTAGCACTAGTTGAGTGCATTAATGCATCAACTGATTGTTAACTCACTATTAGTTCCTCAAACAGTTTGGAACTAATTCAACTGGACTTAACTCAGTAAGCTGAGTTAACTAATTACAACTCAAATATAACTCAATCTTATCTCCTTAATTTAAGGGAAAACTCTTGCAAGACTTCTAACTTGAATTTCTCCAACTAATTAATTTAAAATAAGTTAATTAATTAATTCCAAGTAGGTGTTAAGACTAAATTCGATTTTAATTCACAATTTAATTCAAGGGAAAATTAAATTGGAATATTCTTGTTGCCATATTTCAACAATTTGAACAGTCATATCCCATGGCCCTCATCATTACCCATAATTTGATTGCGAGTGATCCTCAACTTGCACCTAGATATCTTGTTGCCCAAGAGCAAGAAATGTCACATTTTGAGGACATTTTCAGGTTGTTAGGGGATGATAGCATACATGCTTTCCTGAGGAGATGGAAAACATTTCCATACAGCTTAAAGATAAGAGAGTACCACTCTCCTCAAAGATTGAGAGAAACACTAAACAGGACACCCATGTACAAGCAATCTATGCAAAGGGTGAAAGTCAATTGGATTGGCCTAAAACCCATTCCACCACTACTCTTAGGAATGCTAGAAGGAAGGAAGGAAGAAGAATAAAAGGCAGTGGGAGGAGGTAGAAAGGAAAGTAGGCTTCTATGAACAAGAAGAGGAAACCACAGCAAAGGCATGGGATGTCAGGGAGGCCACTAGAGCTATGAAGGATATGGATATTGATTGATTTTCTCAGAGGATGAGCAACACTTTCAGTAGGGGGTGATGATGAGCCTCGTCATTAGGTAATTATATGGGCGTTAATTAGTCAAACCAACTTTTCTCATAGCTTATTACATGTTTTTTATTATATATTGTTTATGATATGAGTTAGAGTTGGATATTATGCCTAGTAGACTAATATGCATTGAATGCAGGATTGAAGGAGAAAATCAAGGAATTTTGGCAAATACTAAGGTTAAAACTCGAATGGGACAAGGGAGAGGGATTGAAGGAGGTAAATCCTCCTCATTTAATTCTCCCCTATTCGAATGTTCCTCCATCCATCACACCATCTCGGAGTGCAAGCAGCCAAGCCATGAGGATTAGAAGGCAGCCGAGCAAGTGAGAGACAAAGAGTTAGTTTATATCGAGCTATGGAGATGCGCCTCCCTAATTTTAAGGAATTCGTTGGGGACTTTAGTTGTATAATTAGAGAGGCCAAGAGCCTCATTAGGATTCAAATTTTTGTTGTAAAACTCTAAGCTATTTTTGAGCTCCAGACTTGTGAAAGTTTTATTGATGTAATTTTTTGTTGTGGTAATAAGAATGAGTTTTGTTTCGAGCCAGCACTTAGTTAACTCAAAGGGCTAAAGCTCTTGGGTTAGGGCCCAACCCTAGCAGCCAAGACTCCTCTTTCTTGTATCTATATCTTTATATTAGTCTCATAGCTTCATTGTTAATTTTCTTTTAGATGTGTTTTCATTGCAAGTAGTGTAGATTGGATTGGTTGTTTATTAGTTTGCTTCCATTTATGCCTTACTTCAGTAGCAATTTAGCAAGGATAAAAGGAGTACCACAAGGTTGTGAGTGGGTGTCTTGGCCTCATTTCCTCCCTTTGGGATCATGATTTAAGGAAGGGACCCTTATGCAGCCCCAAAAACATAGATTTCTATTTCTTGCATAAGCTTTAGAGGTTATTGTATTTAAGTTAGCATTTGATCAGTTTTTCAAAGGAGGATTTCATTTCCATCTCTTCTATCTTCACTCTTGCAGTATATCTCATCCATGCTTTCATTCCTTTTAGCAACTTTCCTCATGCATAATGTAGGCAGTTAGTTCATTAATTCTGTTTTTCTAGCTTCGGAGAATGCTTCTTGTTTGCATAGCTTTGTGGCAATTATACATGTTTTATGCAGAGAAGATGCTTCAGGAGGAGACAAATACTTCATAGCCAGCAACCACCTTCCACTCCATCCACCACAGTCATTCCTTGTTTTAACCATCACCTTCACTAGTTTTCATCATTTTTCATAGAAATTATTCCAAGCACATTGAGGAATCCAACCATCCTCTATATTTGTTGTTGATTTCTGAATGATCCTAGACCTTTCCTCACTTCCTTCCACCCATCTACCACCCTCCCTAATCCTTCCATCACCTCCAACACCTTTCATTTTTCTCTCGGTTGTATCCTGTAGGTTTAACGGGAATCCTGTAGGTTTCTAGTACATCCTGTAGGTTTTCCAGAAATGGCCTGTTTTGAGGACGAATTGAGGGAAAACCTCTAGGAAGTCACCAAAAGCCTCCCAAGGGTCTCCCAGACCATCCAACTGTCTCCTAACCCTTCCATCCATCCTCCAACATACTTAATTCACCTACCACATCACTAAAAGAAATTAGTTTGCATACTTGATTTTGCATGAAAAGACAAAAACAGATTTATTTCAGTCCCTTTTCTTGCTCATTAGTGATGTTTGATGCTTCTTACTTCCATGCTTAGATAGTAGCATTTGGTTCATGATAATTTAGCATTATTGCAAAGAATAGTTTTTTGGCAGTTAATTAGGAAATGGTGTGATTTAGCTTTGAATTTCGGTCTTTTCCATTATTGCAGTAGAGTAGCTCTCCCTTAGAGCATATTTCCCTTTCTTCCATCAAGAAACCAAGATTCTTATGACTCCATAGAAGTCTAGCTTGAAAATCTCAATGGTCTCTCACCAGCTGAACCATGAAAAAAGGTAGAACCATCACTGATACTTGTGTATACAGCACTGTCACCTCCAAGTTTGTACGAACCTCGGGTTGATAAAGTAAAGCTGGTAGTCTAGGAGTTGCAGCATTCTTGTTGCAATATTAGCACTCATCAAAACCCATAAACCAAGGTGACCCCATATCTAGGGCCATGTGTCTGCTCTCTAAGTAGATGTGTTGACTCATGCTTGGAATCAACATAGGCCCGCGGACGTCGCGACATTGGGAGGTTGAGCCACGGCTTCGCCAAAATAACAACATCTCGGATTTTTGCCTTACAATTGCACTACCAATGCGGATGTAAGCCCATTACCTATTTTGTAGCCACATGTGTCCATGAAATACATGCATCTACCGCATGACTAAAGCTCAGTCGCTTGCACAGTCGATTTTTTCCACCCTTAAAAAGGTCGTACAAGGGTACATCTAATCTACCAAAATGACAAAGAGAGGTTTATGAGTTCTAACATGTCTCTCCCCCCGTGCTTCCCAGGTGCTCAGTCCGATCGCAACAACAAAAATTAACTTTAGGAATAGCTCTAGCCTCCCAAGATAGCAAGTAAAAATGAGGTGGCATAGAGCCTACTTTGCCTTATATATCTACCTTTTTGACATTTTCCATAGCCTAATACAGGAGATCATGACCTTTGTTTCCAAAACCATGAGAGACACAAGGATCAGGAACACATCATCTTCATCATGGTAACCTTCATTTTATTTCAACCTTAAACTCATTTTTTTGGCCCGTTGCACGCTCAGAACTTTACTACGGGTGCGCCTTCTCCTGTTTGTTATTCATCTTACTTAGCCCATTTTTTCTTACATATGTTTAATCAAGACATTTTCACTTCGATTATTGTTCATTGAAGTTGCAGGTATGTCGATAGCTTCTCTCCAAAATCAGGCCCCCAGCGGACATCAACAAGCCCTATCATTCATCACTCAACATGATAAGCTTCCTACCAAGCTTTGCATATTCTGACATCCTTTCTTCGAAATGCACCATAGGATCCATCATCTCGACCACGTTTACCACCATCTCCTCTTGAACATGGTAAATTTCATGTCAATCGATATATCCTTCCCACTCATGGACTACCTCATGTTATATACCACCACATCTTATTTGGAATCCATGACCATATACTCCGGCCCAGGAGCTAGCTCACTTGTATATCTTGAAGATTAGTCTCATTCACCTTTTCTTCACTTACTACTAACACACCCTACTCTCGGGCCACCTTACTCCTCTGTGAAGGATAACGGCAAATGCACTTACATGTTCTACATTGGGCCCATCATACCTCCATACACAATAAGCTCTTTTGTGTCACTTCATCCACCTCATCAACCCAACACTGAGACCATCCAATGGGGCCCCTGTCCTCCGTAAATACATTTTATCTCCATCATCATGTAGGTCACTATTTTCATGTGGCACCCATCTCCATGTATGTACATCCCAAACCATCTTTACATTCTCATTCTCACCTATTTTGATGACCTTCCTGTACAATCCAAAAAGCGCGATGACCATTTGGAGGACCTGCGCCTGGTATTTCAACGATGTCGATAATATAACCTATGCTTGAACCCTCTCAAGTGTGTCTTCTGCGTTAACGGAGGATGACTACAAGGATTCATTGTTTCCCAACAAGGTATTAGAGTCAACCCTCTCAAAGTCCAAGTCTAAGTTATTCTCTCTATCTAAAAGTTGATCAGACTCTCAGTTAGAAAATAAAGCATGATGTATTTCGACTCTATGCTTGCTCCTAACCTCACACATCAGTGGGAAAATTTTAACTCCAAAATCGTACACATATTTTTACACTCTAAAAGATGCCCAAAATTTTCCAGGAAAATGCACAAGTGAATATTTTCCAATTGAAGACACTATAAATAAAATAAAATAAAATAAATAAATAAAACTCCTAAGTTCTAAAGTATATTGAATTTAAAAATTGATGTAGGTGTGAATTTTTCTTCGATAATCGTGCTACGCATGGTATTTTCTTTGAAAACCACCTGGTCGAAGGAATGGCTAACTCAACAATTCAAGACCACTTCCCACACTTGGAATACGATTCCTTAATAGGATTTGTTACACAGTAATTTGTCACTGCCTTCACCCCAGTCCTTCTAGTGTGTCATATGTCCCAGTGAAACATGATCATACTGAACAAATGCTCTCTTATGTTGCCAAGTGACCCACTTTTCCTAAGTTTTTTTCCTCATCGCGATAATGGACTTAATATACGCGATGAACAGCGGTTGTAAATAGTCTAGCCACGCTTCCAGCACAGAAGTACATCTGTTTCCCACGACGGTCCAATTTCATGCTCCAGCGTGAGGCTACTTGCTATCTTTAGCGACGGTCTGACTGGCTACATTGCCTACTAGCGATGTCAGCACTAAAGCTTAGTTATAAACTCGCGATGATCCAGATTGGGCGAATTCGTTCCAACAGTCGGCCTTCTGGATGTCTCCAGACCTGGTTGTTGGCATAGTTTGTGTCGCCCTTCCTCCTCTAGTATGGCAGTTCCGTCATTTGTGCTACCTTCCTTGGGGATAAGCTCTCTCTTCCACCTTTCATGGAGACTCCTTCTCCTATTTAAACACTCACCATTGCTATGATTAGCTAGTTGGTAAATTCTTGGATTGAGCAGTGTTGTTAGTGCTTTTGAGTTTGATAGATAGCTGGTGTGGGTGTGACAAGTGTGGGATTGTTGATAGTTTGTGGAAGGTTGTGAAGTGCCCTTAACTTTGTGCTAAAACTTATGAGTGATCAACCTGAAACAATGCAAAGGAAATACAACAAAGCACGTAACTGGAAAACAACAATGATCTATTTACTCACAAAGTCAAGAAGTCATGAGCTATCAAGTAAATTACATAAAATACATAGGAAAACATCATTGATTGTATTAATAATGAAATAAGAGCAAGCTTACAACCATGAGTGAGAGAGAAACTTTGTATGTTGGGAGATCCATCTTCAAAGAGTGAATGCTTGAGAAATACACTGGTTGGACCCTCTGAGAAGGCTTGCGACGTCAAGACTTTGGTTGTAAGCTTGATCTTATTTCATTATTAATACAATCAATGATGTTTTCTTATGTCTTGTATGTAATTTACTTGATAGCTCATGACTTCTTGACTTTGTGAGTAAATAGATCATTGTTGTTTTCTAGTTACTTGCTTTGTTGTATTTCCTTTGCATTGTTTTAGGTTGATCACTCATAAGTTTTAGCACAAAGTTAAGGGCACTTCACAACCTTCCACAAACTATCAATAATCCCACACTTGTCACACCCACACCAGCTATCTATCAAACTCAAAAGCACTAACAGCACTACTCAATCCAAGAATTTACCAACTAGCTGATCATAACAATGGTGAGTGTTTAAATAGGAGAAGGAGTCTCCATGAAAGGTGGAAGAGAGAGCTTATCCCCAAGGAACGTAGCACAAATGACGGAACTGCCATACCAGAGGAGGAAGGGCGATACAAACTATGCCAACAACTAGGTCTTGAGACATCCAGAAGGCCGATTGTTGGAACGAATTCGCCCAATCTAGATCATTGCAAGCTTATAACTAAGCTTTAGCACTGACATCGCTAATAGGTAATGTAGCCAGTCAGACCATCACTAAAGATAGCAAGTAGCCTCGCGCCGAAAAATGAAATTGGACCGTCGCAGGAAATAGATGTACTTCCGCGCTGGAAGCGTGGCTGGACTATTTACAACCATTGTTCATCGCGTATATTAAGTCCATTATCGCAATGAGGCAGAAAACTTAGGAAAAGTGGGTCACTTGGCAACGTAAGAGAGCATTTGTTCAGTATGAGCATGTTTCACTCGGACACATGACACACTAGAAGGACTGGGGTGAAGGTAGTGACAAATTACTGTGTAACAGGAGTTCAGTCAAGGACAGCCGAATTTGAGCAGCCCTGATGATATGCAACCCTCAATGAAATCATCTTGTCCTACTCATAAGTCATTATCATGAGAGGGAAGATGGATTTTAAAAATTCTATATAAAGAGGTCATGGGAGAACAAAAACATGAGACAAACATATGCTGGCCAAATTGCTATCAGAGAAAACCTTCATTTCATTATTGAAGCAGAAGAATTAGAGCACTATTGTGGTGGAAAAATTTCTTCTTAGCAATCTATAACTTTGGTGTAGACAGGATTCTACCATTGAGAGAGTATTGATACTTCTTGGATAGAGAGGAGAATCTTGAAAAGAGAGTGAAGAAAAGAACCTGCTTGTTGAGGATTTTTTAGCACCATTTCTCAAAGAATTTTCTTCAAGTGTTTAGCATTCTACTATTTGTAATCATTTTCTACCACCAAAAGTCAGTAAAGGGAGCCATTTTCCATAATTATGTTGACTTGTTTGCTTCATTAAGAATTATTTATATGTTAATCTCTTTGTTTTAGTTTATGTTTGTGTATGTATTGTCTCCACCATTTAAAATACTTTGTTTCTTCATGATTATCCACTAAAAACAACCAAACTGTTTGTTTTTCTTTGCAGGGAACAACCTATTGCTAAGAAGGTGTCTTTTCATACACCATTGCAAAATAAGACATTACGCATTAACCATACATACGTTATATGCACGGAATATGGACATTACACTCACCATTGTCCCGAAATCCCTCATTATCAAGATGCATTGGGAGCCCTCGCTCAAACCAATATTGTGATCCAATCATTTCCCTCTACATTAGTGACTGACAATGGGTCCAAAACCATTTTTGTGTATTTTGGGAAGAATCTCCATGCTCATATTACTCTTACACCCATGGTCACACAACCTCTCACCATACAAAGAGGTAACCATAGTGACACCTCAACCTGCCTCCATTTGCGCCTTATGTGATGAACCTGGACATATGATTAATTAGTGTCCTAATTTACGGGAACTTAAGAAATGGTACCAGGTCCCTCAAGTTATCCTTAGCAACAGACCCAAGCGCAAATTCCATAGCTACTACATTTGTACATGGAACCATCATACTCATTTTTTCCCAACCCTTCCTCGACTCTTCAAATCATTGGCTCATATGCGCCAATATAATTCTCAAACCTTGGCATCTATCCAAATAAATACCCAAACTTAGAACAACCCATGACATGAACCGCTCACCAGCCCCTTAACAAGCCCATCATCGACAACTATGCGAGACATCGTAACATAACCATATATCACGTTAGTACCAACGATTACCCTCAAGAACCCATAAGAGAAATCTTACCAGCACCTAGTGCTAATGACACACAACATGATATATGATTCATTTCCTTAACTGTAGGAACCCTGATTCGTGTCATTTTCTCATCATTTTTTTAGGTCGAGACCGTTACACCCCCCACAAAGGTGGTGCCACCTCTGACAATGCAGTCCCATGTAATTTGCACATTTTCAACATCATTATGTTCTACAGCAGTGATCGCCGAGTCATTTTCTTGTTCGCCAACCAACACCACTATATCCCAATCCTATCCTCATGACCTCCAACAATCTTTAACACCTTTAGACCATATGTTTCACTCATATGAAGATATTATGGATGGCATGATGGAACCATATTTCTCTTGGGATGCCACTCATCATTTCTCTTTCTTCTTACTGGAGAAATCCTTCTCACCTACTGAGGCACCAAATCACAACATATGCACTGTAGAAACATAGGACTTATTACCCCTACGACAGGTTGATTGGTTCAAGAATCATATTCTTGCATGAGACGCATTTTAGGAAGGAAATATGTCCAATATCTCACCCACTATCAAGGTAAATATTTTTGTCAAACCAGGCGTAGTCGAGGAAATCTCACTAGGGGCATGATGCTCCCCAAACGAAGTGGCCTCATACAAGGCCCTCTTCCAAGAATATAGGGACATCTTTTCTTGGTCTTACTTGAAAATTCCCGTCATTAGTCCTACCATCATAGAACACCACATTGACATGTGGCCAAATGCTTGCCACATTAGGTAGAAACAATGTCAACACCCTTCCAAATATGAAGCGATCAAACTTGAAATCTATAAGCTTCATAAAGTTGGTTTCATCTACCCATGCAGGTTTCAACCTTTTTCCTAAAAAATGACCGTACATGCCATCCTATACAACCTATCTACCCTAAGCTACTAAAATCACAAAGTACAGGTAGTGACCTCCTATCTAGAAATCCCCACGCGCTACCCAAGTACACTGGCTGACCACAATAGAGGAAAACAGCTCATGGACCAATTTCTGTAGTCCACGTTAGCATGTACAAATGAGGTGGAATATGGCCCACCTCACCCTATATATCGCCCTATGTTCCAACTTCCTATGGCCCATAGAGGAGCTCAAGACCTACTTTTGCAAAACCGTTAGCTACATTCAAATCAGGATGATGTCATCTTCATCATCGTACCCTCCATCCCATTTCCTTATCATAATTAGTTTTAGGCTTGCTCTATGTTTCAAAGTACTCCATCAGGTGCGCCTTTTGATGTTCTTTGATTCATTTTGTTTTAGCACAATTCAACTTATACATGATTTCATCAAAATGTTTTGACTTAGGGTATTGGTTATGGAAGTTGCAGGTGTCCCAACACTTTCTCATCAGAGTTATTCCACTCAGCACGATAGGCTTCCTACAAATATTTTCATATCATGACACCATTTCTCCAAAATACACCATGGGATCCATCATCTCAACCACGATTACCACTACCTTCACCATGCACTTGGTAAACGTCCATGCCGGTCAATAACACCTCCCCACGCATGGATCACCTCATTTTATAGATCGCCATACACTATCGAGATCCATGACCATCCACTTAGGCCCAAGAGCCATCTTATTTGCATGTCTTGAAGATCAACCTCATTCTCCTCTTCATTACTTATTACTTACCAACCCCACTCTTAGGCCACCTCATTTACTTTTGTTGGATAAAGTTGAATGCAATCACGCATTCTACATTTGGCCTATCATCCCTACATGCAGAATACCCCATCTATGTCACTTCATCCGCCTCACCAACCTCGCACCCAAACCAACTAATAGGGGCCCCTCCCTTATCAAACAAACCTTACATGCACTATTCCACAAGATGTCATTTTCTTGGGGCACCCGTATCTGTATTTGTACATCCCAAACCACTTTTATATTCTTTTGGAAAGTGTACAAATTTTTTTAAGGAAAATGACTCTCACCCATATTTTCAATTCAATTACCCGAAGATGGTCCCTAGCCACCCTTGGTTATAGCTGGCCTTTGTCCCCACACCATGATCCATTTTCATTCATTTTTCATCACACCAATCAGAACATGCGTATATCCACCCTAGATGTTCTACTGACTCTAGGGGCATTTCCCCCGAAGAATTTCTTTTAATGTTGCCACTCGCATTACAACTCCAACTTTGGAAGTTTATCGTATCCCCCCATATTGTTGATTCTCGTTATCATGAACCATCATGTTACCATCATCTTTGTTCCTTCACCATCATCGACCTCAACACTCATTTTCCAGGATCGAAGATGTACCTTGGTTTCCCCCCCCCCCACCTTACAGGACATCCTTAGGTGGCACAAAGGGAATCACTATCGCTCGATGATGTCATCAATCTCCCTCACATTCAAAACCAGAAAATTTTATCATGGTAGGGTAGTACCGTACATTGTGACCATTAGAGTTCTCTCATTTAGCCGAAGATCCATGCATATTTTAACACCTCATTCAGTAGTGCTTACATTTTGTATGCATGGGAGGTACCCAGAGTCAAATACCCATGCATCTGTCAGCACCTCAGTCAATAGTGCTTCATTATCGATGCATGGGGGCACCTAGTTCAGTCTATTTTTCAAAGGCTCCCTTGAGGGTGTAAGCAGTTATCATCATCAGTCATCAAAATTCCATCCACACCAATGGTGACTTGGTAGGAACATTTCTTGTATGATTTTAATAGTTAATTATTCGTTATCATAACAAGCATGGGACATGCCTGCCTCGTAAAGACACTTTTTCTCTCAAATTTATCCATAGCATGGTTATCTTTAACTTTATGTCAGGGATTTTCTCTACTCATCTCTACTTTAAGTTTCTCTCTCTCAAGACATCAGCAAGACTCTCACTCAAATAAACAAGAAACATGATGTATTTCGTCTATATGCTTTCTCCTAATCTCATACATCATGGGGTAATTGTTAACACGGAAAAATCGTATACACATCTGTATAATCCAAATGACACCCAAAGTCGTCCAGCAGAACATACAGGTGAAGACTTTCCAGCTGAAAACATCATGAAATATAAAAAAACAAAAGTTCTCCAATGGTTCAAGTTATAAATTCTACCCACACGAGCCATCCAAAGGCAAAAATTAGCAACCGCGCGACTTTTCTTCAATAGTCGCCTAGTCTAACAAAAGCATGAATCAGTAGTCTGGGACTACTTCACACACTTGGAATTAGGATTCCATGACAAGTACCACCCAAGGAAAGTCGACTTGGATATATACAGCCCCCAAGGGATCCTCTTGTCCTACTCATAAGTCATTTTTTCATTAATGAACTAAGAGAGGGAAGAGGAGTTCAAAATTATATATAAACAGGCCATTGGAAATCCAAAAACAAGAAGAAGTAAAGCACTGTTATGATGGAAAAATTTCTCCACAACAATCCAACATTTCATTGAGAATAGGATTTCACCATTGAGAGAGTCTTACTTCTTTGAGAGAGAGAAGAATATTGCAAGGATATTGAAGAAATAAAATTCCTTGTTGAGGATTTTTTAGCACCATTGCTTAACCAATTCTCTCCAAGTGTTTGGAATTCATCTATTAAATATATGCTACTTTCAGCAATCAATTTTGTTGACTTGTTTGTTTCATTAATCTTTGTTTATCTAGCATATTTTTCTAGTTTATATTTATGTATGCATCGCTTCCATTGTTTCAGTGCTTTGTTGTTTAAGTTTTCCACTAACAACAATAAATTGTTTGTTGACCCCTTGTAGGTAACAACCAACTCCAAGGGAAGTGCTTTTGGTACTCCATAGTAGAAGAAACATAATAACATAGGTTACTCTACATCTATAGTAGGTCTTCATACTTCAAACTTTTATTATTGTTGTATTGTTCTCACAAACACTTCCAAAATTTCCATTATTCTAAGATCAAATAAAAATTACTTGTTGACAAAGATTTCTTCTAAGAAAAGGTTATAAAAAATCTAAGTACCATAATCAGATCAACAATTATGAAACATGATACATTGATAACATCAATCAATTACCATAATATGGTCATAACATCTTTGACACATGGTAAATCAACATCATCAATAGGTTACCATAATTCTGGCTGATACCACTGACACATGGTGCATTCTCACTATAATTTTGGTCAGTACTACTGACACATGGCACACCATTAACATCAACTAGTCACCATAATTCTATTTTATCTTATACATGGGATATAAATTAGTCTTTGTTCACCATCATTCTGGTCAGTACCTAATACATAATGAATCCCCAAAGGCCACACTCAAGTAATTCTATTCCTAATGGTAATGGACTTGATGTTGGAAGGCCACACTCTACCTAAGTAATTTTGGGCCTCTAGGAACATTCTTTCTAATTCTGGTCAGTATACTTAACACATGAAGAATTTCTATCATCTCCCATACTATTGTTTCTAATTTGGGTTAACATACGTGACACAGGAAGAATGTTTGTCCTATTTCTAGACCATTCTCACTAATTTTGGTCAACATACATAACACAGGAATAATGTCAGTCCATGACTATATCTCATCAGCACTCCCTCTCAATGGGAGAGGCATTCTCAACAAGTCCAAACTTGTCCCTGAAGTATATCTACAGAATTTACATGGGGATAGAGGATTTGCCAACAATATTCTTTACTGTAGAGTAATATTGAAGTCACTTTGCTTCTTCATGTACCATGTCTTGATACCGAATCTCACGATGCTTCAAAATGCCATCATGGTCATCACCTTCACCTAATCAAGACAATCCTGTAAGTATCCTCTGAAGCCATAATGCTTCTCAACTTTCCAATCTAGATACAATATACTCAATCGCTGCAATACGGAGTGTGGAAGATGTTTGATTCTTGCTCATAGTCATAACAAAGCCTAGACTGAAACAATATCCTAATGAACTATTTCTGTCTTCAACACTCTCTGGCCAATCTGAATTTGCAGCTATAATTCACTATTTGAAAAAAATCTGAAAACATAATTGACTTTTCCATGACCAATTGTACCATGCTAGTACGCCGACCCTTTTATTGGGTCTGTCACCATAGTTTCTTCCTTGTCATTTTGAATAGGTGCTCCTTCTCACACTGAGACTTATCCTGTTGTGGTAATTTTGGATGCTCCCTCTTCTATTGTAGCCTTTCCAAATATCAACTATCTATCTTGACAATTTCAATGGAATTCCATAGTTTCTAACTCAAATATCTACTCTCTCTTAAGATAATATGAGGCTCTCTGACTTCTCCCAGAGGAAATTCTTTTTGCCACAACTGCTCCCTCTAACACAAGTCCTTCAGCTTTTTTCAGAGACAAATCACATGAGATCAACCAAGCCTAGCATGTTTGCTTGTAATAGCCTTCTTGTGAACTTGTGCCCTTGATATTTAGCTTTGTTGGCAGACAGAGATCAACTCATTTCCTTCCATATGCTTAGATGTGATCTTCAACTTCTTTTCTTCACCAAAGCTCTGATACCATGTTGAAAAATATAGTGCAATGGACACAAACATTCTTTCTGAACTATGGTAATTACTTGTGAATATGTATTATAGTTCTTTTATCTTCATCAAGAAATCACACTTCAAAAATTCAACCAATAACCATGAAAGGAAAGTGGCCTCACAATGTTATGAATTATCTCCTTGTATATATATATATATATATATATATATATATATATATATATATATAGTTAATTAAACAGTAACTATTAACTTAAGAGGCATGTCTCTAAGGACATGAACAGTCATGAAAGGGTACTTGCCTAGGTATATAAGCGGGCCCACTCATTTGTCAAAATAACACATCTATGTGTACTCAACATTTTTTATATAATATATTACTTGTCCTACAATGGATGTCTTTGTCTTCGAAGTATTTTGAAGATTAATGCACGTACGAACTATATTTGTTACATTGGTATCAAAGCATTCCTCTGAGTATACAAACTTTGCTTGTAACATTGGTATTAGTGTTGTTCGATCCTCTCGCTACTCACCTGCTGCACAGACCAGTATGATCTAGCGTTTGGCCATCAACCTATTGTCAATTTTATTGTTGTCATGATTCAAGGGTTTTGCTACACAAGTTTTGGGAGGTTCTCCATTCTGCAATCAGGTCTTTGACCATTAAGAAAATAAAAGGCCTTTGGCCATTTAAAATAAAAGAAAAAAATCTTTAAAAAAAGGGTTTATAAAATAAAAAACAAGTAAAAAGGTTAAAAAAAAAATTAAAATAATGGTGGGAAAAAAGGAGTACATAAAAAGAAGGGGAAAATGTTTATTAAGAAAATTAAGTTAAAAAAAGGATATATAATATGAGTTGCTACGGTGGTTGGTCACTGGTTGCACGGGATGCGACAACCAGCTACAGAAAAGCGACAATGGTGATGGCTAAATACCGACTGTTGATATACCTAATTTTTTATTTATTTAGTATCTATATTATATATATTCTTAAATTTTTTTAACTAACTCTTTGATTTTTTTTTTTATATATATATATATATATTAAAAAAAAAAATCAAAGAGTTAGTTAAAAAAATTTAAGAATATATATAATATAGATACTAAATAAATAAAAAATTAGGTATATCAACAGTCGGTATTTAGCCGTCACCATTGTCGCTTTTCTGTAGCTGGTTGTCGCATCCCGTGCAAGCAGCGACCAACCACCGTAGCAACTCATATGACCATAGTTGCCCAATGACAATTTCATCGCCACAACCTTCGACTATCAACCGTGTGATTCTTTTTGTACAATCACTATCCATGCAATTTTTTCTTCGATTTGTAGTTAGTAGTGGTTCGTGTACTACTAGCCACCTTCACAATTGTTTAGCCAACAATTTCAGTTGTTGGTGCAGCCAATGATTACTACCCAAAAAAAATGTGCATGACATTTGTTCATACTTTTGCAACCAGCAAGTTGCAAACTGCTTTGCAATCACCGGTTGATGCAGTAAAACAATTTAAATCAGAAAATTAACATAATTAAAATTGGTTATACCATCCACCTATTTTGTATAAATTTTCATCCAAATATATTTGTTGCATGATTCCACAGTCCTCGGTATGGGAAATGTTGGACAATTGGAATTATCTGAATGGTTGGTGGCACTTGGTATGTTGGCACTGATGTCAACCAAACTAGCTGTAAGGTTAGAGGAGGCATATGTTGGCATTGATGACCATGTTATTCAGTGGGAGTCCCATGGTTGCTACTATATTTTGTAGATAATCATCATAGTAGCAGGATTAGTTAAGAAGCCATAAAAAGATGACTATGATAGCCAGGGAGTCTTAGAATTTGGAGATTATGTCTCAAGAGATAAGATCAATTTCTCATGAAAGTAGCATAGTTAGAAAGTGCCTAGTCAGATCTTTCCAACATTTTGTGGAATTATGCAAATGGACCTCTAGATAAAAAAATTATGGTCAATGAAAGTAAGGATCTTTAAGCCTTAAGTAGCAATTCTCGGAATCCCAGAAGGTCAGAGGCTTATTTAAAAAGGTTACAGGATTACATTGTGTCAGGGAAGCGGGAAGCCTAGAACCCCAGAAGGCCCGAAATCTTGGAGGTCTATTTAAACAATTACAAGATGGCATTAACCCGAGGTAGCAAGAGTAGTACCTAGAAGCCTAGAGACCCAGAAGCCCAAAATCCTGTAAGGAATATGGAATTCATTTTAAAAAATGTTTACGACCATGCGAGCATCCAACCTTTGAATTTCAATGTAGGTTTTAACCCTGTATAGAAATTACCTGTAAACAAATTCTTAAAATAGAAAAATAATGGCAAGAACATAGAACCAACATACACAAAGATTTTCCCTTGGATCCCAAAACCAGGACTAATAAATTTATTTTTCATTATATTTCTTTCAATTTTATAATACATATATATGCACCCCAAAGCATTCATAAACACCAATCCACTAACCCTAGATTAGAACATAACTGTTGGACACCTAATCCTAAATGGGTTAGTGTGGAAGCCGAATAGACCAAAGCAGTCCAAGAGACCTTGGGATCTGAAACGCAAGAGTCACATAATGTACTATAAATGTATATCTCCTGTTAATAAAAAAATGTACTGCATGATTTATCTTTCATATTGTCTTTGCTTTCCATGTGTGTTTAACATGGTATCAGAGCAGGCGAATTCTGGCCCTGCTTCATTTTGAGCCACTTGTTTTGTATACATGTCAGTTCTGTCTTTCTCCTAATCAGAGTTTATCAGAATTGCCAGTTTTACTGTGTGCTGTACACTGGTCTGACATGGTCTTAGATTAGTATGCGTTGATGCTGCTCATTACAACGCTCATGTTACTATGCGTTGATGCTGCCACAGGTCCAGGTTCCCAAATTAGTTTTTTGTGTTGTAACTCCCGCAAGTTTTCTGTCATTGTCCTCATTATTCCCTGTCCCTCTGCCAGAAATTGGAGCGTTGGTTGCAGTGTAATGAATGTGTGACATGCACTGCTTTTGGCTCCCATACTGTGCAATATTCTATGTAACGCACTATCCTACCTGCGCCTGTGTTATTTCCATAAAGACTATTAGAATTCCAGCCAACAATCGAATGTGCATCGATCACATACTTTTCTCCACAGGCTCCATACTTCTCCTGAAAATATCCATGTTGAGTTCCTCGAAGCGAGTTCGAGTAATTATGGCGTAAAAATCAATTCCTTCATATAGAGAATCAATCTCAATCGTTGTCTGTGTAGTAGAAGACAGCGTTCTTTTTGCCCTCTCACATGTTGTTCTCAGCTTGCGAAGAGCTCTGGCATTCCCGCTGATGTCTTTTCTGTGCTTTCTTTTGAATTCCTGCGCATAGTGATAGTCGAACCCCCGACCAAAGACGACATCATTTATTTGGCTCTTGTCCATCTCAGCGTCTGCAAGCTTAGCAGAAAGATCTGCCTCTATTTCCGCACTGGTTTGGCGCTGCTGTAGAATTGCATCCACTTTAGACGTTAACTCCTCATTCAACCAGGTGTTGTGCTTCTCAGTGAGCTCCTTCTCCTGTAAAGGCGAGCCTGTGTTGTACGTGAGCGGGCAAGTTCTGCTTCATTTTCATGCAATTTGGCTTGATGAGCACAAGTTCTCTTCTGCGGTAATGGCGGTAGCGTCACCCTGGACTTGAAGTTCCTGGAGAACCGAGGAGAATTCGGCATTTGAATGAACATATTCCAAGAAACGTTTTTCTGTCAACGTAAGAATAACTGGAAAACGCCTTTCTCTTTTCGACACTTGCAATTGCTTGAACTTCATTGCCTCCAGCACTATATACCGAGGAATCAGCCTTCTCTCTAAGCTGTTTGCAAACAGATTTGGGTACTTCACAATATCAGCCAATTGAAGCCTCGCAGTATTCACCAAAAAAAAATCCACATTACGCTTCAGTTTTTCCTCCGAAAGCGTTAGAAACGTTTTTGGGTAGTCTCCTATGGGGCTTTGAATTTTGTTCCTGTACATAGACGACATGCATTTATGCTTGTATGATAGACCAAGGTTTCCTGAATAAAGATGGACAACGAAGTGATATGTCGGATGGTGCGGTGAGCGTGGAGCGAACACGCGACCTTTTTAGCGAGATCGAGAGCCACGGCCGCGAACCCTATCTGTGCGAAGTATATAGCGGTGTTTTGGAAGGACCAGCTGATGTCGTTGCCGTAGCCATGGATCATACATATCAGTGCCCTGGGAGGGCCGCGGTCGTCGCCCAGCAGCCATGTGCGGGTGAAGTAATTTAGACCGTGGTGGGATTTAAAGAAGGATTGGGAGCCCTGAATGCCCTTCAGTCTGTACACCTCCTCCTCGTTGATTTCCCCCCATGTTGAGGATATGATTTTTTTCTCCTCCACAAACTGATCGAAGCTGCGCTGCAACGTTCGCTAAGATGCGTAAGGTAATTTTAAACTTATCTCCTTGACAATATCGTCAAGAGTGTCTTTCTTGCCTGCGTTTATATTCAGAAATAGTGACTGGTTCTGCCTTGCGAGACTTCGAGCTAAGGAAGGCAAGCATTCATTCCTTTGAAGTTTCAAAGAACCGACTCTCTGTAAATGGCACAATAGTCTCGACTCAAATGTCTTTGTCAGACTCGAAACCCTGACCTTCGCGCAGACCAAACTTCCGAACGAGTGTGTCCGCATGACAACCATTACGCATCGAAGTTTTAGATGTATGTTATGAAGTTTATTAGCGTTGTATGATTGTTGTTCTGTACAACGACTGCAAATAGTGAATACTCTGAATCTGAACCCAGTGCATCGTCGGTTGTATTGCATAACTTCAGCTCCATGGGGAAGACCACACGATAAGAGAGATTTTTTGTGTCACCCAAGTTGTTCAATGTATTTGAAGCGCTTCAAGTGGATAACAAGAATACGAGGAGGGATCTTAATTTTCATTCTTTTTTGTGCTTCTTGCAAACTGCAACACTAGTCACAAAAGAACTTATCGTCAGCATTAAGCATGTACAGCTTGTTTCATTTGTAAGTGTTCCCTGAAATATTTTATGAACCCAGCTGAGAACAGATGGCATCTGGCTCCAAGAAGGTAGTGTTGTAGATTGACAGAAATTAAAAACAAGGCACTGAAAATACCAGTTGCGCCTTGTGGGCGAGGAAGGATTAGCTCCAGTTGAGGTTCTCATGAACAAGACATGAATTCAATTTTTTAAACAGGTTGAGGTAGTATTTATTTATGTCTTTACATGCACCATTTTGCATTGGGAATCTACCTTTTGAGTTTCTCTTCAACAGTTTAAGCTCACTATTTTTAGCCAAATTTTTAAGTGGTATATGTTGAAAGTTGGTCTTAACGGTTGCTCCAAAGCCTACCATTAAGGCTTGATATTGTTTGTAGAAGAAGATATTGCATAATTGCTCACATTCTTTATTTGCCCACTGCTAAGAAAAATGGCTAAGCTTGAAAGAATATTAGAGTTATTGAGAACTCTAATTGTATCCACTGCTGACAGCGCAATCATAATCAATAAAGACATTATTGCTGACATTCAAAAATGTATACAAAATGCACAAGAAAAGATAGAGTTTTTGCAGCTTGAGACAAAGCTACAGCAGGAAGAATTACACAAGTGGAGTCATCATTCTGAACCTGTTTCTGTTCAGAAGAATGAAACAGACTCCCATAAACAGCAAGACAATATTGTTGAAGTTCATTCAGATCCAGTGCCCAATAAAGCATTAGTTGTACATGCAGATGTTGAAACTCAGTCTGCACTTCCCAAGCCCATCATCAGACCTTGGGAACAGCTTGTCCACAACAAGCACAGAACTGGTCTTGGATATGACAAGGACTTGTCCTTTCATATTCCAGACTATGCCAAGCCCATTCAATTTCAGAGTGCTGGATTTATTCATGACAGTTCACCTGCTCCTAATGACAGTTCACCTCCAGCTGTTCCAGACTCTGCCCCTCTTCTACAGCAAGAACAACAACAACAAAAACCACAGATCGTGAAATGCCAACACTGTGATCGAGTTGGCCATTTGAAAGATCATTGTTTTGATCTTCAACCATGTAAGCATTGTCATAAAACCAGTCATTCTTCAAACAGATGCTTCAGAAACAAACGTCCTGCAAGAACAAAGATTCATCTTGGATGGATCGCTTCTTGGAAATGGGCATCAACAGCCAAGAAGATATTCCAAACACATGTCAGAACTTGTTCCAGAATATTGAACAGTCTTGTAGTTGAGTTTCCTCCATCATCTCACCTTGTATCTGACAGGGGGGAAATGATGGTCATCTACAAGCTTCAAAGTCACATCAAGCGAGCCTGAGCCACAACCTGCCACACCAGTTTCAAAGTTGTAGCCAGCGACAAAGATGCCCTTGAACATGCCTTCAGTTGGCAATCTGGGACACTTCCTCTAGCAGAAGACTTCAGCTTCTTGCCAGTTTCGGAAGCATTCCAGGAACACAATTGAGAACACTTCCTCTAGCAGAAGACTCCAGCTTCTTGCCAGTTTTGGAAGAGTTCCAGGAATTGCATTAAGCATTCCAGAGTTGTTGGTTATCCTTAAACCATCACAGGTTGAGACTTCCTTTTTCAGGTTGAAGTTTTACCTTTTATGCAGTGTGAGACCGCCCTTTTATGGTTGAAGGTTTCCCTCTTTAAAACAATAGGATCACTTCTCTAGCAGAAAACTTCAGTTTCTTGCCAGTTTTGGAAGAGTTCCGGGAACTGCACTAAGCGTTCCAGTGTTGGTGGTCATCCTTAAACCACCGCCCTTTATACCAACATTTCATATAGCACATTCAGCCTAGTGCTTCCATGCATATTTGCACATTTTGTATTACAGCTCTCTTCTTGGACTCATACATAACCCTTCGGATTAAGGGGGGAATGTTGGACACCTAATCCTAAATGGGTTAGTGTGGAAGCCGAATAGACTAAAGCAGTCCAAGAGACCTTGGGATCTGAAACCCAAGAGTCACATAATGTACTATAAATGTATATCTCCTGTTAATAAAAAAATGTACTGCATGATTTATCTTTCATATTGTCTTTGCTTTCCATGTGTGTTTAACAATAACCATAGTTCCCTTGACCAGATCTACAAAATACCATGGGCAAAAAACCATCATACCCAAAATCATGTGCGAAGACCATGCGCAAATTCACCCTGAAATTTTTTTCAGGGAGCCCAATATAACACCTACCAAAAATTCTCCCACTTGTTGTTTTCCTTCCACACAAGGGACTGCAGGAGTGCATAGTCATTGATCCAAGGTTGCAATGCCCATTGTTTCTCTACACCAATAAAACTTATCAGTGCACATAATTCGTCAATTCATATGCAACATTCTTCAAAGTGTCCACCTTTACCACAAACACATTTTTGTCTTCAACCATATCCCTCCCAAAATGATACTAAACATCAATTTTCTTTGTCTTTGAATGATAAGCAGGATTCTTTTCCAATAAAATTGCACTTTGGCTATCACAATCTATCCTTATAGCTTATTGTACCAACCCCTTACTTGAACACAATCTCTGTAACCAAACTGCTTACTTTCTTGCATGATTGACTACCATGTATTTAGCCTTTGCAGTTGAAAGAGCCACAACAAACTGCCTATTTCTCATCCAACTGACTGCTCCTCCAAATAGGTTAAACACATACCCACTTATATATCTTATTCAATCCAGATCTATAACCTAGACTACATCAAGAAAGCCACAAATTTCCAAAACTTTATCGAAACCTATTCTTCCTTGGTATCACAAACCATAACAACTAGTGCCACGTAAATACTTGAAAATCCGCTTCACTATTGTCCAATGTTCTTTCCCTAGTTTTGACAAAAACCTGCTCAATACTCTTATCGCATGTGCAATGCTTGGTCTGGTGCAAGCCATTGCATACATTAGGCTACCAACTACACTCACATATGGAACATGGGATATGTCCCCTTCCTCTTCTTGTGTCTTGGGACATTGTTCAGCAGATAAATTTACACCTACATAAATAGGAACCTTCACTAGTTTACTATCATGCATATTAAACCTCTGCAATATTGTCTCGACATACATCCTCTAATTTAACTAGAGCTTCCTCTTTGTCCGATATCGTTTAATTTCCATGCCCAAAACATATTTTGCATCACCAATATATTTCATATCGAATTTAGATGACAATTGGGTGTTCAAATCTTGGATAATTTCTTAGTCATCTCCAATCAGCAACATATCATCCACATACAAGATCAAATAAATAACACACTCACCAATTAATTTAAAATACACACAGTTATCCGATTTTCTCCTAGTGAAGCCAAGTCCCCGAATATATGTATCGAATTTTTGATATCACATTCTCGGTGACTGTTTTAACCCATATAAAGACTTGTTTTTACTTGCACACCAGTTTTTTCTTACCTTTCACTACAAATCCTTCAGGTTGCTTCATGTAGATCTCTTATTCCACATCCCTCTAAAGAAATTTTGTCTTCGCATCCATCTTCTTTACTTCAAAATCAAAATCAATAATAATAGATAAAAGTATTCTAATAGAAGCTAACTTAGCAACAGGAGAAAATGTATCACCAAAATTAATTCCCGACACCCGGGAATAACCTTTTTCTACCAATTGAGCTTTGTATTTCTCCACATTTCCTTTTTCATTCATCTTCTTCTTAAACACCCATTTTATTCCAATGGGTATCCTTCCAGCCGGCAACTCCACGAGATCCGAAGCCTCATTTTTATCCAAAGATGTAATTTCTTCAACTATGGCCTCTTCCTAGAGTTTGCCATCCTTTGAATCTACCACCTCTCTAATAGTTGCAAGATGATCATCGGTAATAGATAAAGAAAAATTTGAACAGAAAGTAGATGGAATGTACCTCTATAGATGCCTTCTCTCTCGAACTAATCTTATCAAAACTAGAGTTTGTGGCTCTTCCTCTTCTGATTCTTCTTCTACTGTAGATTCTGATTCTTCTTCCTTCAGTTCAAACTCCATCTTTTTAGGTTCCGTTGGTAGGAATTTGTGTTTAATAACATCCTTCACCTCTCTAAACACGAAATATCGATTCCACACAACCTTCCTTGTTCCTAGGTTCCAAATCTTATAACCTTTTAAACCATCCTTATACTATACCCAATAAAGTTGCACCTTTCAAATTTACTATTTGACTTGGTTATTTTCTCCTTTGGAACATGTACATATGCATCACAGTCGAATACAGTGAGATGTAAGAGAGAGGGTTTCTTACCAGTCCATACCTCATGTGGAGTTTTATCCTCCAATGTTGATGAAGGTGATCTATTAAATATGTAACATGTAGTATCCACTACCTCTTCCCATAATTCATGTCCTAACCCGACACCACTGAGCATGCTTCTTGCCTTTTCCATCAACATCCTAATCATTCTTTCTACAACTCCATTTTGTTGAGGTGTGTATGGAGTATTGTTCTATCATGCTATACCACACTTCTTACAGAACTCTCCAAATTCCTTCTTGCAAAACTCTCCACCATTATTTGTCCTCAACACCTTGATCTTCTTCTTTGTCTGATTTTCCACCAGAGCCTTAAATTATTTAAACATGTCAAAGGATTTAGATTTCTCTCTGAGGAAATATATCCATGTATTCCTTGAGAAGTCATTTATAAATGAGGCATAGTACACAAAATTACTCAATGATGGAATTGACACAGGTCCAAACACATCACTATGCACAAGCTCAAAATATCATTTTCGCCATCTTAGCACCTGAGGGGAAACTCACTTAATTTTGCTTCCCATATACACAATGTTCATAGAAATCTAAATCTAGAGAGAAATTAGACATAACTTCTACCATATCATTACCATGCAGTGGTTGAAGGCCCTTCTCTCCAATGTGTCCAAGCCTTTGATGCCATAGCATGGTATTTTCTCCAGAGACCGCTAGATTTTCCATTCCACTTTCAAGAACCATAGAACTATTGCACCCATTGATGGCAGTGCTACCCAGAAGATTGTATAGAGTTCCAATCCAAACTCCCCACATCAATACCAGTGCTTCTCAAACCATCTTCCAGGGATCTTTCTTGAACACTATTTTTACACTTGCATCATCCATCTTGCTTATAGGAATCAAATTTTTGGCCAATGCAGGAATATGCATAACAACAGGAAGTGTTCTAATCCTTCCACCTTGCAACTTCAACTTTACTTTTCCTCGTCCAATGATTTTGGCCTTCCTTTCATCCCCTAATAAGACACCATCACCATCATATTTCTAGTACTCATAGAACCACTCCCTATGGGGAGTGAAGTGAAAGGATGCACACGAGTCAATCAACCATGCCTCATGATCTAAATATGTACTTGAATAAGAAGTCAAGTATGGATACCCACCTTTATTTGAGGTGGTTTTCACTTCTGTATAAGGAGAATCATTAGATCCCTTTCCTTTCTCAGAAGTTTTAGTTTTACAATCATTTTTGTAGTGCCCTCTTTTCCGCATTTCCAACATATCTTCATAGGTTTTCTTGGAGATTTAGATATCCCTCTAGATTTAGTTCTCCCACTTGGGGAATTATTTCTATTTCTGTTTTGGGACGTTCCTCTTACAAACAAGGCATCTCCATTCTAGCTCTCCATATTTTTCCATCTCATCTCCTCTGATAACAAGGATGAGACTATTTGGTCAAACTTCGAGGTAATTGAATTAATACCTATAGCAACAACTAGATTATCCCATGAATCTATTAGAGAACACAACAAATTGATGCACTTATCTTCATCTAAAAATTTTATATCAATAGATAACAACCAACTTACCACAGTATTAAAGGTATTCAGATGCTCTTGCACCAAATCTCCATCCTTCATCCTCGGGTTATACATATTTTTCCGTGGGAACAGTTTGTTCACCTGAGATTTAGATTGGTACAAATTCCATAACTTGTCCCAAAAGTCCTTCATCATAGCTTCCCCTAATACATTCAACAATACTAAATCTAAGAGACACAATCCTATTGTGCTCTTCGCCTTCCGATATAAATTTTCCTAGTCTTCTTCCAACAATCATGATGGTGTCGTTCCTGGATCTACAACAATCCACTGATCTCAGTCCACCAATAGATCTTCCATCTTGAGCTTCTACAGCTCAAAACTTTGACCATTAAATTTCTCGATCTCTATCTTTCCATTGTTCACCATCTTCTTTCATCGCAAGAATCGATCCTGCAGATCCCCCACTAAACAGGGTCTGCCATAGGCTTGACCAAACCTCTCAGTATCAAAGGCGTCCCCTTGAAGTTGAAACTACTTTGATACCAAATGTAGGTTTTAAACCTATACATAAATTACCTGCAAACAAATTCTTAAAACAAAAAAATAATGGTGAGAACATAAAACAAACATACATAGAGATTTTCCCTGGATCCCAAAATCGAGGCTACCATATTGATTTTCCATTATATTCCTTTCAATGTTACAATCATATATATATATATATATATATATATATATATATATATACATGTTGAAGCATTCATAAACCCCAACCCATTAACCCTATATTAGAACAAAATCATAGTTCCCTTGATCGGATCTAAAAAATACCATTGGAAAAGAACCATCATGCCCAAAACCATGCGCAAAATCGTCCATAATTTTTTTCCTGGGGCACTGCACCAGACCCCAAAAAAATTATTCTGAGGCCAGTCGTGGAAAGAATATAACACATACCCAACATGCAACAATAAACATGTAGATGTGAGTGGGGCCAACAGGCAGAGGCCAGTGTGGCGTACAGGGTGCATACAATTGGCCCAACCGGGAAGCTTGTACGGAATAGGCAGAAAAAGGATCAAGGACCGAGATTTTGTAGCAAGTAACAAAGACAAATGACAAAAGTATTTTCTGATATTTTACAATCCCTAAAAAATCGAACGATGTGCCCAGGACTTTGTCTTACAGAGGTTTTACGTGTTTCAGTGACCAAGGACCTTCCAGTCATGATTAAAGAAAAACTTGCACGAAATAATTTAAGAGGAATTGGGAAAAATACAAAGAAGCGGGCGCTAAGACCAACTATGCACATTCTGTAGTGCACCTTGGTGGGTCAGTGCCCGGAAGACCAGATGCCCATAAGTCTTGTGAAATGGCATGTAAAGGAAAGTTATAGGCACCAAGGCATTTGGGATCTGTCTTAGAAGTGTTATATACTATGATATGAATGAAACGACAAATCTTTGGCCTATGTGCCATAATTTGGCAATGTGTCACAGTCGTGGATTAGTCGACAACTCTAGGGCATAATATATAAAGGACGTATGAGTCGACATCTGAAGTAAATGCACACAGAGAGGTTGGTGCCATTGTATTAATGGTGACTGTTGAAACAAGCCTCCTTTGAACTCACTTTCACACCACGAGAAAGGATACCATACTAATGAATTTATGAGCTCTGATGGTGTGTTGCAGCTAGATCGAGAAGAAGAGACATACTTGAAGTACATTATGAGCTCTGTGGGAATTTAAGAGGAATGGAGGACTAAGTTATCTGTGCAAGCTGAATTAAATAGAGGTATTTTTTGAGTGTGCAAGGTTAACTGGGATTTAATTATCAATATGTAGAATCTATAGGTCCCTATTCTTATATTTAATGTAGTTGCAGTGACCTTGTAGTTTGATGGAACAACAACAAGGAGAGCCATGCAAAAGCATGCTTTCATGCACTGCATTGCGGAGATAGTAGAGATAGAAGAGACAGTAGGAGGAAAATAGAGATAGCATTGACCTTTATGCAGAAGAGAGAAAAAACCCAGGATTTCCATTGACCAAAGTGGGGGATGCAGTAGGTGTGTTGAATCTAAGAGTGTAATCAGCAAAGAGTTAGGTGTCGAAGAGTTAATTATTTTTACAGCAAAGCAGAGGGACACAATTAAATCTTGTCGGGCGGTGAAGTAGGCAGTGGGAAGTGGAACTGTAAAGATGAAGGGAAGGAGCTAGTGCAACAGTAGATCATGTTTATATTTTTGAGCATATGTATTAGCCTTTGTTTTCATTCTGAAAAATGTATGAAAAGCATAATAATGGCTACAGAAGGTGTTAGTTTTAGGTATATTCTATGCTAAAGCAATTTATTTTAATTTTCCAATATCTTTTCCAGATTAGCAATCACTCAGCATTAAAGTAAACTACAGATAGAACATAAATATAAATTGCAGAAGACAAGCCAAGACAAGAGGACACAAGATGTGGTGCCAGCCAAGGACAAACCCTAATGTGGAGAAACCCTTGATAAATTCTTCTTTTATGTTCTTCAAAGTTTAGTAGAGAAAGTGAGAGAGATAGTACATTTACAATAGAAGTCAACATTTTGACTTTTGATATCTGCAGAGATCAGTTGAAGACATATTGCTTCAACTGATTCTCTAAGGTGACTCCTTCACCTATCATAGTGTTGCCTCTCATCCATTTGCTGCACATAACCGTGTGATATCATGTTGTACCGTCACAGTGTTGAGCCTTGATGACTGAGCTACTCTCATCTGCTTCTCATCATCATGATGCCCATTATGTTGCATCTTCCATCATCTTGATGACCTTCATTTTTTTTCCCATGTCCATCGTGATCTGAAATTGATCATCCTTATCATTCTCATCGTGTTGAGATCATCATGATGCCCATTCATCACAAGTCAGCTTCAAATCATGGCTTCCACAGGCTGCTCAATAATCTGATTCAAATCTGGTCAACACATTGACCCAATACACAACAACCTTGCCTCCAAATCTGTTGTCCCACGCTGCCCTTGATTGTTCCTAGTTAGGGCACTTTAGCACACTACAACAGCCCTCAAACAATCCCGGAACAATCCTCAAACAGCCTTCAATCCCTGCGGCTCACCTTAGTGTGATCCCTCTACTTCCACATTGGAGATTAGGGCACAATACAACCCCAAAATAGACCCACGCAAGTGTTTGCTATGGTGGTATGGCCTGCGGCCTACCACACAGCCTACCTGTAACTAACTGTGGTGCGTATAAGAGTTTTCATGATAGTGAGGGAGTGTCTCCATTAACTGTGTATAGACTGCGTTTAGATGTCTTCAATGACCAGCGTATTAGGTCTCCATGTTGTGCGTATTAGTGTCTCAAAGACCAGCGTATTAGGTCTCCATGTTGTGCGTATTAGTGTCTCAAAGACCAGCGTATTAGGTCTCCTTATTGTGTGTATTAGTGTCTCAATGACCAGCGTATTAGGTATCCATGCTGTGCATATTAGTGTCTCAAAGACCAGCATATTAGGCTTCCTTGTTGTGCGTATTAGTGTCTCAATGACCAGCGTATGTCCTGTCTTTATGACCTGCAGCTAGGGCATGTTTGTACTGCGGCATGGGCATCATAGACTACCATATACTCTCAGCGTTTCTCCTTATCCAAAAACCCAAAGATGTGGAGAGGAGATCACATGAAGAGTGTGTCAAAATGACTTCAAATCCTTTTCTATTTATACTAAAACGTAGATGGTGAATAGACATCTCTATTGGGCTTCTGAGCCTACATAATATGTTGGCCGACTTGACAATATGTCTTATAACACAAATAAATTCATAACTCCATGAATACTTATCGAAATCGGATGATCTTTAGATCAATACTACACCTCTCGATGAGAGGGATCCAATAAAAATATCAGCTGCTATAAATAAGATGACCCACATGGAGTTTGGCCCTAGTTTCCAATTTTAACAGAAGGTAGTGTCCTACATTCATAAGAGGTTGGTGCCTCTCGGAAAGTGGTTGCTTGCTATCTGAAGGGGGTTGGGACCTCCTTTGAGTGGATTCTCACAAACAACTTGATGTAATTAAGTGGGTGCTTAATTTACATCATAATAACAAATAAATTGGTGGTTTTCTCCCTTTGGGTTTCCAAGTAAAAAATACCTATGTCAATATGTGTGTGTGTTGCTTGATTAATGAACTATGTGCTCATGTGAATGGTTTTCTTTACTATACATCTATATTGTAGTCTAAATGATCTTACAAATAACTAACAGAAGTCAAAGGAAATTTAATATTTGAGATTAAATTTTAATAACCTCACTATTATTGCTTTACCCCGCCTCAGTAATTCCTTATCCCAACAATTGGTATCAAATCCAAGTTGCCTTAGCGACAATTTAACTATTGGAAGTTAGATCCATAAGGAATTATGTCTAGGAAAGAGAGTCAGGATGCTTACTCAAGTAAGATACCAGTCTTTGATGGGACAAACTATGCCTTTTGGAAGGTTAGGATGGAAGCTTATCTTATGTTTCTAGGAGTAAATGTTTGGAGCTTTGTGTTTGTGCATTATGATGTTCTTGATATCCCTCCCACAAATGTAGACATTAAAAAGGTGTATGGAAACAATGTTAAAGCAAAGAATATCATTCTCTTTGGCCTTAGCCAATCTAAACTTGTAAAATTTATGCACTCTAAGACTACTAAGGAAGTATGGTTCAAGCTCAATCATAGTCATGAAGGAGATGATAAAGTCAAGTAGGCCAAAATTAAAACTTTTAGAATGTGGTTTGAAATCTTAAGAATGAATGAAGAAGAAAGCATAGCAGAATAATTCCTTAGAGTTGATGAAGTAACCAATATGATTAGAGGACTTGGTCAAGTTATCAAAGAATATATAATTGTTCAAAAAGACTTAAGATCTCTACCCATGAGATTTAATGCCAAAATCTTTGTCATTGAATAGATGTATGATTTGAAAAGTCTCACAATGGACCAGTTGCTTGGTACTCTCATGGGCTATGAGATGAGTAGGAAAAGAGAAGTTTGAACCAAATGACATAACTTTTAAGGTGTCCAAGAAGGCTAAGGAGCATAAAGATCATCAAGATTTCTCCAGTTGTGAATCTGATCAGGGGTTGGCTCACTTTTCTAGGAAACTAAAGCGTGGCTCAGGAAAGTATAAAGGGAGGATGCCCTTCAAATGCTTTGACGATGGAAGAGTTGGAAATTTTTCATCCAAGTGCCCTTACAAAGAAAAGACAGAAAATGAAGATGATTAGAAGTTCAGAGGCAAAGCTCAGAAACATCAAAATAAGAGGTTCTCTAAGAAGAAGGGGCTCTACTCCAAAGAGGATAACTTGGCACTAGATTCAGATAGGGAAAATTCCTCAGAGGATGACTCAAATGAGTGGTTATTCATGGCATTTGGAGTTGAATCCAAGAAATAAAATATTACAAACTCTAAAGAAGAAGAAGAAGAAGAAGAAAAATGAGTGGTGGACTTTGAAGGTGAACTCATAAGTGTTATTGATGAGTTAAATAAGGCCAAAAGAAAGAACAAGCAACTAAAAGAGAGGGTGAAGCGTGCTAAAGAAGGTATTTATAACTTAGACAATGAGGAATTTGTTTATAAAAAATAAAAACTTGAAGAATTCATTAGAAGTAAAGACATCCTAGCTCCGTGACTAGAATAAAAACAAAAAATATGTGAAAAACTAGAAGGGAACAAACATCTGAAGTAGGAGTTGATCAAAGTAAAGAAGGAGATGATCCTAGACATATACAAAGAATATATTATGTCGAGAAGAAGAAAAACGAAAGGAATAAGTTCTTAATGATCTAATTCATGAATGGGAATAAAATTTTCAGTCTCGAGGAAGAAATTGTGTCTCTAAGAACAGATCTTGAGAGACTAAAGACCGAGAAGGGTGTAAATGAAAAGTTTGTAGAAGGGACAATAAAGCTAGATCAGATTTTGAATAGTCAAAGGTCTCTAGAAAACAAGACAGGTCTAGGATATTCTAGATCACAGGAGTCTTCTATGAGAAAGATGAACTTCAGGCCTGTAGGATTTGAGGAAACTCATAGCTATGCAAAGGTGCGCCAAGAAAAAATCAACGAAGATAAAAATGTAGCAAGCAAGAGAGAAACCCATCACTGGAACAAGAATTCCAACTTCTCAAAGGAGTCATACCAAAGGAGAATGAATCAATCAGCAAGACAACAAAGGTACCTTCATGAACAAACTCATGAAATTTCCAACTTCAGGTACTCTAATTTATTTTATGTTCATTGTTATAAATGTCATATATTTTGACATAAATCTATTGATTTTAGAAGAGTCAAAGTTGAAAGAGATGAAAATTTCAGATACAATAAGTATCAGAATTTTAGATATCAAAACTCTCCTCCCATAAATATAAATCCCTTCTCTCCCCTGATGGATGATGTTGAATGCTTCAAGTGTAATAATTTTGGGCACAAGGCAAGTGAATGCAGAATCAGATTTGAGTATTCATATAAATCCCATAATGCTTGGAAGCCAACCTTTCCAAAGGATAAGAAGAATTGGAAATGTAAGTCTGGAAAGAACATGGAGTGTGGACTTGCTCTATCATCACATGATCAAGAAAAAATGGTATGTGGATAGTGGTTATTCCAAGCATATGACTGGAGATAAAATTAAATTTATGTCTCTAAAAGAAAAAGATAGAAGGAACAATTTCACGTTTGTCAATAATGCTCCAACAAAAATTAAGGGTAAGGGCATGGTCAGTCTTAATGAAAATACTAAAGCTAAAAATGTATTTTATGTAGAGGGTCTCAAGAAAAAATTTCCTAGTGTGAGCCAGATGTGTGATAATCGCTATAATGTGACCTTTTGATCCAAAGACCATGAGATCTGAATTGAAGAGAATGGAAAGTTTGCAAGAAAGGAAGTCATAACTCATAATAATTATATGTGTTTGATGACTCTAGAGTAAGTTTCTACTTGAGCAAGATCATAAGGCTTATCAATAGGTATATCATAAGGGTCATAATTCCATCCTCCAGCTTTAAAATTATTTCTTTCTCACATTTATTTACATTTTTTGAAATATTATTCTTAGTGAGAGGGGTGAAAGATGTGTTGTTATGTCATGTGGCCTAATATGGTTTAAATGCAGCAATTGGAGCAATTTTGAGATAATTTCAATGCAAAAGATTGGAGTAGACAATAGGGAGAGATTCTAGGAGGTTGTCCACCTCCTTAACTCGTTCAATCAGCGAATATCACCACTTTATCTCTTATCAACTCGAATTCATTGGCAACCAAGCAGGACGAGGTCATTGGTATCCAAGCCAGTGCAATTCAACGAATATCTACATCCACCTTTCTCGAGTTTTGGGAAACAAACATGTCTATTTTATAAGGAGTTTTTGGTAGTTACCCTTTTGTATAAATAAACATGCAAAATAACTCATTAGGATTCAAATGCTTTCAGCTAAGAAGTTATTGATCTCAAGCACTTGTTACTACTATTTCTATGAGTTGTTATGTGATGTATTTGACATTTCTGCAATGATAATGAGAAATTTCTTATTGGTCCATCATTGAGTTAGTTCAGAGGGTTGAGGCCCTTGGGTTTGGGCCCAGCCACAGTAGCTTAGGTCCCTCTTGTGTATTGATATTCCTTTTTAGCTTAGAATGTTTGTTAGTTGTTACATTATATTAGAATATAATTCCTCAAAAAATCTGTGATTGTTGCCTCTATCTCATCTCTCTCATGGGAGCCTGACTAGAGGAATCTACAACCATAGCCCAAAAACATTATGTTGATGATTTCTTGTTTATGATTTCTTGGAAAAAGATCTACGTTAGTTATCGTATTTTTCATATCATTGTTGTAGCTTAGAAGCTTATTAATTTCATAGATTAGAGTTTTCGGCATAAGTTAGATAGTTTCTAAATTCAACTCATCTTTTCCACCATTAGTTATGATATTTTGTGAATGATAAGAAAGCATGTGCATGTGATGTTTTAGGACTATTGGACCTATAGGTAAGGGAACTTTTCACCATATCCATCTAGGACTTCTCCACTCCCTTTTGATGAATCTCAAACATTGTTCTTGAGCTCTGCCTTCTAGGTCACTGTGAGCAGCCCTCTTGGTCCAAAATTTGCCTTCCTAAAATGTTGATATTGGCTAGGGGTGTTGGTCACCTTTCACCCATCTGCCACAAACTCCATCCACCTTTCCATCCCTTTATATCATTGTTCTTACCTTCCAAACCCTCTCAACGGCCTTCCTGTAGCATTACGGGCCTTCCTCTAGCAATGCAGGGATCTTGTAGCATGCTTGTAGTAGCATGTTTTGCCCTTGTTTTGACCTATAATGCAATATTGACTTAGTTTAGAAGTAGGTTGACCCCCCAGCTCAGACTCCATGATCAAAGGTAGCACTTAGGCCATTCCAACCATCCTTTTTCATTCACTGCAAGAGAGAATAGCATTAGTTTCTTTATCATGGATTTGGCAAGTAGAACATTACTTTATATGCAAGTGTGAATTAGATAGATGATGCATGAAATCTTGAGTTATGAGTTGGTAGAATAATTTCCTGTTTACAAGTGTATTTGATAGCTATATGGTTGATTTCAATTAGTGTAGTTTCCTTTCTATGAGTAGCATATCTATTGTGTTCTTTCATGGATTGATTTAATAGCATTTACAAGTTGGTAGAATCTACAAGTTAGATTTGAAAAGAATTTACTTTTTCTACATTAGAGCTAGTATTTGAATTGCACTTTTAGTAGTTAATTCCCCCCTAATTCAGTAGAAGAATCGTCTTGGAGACCTAATGATCAAATGACCTAGTTGAGGGTGGCATGAGTAGAATTCCATCTACTCTGTATATAGCATTGTCACCTCAACGTTTGTATGAACCCCTGGTTGATAAATAGAGTTGAGGAGCCCCTCGGAGTTATAGCACTCTTGGTGCAATACTAGGGCTCACCACTTTTTGGAGTCATTTTCAGGGAGGTGTCTAGGTAGATATTATTTATGATTAAGCATTTCTTTATGTTTTGCATTCAGTTTTGAAAAAAACACATAAAAGAAGAAAATTTTTCATTCATGCCTCATAGGAATAGAGATACCCAAGGAAAATTATTACCGAATACCCCCACACCCTCAAACAATCAACCTTCACTCTTCTCCAGTGATTGTAAACATCCCTCTCTTACCACAGGAGAGTTAGAAGACCCCTTAGGTGAACGACCTGAGATTTTTGAAGAACCTATTGGGGAAGAAGAATAACCCATTTCACCTACCCAAACCATGGCTAAAAACAGGAATGAGGAAGTTTTCCCTATCAGAGAGACTAATGGAGAGGCTAGAATGAAGAATATAAGCCCTACTACCCTTCCTCACTTCCATGGATTAACCTATGAGGACCTTAATAATTTTATGTTTGAGTTTTTTGTTGTTTATATGACCTATGACTATACCTCTGATGACCAGGACCTGAAGTTATTCCCATCTACCCTTAAGGATGCAACCTTGCGCTAGTTTATGGGTCTGTCTGGGGATAGCATCACTACCTGGGCTGCAACAAACCTTTAACAACAAGTACAAGGACTATTGTAGGTCCAAAGAAACCAAAGAATAAATCTTTAAAATGACTCCTAGACCTGATGAACCCCTAGAGGACTATGAGGAAAGATTCCATCTTAGTTATAGGAGGGCCAGATGCACCTTTGATCCTGAATCACTAAAGTTAGTTCTTCTCAGAGGGATCAGGGAGGACATGTTGGAAACCCTCAACATTATTTTTGGGGGATACTTCTATCATTTATCCTATGAATACATCAAAATAGTGTTCAAGAGCCACTCTAGGGATGCTAGGAAGAAGGGTAGGGCTAGTCAAGCTTTGGTCAGTTCCTCTCCCTCCACAACATCCATCAAGAATGAAATTGGAAACATGTTGGAGGACTTTAAAAGTGAAATGTTGCATACCTTTGCTTTGAAAATGGATACCATGCAAATCAAGAGGAGACAAGAGGAAGCAGAGAGGGCCTTGGTTATTTTTTTCTCTAAATACACTAGAAGGCACCCCAGAAATGAATGTCCATTAAATGTCATAGAGGTCTGCTTAGTCTGTGAGGAAAACCATGCCACAAATAAATGTCCTTCTTTTCCTGGATTGAAAGTTGTATACTAAAGGGTAGAAGGTGGGGTTGAGAAACTATGTTTTAGTAATCAAAGGAGACCTTAAGGACCTCAACCATACTAGCATGGCATGAAAGGTGCATCCTACTCTGTTATGAAACCAGCTCACAAAAAGATAGAAAAGAGAGATCAATGCCTTAGAATTCAGCCTCTTCGAGGGGGAAACCTCCTTTACATTACACAAATGAACAATTCTTGGATGATTCAAATGACAAAACCTCCTTTCTATATATAGGAGTCTAAGGAGTCATAATATAACCCAGCCGACTTAACAATAATAATATAAAGCCACAAAAATAATAATAGATGGATTCTATGGGGCACAGTAATAACAATATGGGGACAATAGGGGCACAACAATATTAATAAGGGATATAACTACAATAGTAATGGGGTAATCACTAGTATTATAGGGACCCAACATGCCCCTCTCCTTCAAAAAAGTGTTGTCCTCAACGCTTGAGTAGTTCGGATGCTTCTGTATAAAATTCTCATCCTCCCATGTGGAATCTTCAGCAGATAAGTTCTTCCACTTGATAAGATACTCCGAAATTGATCGATTTCGTAACTGTCGAGTTCTTGTTTCTGTGACTGCTTCTAGTTCCAATATAATTTTTCCTTCCTTGTCAAGTTCTGGCAATATTGTTTGAACTGTGAGCTTGTCGCCTATAACCTTCTTTAAACATGAAACATGGAAAACTGGGTGCAATCGAGAAGTTGCAGGAAGCTCCAATTTGTATGCCATAGTACCAATCTTTTGCAACACCTTGTATGGACCATAATACTTTGGTGATAATTTATTATCCTTCTTAGCTTGCTTGAGGGACATTTGCTTATATGGTTGTAGCTGTAGGAATACCCAATCACCTACATCAAACTTCTTTCACTGCGATGTTGATATGCATGTTGTTTCATTCTATTATGTGCCAACACGAGGTTATCCTTTAAGAGTTGGAGGAATGTTCCACTGCTTGAACCTTAGAATTTTCTCTTAAATATGATGTGATGGATGGTGGCTGATATCCATAAAATGCCATAAATGGGGTCATTTTTGTTGCTGTATGGAAGGAAGTGTTATACCACCATTCAGCCAGAGGCAACCATTTGACTCATTGTGTCTGTTTATCAGATACAAAGCAACAAAGATATCCTTCCAAACATTTGTTTACTATCTCAGTTTTCCCATCAGATTGAGGATGATAAGATGAGCTATGAGCCAACTGAGTACCAAGACAAGAAAATAATTCTGTCCAAAAATTTCCAGTGAAAATGGGATCTCTGTCACTTACAATAATCTTTGGGTTTCCATGTAGCTTTTGAATTGTTTCCATAAATGCAGTAGAAACCGTACTGGCTTTAAATGGATGTGATAATGCAAAAAAGTGTGCATACTTGGTAAGTCTGTCAACTACCACCATGATGAATTCTAAGGCGTTGATCTCTCTTTTCTATCTTTTTGTGAGTTGGTTTCATAACATACTCTTATTACCATCCCAACTAGAATGCACCCTTTCGACCTTGGTACTCTTCCACTCATCCATAATGGTCCACGCCTCCTTATTGGCCTTATGCACCTCAATATCCTCCCCAACTTGTCGATTAACCATTCCAGCCATATGTTTCTCCATGTCCTCAATGGAATAACCCATCATAAGGGTGGAGGCCTCAACTCAACCAACCTCCTGCTTTACTTCTTCCACCTCCATATCAACCACAACTCACTCATCCTGATCCACCCAAGCAACCTCAGATTCTTGTTCAACCCAATCTGAACCCATCTAACAAGCAAGAAAAACACGTCTACAGTGGATGGACATCTTACCTTGCCTATGTTGTGGAGATTCAAGAAATCAACCTCAGGTCTGGAAGAGTGCTCCCATATAACCAACCTCCATCTTGTTGGAAATAATACTGAGAGGGGGGGTGAATCAGTATTATCAAGTTCTTTTAATAAATCTTCCTTATTTATACTTTGAATTATTTTTGCATGTTAGTACCATAAAATAATGAGCATGAACAAAGAAAACAGACAGTCACACCAAAGAACACCAGATGTAAGGTGGAAACCCAATGTGGGTGAAAACCACCTGCTGCAATATGTCTCTATCTTCTTTCAAATTAGAAACTCCTTTTACAATGGTTTTGTACTGGTGTTGAGTCTTGAAAATGTCATTCATTTCCATTACACTTTCACTATTATGTCCATTATATCACCTCCATTTCACCTCCATTTTACTACTATGTCACCACATTCATCCCACTTTCATTATCATTGGGCCACATTTATGTTTTTCCAATATTTATTAATTCTAAGACTTTTAAGTGAATTTGTGGTTAAAAATTAGAAAATAATGTGCATATGCTTATACCTAACAAATGGGTTGAGGTTGTTGACATGTGTAGGTTGAAAGGAGACTTCTAGAAGACCCTTATGTGGCACTCTAAGGCCAAATTCGAATTTGGTTGGAAAGAATCATGGGATCATGAGGATATGTGTCACATCTCCTAATTGTATTGTAACTCTAAGAAGACATGTGTCTTATCAGTTCCTATTTTGATTAGGACTCTAGAGGTAGAGGGAGAGATTCATGGATTATCATTAATGAGATGGCTCTCATCTTTTTGTATAAATAGGAGATCTCTCTCCTTCATTTGTTAGTCTTTAGTCCCTAGTTCTTAAGTTTGTAGTTCTTCCTTGATGGCTTTTGAAAGCTTTGGAGAACTTTGTTGTACTTTTTACTTTTGAAGAATTTGAATAAAGCTTTGATGTTCTCAACATGGAAGGAGATGTGAAGTAGATGTCATGGAGCATATTAGAATGTAAGGTAGAGTAGATTTCATTTTGTAAATATTGCTTTGTAGAATGTAAGGTAGAGTAGATTTCATTTTGTAAATATTGCTTTGATTTCATTATGTTATTTAATTGCTTTCAAGTTTGATAGATTAGATTTTTCATTCATGCAATTTTAATTCATGCAAGTGGCAGAGGGCCCCTGCACACTAAAGCCTTGTATAGTTGTCATTTAATTCTGCATTTAATTTTGTTATGCTTCTGTATATTAGCTGTACATAAATTGCATTCTATTTTGATTGTAGATTAGTGATGCACATAACCTTTTAATGACTAATGACATGATAGAATCATCTTGTCCTTTTGCTGAAGCAGCAAGGATACTGGGTCTCATAGTCACTAGCTCATTGTTTGGTTGTTGCATTCTATTTTGATTGTAGATTAGTGATGCACATAGCCTTTTAATGACTAATGACATGATAGAATCATCTTGTCCTTCTGCTGAAGCAGCAAGGATACTGGGTCTCATAGTCACTAGCTCATTGTTTGGTTATTGCATTTTATTTTGATTGAATTAGTTGTATATTTACACTTTTGTTTAAATACTAATTCCATCAATAACATGTTTTAAGTTCTTTTGAAGTGCTAAGTTTTGGAAGTTACCATTAGGGACATAGGCCTTGTCTTGAAATCTTTATCCATACTTGTCCTTTAAAAGTATTCTTAAGACCTTAGAATAGGATTTCCATTTGCATTAAACACTTTAGAAAACCAACAAGAACAAAACAAAAACAACATAAACTATAAAACAACGAAGTAAGAGAAAGGTTAACTAAGCACATATGGTGCACCACACTTCATCAGTTTACGATACCCGGATTGATAATTTATGTAGAGAAATTTAAGACATTAAATTGACTAGACATTTTGGCGCCGTTGCCGGGAAAGTGTAATTAGGAGACCTTATTTCTTACATCTAAAAAAAAATTAATAATTCTTCAGTATGCTCTCCTCCTGCACTTTGTGTGATCTGGAGGATCAGAAAAAATATTGTTATGTAAAAACAAAAATTAATAATTCTTGATTATGCTCTCCTCTTGCACTTTGTGTGATCTGGAGGATCAGAAAAAGAATTGTTATGTAAAAAAGAAAAAAAAGAGAAAAAAAAAGGAGACAAAATAAACTTCATCATTTCAATTGATTCGAAAAAAAAAAAAAAAAAAAAAAAGAGAAAATAAACTTCATTCCCATTTTCACACCATGCCATCCATTTCATTTCATCAATAAAAGTTATTTCCCCATGATCATTTCCATTCAGATTGCCTAACTATCTCTATTTAGCTTAGTGGTTGTTGTGCCAAGTTTCCGCAGCTGGAATCAGTTTCCGCAGCCACCACTCTGTTTTTCAAATTTACAGTCAAGATGTTAGTGCAATAAAATGAAAATGAAAGTATGACTAAGCATATGCTATGAAGACATGTACATGGAGCATCTACAGACATCAATAAGGAGAAATTGAGTAAGGGCTAATGGACAAACAAAGACAAGGATTCTAAAGGTATGGGCAAATTTTTTTTCAAATAGCAATTAAAGGCACAATTTTGCATAGTTATTGAACCATTAAAGCTCACCATTTGCAAAGATTATCTCGATAGCTCAACTAGCATTCCATGACCTTACTCCATAAACCATACATTTACTCCCTAAACGGTCTCATGATTATTTTTCGAGTTCAACTTATAGATGATTGCACTCCCACACTCCACAACAGTTTCACGATTCTTCAAATTGTGCATTCTTCATTAGTGCCTTTCCTGTGGAAATTTCTGTAGCTGCCCTCCCTCTTCAATGAATGCCTTCAAATCAGCAACTACATTCATCTCAGAAGGATTCCATTATTCATATACCAATTGTGAGGGCAAGTGATCGGGTGACCTGTGAGACTGTTGCGGAGATAAAGCCTGCTCGTGCTCCTCCTGACCTTTTCCTTCTGACTCATCAGACGGTCTCCCACATAGATCTCTGATAAGGATCAACAGTGTGAAAACTACCACTGTCAAACAAAGGCGTACTGTCTTACCACTAATTCCAAAATTTCACAGGCCGAATGCAGAACAGTATAGAAAGAAAAATTAACTCAGGAAAAACGTGAACAACAGAAAAACGTCAAATTTAAAATGCTCGATTTTCCCAAACAGAGACGAATTTCAAGAAAATAAAACATGGGTTTTTTTTCCAGGTGGGTTAATTAGATAACCCAGAAACCGTTTGAAGAAATTTGTGGCGGTCTGGGAGAAATCTTCGGTTCTTTGGAGCCCATTTTTGTCTGCCGCGTGTGAAAAAAATCAGTGTTTTTTTTTAACAATTGTGACCATATTTCGTTTTCCTTGAGAAATATGCTCGGATCCGTTTTTCTTGGCAGCCAAGTCATCCACGGTGTCACTGAATATGAGGAAAAAAAAGAAGATTTTTATTAAATGAACAGAGAACAATTCATACACGGCACGCTTTGGTTGTTTGAGATAACACGTCTTCCGCCACCCGTCTTCCATTTTTAACTCAAACTCGTCCACATCTCCCACCATGCCTCACAACTTCCGTCTTTTACTCATACTTCATTATGCCAAGGCTGATTCCGTTGTTTGTTTGGTTGAATCCGTGAATGGTTTCTTCAGGCAGTTTCATGTTACGCTGTGTCAAACCTTCTCCATTTCCCGCTAACACAACTGTTATCACTTCACGTGCTTTTGTTGAAAAATTCAATTCGTCAACACCTTAACTTTCTTTTGGCTGATGGTATAAACTATAAATGTCACACACAAACAATCTGAATCTGTATTCAATTGATTTGTATTATATGAATATCAAAAGGCATGCGATGATACAGAATCTGTTAGCACACGAAAAAAATGCAGCAAAAGAGTAAGTACCTTGGTTTGCTCCATATGCCACTGCAATTCACAAAGTTCCTACATGCAAACAATGAATAAAATAACTTGAAACTGATGGTTGACTGTTGCAGCCATTTTTCCGCAGCTAGCTTAACTTTCCGCAGCTGGCTTAACTTTCCGCAGCTGGCCCAACTTTCCGCAGCTGGCTCAACTTTCCGCAACTGTTTTGTTAAACTCTAGGTTGCAGGGGTCATCAAGCAAAACAAGCCACATGGGTAGCTAGGGGAATGTCAGTACATGGATGGTGTCCTATTCATTCGGTCAAATTTGATGAAAAAGACCCCGGTCAAAGGGAAGTCAAGTTGAGTGTTATCACAAAGTCGCCACACTGAGTCGCTGCATGTCAAGAAAAAAATAATAATTTTGAATCGATGAAATGAACAAGTTATTTTTTCACTTTTCTGAAGGTATTGATTAATTTTGGATTGATGATGAAAAATGAATGGCTAACTTTATATCCAAGATTTTTAGCTACAGAACTGTGCACATTCCGTAGCTAAAGTCCAATTCCGCAGCTGTTCTCCAATTCTGCAGCCAGAAAAAACCTCATTGTTCACATCAGCTTATTTTTCTCATACAAAATCAGATTTTGATGATTTAACTATCATTGGAAAGATCTCAACAAGATCTATACAATGAGAAATCTATCATTAGAGTTTGAAATGGAAAATAATGAAATAAATTGCTGAAGAGAAGCAACATTCAACTTGTGCACCAATTTCAAAGCAGGTATAAATTCTTTTGATTTTTCCTTTGAGAACTTGTTTCATTAATACAAATTCTTAGTTTTGTGTGTAAATATCATAACTAGAGAGATTGATCACCTCTCTCCTTTGATAATCTTACATTCCATTGCAGAAGAAGTATTAGTTTTTTTTTGCAGGTTCCAGGAGGAAGGACAAATGACTACAAGGGAATGGTGTCTCTCTAAGAGACCAATTTGTTTCATAAGAGGATGATCAGCAACAAAGAGGAAATATGCTGATGCAAAATTAGATCCAAACACTTGAAAAACTTTCAGATGCTATTGTCTCCATCACATCCATCCATCACATCCATACTTCATAATAAACCATTCACCTCATTTTCCTCCATATTTTCCATTTACATTCACATACACTTTCCATCTCTTTTTGTCCATTCATAACCCACAAATAAAAGCAAGAGGCTCATTCACATGCTTATTGCCATTGCCATTTTCCATTTTCATCTTCCATTCCTTGTCATTTTCATTCCGCAAATAAGCCCTGCTTCAATGCAAATTATTGAGTCCATAGTCCTTTGAGTCTAATTTCTTTGTAAAAACACCTTGAGGCTTGCATGCCTTAATGGCAAGTCCTCATGCTAACAAACAATGGGAATACATTAATGTCCCTTGTTCGTCAAATCTTCTAGGTGACTCGACTTCAGCAAATTCATTCGTACCTAGCAAGATGTGTTTGGGCATCTTGACTCTCATTGTCATCAATGGTGAGAGTTCTCGTGTTGACTAGTGGCATCCATTAATGGCCACTAAGCCAACAATTTCCTAATATGTTCGACATCAGAACATCTTTTCACATAGTAGGGATTGTGCCAATAAGTTTTGAAGACATGAAGACTATTATTTTCAGCATTTTGGAGCAGATTCAGCAAGTTTTAGTAGAAGCAATAAAAAGTCATCTTATCTCTCTATCCATGACTCCTCTTGTTCAGCCACTTGAAGAAGAATATGATCAGAATTTTTCAGCCACCACACATACAACTCATCCATTCCAAAGGGTAAGTGAAGGTACGTCATTTTCTAACTTTTGACCATAGAATTCCATAAAAAGCTAGAATGATAATTGTTGGAAAAACATTTCTCTTCCTCATTTCATAAAATTGCCAATACCATCAGTTGGGGGGGGGAATACATTCATATTCATATCTTGCCATGTCCATATCATATTCAGGAGCTCACATACTTCCAACATATATTAATTATTACATTGCTATTATGAGCATACAATGGCTTTTGAAAAAGTGCTTAAAGGATAAATTTGATACAAACAAAATCATGATTGTCACACAAGAACCAACCATCATGAAATCCAATAAAGGTATACTTTGCAACAATAATCAAAATATCATTATGCAAAGTTCAAAGATTAAAATAGAAGGCAACAACAACAAAAAATGGTTGTAACACAAGAACCAACCATGTTGCAATTCAAGTGAAACACTTTGCAGAAATATGAAGTTATCAAATGATATCATGCAAATTTAAGCCAAAGCTCAAGGATCAAAAGAGTTAATGTAATATATATTGCATGAGGACATGCAATAGCTTCAGTTGGGGGTATGTTGAGTCTTGAAAATGTCATTCATTTCCATTACACTTTCACTATTATGTCCATTATATCACCTCCATTTCACCTCCATTTTACTACTATGTCACCACATTCATCCCACTTTCATTATCATTGGGCTACATTTATGTTTTTCCAATCTTTATTAATTCTAAGACTTTTAAGTGAATTTGTGGTTAAAAATTAGAAAATAATGTGCATATGCTTATACCTAACAAATGGGTTGAGGTTGTTGACATGTGTAGGTTGAAAGGAGACTTCTAGAAGACCCTTATGTGGCACTCTAAGGCCAAATTCGAATTTGGTTGGAAAGAATCATGGGATCATGAGGATATGTGTCACATCTCCTAATTGTATTGTAACTCTAAGAAGACATGTGTCTTATCAGTTCCTATTTTGATTAGGACTCTAGAGGTAGAGGGAGAGATTCATGGACTATCATTAATGAGATGGCTCTCATCTTTTTGTATAAATAGGAGATCTCTCTCCTTCATTTGTTAGTCTTTAGTCCCTAGTTCTTAAGTTTGTAGTTCTTCCTTGATGGCTTTTGAAAGCTTTGGATAACTTTGTTGTACTTTGTACTTTTGAAGAATTTGAATAAATCTTTGATGTTATCAACATGGAAGGAGATGTGAAGTAGATGTCATGGAGCATATTAGAATGTAAGGTAGAGTAGGTGTCATTTTGTAAATATTGCTTTGTAGAATGTAAGGTAGAGTAGATTTCATTTTGTAAATATTGCTTTGATTTCATTATGTTATTTAATTACTTTCAAGTTTGATAGATTAGATTTTTCATTCATGCAAGTGGCAGAGGGCCCCTACACACTAAAGCCTTGTATAGTTGTCATTTAATTCTGCATTTAATTTTGTTATGCTTCTGTATATTAGTTGTACATAAATTGCATTCTATTTTGATTGTAGATTAGTGATGCACATAACCTTTTAATGACTAATGACATGATAGAATCATCTTGTCCTTTTGCTGAAGCAGCAAGGATACTGGGTCTCATAGTCACTAGCTCATTGTTTGGTTGTTGCATTCTATTTTGATTGTAGATTAATGATGCACATAGCCTTTTAATGACTAATGACATGATAGAATCATTTTGTCCTTCTGCTGAAGCAGCAAGGATATTGGGTCTCATAGTCACTAGCTCATTGTTTGGTTATTGCATTTTATTTTGATTGAATTAGCTGTATATTTACACTTTTGTTTAAATACTAATTCCATCAATAACATGTTTTAAGTTCTTTTGAAGTGCTAAGTTTTGGAAGTTACCATTAGGGACAGAGGCCTTGTCTTGAAATCTTTATCCATACTTGTCCTTTAAAAGTATTCTTAAGACCTTAGAATAGGATTTCCATTTGCATTAAACACTTTAGAAAACCAACAAGAACAAAACCCCAAAAACAACATAAACTATAAAACAATGAAGTAAGAGAAAGGTTAACTAAGCACATATGGTGCACCACACTTCATCAGTTTACGATACCCGGATTGATAATTTATGTAGAGCAATTTAAGACATTAAATTGACTAGACAACTGGTGCAGTCATTTACCAATACGCAGGCTGCAACCTGCAGAGAGCTACAACTCTCTCGTTTTCCAGTCTCTTCTGGAAGGGAGCTACAACCCCCTACTTCTTTTCTTTCAAGGACCACTTTTCATAAATTTTCAAACTGGATCCATGAACATCAAATGATCATCAAGTACAAGTAAATCACCCAGTTAACTGCAGTAACCAGATCAATAGTAACAGTAAACTAAACCCAGAACACCTTATCAACAGAGAAAAGTCAGTCAAATAAATGCCTTAATAAAGATACACAGTTTTTCTTTCTCTGGCCTGCGTGGCTACGCACTTCACCTTCTGCTCCCCTGCGTATACCCGCAGAGAGCCTTCTGCTGCACCGTGTACCCATGCACTGTTTCTTCAATCGCGCTGCGTACTGTTACTGTAGGCACGCACCCACAGATACTATCGCGCCGCGTACTGCTACTGTAGCCACGCACCCACAGATGCTATCGCGCCGCGTACCTATGCACCTGCGGCTTCTAAAGCACCGCGTACTTTCCCTGTGCCTACGCACCTGAACCTCTGTCGCGCTGCGTACCCACGCACTGTGCCTTCTTCTGCTCTGCGTACCCACACACTTGCACCATTAATCACCTGCGTACCTCTGATTAGGGCCGAATTGGCAGTCCCCCAGTCTGCCACAGATAGTCAGATGCTCAGATTTGATCATGCGCTCGAGAGATCACCCTTCATAGATTCGCTTTCAACTTCACTTTTATATAGATCAAGCTTTTAACACAATAACCCAATATTTCAGATCTTAAGATATTCAATTTGCAAAAGATGCTTAGCCAAGTGATCTCCTTTGCTTTATATAGGCAAGCTCTTCCTAAAATCATGGATCAATACCATAGATAACCAATACAAGGGGCCCAAAAACATGGGGCTCAATAATAATAATAATATAAAACAATACCAAGGGCCAAAACCATAAAATCAAGAACGGTGGGCTAAATACCACGGGCCAAACATAAGAAACCCCACGTGAACGCACTTCTCTGCCTTGAAGTAAGTGAACTGGGGGTACGCACCTTCTGAACGGGTGACCTGCGTGTGTGGCCGCAGTCCCTTCACGGCGTACCTACGGGTACGCACCTTTTGAACTATTCTCCTGCGTACCTCTTAATTTCCAACATTTTGAGAGCCTGATCAGAGCATTGCCACTTGAGGGTGTTGCCATCAAGTACAACATCTGTATCATAGAGCCATACCAGAATCATAATGCCAACAATCTCCCCCTTTGGACTTGATGGCAACCTCAAAATCTTCAACGTCATTCTCCCCCTTTGACATCAAGGGCAAAGGGTTATGCTCCCCCTAAGAACATGCTCCTCCTGAATATAAACCAGATCTGCAAAGAAGAACCATAATCCACCAAACACCATAAATGACCATGAAAGAGATAGAGACATATTGCAGCAATATTCAGACCAGTATCCATGATCTCCTTCTGTACGTCCTCCATAATGCCAACAATGCATTATATGCTCCCCCTGAACCTGTTCCATTCGTTCTTCAACCAATCTGCAACCCCGCACATGTACGCATATGCCCCAGATGAGCCTTACGTACAACCAACCATCAGAAGAGATTTAACAAGATGATGCATCAACAACCCCCAGCTTTTGCCTGAGGTATTCAAAGGTCTCCCTGTGCAATGGTTTGGTGAGTATATCAGCAACTTGTTCCTTAGAAGGAACATACTCCAACTTGACCTTTTGTTCAAGTACTTGTTCCCGGAGAAAATGATACTTGATCGGTATGTGCTTGGTCTTTGAATGCATGACTGGGTTCTTTGAAATGCTGATTGCACTTGTGTTATAACATAAGGTGGAGATAGGTGGTGTACAAGTGATTTGAAAGTCCTGCAAGGTCTGCATCATCCAAAGGAGTTAAGTGCAGCAAGATGCAGCAGCAACATATTCTGCTTCAGCTGTAGACAAGGCAATCGAACTCTATTTCTTGCTGAACCAAGATACTAATCTGGAACCCATAAAGAACGCACCACCACTTGTGCTCTTCCTGTCATCCACGCTTCCTGCCCAATCTGCATCTGTATAAGCATGAAGTGTGAGATCTGTATCTCTAGGATACCATAAGCCATAATTTTGAGTCCCTTGAAGATATTTAAAGATTCTCTTCACTACCTGAAGATGAGTTTCCTTTGGATTTTCTTGAAATCTTCCAACTATTCCCACTGCATGCATGATGTCTGGTCGAGTACCTGTCAAATAAAGTAGACTTCCAATCATAGATCTGTAGGTTGGTTGATGCACCGCTGCTGATTCATCATTTGCACTGAGGCTACATCCTGTGACCATAGGTGTACATACTGGTTTTGCATCTTCCATGCCATATTTCTTCAAAATCTGCTTGAGATACTTGGTTTGAGACAAAAATATCCCTCCTTCTTTTTGTTGGATTTGCAAACCAAGAAAATATGTCAGTTCTCCCAGCAAGGACATTTCGAATTCTTTCTGCATCACCAAGGCAAAGCTTTGACTCATAGCTTCTTCATTGCTGCCAAAGATAATGTCATCTACATACACAACAAGTATTAGCAATTTGTCATTTTCAACTTTTATATAAAGATTGTTGTCTGTTGATCCTTTTGAAAAGCCTTGTTGATGAAGATATTTGTCCAAACGATAGTACCAAGCCCTTGGAACTTGTTTGAGACCATAGAGAGCCTTTTTCAATCTGCATACAAGATTTGGATCATTTCCAAGAATGAAACCATCTGGCTGCTCAATGTATACTTCTTCTTCCAAGTCTCCATTCAGAAAGGCTGATTTCACGTCCATTTGAAATACTTTGAAGTTTTGAAAGCTTGAGAGAGCAAGGAACATCCGGATGGCCTCAAGTCTCGCAACAGGAGCAAAGGTTTCTTCAAAATCTATTCCTTCTTGCTGCGCATACCCTTTTTATACAAGTCTAGCCTTGTTTCTAACTACTTCTCCATTTTCATTCAATTTATTTTTGAAGACCCATTTTGTCCCTATAACATTCTTATCCTTTGGTCTAGGAACCAGCTCCCAAGTGTTGTTCTTTTCGATCTGCTCAAGTTCTTCATCCATTGCTTTCACCCAACATTCATCTTTGCATGCCTCTTTCACATTTTTTGGTTCAGTGGAAGAGAGTAATGCCAAATAGCTTGAAGCTTCTGCAACTGTTCTTCTTGTTTGTACACCTGCTTCTTTCTGCCCCAAAATCTGAGATTCTGGATGATTCTTCTGAACATATCTGGATGGAGTCTTCTCTTCTATCCTTATCTGCTCCTCTGGTTCTTCTTGAGGTTCTTCTTCTTCATCATTCTGTCTTTGAGGGTAGTCTTCATCTTCTTCAATATCTTCATGATTTACTTGCCTAGGAATGTATCCCTTCTCATCAACCACTACATCAATGCTGTCAACAATTCTTCCAAGTCTTTTATTGTAGCACTTGTATGTTTTGCTGTGTGGAGAATAGCCAAGAAGAATGCCTTAATCTGCTCTAGGTTCAAGTTTGCCAAGTTACTCATCAGTATTCTTAATATAGCATTTGCTCCCAAAGATTTTGAAGTGCTTTACCGAAGGAGTCTCACCATACCAGAGCTCATGAGGAGTTTGAGTGCTGTTCACCCGGACATTTGTTTTGTTGAGAATAACAACCGCAGCATATGCAGCTTCAACCCAGAAAGTTGCGGGAGTTCCAGACTCATCAAGCATAGCACGAGCCATTTGTTGGACTGTTCTGTTCATCCTTTCCACTACTCCATTTTGCTGAGGAGTTCTAGCTGTAGAGAATTCTCTTCTTATCCCATGTTCTTCACAGAAATCGAAAAATTCATTTGAGGTAAACTCCCCACCTCTGTCGGATCTGAGGCACTTAATTTTGTATCCTGATTCATTTTCAACCAAGGCTTTAAAGGATTTGAATTTTTCGAATGCTTAATCTTTGTGCTTCATAAGTCCTAACCAGACAAACCTGGAGAAATTATCAATGAATAATATCAAGTATTCTTCTCCTCGAGGTGTCCTTTTCCTGAATGCTCCACACACATCTGTATGTACAAGCTCAAGAGGCATGCTAGCTGATCCTTCCTTCTCTGGAAAGTTAGTTCTGGTTTGCTTTCCAAACTGACATGACTTGCATATGGTGTTGTCTGGAATCTTGATATCTGGAAGACCGCAAACTGCCTAATATTTGCATGCTTTCCTTATTTGTGAAAAGATTAGATGCCCCAACCTCCGGTGCCATAACCAGTGTTCATCATCCTTGCTTAGATAGCATTGTTGTTGTCCTTCTTCAAATATGTATAGATTATTTGGAGTTCTTTTACCTTTGATCACCGTTTTACCTGTATCAAGATCACGAACAAGACATCCATTTGTTCTAAATATCACCTCGGTTCCTTGATCACACATCTAGCTGACACTCAGAAGATTATGCTTCAATCCATCAACATACAAAACATTTCTAGCTTTGACCTTTTCTTTTAACTGAGCAGTGCCTTTTCCTTTTATAGTTGCAGGAGTATCATTTCCAAAAGAAACTTTCTTTCCCTTTTCTAAAGCAGAATATGATTCAAGTTTTTCTTTATCACCTATCATATGCTTCGAACATCCACTATCAATGTACCATGGATTTTCTTGTCCCTCTGCATAAAATGCTATCCCACATCTTTCTGTTTGTGGTTCCTTTATTCTCCATGTTTTGGTGTTTGAGGATTGTTCCTTTGTCTGCTGAAACCTGCTCCTGCATTCAGAATCTTCATGACCAAAGTTATTGCAAATAGAACATTCAACTTCATTTTCAAGAACCGAAAAGTTGTTATAGGTCCTTTTTGTAATCCCGGTCATACTTCTTTGTTTTTGAGCTTCTCTAGTCATGATCGTTTTATATGCAACACATTGAGCTGCTTTGTGACCAAAGTTATGGCAAGAGAAGCATTGTCCATTGAAGAAACTTCTGCGGTTATCAAATCTTCCGGCCAAATGATTGTAATTTCTATTGTCATTCATTCTTGAAGCAAATTGAGAGGATTTTACCTGTGGCTGGTTGTAGCTTTTGTTCATCCTTAAGACGGATTGCCCCTGGTTTACCTGATAGTCTTTGTTTGTAATTGGTCCCTGCTTTACCTGGTGATCTCCATTGTGCTTTTTCTCATTCCTTCTTGTTGCATCAAAATAACTCTTTGAGGTGGATGCTTGAGAAGTTTCTCCATTATACCCCAGACCTGTCTTGTTTAGTGGAGAACGTTGTACATTGATGATCTCATCCAGAGTTTCAGATCCTTTGACAAACTTAAGATTAATAGCCTTTGTTTTCTCAATCTCTTTTCTAAGACCAACAATTTCACCTTCTAACTTTTCAAGATATTTTTCTTTTTCATCAATTTGAAGTTGTAGAGTATCAATGATCCTATTCTTTTCTTCTATACATGTCTTGAGTCTAGAAATTTCTTCATAAAAGCTATCCACATCTATAGCATCCATGTAATCATCATCTTCAAATGCCATTAAAAGTTTATAGTCATTACCTCGTTCATCTTCATCACTATTTGATAGACCATCACTATCCTCATGAGTGTAGTAGCTTTTCTTATTTGCATTTTGTTTCTTGCTCCATCTAGCAGGTTCCTTTCCTTTATCAATCTTATCCTTATGAGGACATTTCGCAGCATAATGACCTACTCTTCCACAAGCAAAACATTTAAAAGGTAACTTACCTCTGAACCTTCCAGTACCCCGTTGAAGATTTCTGACAAAATTTGATTCTTCTTCTTCTTCTGGCACGTAACTTGCTTCATAGTAGTCTCCTTTGCCTGAAGCCTTGAAAGCAGCTTCTCTCCTGTCTGATGGACCTCCATTCCTCATTTCATAAGTAGTTAGAATTCCGTGTAGCTGGGACATAGTAAAAATTCGTAGATTTTCCTTTTCTTCTATTGCAGACACTTTAGATTCAAACTTAGGGGACAATGATCTTAAAACTTTTTCAACCACAATAGCCTCTTTTATTTCTTCACCCAAGTTTTTCATGCAATTAAAAATCTCATCTACCCGAAGGAAATAGTTATCCACACTTTCATCATTATACATTCTGAGATTCTCATACTGAATCCTGAGGGTTTGAAGTTTAGCACGCTTTACCTGTTCATCTCCTTCGTAGCTCAAGACAATCTTGTCCCATATTTCTTTTGCGGATTTATATTGCATAACCTTCACGAATTCTGTTTGAGATAAGCATCCCAGCAGAGTATTGACTGCTTTAGCATTTGTTTCATATTTCTTCTTTTCGGCCGTATTTGTAGGAGTATCTGAAGGAAAAGTGTAGCCTGTATCTATGATATCCCAAACTTTTGTACCAAGAGATTGAAGATAGGCAGTAACTCTTACCTTCCAATAATTGAAGTTTGTCCCATCAAAAATTGGTGGCCTGATTGATGCTTCCCTCTCGTAGTTGCTCATGATGAATGATCTTCCTTCAAGCGATCAAGCTTCTCTGAAGGACCTGCTCTGATACCAATTGTTGGAAATAACACTTAGGGGGGGGTGAATCAGTATTATCAAGTTCTTTTAATAAATCTTCCTTATTTATACTTTGAATTATTTTTGCATGTTAGTACCATAAAATAATGAGCATGAACAAAGAAAACAGATAGTCACACCAAAGAACACCAGATGTAAGGTGGAAACCCAATGTGGGTGAAAACCACCTACTGCAATATGTCTCTATCTTCTTTCAAATTAGAAACTCCTTTTACAATGGTTTTGTACTGGTGCAGTCCTTTACCAGTACGCAGGCTACAACCTGCAGAGAGCTACAACTCTCTCTTGTTTTCCAGTCTCTTCTGGAAGGGAGCTACAACCCCCTACTTCTTTTCTTTCAAGGACCACTTTTCATAAATTTTCAAACTGGATCCATGAACATCAAATGATCATCAAGTACAAGTAAATCACCCAGTTAACTGCAGTAACCAGATCAATAGTAACAGTAAACTAAACCCAGAACACCTTATCAACAGAGAAAACTCAGTCAAATAAATGTCTTAATACAGATACGCAATTTTTCTTTCTCTGGCCTGCGTGGCTACGCACTTCACCTTCTGCTCCCCTGCGTATACCCGCAGAGAGCCTTCTGCTGCACCGCGTACCCACGCACTGTTTCTTCAATCGCGCTGCGTACTGTTACTGTAGGCACGCACCCACAGATACTATCGCGCCGCGTACTGCTACTGTAGCCACGCACCCACAGATGCTATCGCGCCGCGTACCTACGCACCTGCGGCTTCTGAAGCGCTGCGTACTTTCCCTGTGCCTACGCACCTGAACCTCTGTCGCGCTGCGTACCCACGCACTGCGCCTTCTTCTGCTCTGCGTACCCACGCACTTCTCCTTCTTCTGCTCTGCGTACCCACGCACTTGCACCGTTAATCACCTGCGTACCTCTGATTAGGGCCGAATTGGCAGTCCCCCAGTCTGCCACAAATAGTCAGATGCTCAGATTTGATCATGCGCTCGAGAGATCACCCTTCATAGATTCGCTTTCAACTTCACTTTTATATAGATCAAGCTTTTAACACAATAACCCAATATTTCAGATCTTAAGATATTCAATTTGCAAAATATGCTTAGCCAAGTGATCTCCTTTGCTTTATATAGGCAAGCTCTTCCTAAAATCATGGATCAATACCATAGATAACCAATACAAGGGGCCCAAAAACATGGGGCTCAATAATAATAATAATATAAAACAATACCACGGGCCAAAACCATAGAATCAAGAACGGCGGGCTAAATACCACGGGCCAAACGTAAGAAACCCCACGTGAACACGCTTCTCTGCCTTGAAGTAAGTGAACTGGGGTACGCACCTTCTGAACGGGTGACCTGCGTGTGTGGCCGCAATCCCTTCACGGCGTACCTGCGGGTACGCACCTTTTGAACTATTCTCCTGCGTACCTCTTAATTTCCAACATTTTGAGAGCCTGATCAGAGCATTGCCACTTGAGGGTGTTGCCATCAAGTACAACATCTATATCATAGAGCCATACCAGAATCATGATGTCAACACATCTCCACCTGAGGATCGTTAAGAGGAAAAGGAATAGAGTATCCCTCAAGTAAATCCACCTCCTTTTCCTAAGATATTGATCCATCCTAACCAACATACTCCAGAAGAGAATGAACTTTTGGGAGAATTGAAGAATTTGTGCGTTAAAATACCCCTCCTCCAAGCTATTAAGGATTTTCCCATCTACAATAAGATTATCAAAGAGAAATGTTTCAAACACCCTAGGAGGAGAAAAATAAACACCCCCACCATCAATGTTATTGGTTAATTATCAGATTTGATGTTGGGGAGAGTGATTTGTCCCAAATATCTAGACTCTGTAAGTCCTATGGTGGATGTGCACATTAATGGCATCATTGTCCTTCACACCGTGATTGATCTTGGGGATGCCATCAATGTGATGATTAAAGAAACCATGCTAAAACTGAACCTACAAGGATCCTTGAGAAAGACCACTACAATGTTGCGACTTGAAGATATATCCACAGTGGATCCTAAGGGAGTTGTTGAGGATGTAATGGTCTCTATTGACTCCTGGGATTATCCTACCGAATTCTTCGATCTCCAACCCTAAACCAAATTCAATGGTTATCCTCTCATCATAGGAAGACCATGGTTAGCCACTGCTGGTGCTTACATAAGTTTTAGGGCAGGGAACATGACCATTAATAATTGGCATTTGTCCAAACAATTGGTATTGTACCCTCCTTCTCCGCCATCCATTGAGCATGACTTACCCCTATGGTTAGAAGATAAAGTGTATCATGCAAAATCCCATCCAATTTGTACCCTAGATGTTGTTATAGGAGGGGGGGAACCTGATGAAGATTACCTCAATGACCAAATCCTCCAAAACCAACCCCCCAATACCATGCCTCTTGTTGAGCTTCTGAAGGAATCTGAGGGTAATCATTGGACTGAGTTATGCCTAGTTTACCCAAATCTTGCACATGTCAAAGTTATAAAAATTGGTTCATCTAGAACCTTGAAGATTAACCCCTCTATCTCAGCCAACCAAGAAGAGAAGTTGTGCAAAATGTTGAGAGAGAACTTAGATGCTTTTGCTTGGAGCTATAAAGAAATGAAGGGGGTGCATCCCTCGGTTTGTACTCATCACATCTACATCAAGGAGGGATGAAAACTTGTGCGCCAACCTTAGATTATAATGAACCCAACCCTAAAGAACATAGTAAAGGAAGAGTTACAAAAATCATTGGGTGCAGGGTACATATACCCCATCTCAGATAGTGAGTGGGTCTCCCATCTAGTTTTGGTCCCAAAGAAGAATGGGAAGTGGACAATCTGTGTGGATTACAGAGAGTTGAACAAAGCCAGCAAGAAAGACCATTTCCCTTTACCTTTCATTGATCAAGTTTTAGATGGTCTTGCAGGGAAGAAATTCTTCTCTTTCTTGGATGGATTCAGTGGATGCAATTAGATCCAGATCAGCCCTGAGGATCAAGACAAAACTACATTCACGTTTCCTTGGGGTACCTTTTCTTATAGGGTCCTTCCTTTCAGTTTATGTAATTCCCATACCACTTTCAAAGGGAAATTCTAAGCATATTTGTTGACATGGTCCATGTCTTCGTAGATATCTACATAGATGATTTCACTCCCTATGGGTCTGACTTCCTGGAGGCTCTCTCTAACCTGGGGAAAGTCCTAAAGAAGTGCATTGAAATGAACCTCTCACCTAGTCCTGAGAAGTGTGAATTATTAATGAATGCATGGAGTTCCCTTGGCCATTCGATATCTCAGGAGGGAATACAAGTTGACCCAAACAAAATTGACATCATAAAAATGGTCCCTACTCCTCAAATGTAGAGGAATGTTAGGAGCTTCTTTGGCTTCGCTGGATACTATAAGAGGTTTATCAAGGACTTTAGCAAAGTGACCTCACCATTGTTTAGATTGTTGGCTAAGGACTCAGAATTATGTTGGACAGATAGCTTCCAAGAGGCCCTTGAGATCTTGAAAGAAAAATTAACCACTGCACTAATACTTAGGGGCCCAAATTGGGCTCTGCCTTTTCATATTCATTTTGATGCATCTGACATAGTTGTGGGGGAATCTTTAGGAAAAATAGATGGGAAGTTACCTTATGCAAATACTTCACTAGTAAAGATATGTCTAAGGTTGAATTGAACTACACTATAACTGAGAAAGAAATCCTAGTTTTTGTACACTCCTTGAACAAATTTAGACACTACCTCACTGGATACCAAAATTTTGTGCATATTGACTATGCAGCTATCAAATACTTGATGAATAAGCATGATGTGAATGTTAGAATCATTAGATGGTTGTTATTGTTACAGCAGATTTAACTATCATTGAAAAGCCAAGAAAATAAAATGTAGTTACATATTTTTTATCTAGACTTGCTTTGCCTACAGGTGATAAAGGGATGGTCGATTATCAGCTTCCAAATGAGCACTTATTTTCTATCTTAGAGTGCTCTCCATGGTTTTATGACATAGCCAACTACCTAGTTGCTGAAATATTTCCTCCCAATCTATCATCTAGGGAGGAGAAAAATTGTAAGGAAGAGTGTCCCTTTCACTTGGATTAGGGGCAATCTCTTCAAGCTGGGACTAGATCAAATCTTAAGGATATGTGTCAGGGAAGAGCAAGTATTTGACATCCTCTTAGGTTGGCATGATGGACCCTGTGGAGGTCATTTTTCTGCCAAGATAACAACTTTCAAAGCTCTACAAGTTGGCTATTGTTGGCCCACTCTCCACCAAGATGCAAGAAGGTATACCAGCAGATGTGATCAGTTCCAGATGATGTGGAAACCCACACCCAAGGATGAAATTCCCCTACAACCCCAAGTGGCCTTGGAGCCATTTGACAAGTGGGGCATGGATTTCATTGGGCCAATTGATCTACCATCAAGGCAGAAAAAGTACATATGTGCACTAATTATTTGACAAAGTGGGTTGAGATCTTAAGGGAGAATGTCTTCTACAAATTTGGGTACCCCAGAGAGATAGTCACTAATCAAGGGGCTCAATCCACATCACATCTGATCGAGAATATTTTAAGGTAGCATCATATCAAATACGAAAAATATACTTCATATCACCCTCAGGAAAATGGGAAAGTAGAGGTTACAAATAGGGAATTAGATGGTATCCTCACCAAGGTTGTGAGAAGCAACGGGAGGGATTGGGTAGATAGATTAGTGGAGGCCACTTGGGCCTATAACACAACTTGGAAAACAACTACTGGTTTTACACCATATGATTTGGTTTATGGAAAGAAATATCTGCTCTCCATTGAGTTTGAGTATAATACTTTGAGAATGGTAGCCCAATTGGAATTAGATGTCACCAAAGCACAACAGGAGAGGTTGCTTCAGTTAAATGTCTTGGATGAGTTTAGAATGTAAGCCCTCCTACACACTGAAGTTATACAATTGTAGAGGAAGGTCTGGCATGATAGGCATATCAAGGACAAAGTTTTTCAGGAAGGGGATTGGGCCTTACTATATGACTCTAGGTTCAAGGATTTCAAAGGAAAATTGATGACAAGATGGTTAGGCCCATACCTGATAGAGAAATGTCATGGAAATCTAGTTGTTCAAATCAGGACAATTGATGAAGAATGGATTCCCTTGCTCGTCAATAGCTACAGGTTGAAGGTATACAGAAAACCTATGTCTAAGGAAGAATTCATCAGCACCATCAACGGAGAGGTCAATTTGGTTGGAAGTGTCATAGCTTCCAATCCACATAATTTCTAGATACTACCTTGGAAAAAAAATGCCTGGATGAAAACATTTATGAGGCATCTGAGGCCAACTCTTGGGTTGAAAACCTCTCTGAGGCAGCCCAGGAGTAAAGATAAAGAAGAAAAAAATAAAGATCCCTGGTTGAAAACCTCTCTTGAGGTGCCCAGTGTAGGCATATAGGTTGAAAACCTCTCCTGCGGCAGCCTGTGTGTCTCAAAAAAAAAACCCAGGACATGGATCCACAGCATGTATGTTAATTATTTTTGTCATTTTTCAGGTTTGAAGACAATGGAAGATTCCATAGCTACAGGGCTAGCATCCTCAAGATTATCTCCACTTCTCCCTCCATCCACTTCATTTCCACCATCCAAACTCATGTGCTCACCATTCCCCATCATCCCATTAGCCCAAAACTCAAATTTCACCCCCTCTCTGCATTGCTACAGGAAGGTCCTAGAGTGTTAAGTTATGGTATGTTCTATGCTTATAACAGTTTACTTCTTTTTCTTATTATATTCCACATATTAGAAATCACATGTACATAAAGTAAAGTGCAGATAGAACATTAAACAATCGACAGAAAACAAGCCAAGACAAGAGACACAAGATGTGGCGGCTAGCCAGGGTCAAACCCCACAATGTGTGGTGAAACCCTTTGATAAAATCTTCTTTTATCTTCACTAATTCAGCAGAGATAAATAGTACAATAAATCTGATTCATATCAGCAGTAGCAAACCCTAGATCAGCAGCATCAGCATTAGCGGCTTCATTATCAAACTAGGGCAGATGATATCTCACAAACCGACCGTCGGATTGACTTCATTCCACCACCAAAAGTTGCAGCTTCCAGAGGAGGTTTAGATGAACCTACAGCACAGTTCAAATGGGGAGATCTTCTAGGCCACATAGGTCAATCTTTACTTCTGCAGTTGCAGCTTCAGTTTCAGCAATTTCCGGCTTCAAACTAGGGCAGTCGATATCTTGCAAACCGTTCGTCGGATTGACTTCATTCCACCACCAAAATTTGCGGCTTTCAAATGAACCTATAGCGCAGTTCAGATGAGGAGATATTCTAGGCCATGCAAGTCAATCTGTACTTTTGCAGTTGCAGCTTCAGTTTCAGCAGTTTCCGGCTTCAAACTAGGGCAGTCGATATCTTGCAAACCGTTTGTTGGATTGACTTCATTCCACCACCAAAAGTTGCGGCTTTCAGAGGAGATCCAGATGGACCTACAGCGCAATTCCAAAGAGGAGATATTCTAGGCCACACGGGTCAATCTTTTGATCTGCAATTGCAGCTTCAGGTTCAACAGCTTCTGGCTTCACATGTGTGAAAGAGAGACCCATTTCTGTGCAGTAGAGAAGAGACTCATTTCTACGCGTTAGAGAGCGAGATATGTGATGAGAAGAGTGAGTGAAAATGAGGAAAATTCCTCTTATATTTATACACAACGTTGGTGTTTGAATAGATGCGATTGTTGGGCTTCTAAGCCTACATGAGTTGTAGGTCGGCTTGATAATAATTCCATAATCAAAATAAATTCATATCTCCATGAATACTTATCGGAATCAGATGATCTTTATATCAATCCTATACCTCTCAACGAGAGGAATCTAATAGAAATATTATCAGCCATGAATAAGATGACCCACATGAATTTTTTCCCTGGTTGCCAATTTTAACACTCCCTCTCAACCAGGGAGAACTTCATCTGCAATCTGTCTATCGGTCGTTACTATTCATCCATCAAATGCACTGCCCTGTATAGCCTGACCCTTGCCCTACTCTACTCTACTCTGCCTATTCGGCTTTGTCTTGTTCTGCCCTATACTGATCGGTACTGTTTTGCTCTATTCTGCTCTGCTCTTGCATTGTTATGTTCTGCTCTACTTTTGTCCGAATTATCAAGAAGAAGAAATGATCGAGGATGTATCATACTGACTCAAAATCAGTCTCAAGGTATGTACCACTAGTCCCAAACCAATCTCAACCAACCCGAAGTCAGCGTCATAGTGATTACAACTCCACTGGTCCTAGACCAGTATCATCCTCCACTGACTCAAAGTCAGTCTCAGAGTGCGTACCACTAGTCCCAGACCAGTCTCAGCTGACCCGAAGTCAGCTTCATAGTAAGTACCACTCCTACCACTAGTCCCAGACCAGTATCGCAATCTTAGAGAGTGTACCACTGGTCCAAAACCAGTCTCAACCGACCTGAAGTCAGCGTCATAGTATGTACCACTCTCACTGGTCCCAAACTAGTACTGCATTGACATGAAGTCAGTCTCGAAGTATGTACCACTGGTCCCAGACCAGTATCACAGTATGAGAGAGTGTACCACTGGTCCTAGACCAGTCTCAACCGACCTGAAGTCAGCGTCATAGTATGTACCACTCTCACTGGTCCTAGATCAGTATTGCACTGACACGAAGTCAGTCTCGGAGTATGTACCACTGGTCCCAGACTAGTCTCAACCGACCCTAAGTCATCGTCATAGTATGGTACAACTCCTACCACTGGTCCCATACCAGTATCATTGATCCCAGATCAATGGAGGTCATCCTAGCGTAGGGAGTACAGTAGATACAACGATGCGTCCATCGGTACTACTATGGTCCCTAACTTCATTTCCCTGCTCATTGATCAGATGAGAGGTACTTCCCATGAGTCCCAGACTGCATGCGTAGGATGCCTCGATAGGAGAACTAATCAATCCTGTCCTCACAGGAGAACACATCAATCCTGCTACAATCGCCATGGAGAACACATAAATCCAGGCCTCCATGGAGAACACATCAATCCAGGCCTCACAGGAGAACACATTAATCCTGCTACAATCGCCATGGAGAACACATCAATCCAAGCCTCACAAGAGAACACATCAATCCTACTACACAGGAGAGTGAATCATCCTGTTCCACAAGAGAGCGAATCATCTTGTCCCACAAGAGAGCGAGTCATCTTGTTCCAGTGCGCACCACCAGGGGATGGTGAGTCACCCTGTGGTCGTATGTTGCTCCAGTAAGAACCGCAAGCCCTCAGAGCTCCCAGAGCTCAATGTATGCAACATGCAAGACCCTTGTACAAGGGTTTCTTGACGACTCCAAGTCGTTTGGGAAAATCACAAATTAGATCTTTCCTCGGGGCTTTGATAAGGTGTATCGACCTGTACATCATCATAATGTGATGGAGCTTCCTTGCTGATCGACTTACCATATCCCAGATGATGTCTATCTGGTGGAGCAATTGACGAATATGGGATTCCTCAATAATCGAATCCCACCTCTGGTTGTTATAGAGAATCACAATGGTATGTGTTCAAACAGCTCATTGAAGAGCTTCCCCAACCAAGCAGCTTCATACGATATCATACTCGTAGATATGTATCCGGTCTCGGTGGTGCTTATGGCAACTGACTTCTGCTTCCTGCTCATCCATTATATTGAAGCAAAATCCAAAGAGAAACAACACTAAAAAGTGCTCCAGTGATCCTCCACACTACCTGCCTAATCAGCATTCAAATAATCATGCAGTTTCATATTTCCGGTAGTGTATCTCAATCCATTAGTAATTGTGCCATGAAGATATCTTAGAAGATTCTTGGCATCAATGCAGTGAGGCTCAACCAAATATGAGCTCATAGTTCTAACTGCAAAACATATGTTCAGACGGAGGTTCACCAAGAACATCAACGCGAATGAGTTTTTGAAACTCATAGGCATTTCCTAAATCTGGTCCGACATCACTACCATATAACTTCTAAAATTTAAGATCCTCAAGGTAGTCACATGCTTGCAGTCCATCATACCAAATCTTTCCAATATCTTTACCACATATTTTCCTTGAGATAGGAAAATTTCCCTTGGCTTCTGCCATACTTCAAGTCCTTGGTCCTTCATTTCAAATTCAGAAGCTAACTCCCTCTTACGTTTGTGAATGAGAGGGTCTGCACCTGTTAGAAACAGGTCATCCACATACAACACCAGTATGAGAGGCTTGTCATCTTCAACCTTAAAGTAAAGGTTAGGATCAGCTTCACTCCTAGTGAATCCTAGCTTCATCAAGTAGCTGTCGATCCTCTCATAACATGCTCGGGGTGCTTGCTTCAACCCATAGAGAGCCTTCTTCAACCTGCATACATGAGATTTGTCAATCATAAATCTCAAATCCTTCAGGTTGCTCCACATAGACCTCTTCTTTGTTAGGACCGTGCAATAACGTGGTCTATCCATCTGATGTAGGTTCCATCCTTATGAAGCCACTAGGGCTATGATCAAGCGGATGGTCGTATATCTGGAAACAGGTGCAAATATCATAGTCTATACCTTCCTTCTGGGAGAAACCACGAGCAACAAAACGAGCCTTATAATTATTCGTACTTCCATCTGTTGCATGCTTTATCTTGTAAAGCCATTTGGAAGTAACAACTGTCTTGTCCTGGGGTCTAGGACTACTTCCCAAACATCATTCTTCATAATAGACTCATATTCTTTGGTCATAGCATCCTTCCATACTTGATGTTTGACAGCATCTAAGAATGATGAAGGCTCATTTTGTATGATCGTGCTCATGATGGTCATGTATCCCTAATACCAGTTAGGTTTCTTACTTTCACGAAAGGTTCCTTGGGGTGCAGCATGTCCTTCAGCATCATCAAGTATCCCCCTAAGCCAAGAAGACCTCTTCCTAGAAGAGGAAGGCTCATGTGGAGGAGGATCAATTGGATCCATGGGTTCTTCTACATTAGGCATTGATTCATCATCCTTTTCTTTCGGTTCCTTGGTGTCAGCTTCTTGAGAGCTCCTCAAAGTCGGAAGATTGTTCACCTTGCTGAGAGCCATATCTTCGTCAAAGGTGACATCATGACTGATTACGACTTCCCTTTGACCAGCTACATAGATTATATAGCCTTTAGTATTTTCACCATAGCCCACGAAAAATCCCTTCTTTCCAAATGCACCCAATTTATTTCTTGTCTCTTTCGGCACATGAAAATATACAGGGCTTCCAAAAATTCTAAAATGAGAAACAATAGGTTTCTTACCGGTGAAATTTTCTTCAGGAGTCTTGGAACCCAATGCTTGATTAGGGCATCGATTTTCTACATATACAACAGTGTTTGTAGTTTCAGCCCATAGAAACTTCGGAAGACTTTGATCATGTAGCATGGCCCGAACAGCTTCCACAATCGTGCGGTTCTTCCTTCCTGCCACACCATTCTGCTCAGGAGTACGTGGTGTAGTAGTCTCCCTCTTAATGCCAGCCTCAGATATGCCTAAGTGAACCAACTGTAATATATCAGAGGTCTTGCTTTGGCTTGAGGGGAATGGTCCCCTTTTTAGCTTTCCTTCGGCACATCCCGGACATACACCTTCTTTCTCTACTTGGAATTTGGGCATCCTTGTTACCATCTATCTTACATCGGGTAGAGATTTGTAATGAAGGTGGGCAAACCTCCGATGCCAAATTTCAGACTGAAGAGTCGTGTCACAAGACATGACACCTAGCGGACTTCCATCGACCTGATATAATGAATCAACACTACACCCAAGAGTAAAGGCATCTTTAACATTATTTTTCCATATACATACCTTGCCATTGTTGAAGATTACCTTGTAGCCTTCGTCTTCCATTTCTGAGATGGACACTAGGTTCTTTTTTAGGTCAGGTGCATTTAATACATCCTGGACTTTCTAGCCTTCTTGAATGGTTGTCCTCTTCCTCGATCCCCAGCTCTCCTCTTACCTTTGCTGTTGAATTTGTCATTCCTTTGATTTGCCATCAAAGGGATTTTTATCATCGTCCCGATGTGATTCCTTTCTATCCGGGCACTCCCTTGCATAGTGATCTGCTTTATCGCAGATGTAACATCATCCTTTTCTTCCACCCTTAGGTCCAGCCTTTCCTTTTGATTTAGTCCCGGAATTATTTCTTTTCTTAGCATGAGAAGAAAAGGCAGCAGGAGGACCTTTAGGCATGGGAATTTCTTGCTCTTCTTCCCTTGTTTCTTCTTGAATGCATCTAGCCATTAATTCCTCGAAATAGGAATTACATTATAGTTCAGAAGAGTAGTTCTGAACACGTACCATTCGGATGGTAATCCTCCAAGAGTCGTGAGTGCCATTTCCCAGTCTATCGTAGATTTCCTTGGAGGTGTCCAGTTTAGAGATGTAGGCCACCAAGTGCTTGTCGATAGAGTCCCGGATGATCTTCTATTTTGACTTCTTCGGTTTTCCATTTGTTCCATGCAGCAGCGGATTCATTTGATGGAGGCTCAGAAATATTGCCTCTTACATGGTCCAGCACTCCTGGATCTTCTATGGTTAGATCGATAGACATCTTCCATGCGTGATAGTCATCTTTCTCATGGAGCTTGTCTTCGATAGGAAAGAGTGTTGAGGACCCCATAGTTCTTTTAGGATAGCCTTGCCAATCTTCTCTTCGGTGATTGCTCTTGCTCTTGCTCAGGATTTGTATTCACCTCAGCTCTGATACCATGTTGAGTTATGGTATGTTCTATGCTTATAAAAGTTTACTTCTTTTTCTTATTATATTCCACAGATTAGCAATCACATGTACATAAAGTAAAGTGCAAATAGAACATTAAACGATCGACAGAAAACAAGCCAAGACAAGAGACATAAGATGTGGCGGCTAGCCAGGGACAAACCCCAAAATGTGTGGGGAAACCCTTTCATCAAATCTTCTTTTATCTTCAATAATTCAGCAGAGAGAAATAGTACAATAAATCTGATTTATATCAGCAGTAGCAAACCCTAGATCAGAAGCATCAGCATTAGCAGCTTCATTATCAAACTAGGGCAGACGATATCTCACAAACCGACCATAAGATTGACTTCATTCCACCACCAAAAGTTGCGGCTTCTAGAAGAGGTTTAGATGAACCTACAATGTAGTTCAGATGAGGATATCTTCTAGGCCACACAGGTCAATCTTTACTTCTGCAGTTGCAGCTTCAGTTTCAGCAGTTTCCGGCTTCAAACTAGGGCAGTCGATATCTTGCAAACCTTTCGTCGGATTGACTTCATTCCACCATAAAATGTTGCGGCTTTCAGATGAACCTATAGCGCAGTTTAGATGAGGAGATCTTCTAGGCCACGCAGGTCAATCTTTACTTTTGCAGTTTCAGCTTCAGTTTCAGCAGTTTCTGACTTCAAACTAGGGCAGTTGATATCTTGCAAACCGTTCGTCGGATTGACTTCATTCCACCACCAAAAGTTGCAGCTTTCAGAGGAGATCTAGATGGACCTACAATGCAGTTCCGAAGAGGAGATATTCTAGGCCACGCAGGTCAATCTTTGGATCTGCAGTTGCAGCTTTAGGTTCAACAGCTTCCAGCTTCACATGTGTGAGAGAGAGACCCATTTCTGCACAGTAGAGAAAAGACTCATTTCTGCGTAGTAGAGAGCCAGAGATGTGATGAGAAGAGTGAGTGAAAATGAGGAAAATTCCTCTTATATTTATACACAACATTGGTGTTTGAATAGATGCGACTGTTGGGCTTCTCAGCCTACATGAGTTGTAGGTCGGCTTGATAATAATTCCATAATCAAAATAAATTCATATCTCCATGAATACTTATCGGAATCGGATGGTATTTATATCAATCCTATACCTCTCGACGAGAGGAATCTAATAAAAATATTATCAACCATGAATAAGATGACCCACATGTAGTATTGCCTTGGTTTCCAATTTTAACATAAAGTGCTACAGGGGGGCTTCGAAAAGCTACAGGAGGGAAATCTGAATGAAAATACCACCAAGCATGACCTTTCCAAGGATAAATAATGCTATCCCACCATGTCTCACCATATATCCATCACTCATTCATCCTAGTTCACAGGAAAAATAATATTTTTCTTTAAAATCCCTCCACTTTGTCTTACCCTGTAAAATTTCTTAAGAAACACACAGAGCACATCCTCTCCATTCTCAAAAATATGCACTACTCCCTCAGAGTCCTAGCATCATACTCTAGTCCCTTTACATCCTTTCTCATCACCCCCATGTAGTTTTAAGACCCTAGAAGAGAAGAACAGGACTGCTACAGGAAGAGAACCTCCTCTTGTAGTATCTTGTGCAAACCTCACAGAAAGCCATAATCTTATTCTTTCCATTGGTAGAGGGGTTGATACCAACTCATGAGGAACTCTGAAGTATTCATACCACTCCCATCAGGCCTCTCCACCAGCAGCAACAACTTGGACATCAACAAGGTACTTGCACACATAGCAACAAAAACAGTCAAATATCGTAAGGAGGAAAGAAGATATACACAAGAAGGAAAAGAAAATAGCAAGTCAACTCCCTTGATGATAACAAAAAGGTCCAACTCCAGCATGCACATCCCTGCATCAGTTGATCACAAGGTAGGAACAAGTATAGAAAACTCTCATCTCCTCCATATGTGTAAACAACGAAAAATGTGTAAATGTCGAGAGGAGGTATTTTAATAAGTTGTAGGTGTCCAGTTAACTTTTCTACCTTCAATCAGTAAACAAAAAGTGATTATGAGCACTCATGCAATGTGGAGGTGTCACATCAGTCAAATTAGGATCATAGAGACTGGGTGTTGATTACGAGGGGACGAGGGAATTATTACTCCAAGTGGGGACAACGGTCCAAAAGAGGAAATCTCTTGTATCTGCCAAGTCATCACGGCGCTCCAAGCCTAAGCCAAAAAATGGCATATTATGTACTAAGGCTCTAATTCTCTTGCATTTATGCTCATTTAAAAAATAGTTAAGGCGAGGACGAGCTTGGGGTGCTATCAAGGAGATTCGAACCTTGATCTGCCATTTCTATAGGAGGAAGCTACAGGAAGCCCAGGAGACTGCTACACGAAGACTAAAAGGGTGAAGTAATGTTACCAAGGGTCGAATTGGACTCCAATTTATTATGTTTATCCTAGACCATGTGGTAAAAATTAAGTGCACCCTCTCCTTCATCTCTCCATAACTTGTAGTTTGGTGCACCCTAAATTCTATAGGAAATATCAGTCAAATTGTGAACTGAAAGAACTTTTCTGGTTTTATATTAGAGGGAATATAGGAAATTATTATCAACCTAAGATTTCAACCCTCTACTGCCACTGAATCACACATCAAAGTTATTACAGGAAGCATCTCTCCTTCACTTAGTTGAAAGTATAGTAAAGAGATGGGGGGAGGATTTAATAGAAGGGAGCCCTCAGACACAAAAAGAATCCATCTCCACCCTTCGGTGTTAGAAATTTTTAGAAGAAATTAGTGGCTAGGATTCTTTGAACTATTGAAGGGATATGATGATGACATTGCATATTAATTTTCCATGGCCGTGAACTCTCAGACAGAAGTCAGTGCCACCATTGTGGCGAGGGGATTAGCTATTTCAATCAGTCCTGAGATAATTAGCAGGGTGACAACCCTACCCCTAGGGATCAAATGGAAAAGAGAAGACAAAACGACCAGTGCCACTGCTAAAAATAAATTCTTAATTTCCAATGAAAAACCTATCGAAGACAAAAATTGAGTTAGGAGGGAAATCCTACCCTATCACTGGGATGAGGTGACCTACCATATTCTAAAATACATATCCTGTGAAGGAAAACTGAGTGTGGTCTATGGCTACCATTTTAGATTCCATGAAATAAGGTTTCAAGAAGAATTTCCCCTAGCTCAAAGACTCAGTGTACCATACTTCCTCCTACATTCCATCAGGGACATGAGTCAAAAAGTGAGGGAGGGAAACAACAACAACTAGGCCACCATGGCCTCAATAAAATGATAATGATGGATGCCTTGAACAAGATATGGATCCATGTCCTTTGGTCCAAATTCATTGATATGGGTAGAGAGACCTGCATTGACACTCATACCCTCACACCAGGTGAGACCCCAGCCTCTAGTGTTGGAGGAAGAGAGGGGAAGGAAGAAGAAGAAGAGGAGGCAGAGGCAGAATAGGAAAGAAAGATAGATGTAGAGAAGACAGAGGAAGAACTAGAGGAAAAGGTAGAAAAATAGAAAGATGAATAGGAAGAGGGGGAGCAACAAGAAAAAACAAGCCCTGAGAAAACTAATGAATCTAGAGAAGCAGGTTATCCCAGGAGAAAATAAGTTTGTCTCAAGGACCCAATGAGAAAGAGGTAGTTTCCACCTTAGCTACCTTGAGCACCCCAGTCAAAGCCAGGTAGAGGCAAGCTCCCATCTACTTTAAGACCAGGAAAAGCACCAGGATCAAGCAAGGAAGGCCTCAAACTCCAACAAAGGCCCCTATCACAATTGAAGAGTCCCCAAGTAAGAAAGAGGAGGTGGGAACCACTGAAAGAAAAGTTGAAGAGGTCACCTCTCCAGAAAACATACCAAAGACTCCTATAGAATATGTAAGGAGGCCCACCATTATATCAACCTCCTTTAATCAACCCAAGACACCTACCACCCTCCAACAAAAAGGAAAGGTGAAGCTACAGGAAGAACAAAGCATGCTACAGGAAAAATAAATCATGCTATAGAAAAAACAAAGCATGCTACAAGAAAAATAGAGTGTGCTACAGGAAAAACAAAGGGTGCTACAGGAAGGGCAGAACAAGCAACAGGAGGGGCCGAAGGCATTAGGGGAATTTTGAGGTATAAAATGGGCCTCCTAAGGAAATTATAAAATAATAGTGGAAATAATAAAATAAGATTACAATTACATCATCAAATTTTAGAGGGAAAAAAGAAAAAACTATTTTTTTAACTCGTATTTTCAACTTATCTCCCTATGGGTTTACTCAAATTTAGAGTGGAAACACTCGTTGGATGCAAAATTTGATTCTTCATCCAAGGAGTACCCATGTTGCATACTTTCGATGGACCCTGCTACACGAAGAATAAGAAATACATGAAAAATGTGATTGCAATCATGGATTTTCATGTATTTCTCATTTTTCATGTAGCAGGGTCCATCGAAAGTATGAAACATGGGTACTCCTTGGATGAGGAATTAATTTTTTCATCCAACGAGTAATCTTGCTCAAAATTTGAGTAAAACCTTAGGGAGTTGTGTTGAAAATACGAGTTGAAAAAAGCAGTTTTATTATTTTATTATTTTTTTACCTCAAAAATGGTGAATCATCCCTCATGGTTGACATCATCATCTTTAATCCTATTGGGTCTTATAAGATTTACTTTGGTTGTACATTTTTCTGAGGCCCATTTTAGACCTCAAAATTCCCCTAATGTAACACAACAGCTACTGGAGGGGGAAGCTTCCCAAAAAACATTTGAGGACTTCCCAGTGCTCCAGGAGCCTAGTCCACAGCCTAGTTTGAGCTCCTATTATAAATTCATTGAAGGAGGAAGAGTTATTCTCCAAAAAATTCCAATCCCACTTTTCTTTGAAATAGAAGCAGAAAGAGGAAGAACCCATAGATGGATGCAAATTGCTAAGTCAAAAAAGGTGGAAGATGTGGGCCTCATGGAAGAGAAGGTCCTTGAAATGGGAAAAGAGTTAAGTGAGCTAAGAGAGAAAGAGTCCACAATGAGGGAACAACTATTGGAAGAAAATAGGTGGTTGAGGGAGAAGTTGTAGGAGAAGGAGACCCAACTGGCCACAATGGCAAGCCTCCATGGAGGCAATACAGTACAGACATCCATCCTAGTTGTATGCACTCTTTCTCAAAGAGAAGTGGATTAAATTCCAAATCAAGATCGTAGCACAACATGGATCCATGCCATTTCAAGACTACAAACAATTCATTGAATTATGTGACCAAAGTAGCATAGAAGACAAACGAAAATTGGCTAAGTTCTACATGCATAACCTCACCTTGACTGATATGAATATTTGGGATCCCAATGCAAAGTTTGGGGACATGCAACTGATGGTTGTAGCATCTTGGATGACTCATGAGGAGGCCAGAGCTGAGGAGGTAAAGAAAGTAATGGAAAAGGAAGAAAAATAAACACTACATATCAGGGCAGAGCAGATAATCCAAATGGTTGTCATTAGAAATCATAGCATCATCTCCAATGATGTTGATCTAGCACCTAAATACCTTGCTACCCAAGAGCAGGCCATATCACATTTTGAAGACACACTTAGGTTGTTAGCGACAGGAAGCCAGCAAGGATGCCAGAGAAGATGGAATGCCTTACCCCACAGTCTCCAGATCAGGGAGTATCACTCTCTTGAAAGGTTGAAGAATGTATTTGGAAAGGAAACCCATGTACAAAAGACATGCACATATTAAAAATCAACTGGAATGGAGTCAAGCTCAGTCCACCCTTGCTGTTAGGCCTACAGGAAGGAAGAAATTAAGAAGAGGAGAGGAAGCAGTGGACAAAAATAGAAAAGAATACATGCTTCCATCCTCAAGAAGGCATACCATATGAGGAGCCTTGGGATGTCAGAGAGGCCACCAGGGCCATGACATACATGGACATAGATGACTGAGTTTCTCATAGGATGAGAAACAAATTCAGTAGGGGGGTGATGATGAGGCTGATCAATAGGTATATCATAAGGGTCATAATGCTATCCTCGAGCTTTAAAATTATCTCTTTCTCACATTATTTACTTTTTTTGTTATATTATGCTTAGTGAGATGGGTGAAATATGTGTTTCTATGTCATGTGGCCTAATATGGTTTAAATGCAAGAATTCGAGCAATTTTGAGATAACTTCAATGCAGGAGCTCAAATTAGATAGTAGGGAGTGATTCTAGGAGGTTTCCCACCTCCTTAACTCCTTCAATCAGCCAATATCACCACTTTATCTCTCATCAACTTGAATTCATTGGCATCCAAGCAAGACAAGGTCATTGGAAGCCAAGCTAGTGCAGTTCAAGGAAGATCTAGATCCACCTTTCTCAAGTTTTGGGATACATACATCTCTATTTTCTAGGGAGTCATTGGTAGCTACCCTTTTGTATAAATAAACATACAAAATAACTCATTAGGATTCAAACTTTGCTTTCAGTTAATAATTTATTGAGCTCAAGCACTTGTTACTGCTACTTTTGACTTGTTATTTGATGTATTTGACATTTCTGCAATGATAAGGAGAAGTTTTTTTATTGATCCCTCTTTGAGTTAGTTCAGAGGGTTGAGGCTTGGGTTTGGGCCCAACCCCAATAGCTTAGGTCCCTCTTATGTATCGATATTCCTTTCTAGCTTAGAATGTTTGTTAGTTACTACATTTTATTAGAATATAATTCCTCAAAAAGCCTGTGACTGTTGCCTCTATCTCGTCTCTCTTATGAGAGCTTAGCTAGAGGAATCTACAACCACAGCCCAAAAACACTATGTTGATGATTTATCATTTATTATTTCTTGGAAAAAGGTCTACATTAGCTATATTGTTTTGCATATCATTGTTGTAGCTTAGAGTTTGATTCATTTCATAGATCATAGTTTTTGGCATAAGTTAGATAGTTTCTAAATTCAACTCATCTTTTCCACCATTGGTTATCAGATGTTTTGTGAATGATAAGAATAAAATGTGCATGTGATGTTGCAGGATTGTTGGACCTATAGGCAAGGTACCTTTTCACCATCTCCATCTAGGACTTCTCCACTCTCTTTTGATGAATCTCAAACATTGTTCTTGAGCTTTGCCTTCTAGGTCATCATGAGCAGCCCTCTTGGTCCAAAACTAGCCTTCCTGGAGTGTTGAGCTTGGATAGGGGTGTTGGTAACCTTTCACCCATCTACCACAACCTCCATCCACCTTGTCATTCCTTGATCTCATCATTCTTAACTTCCAAACCCTCTTGATAGCCTTCCTATAGCATTACAGGCCTTCCTGCAGCAATACAGGGATCGTGTAGCAACTTCTTGTAGCATGCATGTATCAACCTGTTTTGCCCTTGTTTTGACATATAATGCAAGATTGACTTAGTCTATAATTAGGTTGACCCTCCATCTCGGACTCCATGATCAAAGGTAACACCTAGGCCATTCCAACCATTTGTTTTCCTTCACTGCAAGAGAGAATAGAATTAGTTTCTTTATCACGGATTTGGCCAGTAGAATATTACTTTATATGAAAGTGTTAATTAGATATATGGTGCATGAAATATTTATTTATGAGTTGGTAGAATAATTCCTTGACAAGTGAATTTCATAGCTATATGGTTGATTGCAATTAGTGTAGTTTCCTTTTTGCAAGTAGAATAGCTCTTGTGTTCTTTCATGGATTGATTCAATAGCATCGACAAGTTAGATTTGAAAAGCATTTACTTTTTCTACAGTAGAGTTATCTTTTGAATTTCACTTTCAGTAGTTAATTTCCCCCTAATTCAATAGAAGAATGGTCTTGGAGCCCTAATGATCAAATGACCTAGTTGAGGGCGACATGAGTAGAATTCCATCTACTGTGTATATAGCACTGTCACCTCGAAGTTTGTACGAACCCTGGGTTGATAAATAGAGTTGAGGAGCCCCTAGGAGTTGCAACACTCTTGGTGCAATGCCAGGGCTCACCACAAGACAAATGAAACCCAATTGTGGCATAGGAGACTTGGTCATATGAATTTTGATAGTTTGATAAAAGTCAACAAGAAAAGAGTTGTAAGAGGGTTTCCAAGTCTATCAAGGCCTAATAATTCATATGAATTTTGATAGTTTGATAAAAGTCAACAAGAAAGGAGTTGTAAGAGGGTTTCCAAGTCTATCAAGGCCTAATAATTCAATCTTCAAGTCTTTTCAATTTGGTAAGAAGACCAGGACTCATTTCAATAAAAAGGAGTTCTCTTCATCTAAACCTCTGGAGCTAATTCACACTGATGCCCAACTAGGATAAAAATCCCAAGAGGAGAAAGGCATTTTATGTTGCTTATTGATGATTTTACCAAAGCCACACGGATAATTCTCTTAAAATAAAAATTAGAAGCTCTTAAACATCTTAAGACATTTAAAGCTCTAGTAGAGAATGATAAATATCTAAAGGTCAAATGATTAAGATCAAATAGAGGAGGAGACTACACTTCAAGAGAGTTTGAAGAATACTATGAAGAGCATGGCATAAGTAGGCAATATTTTGTGGCCATAATTCCACATCAAAATGGAGTAGCTGAGAGAAAGAACAAAATAATTCAAGATATGGAAATAGCCATGATGGATGAAGCAAATGTACCTCACACCTTTTGGGGAGAAGCAACACAAGCAGCAGTGTATTTAGCAAATAGAACACAACTCAAGCCTAATAATGATAATACTCCCTATGAGTTATGGAAGGGGAGACATGCATCAGTAAAACACTACAAGGTGTTTAGGAGAAAACGCTTTATCAAAAGCAATAATAAAAATATTGGAAAGTTTGACTCTCATGCTGATGAGGGTATATCTCTCGAGTACTCATCCCGAAGTAAAGTATATAGATGTTACAACAAAAGGACAAAGAGAGTTGAGGATTGCATTGATATAGTAGTGGATGAAATAATACCACAATCCAATTCTTCCAAAGGAAACATGAACTTAGATGGAGAAGAAAGTTCAGCCACCAGATTCTTAGATCAAGTAGAAATAGAGGCAGATGATGAAGATGAAGAAATAAGTACAACACCAAGGTCCAAAACTCCCTCAAGATATGTATAGAAACAACATCCAGAAATCCAAATTATTGGTGATCAAAGACTTGGTGTTCAAACTAGGAGGAGATTCCTTGGTAGCCTAAGTTATGCAAACCTTACTCTGCTATCTCAATTTGAGCCCAAGAATCTCATTCAAGAAACTAAGGATAAGTCTTGGGTAAAGAATGAATGAAGAGCTAGATAAAATCGATAAGAATGTCACTTGGGATCTTTTTCTAAAACCCAAAGAGAAAAATGTCATAGGCACTGTTGTCACTCATTGCATTGTGGGTTTCAGTTGGTCAAGGTTGCCCAAGAGCAGTGAATTTGAAGACATCTTCTAGGCCATACGAGCACTTAAAGCCAGATCATAACCTCTCCATTACATAGTGCCCAGAATGAGCTTTCCAACAGTATATAGAAGTCCCAAAATGGACTTCAGGATCAGAAGATATGGCATGTTGAAGATCAGGAGTCTTGTTGTCTTGAAGTGAAGGAAAAGAGCTTATTAGAGGGCCCTGAGCATAGCAAGTCAAGCATATTGGGCATCTCGCAGTCCTACAGCTTCACAGTAAATCTCGCATATCGGCTATCGGCGGGTCCCAGCGGAGCTGTTTATCGCATATCGGAGGTTGGGGGCCCCGAGCACAGTGAATCCAGCATATCGGCCTTGTCAAAACCCTGCATCCCATAGTCCCGCATGGTCCCTACAATACATAATGGGCCATCCTTAAGGAATTGCGGGGGGGAGAATCATTGATATAATGTGAAATTGTCAGGGAGGGCCGAAAAAGTTTAACAAAGGAATTCCATGGTAAAACAAAGGTCAGGCCACCCCCTTCTCACTCCTCCACGTGGCGGAATATGCTAAATCCCACATCCTACAGTCCCGTAATATCGGCTGATCAACGGGGTTCTAAACTTAAAAGATTGGTGAATCTTCGATTTTGCAATATAGTGTTACATCTTCGGGGGAGGCAATCGACGAAACAGAGGAGATACCACTCCAAAACCTTGCAGATTTCGATTCTGCGATATTGTGTAAAATCGTCAGGGAAGACCGAGATCATCTTACAAAGGAAACCCACACAAAAGACAGGTTCGGGCGAGCCATTTTCTCTCTCTTCCTCAGGGTCACGTGGCACAAGGTGATTGGTCCTGATGGTTGACATGGCAGCTGATGTCATCAATGACATGGCATTAAAAAGAACACGTGGCACTCAGTTTCGGCGTTTTTCAGGGGTCCTATTGGGTCATTTCCGGGTGACACGTGTCACCACTCATAGGGTGACACGCAGCAGTGATGATGTCACCCGAAGATCGGTGATCGCATAAAGTGAAAGTTCATTCTCCGTCGATATCCCTCCTGGCCTGCGATTTCGATTGTGATTGCGATAAGGAAAAAGGTCCCTAGATGCTATAAGTTATTACACCATGGTCTATAAACATTTCACGTCCAGGATATCGACCGATGTGGTATAAAGAGTTATCAAAGGCATTTCTGGTATTATAAAGGAAAAGGATCCCCACACAGTAGTGGAAAGCCTTAGTGCCCGAAGGGCTAAGCCCCTGGTTCTATCCCCCGGTCATATGGAGAAAGTTACAAAAGGGGAGCTAAAGTGAAAATGGTTAAGGGAGGTCAGGTTTCGTCTATTTCACAACATTTTGTACAGCCAGAGGCTAGAATGAGCAAGTTCCCCTGTATTTCCATCAAGAGAGACTCACTTGGTACATCAAGGCGTCAATAGTGCAGGACAGGGAGTTAAAGGGCGTGATGGGTCGACAACTGTGGTTTTAAGAAAAACAGATGGTGCATTCAAAGCATGGGATGGGATGATCCAGAAGAAGCCTACTATGACACAGATTCAGAATTCGGCACCAAATGAAATAAAGGCAGAAATGACAAAGGTTGGCGAAGCAGTGCAAGAAGCCATACCACAAGTAGAACAACCCCTGCAACAGAGATGATCACAGGATGGGCAAGGAGAGTTTTTGTGTATTTTTTATCTGAGTATTTCTTATTTATTGTACTATAACATGCCTCCTTTCATGAGGCATTTAATTCTGTAATATTTTTGGGCCATGGAGCCATTTATGACTAAGATAGCTAGTCAACCCGACAGCTGAGTCTAGGCTAGAGATATTTTGTTGCAATGAATGTTCTTGCTCCCCTCTCCAGATAAATAGGGGAAAGAAAGACTTAACAAAGGTTCAGAAATTCTAAAGAAACACTACATGTTATTTTCAGTCTGTATGGCTTTACAATACAGATTTTCCAGAATATGAAGAGAAATGGTGGTGATTCCCCCTCCAAGTATTACAATATGTTCTCCCTCTGTTAAAACCCATTTTGTTCATGTTCCTTCTCTGAATTCATATCAATATGTTATGCATGTGCCTGTAATTTCCTCACAGATTCATTTGTATCGACATTGTTAATGCTAGTGCCTACATGGATTATTGAAATTATATATTTAATAGTTGCTCTTCATGAATCATAGCACACAACCTCTCTCCTTCCCATTATCTCTACTTCTAACTCAAATAAGTATAGGAATTCTTAAAGTTGCAAGCTCTATGTGTTGTGCATAGAATTATTGATGTTGTAAGCTCCATATGATGAGTTACTCCTCCTCCTCATCCTCTATCATTGCTTTGCAAAATTTTGTTTAACTGTAAGTCCTGGGACTACCCGGCCTCCACTGTTTTATACATATTTCTGAGATTTGTATATGGGAAGAAGTACCAAGAAATTCATGTCTTACTCCTTTAGGTGAATGAACCAACCCATTATATATACATATATACTATATGTGATGTCTCTATCTCTATAAAATCATATGAGATACACAAAATCTAGATGTGCCCAAGTATTGGTCTTGTAAGAAATCCAAGGATGTCTCTGGGAGCGACAACAGGCACCAAATGGATCGTCAAAAATAAACTAAATGAGCAAGGTCAAGTGGTTAGGAATAAGGCTCGCTTAGTCTGCAAAGGATATACCCAAATAGAGAGAGTAGATTTGAAGAAATATTTTCACCTGTAGCAAGATTAGAAGTTATCATAATGTTTCTTGCTTTTGATAGTCATAAAAACATCAAGGTGTATCATATGGAGGTGAATTCAGCGTTTCTTGATGGAGATTTGGAAGAAGAAGTGTATATTAAGCAACTAGAGGGGTTCTTGCTTACAGAAAATGAAGGGCTTGTGTGCAAACTGAAAAAGGCCTTATATGGACTCAAACAGGCCCCCAGAGCATGGTATGCAAGCCTGGATAGATACCTTCAACAACAAGGCTTTAAGACAGGCACTGTATATAGCAATCTGTATATAAAATTTGAAGATGACCACCTATTAATTGTGGTAGTGTATATAGTATGTGACATAAACTTTGGTAGCGATATGGAGTGGTTGGGACATCAATTTGCAAACTATATGAAGACAGAGTTTGAGATGTCCATGATAGGAGAACCATCCTTTTTCTTAGGACTGTAAACTTCATAATCAAAGGATGGGGTTTTCATCTCCCAATCCCAATAGTTGCGAGAAACTCTAAAGAAATTTGGACTGGAAGATTGCAACCCAGTTAACACCCCCATGGTTATAGGTTGTAAGTTATGCAAAGAAGATGAGACAACTCCGATAAATCATATCGTCTACAAATCAATGATAGGAAGCTTATTTTATATCACAACATCTAGACCATACATCTGGTGGTCGGATTTCAAGCCTACCCCCATGAAATTCATGTCATTGTTGTCAAAAGGATTTTAAAATATTTGCAAGGCACAATAGACTATGGGATGTGGTATGTTAGAAGCAAAGAGTTTAAATTAGAGGCCTATATTGATGCTAATTGGGCAGACAACATTGATGATAAGAAGAGCACCTCTTGTGCAACATTATTTTTAAGTGATTGCTTAGTGTCTTGGGTCAAAAAGAAACCTGACTCCATCTCTCTATCAACTGTTGAAGAAAAGTGTATTTCAACTGCCACTTGTTTCTCACAAATTCTTTGGATGAAGCAAAACTTGAAGGAAATTAACGTAGAGTTGATTGATCCAATTCCAATCACATGTGACAACACTAGTGCTATCATCATTTCTAAGAATCATGGCTTGCACTCAAACACCAAGCACATTACTATTAAGTTTCATTTCTTAAGAGAATAAGTTGCAACTAGTGTTGTTCAACCTGAATATGTGGCCACTAAAGAATAATTTGTAGACATCTTCACTAAGACACTTGCAAGAGATCCCTTTGTGTATCTCTGGCAATAGATAGGAGTTGTGACTCTTCCTCCCAAATGACTCAATTACAATGAGTAGTGGTAGCTCCTCAACTTGAAGGATCAATTGACGAGTAGGTTGCAATGTTTCAAGGGGATACTTTAGAAGGATCCTTTGCCAATGATGAAAAATGGGGATAAGATTAGTAATTTTGAGGGGAAGAACAATGATGAAGAAAACCATGCTTGGTTTCAAGGGGAGCTTGGTTTGTTTCCATCAATTCCAAAGGGGGAGATTGTTGGATAGTTGGCATTATTTGAATGGTTGGTGGAACTTGGTATGTTGGCATTGATGTCAACCAGACTAGCATTAAGGTTAGAGGCAGTAGATGTTGGAATTGATTAGCATTTTGTCCAGTGGCAGTCCCATGGTTGCTGCAATATTTTGTAGATAATCATCATAGTAATAGACTTAGTTGAGAAGCCATTAAAACATGACCATGATGTTTGGGGAGTCCCATACTTTGGAGGATATTATGTCTCAAGATATCAGCTTGGTTTCTGATGAAAGTGGCATAGTTGGAAATTTCTTGGTAAGATCTTTCTAACGGTATGTGGAAGTCTACAAATGGCCGTTTGGATCAAAATTTATGGATAGTTAAAGTAAGGATATTAAAGCCTTAAGTGGAAGTTCCTAGAACCGCGAAAGGCTTGGAATCCTGAAAGCTTATTTAAAAAGGTTACGGGATTACATTGAGTCGGGAAAGCAGGAAGCACAAAATTTCGGAAGGCTCGAAATCTCAGAAGTTTATTTAAATAGTGATAGGATGGCATTAACCTGAGGTAGCACGAGTAGTACCCGGAAGCCCATAAGGAATATGGAATTCATTTTTAAAAAGGGTTACGGGCATGCAGGCATCCAGGCACCAACTCTGCAACAATAGACATGTATATGTGAGAGGGGCCAACACAAGGAGGCCAATGTAGCATATAGGGTGCATACATGTGGGCCAGGTTAGAAGCCTCAAATCCCGTAAGGAATAGGCGGAAAAAGGATAAAGTGCCTGGATTTCACAGCAAGTAATGGAGACAGATGATAGAATTTTTTTCCGACATTTGATAGTCCGTAAATAATCGCATCATTGTGCTTTATAGAATCATACACTTAATGGTCTAATGCTTGAGATGATTGTATTGGATTCAAGAGGCATGTATGAATTGTTTCCAGATCTCGAGAGGCGATTTCAATTCAGGTAGTCCCTCACATGTCTAGCCTCCAACAATTAATGATCCATCCTCAACTGTAGTTCCTTTCACTTAACTGGTTCAATTATATCATTCTAGATCCCTCATCATGAGCTTCTTTTCAGTTGACTCATTTAGGTATTTAGACCCCTTCTTATTTAGTAGGGATTCTTAGGTTGTTTCCACCCCCTTTCCACATCAATGGGCAATTTGGTCCTATGTATCCAGATCAATATATTTCACCATTACTCATGGCCTCTTCTATTCTTGTAATATATACACAGGACTATGTATCTCATTGTATTATATTTGAGCCCCTTTATACCAGCAGCTTGATGTACTATATACATTCATTTTACTCGACCCCATTCTATTAGGCACACCATTGAATTCTTTGTACTAAGTTATCTCAATGGGTATGGGTATGTCTCCCCTATCTCATTGAGATGATGCATTTCCACTTTGAGACTCATGGTTAACAAGTTGTAACCTCCCAAAAAAACCTCCTCCATTGGTGATTATAATCCTCGTGATTATTGTCCCTCTCTCTCTCTCTTCGGATAAACTAGCAAATATAATATCCATAATTCACCAAGAAGCAAGAAGAGTTGCAATGGTTGAATATTTTCATACGTTGTGTGCTCTAAATCATCATTATCATCGTTTGGATGTTGGAAAACCTAGAAAAAAAGAGGGGTTCTTAACCATGCCAATCCCATAGCCTTTTAATGAATATTTTTACTGCAAAATTTAAACTTCCAAGTGGTTGTTTAATACCAAAGGATCTATGCAAATCCAAGTTATGGTTTAATACCAAAGGATCAATGCAAATCCAAGTGGTGGATTAAACTTAGGTGTAAAGGATAGGCCTTAAATCTTCCATTCCCCAAAGTATGCTTGCACACTTTCTCTTTGTTGGTGGAAGAAGTTATTGTGTCACCAACATATTTTGTTGTGGACAAAGGTGGGGTAATCCAAATCAATAGCTCATTATTTTGAAAGCGGTTAGCAAATCCCCCATCTCTAGATTCATGGGATAAATTTTTGGAATTGAAATTCATAGTTCACTCTAGTTGTGATGAAGTTGAGGAACATCCTGGAATTACATTGTATATAGTATTATACATTAGAAAAATATTGAGATTTAAAATGGGCCTCCTAAATAAAATAATAAATACAAGTTAAAATAATAAAATGTGAATTATGATTTTTCAAATGAAAAGAAAGAACTCATTTTTTTAATTATATTTTTTTACTTGTCTCCTTATAGTTTTACTCAAATTTCAAATGTACATTCTAGTTGGATGTGAAATTTAATTTTGTATATAGTGAATACCCACTTTGCATACTTTGATGGATCCAAAGTGAGATACAATGGAAATAAGTGGAAAAAAAAATGTGTTCTTAAAAAGTAACACGTTTTTCATGTATTTCTAGTTGTTCTGACTATGGATATACCAAAAGTATGTCGAGTGGGTACTCATTGGATGAAAATTTTATTTCCTGAGTGTTTACACTTGGAATTTAAGTGAACTTGTAAGAAGCTAAATCAAAAATACAATTTGCAAAAGTAGTTTTCTTTCTCCCCCTCTCCCCCAAAAAAAAAAAAAAAAATATTCACCTTTATGGTTGACATCATCATCTTGAATCTTGTTGGTTTTGTTGATGTTGAAATAAGATTTTTTGTTTTGAGGCTCAATATTTTTACCTCAAAATTTATCAAGTGGGAGGTTCACTTTGCAATTCATAGTATAGTAGAGGTTTTCTCTATTAGTTCTAGTTTAGTGGAGATTTACTCAATTTTATTCCCTAAATCACTTTGGATTATTATGGATGTGGAGGACCATAGCCATTCAAACCAATGTGCAATTTATGACATGTTAAATATTTGACAAGTCCCAAGGCACCATGAAAGCTTGATATCAAGCAACCATTTTTCAATTACAAATTTCTTGAGTCATTCACATGGTTGGGAGAAAAAACAAAAGCTAAGGCCTGTAGAGATTTTGGAAATTGTTGTTCAACAACGAAGGCAAATTGCAAAACTTGAAGAGGACTGCAACATGTTGCATCATATGGTGATAGGCTCATGAAGAAGCTTTTAGTTCATGGTATCAAAACAAAGCTTTTCAATTGGTGGGCCGAATGAGGCACACAATGGCGATGCTTTTATCTAATTTCATGTTTTACTTATGATTTACAAAACAACTTTAAATCTAAGATAGTTTAATATGGTTTATACCAATAGATCTAAGTGTCATTTTTGAGAAACATTGAATAATTCCCTCTATTTTGAAGTTTTTGGAATTTTGTAATAATTTTGATACGGACAACCACCCATTTTTTGTATTATTATGTTGGATAGTTGCAACACCTTTTTAATGAAAAAATTTCCATTTTTAGTCCCAAAAAAAATTACATGTCAAAACAAATTATTCAATAATCTAAAAATTCAAACAATACAATAATCTAGTTAATTGCCACTTTGCAATTCATAGTAGATATTTTCTCTATTTATTCTAGTTTGGTGGAGGTTTGCTCTATTGTATTCCCTAAATCTCTTTGGATTGTTATGTACATGGAGAATCACAGCCATATAAAACAATGTGCAACTTATGACATGTTAGGTATCAAACAAGTTCTAAGACACCATGAAAGCTTAACATCGAGCAACCATTTTGAAATTGCAAATTTTTCAAGTCATTCACATGGTCAAGGGGGGAACTAGAACCTAAGGCATGTAGAGATTTTGAAAATTGTCGTTCAACAACAAAGGAAATTTGCAAAATTTGAGAAGGAATGCAACATGTTGCATCATATGGTGATAGGCTATATAAGAAGCTCTCAATTCATGGTATCACAACAAATCTTGTCAACTGGATTAGTACCTAAAGAAACTAAAGAAGAGGAATCAATTCAACAAGTGCCAGGAGAAGTGGTAATGGAACTAGTGGAACATGAGAACAAGCCTCTTTAAGGGGTAGAACAAGGCACATAATGGCCACGCTTTCGTCTAATTATAAGTTTTTCTTATGATTTTCATAACAATTTTGATTTTAAGATAGTTAATCTGGTTTATACTAGTAGATCTAAATGTCATTTCTCTAAGAAACATTGAATGAATATTTTTGTTTAAGTCTTTGGAATTTTGTAATAATTTTGATATTATGACATTCGAACAACCACCTCATTTTTTTGTATTGTTATGTTGAATAATGAGTTGCAACAACTTTTTTATACAATGTTTATCATTTTTAATTAAAAGCAACAACAAAAACAAAAAGCAAAGCATTATATGTCCCAACAAATTATTTGATAATCTAAAAATGTATGGTTTTCTAATTTATTCACTAAGATCAATGAAAACCAAATTAAAGGGAAAATGTCCATGCTTATTCCATATCCCCATACAACCTAATCTAAATCCACCAATTAAGAAGAAAACCAAAAACATTTTTACCTATTTGAGTAAAAAAATACTCAAAAGCCTTAGCAATAAAACAGAATTTTTTCTTCCATTATAGTATTACTAGTACAACCACATTAAAAATATTAATGTGGTTTTTTCCATTGTGGTATTACTAGTACAACGACATTAAAAATATTAATGTGGTTGATATAGCCAAAGGTTTCATAAATATAACAAAAAAAACTATTGCAACACAGAATGTCTTACCAATAAACACATTTACATGATTAACCATGTATAAAAAGGTTATGGGTCAACTTTAACTTGAGGAAAAAAAAATTACACATCTTACTGTAAAATGGACCATTTTACTAAATAAAATTTGATGATATATCAACTTCCCCATCTAATTAGAATATGAACATATTAGAATTGGAATAGTCTCAAATCCCTAGGAAATTAACATGAGAAAAAAAATACACATCTTATTATAAAATGGACCATTTTACAAAATAAAATTTGTTTATATATTGATTTCCCCATCTAATTAGAATATGAACATATTAGAATTGGAATAATCTCAAATCCCTAGGAAATGGATGCCCAGAGGCATTCAAACAAAGCATATGCTTAGCATATTCCCTTGAGAATCAATCTAAATAGTCAATTAAAAAACAAAAAACAAAAAAATCAAAATGCCCATCTTATTATTCATATATATCCTAATGTAGGCAAATATTTCCATGTTTCTATTTTAAACCCTTTAAATATATATATATATATATATAAATCACTAAAATCTTTTTATATTCTATTAAAAACTACTTGGAAATGTTTTTAAGAGCCAAAATGCCCATGTTGTTATTCATGTATATTCTAATGGTGTAGGGAAAACATCCTATTAATTTGCCTAATCATCAAAGGTAAACTATAAATTCCATTAAATCCTCACTATATTGGAGGGAAAAATTTTAATGATTTCAAACTGTAATCTATCCACGTGGCAGGCCAATTTACCTACAGCAGGCATGAAAGCCAAGCAAATAATTCAAACCTTTTCGCTTTCTACATGCCACGTTTTGACACAGAACTCGTGTAACACAAAGCCAAGCAAATAATTCAAACTTTTTTGCTTTCCACCGCGAAACATGTATAATATTTGTCTGTATAATATTTGTCTGTGTTACACACTACAACAGTTGATAAGTATTTTTTTGAGAATCAATCTAGATAATCAATTAAAAAACAAAAACAGAAAATCAACAATTCTTCATCCATCTTAAGTTGAAATAAAAAGTCTTAAGCAAATATTTCTATATTTCCATTTTAAACCCCTTGAAAGTAAAAATATCTGGCTATTAGCCTTTTTATATTCAATTAAGAACTACTTGAAAATGTTTTTAAGAGCCAAATGTCATGTTTCTATTTTTTACCCCTTTGAAAGGAAAATATATCTCACTATTAACTTTTTTATATTCAATTAGGAACTAATTGGAAATGTTTTTAAGAGCCAAAATGCCTATGTCGTTATTCATGTATATCCTAAGAAAGAAGAAGAAAAAAAGAAATTATTTTTCTGTGAAGCTTCACAATAAATGCTCCCAGTGGCTCGACAAACCCCTCGCTAAATACATTATCCCTCTCACTAAATAGATTATCCCAAGAGCTAACTGTCAGCATATCTGCATAAATTTTATGTTGTCTTTGAAGGGCTCAATTCTAAAATGAAATACTTCCAAGCTTCTCGACAAACCCCTCCCTAAATAGATTATCTCAAGAGCCAGCTGCCAGCGTATTTGCATAACTTCCCTGTTGTCTTTGAAGACCTCACATTCTAAAATGTATTTGCATAACTTCCCTGTTGTCTTTGAAGGCCTCACATTCTAAAATGAAATGCTTTTTTGTTTCCACTTTGCCGGAAGAACAAAAAATGCAATCTTTCCTCCCACACTTCTTTTGGCATTTTCCAGTGCCCTGTTTTGAAACAGAATTATGAGAATTAGTCCTTAACCGAGCAATAAAAAATTTGGCTCTCTAAGAGATATTAACTTTTATTATTTATAGAACACATGTACTTGGACACGTGTGGAACTTATCCATAACAAAATATTTTATCTCTTTATTAGTTATAAAACAAGTGTTCAAACAAATACTTATTTACTAAACCATTTGTTATTTCGCTACATCCAAAAAAAATTTATTGTTACACAATTTTACTACATCCAATTATAAAGCATGTTATTGATCTGACTTGATTGGCCTAATCTTCAAAGGTAAACTATGCATTCCATTACTCACTATATTTGAGGTAATAAATTTAATGATTTAAAACTGTATATATATTATAGCTTACGCCCATGAAAGTTTCTTAATCTATACACGTGGCAAGTCAATTTATCTACGCCACGCATGAAAGCCAAGCAAATAATTCAAACATTTTCGCTTTCTACATGCCACGTGCCGACACAAACTGTACAATTACATCCGGGGACCAAGACCGCTATTATAACGGAATCGCGATCGCCGAATAGTGGGCCGACGAGATAAATTCCCGATCCCAACTTCCTCCGCTCAGAGTAACAGACTCTTAATTTAGCATGATTTTGTCGGATTACAGCACCCTATTTTTGGCGATGTTTTGAGCCCCGTGACTGCGCAGATCAGGGCTTCCATGATAACCACGTTATGCCGATGTCAGAGTCCTAGGGTATGAAAATCCTCCGCCAGAGTTATCCGTTTTTATCTTCAAACGGATAAGATATTATTTTTTGGGATCTCACGTCCTCCCTTGACTGCGCTCCCACCGTCAAAAGCTCTGCTATAACTGGGGCCGAATCTTTTGGAAAACCCCAAAACGGGAAACCCAATATTCCGTCGTCCTTTTCACCAATATAAATATCCTTTCATTAACAAAAGAAATAGATTAAGTCTGATAAAGTCAACCGGATCATTAATTTAATTGATTATTTAAACTAGAATGAGGGCCACTGATATTAGGTTAATTAATTCTTCCGACAATGCTTTTCTTTGAAAAAGATTCCATTAGGGTTCTCAACTGTTGGAACAAGTTTCAATAATTTAATGACACAAAGCAGGTGGCATACGAATCTGCAGGTTGATCACTTTGGTATATGTGCTGTTCAAATCTTGGAATTAGAACGCCAAAAGAAAAGATGAGCACAAGTATATTGAGATATCGCGTAGTCTACTGAGGCGGAAGAGTTCCTTGGAAAGTTATGAAAATTCTGGTCATATTTAAAGAAAATCTGGCAAGGATTTCTGTAAATCCAAGATATAGTTGTTAAACTTTAAAATTTTAGGTGTCCTAGACGTTTTTGATGATGCTGAATCCATTTTCAGCACCATCAAAAAATATGATTCAAACAATGCCTTTACAAAAAAAATTGAAATTTTTTTATCCCGATTCTGGCCACTTTTAACCACCTAGACAATTCCTCAGCCTCCCTAGACCACTCCCTTAGATATTAACAAGGGAATTTGAGATCATTGTCAGTTTATAAGCACTCACTTACTTAACATTTTAATTTTGATAGAATATCATTTATTATTTAAAATATATATTTTAAATATAGAAATGTATTTGGCCTATTGAAAATATAATTTAGTATATATAGATATCAATATTCAAACTTGTTATTTGAATGATTTTTTATTTTATTTCCAGTAAAATTGACCAAAAAAAACAAAAACAAAAACACATGTCCAAAAAATCAAAACATAGAAAAATTAAATTGCATCAAATATATATCATATTATCGTATCAACAAAAAGATCAAAAAATCAAAACATAGAAAAATTAAATTACATCCCATATATATCATATCAACAAAAAGAAATGTACACGGTGTAAAGTGTTTTTTAATATTTTCCCTATAAAAATATATAAAAAATTATATTTTTTATAAAAATGGCTAAAACTATTAAAGATAAAAATTCACATTAATATCTTTAATTAAAAAAAACCCCTGAATAAGAAATTTTGTAAATAAAGTTATTCAGATCTATCACAAAACTTTTAAATTACCTACAAATTTTAAATCACCTAATATAAATATTTTGAACTGGCTAATATAATTCATCTTCTAAAATATTAAAAATTAAAAAACCTAAACCATTTACATTACTAAAGAGCCCATAAATCTTTAACAAACATACACAATTATTTAAAATAAATATGTAAACACTAAAAATATTATTATGCAATGACATTTTTACAGAGATTAATTTGCGTTATATAATTTCATGATAGAAATTACAGACATGAATTAGCGTTAAAACACTTGTATTCAGCACTGAATGTAAAACCAATAATTCAAGAAGCTTAATTATATAGCAACCGTGAAACGAAGCCCAGAGCAGTATAAAGCCCCCGCCGAAAATCATTGTAACACATTACCCCAAATAAAAAACAGAGTCATGATGATTGAGGCCCACAAAAGTTCTTCCCCGTATCACTTATATCTTTGAATTGAGACACGAACGGCTTAAAGGGTACTTCCATGGTTATTATCCCACCATTCAAATTAATTCATATGGATTTATTAGAATTCATATATCAAGTTTTGAGCGTTAATTTAATTAATTGAGTTATTATTGTAAATGGGAAATTATAGGGTCAATTTTCCTGGGCATTCCAAGGTTTCAGCTCTGCTAATGAAAAAAAAATCCACATTTAAATTAAACTCGATTTTCTATAAAATAGAATAAAATTCAATTCATAAAAAACATAAAATCCACATTCAAATTAAACTAAATTTAATGCAAAATAAAATAATATTCAATTCAAACAATGATTCCAATTCAATCTTATACGAAATATGCAAAATTTACTTATCTGTATATCACATACAGGTGAATATATCTAAATAGTACCCAGTGCCATAGATATCAACAACAAAATACATGTATAATAACATCTCCTCATACTTTAACAAAATACATAATAAAAACCCTTTTTTTAAGGGCATAATAACATCCCCACCTCTTAATATATATAATAGGCTACCTCTTAACATATATAATAGGTGCTTTTGATCATTACAAAATAAACTACTCTCAATAATACTATTATTCATAAGATGATCCATCAAAAATAGCTATGATACCACCATTCTGCAAATATGTAAAGTGACATAAAATCATTAACACTGCAGCAAACTTTCCCTTTTCAAAACTATGATGCCACCATTCTGCAAATATGTAACTTTGAGACATAAAATCATTACCACTGCAGCAAACTCTCTTTTCAAAACTAAGAAATTTGTAAAGTGAGACATAAAATCATGAACACTTCAGCAAACTTTCCCTTTTCAAAACTAAGACCCGTCATCAGATCACATGCTAAAGAATAAAAATTAAAACTGGAAAAGTAGAGATGGAGCAATGTGTAACTGTGTAAACCAGCCCTCCAACCAGATTTTTGTATCCGGTTGATTCCAGAGATATATGAACAGCCAATTTAAACAGTTACCAGTTCAGACAAAAGTTTTTAAAAGTATGATTGATTCTTCTTTTAGATGGCAACAAAGCAAGCATAGGCACAGAGTTCAGAAAGGTCAGTTACCATAATTCCAACAAGGATGGTGGTTATATTTGCACATCAACCTGACCAAACAACCATTAAAATTGTTGTTTTTAAGGCAAAATAGTATAGGACATTTTCATGATTGGTACCCAATAGGTGCTGACCTCTTGACCAAACAACCATCCCAAACATGACCGAACAACCATTAAAATTGTTGTTTTCAAGGGGAAATAGTATAGGACATTTTCATGATTGGTACCCAATAGGGGCTGCGCTATTTTCAAGGTATAATGAAGATTTGGGCTTTTCTATGGTTCACCAATATCTCAAATCACTTAGAAAATGAGAAAATGAGTGGGTGATAAGAGTAGTGCCCCCAGTGGACCCTGTTTTTTTAAAGCATGTTGTCACTAAATAGTGAACCCTGTTTTTTTAAAGCATGTTGTCACTAAATAGCGTTTTGATGGACAGCCAAAAGCAATACTGGTAATAACAAAATAGGAGCTGCAAATATTGGCGTAGTTTAATATATATATAAAAGATAAATTGTGCACTTTTCTTCCACATCAGGCACCGCTCTGAGCTTCACAAATAAAACAATTTTTTTCAGGCTCTACAGTTCCAACCTAAAAGACCGTAGATGTTCCCCTCATATAGAACGCCCGAACAGAGTATCTGTCATATTCCTTCTGCGCTACCACTATATCTAGCCTAGAAGCATTGATAGAGAAGCCACTGATATAAAGGGTAAAAGTACAAACTGCCTGTCTGCCATTGCAATTTATAGGCATTAAAGTAATCATACATGTTTCTATCAAATAGCCACCTGATTCAGTAAGGATACAGCCACAACTATCAGTTCCTGATTCAGTAAGGATACAGCCATAACTGTCAGTTCCTTGTGCACTGCTAGTGTACATATCCGGTTACTAATGATATTAAAAAAATGAATTCATTTAAACAAGAAATAATATCCTGATATTAAAAAAATGAATTCATTTAAACAAGAAACAATATCCTGCACAACAGTGGTTGTTGTCACACAAAACAAGAAACAATATCATGCACAACAGCAGTTGTTTTCACACAAAACTATATAACAAATTCTCGCAGATAGACATCTGTCTGCAACAGCAATTTAATGTATATCTGGTATATATATAAGAGATAGCAAAACATCTACTTCTTGGTACTTTACCTTAATTTAAACATGATATAAACCCAACTGATAACAAATAAAGTAATTTTTCTGCTAAAACGTCATCCAACACATTTCAACTCAAAAACAATTGAGTACATCATGTCCAAGCACTGATTAATGGGAAATTTCAAATAGTTTATATTTCATGAAAAATGGCAATACAAAATTTGACCCAATAGTTGCAATAACACAGTAACCAGAACCACTACCTCCTTCAGGCATTTACCTAAAAAAACTAACATTCTGAACAGAACCTGCCACTGGCAATATCCACCAAGAATCATAACGTTTTGGACAGGCTTTGCTCGTCATACTCAAAGAGAAAAATGATGCCGACTAGTACAGCTTGAAAAGGATTTCTGCAACTAGAAAAATTTAAACAGCAACCCACCGTGGGTTGCAAAAAAAGGTGCAAACACCAGTGACTCAACAGCCATAAGCTTTATCAAAATATTTAGAGATGGTCCAGAGGTGTCCTTCAATGGGTCTCCAATGGTGTCACCAATGACAGCAGCTTTGTGGGGATCGGACCCTTTTGGACCAAGAGTCCTGGCATGCTCTGATGCACCAGCCTGTCACAAATTACACAATTTGGCATGTGTCAGATATGCCAAATATGGAAAGTACGTGCTATATGGCAAATTTCGATAACAGACAACATCAACACTAATTAAGATAAAATTACCTCAATATACTTCTTAGCATTGTCCCAAGCACCACCAGTGTTGGAAGCAGAAATAGCAACCTGACACCCATTTAATTAAACATGATCAGGGAGATCTGTATACAGACAGAAATAAAAGTCTAACACATAGAGCAACAGTTACCTGATATCCAGTTGATTACACATGGTTAGGGAGATGTGTATACAGACAGAAATAAAAGTATTAACACCTAGAGCAACAGTTACCTGCACACCAGATACAAGAGCACCAGCAAGGACACCTGATAGAGTTTCCACACCAAATAAAGTACCAACAATGAGAGGTGTAAGCATCACAAGGCAACCAGGAGGAATCATCTCTTTTAGCGAGGCATCAGTTGATATCTTCACACAAGTTCCATAATCTGGCTTCGCATGACCTTCCATCAGACCAGGGATGGTGTTGAATTGCCTCCTAACCTCTTCAACCATTTTCAGTGCTGCACTACCAACACTTTTCATTGTCATTGCAGAGAACCAATAAGGAAGCATTGCCCCAACAATTAAACCAATGAACACTTTTGGTGTTAAGACATCCACAGTTTGAATTGCAGCACGGCTGACGAAGGCTCCAAATAATGCAAGTGACACCAATGCAGCTGAACCAATAGCAAAGCCCTGAAAATTGACATTGATTTTCAATTTTAGATCCTTCATAATAAGATTGGGTAAAAGGTATAAAAATCAGACATTCACACAAGCAGTCGAGTAAGAAGAAATACACTGATCGCACCTTGCCAATGGCAGCGGTAGTGTTTCCAGCTGCATCAAGGGCATCTGTCCTTTCACGGATCCTGTGACTCATGCCAGCCATCTCAGCAATTCCACCAGCATTGTCACTGATGGGTCCATATGCATCGATGGCCAATCCAGTTGCAATTGTGCTGAGCATGCCCAAAGCAGCTACTGCAATACCATACATGGCAGCCAAACTAAAACTGACAAAAATGCTTACTGCAATAGCAAATATGGGAATAATAACAGATTTGTATCCCAAAGCCAACCCAAATATAACATTAGTTGCTGCTCCAGTCCTGCATGAATCGGCAACATCTTGGACAGGGCTGCAATGCAAATACGATATAGGCTATCAGCAATTTATATCAAAAAATGCCAAAGAAAAGATGAAATTATGCATTGAGCTCAATTCTTACCTGTAAGCATTACTAGTGTAGTACTCAGTGACAAAACCAATAACAAGGCCAGACCACAAACCAATAGCAACACAGAAGAAAAGCTCCCTGCATTAATAATAGAAACAATTATTAAATAAAGAGAACAAGACATAAAACCTCTTACCTATACCGATAACAAGGTATAATAACCAACGCCTAGGATTACATACCAGTTCTTTACAACCTTCTGGGCACCAAAATTGAAGATAGTGAAGGATGGAGGCAATGCAACTAGGCTCACAGCAGCAATGCCAATAGTCATCACTACTGTGGAGATAATAAGCTGCTTTTTCAATGCAGGCTCAATTTCCTTCACAGCCTTGATCTCAAATATGTCAGTTGCAAACAGAGTTGTGATTAAGCAAGCAATGATACCCATTGAACTAATGAGCAAGGGATAACACATGGCAGTAAGATCATGAGAGTTTCCAAATGATGATATGGATGCAACAACCAGAGCTGCACAGGAAGATTCAGCATAGGACCCAAATAGATCTGATCCCATACCAGCGATATCTCCAACATTGTCACCAACATTATCAGCAATGACCTGATATATTTCAAACAAAAAAGGGCAGTTATCTTACTGCTAACATCTAATCATAAGAGTATGAATGCAGTCAGAAAAGTTTAAAAATCCAATCTTACAGCTGGGTTGCGTGGATCGTCTTCAGGAATGTTCCTCTCAACCTTGCCAACAAGATCAGCACCTACATCTGCTGCTTTGGTGTAAATACCACCACCTACTCTGCCAAACAGAGCCATGGAAGAACCACCAAGACCATAACCGGTAATGGCTTCAAAAAGACCCTCCCAGTCATTTCCATAGTACAACTTGAAAAGGATAATGGCAATGAAAAGCACCAACAGTCCATTTGCAGCAAGCAGAAAGCCCATAACAGCACCAGATCGAAAGGCAGTAATGAAAGCCTTCCCGACACCCTTCCTGGCTTCTAGTGTTGTTCTTGCATTTGCGTAAGTTGCAATTTTCATTCCAAGATAGCCAGAAAGGATAGATGTCAAAGAACCAAGCAAGAAAGCTATTGTGCTGAAAATAGCATTAGCAAGGGCTGGCTTGCACATCACTTCTTTGTTGTACGTGCATGGCTGACTTTTTGTACTGAATTTCTCCACTGAACCAAGGAACAGAAATATAAGGGCAGCAAAGCAGACCATGAAAATACCCATGTACTGGTACTCGGTGAATAAAAATGAGTTCGCTCCTGTTAGAAAGAAGGATCAAAATGAAAAAAAAAAAAAAAAATTGTCAGGTGTTATAAGTTGAAAGTAAAACACCACCAGACTAAATGTTCCCTCTCGTGCAGAAACAATTTCTCCTAAAACTATCTCGCTTCAACAGATAGGACACTAGAAAACCAATGAAACAACATAATGCACAGTAACATATTGTGCAAGGGTCACTGAAATCAGTAGACTCCTTATGGATGTACAGTTAAATTTATTTCTAGACCACCAGACCTAAAATGGGACAGATAACCAATAACAAAAATTGCTTAAATTGTCAAGCAAGCCACAGATGCAAGTCAAACCCCAACTCGAATGAATAACCAGACCAAATATCCTTTTTTACTTGTTGCATAAGCTCAGACATTTTCCATAAAACTTATGGGGAAACCTAAAATAAGCAATTTATAGAAAAATAAAATATCACATGTTGCATAAGCCACAAACTACACAAACAGTCCAGCAAACTGTCACACCAAGAACAAACTGTAACCATAAAAATAACAAATGACTCATGAAGGCTGTCGAGATTTATAACGTACAAGGCTTGGCTGAGCAGACCAAACTGAAATGGCAGGCAAATAAAATATAAATCCACTAGACCATCTAGCAGGCTCGAATGCACTTCAAATCTTAACCTAACAAACCCCACTGAACAGGCCATCAGGTATGTCTAAAAACAGATGAGCTAAATCAGTTCTGATTTCAAACCTAATCATCAAAGAGTACCAGAATCATACGGACTGCACTTCAGATATTTACATAACAGATTCTGATTCCCATATAATGAGGCATATCTCAAAACGAAGGTGATAAAAGTACTAGAATTCCATTGATATTTTATTTGCAGATTAATGCTCTGCCACCAAGATTTTTTTCCCAAGAACTCTCCCACCCAGATTTATCCCTCATAAAACGTACCAAATGATTTCAATGCAACATATCTATCTATACCACTGTTACTGGGAATTCAATGTAACTGCTAGAACTTAGAATCCCATAACCAGCCAGCTGATCTATTGATATGTCGGCGTGATAGACTGATGTTCTGCCTTGGATTCGGCTTTACAGAACAGAAACATATTACTGGGATGACATATTCCAATGCACTTATTCAACTTGAGATAAGAGAGTACTTAAAATTCAACTGCATCACAATGCAAAGCACTGTAGTGACGATGGAGATCTGAAATTCAAGACACTCGGCACGCGGATTAAGTGCACTCGAAGTGGGTTTAGCCAGTATACATTAGTGAGATTTCCCTTAATAAGGATTAAACATATCACAAAATACATAAAATCAACTGGGCTGGATCCCTTAATATGTATCAAAAGCAGCAAAGACCCAATACAAAGAATAGCATTTACTGAAATCAAAAACAGAACTTCATGTACACACAAGAAAAGAAATAACAGTCACAAATCTGTTAGCCTAGAAATGAAGGCTACTTCATTAGGCTTAAAATAAAAAAAATAGTACTTTTTAAAGCACATTTTTTCCAGATCTGGATCCAGAAATCCAAAAGACATTCAATATAAAAACCCAAAATAGACAGATCCAGCCCATACCTTCAGAGATGGCGTTCTGGATCTCAGCGCATTTATTGACGACATTGTGATCGTTCAGCCCTTCCTCTTCTTCGATCAAGTACTCACTGTAGCCATTTTTGTTGTTATTGCTAGGCGTGTGTGAGTGGTCGGGTGACACCTTAACGCGGGACACCAGAACCCACTGAATCAGAGCGAACCCGATACCAATAACGGCAGCCACCGGAATTAAAATCTCCGTCAGGGTTTCAGAGAGAAGAGCGCCCCCCATTGTTAGAGACCTAATAAGAGATTCAAAAAACAGAGAATTGAATATCAGTTATTATCCTTTTCTATGAGGCCGTGAGGACCTTTAATGGCATGAAGAGGACTTCCTGATCATAGACTGTGATCAAGAGACCTACCTAAAATAAAACGCAGGGCAGCCGAAGCTGAAACGTTACCAGGAGAAGAATGGGGAGAGGCCCCTAAAAAAATAAAATAAGAATGAACCAGGCGTTTGTTGTGCGGAATGCAGAGAGCATATGGCAGCTCAATAGACGTATTTATATTCGAACCCACGACCTCTGGCTGACGCCACATGCGCCTCCTCGTTGCGGGGGAGAAAAGTTGGGTTTGCTTTGGGGCGAGGGATGGATATTCTCGAAATATTATTTACCGCGATATACTGGCACTTCCTCTCCCGATACCTGTAGTGCCCCCACATTTTCCTCTCACGTCATTTACCCCCCTAAATGTAGGGTATGAGCTAAATTTAGTTGCATGCTTTTTCTCGTTTTAGCTGATCAGTCAAATTGTCTGGGTCCACTTGCATCAAAGTTTCCCCTTGATGATTCTTTATTGGGTTAAATATATATATATATATTATTTTATTTTTTATCTTTATTTTTAAAAAAAATTGGTAAATTATTTTTATGAAATAAATCTTATTAATATTAATATATTATTAAGAAAGGAATGATAATGAAAAAATAATATTAATTCGTTTTATATAATATAAAGCAGTTTTATAATGGTATGGAATAAATTTTAAGTTAGTTTAATAGTTTTATGTTTTTAATTTTTTATATAAAATTTAATTGAAATTGAATATTGGATTTGTAAATTTTAATTGAAATTGAACACTGGAATTGTAAATTTGAATGGTTAAGTTTTTTCTTAATTTATGGTAATTATTAATTTAGATATTTAAGATTAAGATTATTGTTAAGTTAGATATTAAATTAGTATATAAAAAAAATTTAAATAAAAAAATTATTTTTATTTAGGAATTTAAGAAACTAAAATATATTGAAACATATATATATTTTTTTCTTTGAGAAGATTTTTGGGCGAAAATCACATAGAGATACTTTTGTCGACGCATTTCGAACCAATGTGTGGTTCATCCTCAGGACAAGTTGAATGAGCAGATCTTGCTTTGCATATTAAATAGATAGGGCAAAATATCCAATTTGAATGAGCAGATCTTGCTTTGCATATTAAATAGATAGGGCAAAATATCCAATGACCAAATTTCTAAACAAGGTAACGACTAAACTCACAACAGTTATCTAAATTTGAACTTATAACTTTAAAATATTAAAATCATTTATATATTCATAAAAATAAGAATATTACGAACAAATTGTATCATCAAATTCAACAAATAAAATCAAAACATAAAAATTTATAATATTTTTTTTTCCTTTTGACCATTTTATAATATATATTTCTCTTTTATTAAATAAAATATTTTATAAAATATATATAAATAAACATTAAATAAATATATTAAAAAAAATCCCTTTGCTCCACTTGGGAATGGAGTTTAAGATTCCAAGTTCAAATTTTTTTATGATTAATTATGTTAGTACAAGGTGAATATGGTTTTTAAAGAAATTATAATGTTATAATCATTAAAAAATTAAAATATAATTTAAATTTTTAATATAAAAATTTGTTTAGGGTAGTTTAATTGGTAATGGTCATGGAAATGAAGTTTCATCTAACTAGAAGTTTTGGGTTCAAATCTTATGCTATCCTCGATCAAGTGTTATATTATTTTTTGGAAACTATATTGTAAATAGATTTTTTTTATAATACGATTAATTTTCAAATTGTTTTCTTTTCAAATATGATGTAATAAGATAAGATAATTATATTTATGTCCAACTAATGACCACAAAGTAGGTCAAAGGGACTATTGAGTAAACTGATGTATATACAAAGCCAGAGAACTAAACGGTTTCCTATAAAAGATACAATGCATGAAGTAAATCAACATCTGGTCCTAGCGGAGAAGATCCAGGAGCTAATAGGTCTGAGGATCAGACCTATCTCTCCTAACATCTGAGGCTGAATGAATAACATTGAAGAAACTCAACAAAGTCTGTTGGCCCGATGAAGAGTTGATGACAAGTGCAGACTGTCCACTAAATTGTATCCTGGGGGGGTTCACATGCTGTTGAATGTTGGAGGACCTAGTATGTCTCCCAGGAATGGATCTGAGACGAAACTGTTGTTGAGATCTCATGTGGCAGGGTGAGGTCCCACGGATCCTCACTGATCTGGAGTCTGGATATGTACTGGTATCAATCGATCTCTTGGTGCCCCTATCTGAAGGTAGTACCCTGAAAAATGTCATGATCCTCTGTGTGGGGTCTAGTCTGATGGGAGGCTGAAGAATATGCGCTCGGAACCTAAGAGCCTCCTACATATATAGGGCCAAACATCTCTGATCGGGGTACCTGAAAAAGTCGGCGAGGGTCTGAGAATATCTAAACAATAAATGAAACCTTCCTCTGATCTCATAGTAGACAGGGCATCCAAGGATGAAGTGCACCTCGGTCTCCACTTCTTGTAAATGACATACCTGGCAGAGTTTGTCTAGTCTATCCACCTGGTGGTCTGTCTCTACCCAAAGTCTATGAGAACCCACTCTGAACTGGCCTAGAGGAATGCGAAGAGCATGCATCCAATGGTGAAACGTATACTGGGGTCGAACAATGAACCATCTCTCAACTCCAAGAAGTACTCAGCGTAGAAGGCCATCTTTAGGCGCGACCCTCCTGGAGGATTGACCCAGGTGACTTGGACGGACTGCCTGTAGATGTCCTCCCTGATGATCTTGTTTAGCTCCTGTCTAGTAGGTAAAAGGTAACTAGGAGCATCTAAGGAATATCAGAAAGGAGGGAGACGATCCAACTTAATTCCCACTGAATCTAAGAGGTTTGAAACTCCTGTAAACCAACATTTGGCTCGGCCTGAGGGAGTAGAATGGGCAATAGTCTCAGAAGAACAATATGCCAAGTAAGGATAACGGTCCCTACTCTTTATCGAGTCTGCCAAGCCCTGGACACGATGCAAGAATGAAACCAATCTGAAGACCGTCTCAAGTCGAAAGGGCTGAGCTCCAAACTCTACAAGGATGATGTGCTACGACACTATCAATTTGCACCTAATGATGCGGCGGAGAAGAAGAATCTGGACTCTCTCAGCTGAAGCCCAGTCTGACTCAAGTAAAGACGGTCCCCAAATCTCTGAGCCATATAGAATAGTGGGACGAATCAAGGTGTCCATGAGGCTCATCTTGGATGAGATGTCCTAGAAGTGATGTCGAAAGCATTGTCTCTCAAGAAGGGCTAAGGATCCATATCCTTTATTGATCCGAGGTTGAAGCGTTGGTCGCAAACTGAAGCGAGGACCTGAGAATTGCACCCCCAAGTAAGTATACATGCTGGTGATCTCAATCTCCTCCCCTCTGAATAGAAAGTGAAGGTCTAAGGTTTTCTTCACCCCATTGAAGATCATAACCTTGGTTTTACCCAGGTTGACCGTCAACTGTCAATGGTCACAAAACAGAGCTAAGGCATCCAGCTGCCTCTGTAATCCTTCTGGGGATGAGGAGAGGAGGACCACATCGTCAGCAAAGAGTAGAATAGATATCAGAACCTGGTGAAGAAGGCAACCATCAGTGTCTTGGATATGCTCGTGTAGAAATGCTTCCAACTCATCAATATAGATCCCAAACAGGGTAGGGGATAGTGGACAACCCTGTTTACCCCAATAGTGCTTCGAATGAAATCAAACATCCCATGGGCTGCGTGAAGACGACCAAGAACGGACTCATATAGGCGCATAATAGCGGTCAATAGGGTTGCAGAGATGCCAATATCTCTGAGTCTCTGGAGCAAGGCCTCCCTTGGAACAGAGTCAAAAGCTTTCCAAAAATCTACGAAACAACAATAGACTTTCGAAGAGCGGTGTCGTGCCTCCTCAATCACAGTGCGAAGGGTGAAGATGTGGTCAATGGTCTGATGATCCAGTCGAAAACCTGCCTGTCCCCTAGCTCTGAGTTGTCTCTGCTCAAGGTCACTAGAGAGCTTCCTATGTAGAACAATAGCATACAACTTCAAGAACGTGTGACCCACCATGATCGTTCTGTAGTTATTGGGATTTGAGCTGGAACCTGATTTGTGGATTGGATGGATGATGTGGTGTGCCCATGTCGATGGAAAACCTTCACGGACTACATGGTTGAAGAGATCAGCCAAGTAGCTAACCAAAGCACAGAAACCGTGCTTAAAGAACTCTACTTGGTAGCCTTCCTCATCGACTGCTTTGTTGTTGTTCATCACCCAAATGACCTCTCTAATGTCTCTGTCTTAGAATAGATAACAGGAAGAGGGTGGGGAGGTAACATGAATTTGGGCCTACCCAAGAATATCATAAAGGTTGGAAGTGTGAGAGAACATGGATGTAGGGTCGAGGTTAGGTGGAAGATGGGAGCGTCGAGGAAGGATGGTACGCCATAATTGTTTAGGGAAGTGGGCAAGGACAACAGAAACTTCTTGTCTTCTATGGGAGACAAAGAGTCGTTTCTTGTGACAAAGGAGATGACGATAAGAAGCTTTGAGGTGAGAGTATAAGGGTTGAGAGTGGGTGAAAGCATATCGAAGTTCTCGATGTAGAGTCTTGCAATCATCATCGTACCATTTGTTCATGGGGCAAGATCCAACTTTAGGGGAGATGGAAGTGGAACGAGTGGAGGGGGGGAAGGATTTGAGTGTTGCTTCCCAAATGGCAGCTGAAAGACAGGTGTATTTAGTGGAAGTAGAATCAAGCAAGGAGAACTGGGTTTTCGATGAGAGCGTCTTGCGTAGGGTAGAGGAGAAAATGTTAGGGTCTCCTTCGTCAAATCGGAAGGTAATTCGAGGTGAGCCTTGAGGGGAGGGATGGGGTGGAAGGGGACGGTCAAACCAAAGAGTAATGAAATATACATATAATGTTTAAATAAAACAAATTGTTTTTTTGTCATTAGGTTAAATTTAGATTCAAACTAACCTCTTGAATGAAAAAAATCCATCAATCCATAATAACATACTTTCACTCGAATCATACAAAACAAACATAGATACCCTTTAACATAATTTATAATTATTTAATATATAAACTCCTTCTATATACATATATTTTTCAATTAATAATATATATAATTTCTACATATATAAAATAGTTTTTTCAAATAAATTGAAAAGAAGTATCGTCAACATAAATACTCACTTACTCTTTCAAGTCCATCTCACTTTGTAAAAACAAGCCACTTGGGATGTACCGCATATTTTAGCTGGTAAAAAAATTCACATTATTTCCATTACCATTAATGACACTTTAACTCGTTCCCTTACCCACATGATCCTCTTTTTAATTTTTGGAGTGCTCTTAGTTGTAATAAAAATGTGGTTTGAGTTCTTTAGTAGGTTACGTTTTGAAGTTTTTAGTGGATATTTGGAGACTTTTTTTTTTATTATTATTATAAATTTTAATTTATGTGGTTTAAAATGGTTTTTAATTATTTATATAGATTTATTATTTTGAAAAAAATTGTGGCAATGAGATTGCGGAGCGGTTATAATTCAAATTTGTGATTCCAAAAAATCATTATTAAATTATGAACAAATTAGAGTTGAAAATAGACCAAACTCTCTAAAACATAGAACAAATAAACTATTACTTTAAGAAATTATTAGATGTTTTAAAGTGCATATATTTAAATGGTAATATTTTATTTATTTTAAATAATAAAATTAGTTTATAACATAATTATTATTTTTATCTTTGAATGGGAATTGAGTCTCGGAAAAAATTAATGATTATGTAACTTGTAGTAGTATTTAAATTTATTTTTATATATGAAATATAACTTTTGGGATTACTAGTAAACCATGACTTATTTAATTTTATATATGAAATATCATTTTTGGGATGATTTATTTAATTTTATATATGAAATATCATTTTTGGGATCACTGGTAAACCAGGACTTCCCGATAGGTCACCCACCCCAAATTGCCTCTGGCTCAAGCGCGCTTTAGTGTGGAGTTTTCCCCACAATCAAGCACACTTAGTTTGCTACCCGATTTGCAAAACCTTAGCAAGTATTGTGCCTCATGAACCATTCCATTAGAGTTCCCTTCACTTTTTTGAATTAAGTATTGGGGGTTTTCAATGAGTGCTAAGTGGACTATTCAAAAATCATGAGAAAATAGTGAGTTACAACTACCTCTCATGGAAATGGTCATAGATGAATGACTTACTTAACGCAGTTGAATGCAAAAAATGATATCTAATATAATGCACTGCGAAAACCCCCAATACTTAATTTATATATGAAATTAAATATTATTCAAAATATAAATAAAGAAGATGAATATTTATAAAGAATAAATATAGTTGTAGGAATTGTCTCTCTTTTTATACCCCTGTTGGATTAGATTATCTTCATCTAATCGCTTTGAAGATGAACCACGTTTGTTGGTTCAAAATGCATCAACAATTTAAAAGTTTTATGTGATAGATTTAGAACACAGATCTCTAAAGAAATGTATTTTCTAAAGTTTCAATAGTAATGTATTTGTCCCTATACCAAGTGTGTGATGGATTTAGAAGACAAGTCTCTAAAGAAATATATTTTCTAAAATTTCAATAGTAATCTAATTGTCCCTATATCAAGTGTTTATGGTTTCGAGAGGATATAGGTGAGGGATGATGATGGAGCTTGGCAATGTGAGGAAACCTATTGTCCTTTGTCATGACCCTACAACACAATTGTTAACACTCACCATTATGGCAATAACGCCCCACGCATTGGTTCATTCATCGATTCACTCAATCATTAGCTTAGTAATGTGAAGGCGAGGTAAAAGCAAGAGACTTGTCCGACCCTTTTTGCATTAGGTTAGGGTGATTGATTTTCTTGAAACCTAACTACCAATTGACATGTTTGTTTCGTCCTTCCTTAGCTCTGGCATTCTCATCACTCTATGTGTTTTGCTCTATAGCAATTGGATTTTGTTGGTTTTCATGGCCTCTTGTCTTGCTTGCCAAGGTTGCCCTCTTACTCGTCAAGCATGGGTTGAATCTACAACCAGGGACGTTAGTTAGAACTTCCATCTAGCGATCTCCCTTAGAGCGCCAAAAAAGTGAAATTGTTAGAAATTGAAGTCAATGTTGAACGTAACTGGATTTATGTTGAGGAGATGGAGGGCACAATCTTTGAGTTTCTTCTTGATTGTGGCACTAATCGCACTCACGACACAAAATATTTCAAAGCACTTGAACTCTACTAGCATACACAATTGTTGGTGGCACATGTTGTAGCTGGACTAGAGGCAAAGTGACTTAGACAGGGTTGGGTTCTCCTATCCTTCTGCAAATGGCTCACAAGAAAGCACAGTGGGGTTATGGATTCCAAGTTTGATGTTAGTACTTGGGATAAACTCGTTGACATCCTTGTCGATGTGCCTAGTAACTGTGCTCCTCCACATGTTGAATCCAAGTTTTTATCACTAGCTTGAACAAGCAAGCTCTCCTCTTTTTGTTGTTATAATTTTTATGAGTTAATTAGGTTAGAAAGTATAAATGGTCTTGGTTTCCACTCTAGAAAAACTAACATGTATATCTATGTGTTTAAGTCTCTTAGATACTTTTTCAAATTTAGACAACTTAGTTTCCAAATTACCACGATTTTGAGACTTTAGTTTCTTAGTTGGATCATAGCAACACTACTTAATATAAAATTGTTTGTTAATATTTATATGGTTTTTGGCTAATAAATAAAATGTTATGTCTAATTAATTTTTGATAATAAAATAACTTTTGTTACTCACTAAAAAAACACAAAAACAAAATTTTTACATCTTTTAGGAACTGAAAAAACACAAAAATGTTAAGTGAAATTTTAACAACCAACATCTATTAATTCAAGATGTTTATACACAAGATTTTTTTAAATTTATTTTAATGAATTAAAACATAATTTTTTTTAATTATTATTTAAGTAAATATTTAAATTCTTTAAAATTCATTAAATCGTATATTATTTTAAATAAGTAAATAAATGGTTATTTCTTGTTTCATGTAAAGTCACTAGTAGTTTAACTCTTCACTTTGATATATTGGACATGATGAAGATGTAGTCCTACCAAGCTTACACAAAAAAAATCCACGGGGTCTTGGATAGACGGTGATTGGATGCTTTGACACTCCTTGATATGAAGTCACGGTTCAATTCTCAGCCTATAATAAAAAAGACAAAGATTAGACGGTGATTGGATGCTTTGACACTCCTTGATATGAAGTCACGGTTCAATTCCCAACCCTATAATAAAAGTCCATGGGGTCTTGGATAGATGGTGATTGGATGCTTTGACACTCCTTGATGAAGTCACGATTCAATTCTCAGCCCTAGCTTTGACACTCCTTGATATGAAGTCACAGTTCAATTCTCAGCCCTATAATAACAAAGACAAAGATTAGACGGTGATTGGATGCTTTGAAACTCCTTGATATAAAGTCACTGTTCAATTCTCTGCCCTATAATATCAAAGACAAAGATCATTATAGAGATGAGGTGACCGTTACTAAATGACATAGTACCTTATATTCTATATTTGGGTTGAGAATGAAAAAATTATTATTTTAGATAATATAAATATTTTATATAATAATTTTATAATTACATTTAATTAAATATTAAATAAATAAATTATTTAATTTTTAATATATTTAAAATAACATAAGAGATAATCTTGTTGACTATTTGAACTAGCCAGTATAATTTATCTTCAGAACAAGATGAAGAACCAAATCCAAGCAATGCAATAAATAAATATAGAAAACAACTGACCAACCATTTAGAAATAACAATAAATTATTTTCTTTACATTGAAATATTCTATAAAAACATTATCATAAAATATTATGATTTAAAATAATTTTAAAATTGTGAATCTCTTTTCTTAAAGAAAAAAAACATTCTCAAAAATTATTAATATGAAATAATATCGTTGGATTGCAGCTACCAACCAAATGAAATGTTCTAGGAAAACATTATCATAATATTTTCTATGAAAACATTTTCATAAAATATTATGGTTTAAAATGTTCTAGGAAAACATTATCATAAAATATTATGGTTTAAAATGATTTTAAAATTGTGAATCTCTTTTCTTTAAAAAAAAACATTCTCAAAAAATATTAACATGGAATAATATCTTTGGATTGCAGCTACCAACCAAATGAGGGCCCACAAAGAGCATCAGATACGTACATAATTGAACTTGGATAAGGAGAACCAAAAACCATTACATTAATATCAATTTATTATTATTCTAAATGCAACGTTTCCTAACCATATTCAACTTCTTCCTTACTGGAAAAAACTGAATGTAGCTTATCTATGTGCTCACGTGGAAATTCATATATATCTGTGTGCTGGCGCGGTTTGTGGTTTTTCCATATGACGATTTTCCACGTCATTAGATTCTATCTGTTTGTTGCCACGTACTTACATCTATCTATTCATAGCATTAAAAATTATTCAAAAGTATATTCTATAAATATAATTCTAAATTTGAGGTAGTCATGGTTTTCCAAAGTTGGAGATTAGTTAACCATATCTTGTGGGATAGGAAACCTTGGATAATTATTAGTTAAACTTTAATTTCTTCAGGAAAAAGATTTCCCCATCATGGTCATGTTTTTATAAAGCAAAAAATATATTCAAAATTATACTCTAAATGAATTTAAATGGGAGGTAGTCATGGTTTTCCAAGGTTGGAAATTACCTAATCATAACACCTTAATAACTATTAGTTAAACTTTAATTTCTTATGAGAAAGATTTTCCCATCATGGTCATGTTTTTATAAAGCCAAACAAGTTGAATTGTTAAGAAAAATTAACCCTAATAAAAGGTATAAAGCATCTTATTTTATTATTTTAAAAAATGGTATATTGTTATTATGGAACCCAATGTTTATTTTTTATACTGTGATGTTATGGTGGCAAGAATCACATTTGACACGTGTAACCATCTGGAAAAGTGTAACCATCGTTAGGTGTAATGAGTGTATAAGTATCAGACCTTTAGATGGTTGGACCACTCAAATTTAAGGTGTCATGTTATAATTGCACATAAGTGTAGTTGTGGTGGGGAGCAATCATAAATATAAATAAATGATAAGGTATAGATTACTTGTAATATACTGAAATCTAACATTGGAACCTTAAAAAATAATTGATTATTTATCATGTACATAGAGATATTCATGATCTTTCACATCTCACCTGAGACCCTTGACACGTGGACTTAACTGGAACAACCACATGTACCAACTTTCACATCTCACTAGGGACATGAAGTTAACTTGTGAAAACTACACTTACCAAGGAGTCAACTTACCCTATCATTTATATTCTTATATTTCTAGTTAGCTAATCCTTAAATTGTATTTAATTTTTTGAAAATGATATTTAAAAATATCTTATAGTCTCTAAGGTTATCTTATAGTTATTTTTTCTTTTTCATTTTAATGTCAAAATTTGAGGAATATTTTACCAAAATTGTCGCCCCCATCAGCTCAAAAAGCATGGAATTATTTCTTTTGAGGGTGTATGATAACACATTAATTTTAAGATGCTTTACAAGGCTTTTGCGTTGTGCCACAATGAGGGGATAAAATTACGAGTACAATTATTATCTTTTAATGAGAAATATTATAACTTATTGTTATCTTCACTTTACTCAATATTATCTCTATCATTATTTAGCTAAAATTATTTACCATTATTTCATGTGAATATTATTTTTATTTTTATTATTATTTTTACTTTTTGTTATTATTTATCATTATTTTGTTAAAATTGTTAAGCATTAGGTTTATTTTACAACTATATGTAATTAATAATTGTTCTTAAAAGTGCAAAGGTACACCGAAGGAATAGAAGATTTGGGAAGAACAACTTGCCACAAACAAAGCTCATTGTTGAATGCATGTACATAATGTTTGCCAAACTCTCCAATGCAGATGCCACAGGGCAAGGCCACTGCTCACAACCTATGCATGAGCTCAAAGTGTTGACATACCTTGCCCCAAGTGTGTCATGCCCGACTATTTGTCTTTAGTTTGCGATACAGAGCCGCTAGTCTCGAATTTCCACTAGAGGATGAGATCAATCTCTGTCAAGGTCCTAGAGCCCAGTGACTCATTCACCAAGCCGCACAATGGGTCTCAGGCATTGACCACTAAAATCATCTTGATTGCCAACTATGGTACATTGAAAGCTTTAGTGTTCTGGTTTACAATTAAATGTCTCTACCCAAGAAGAGTAGAGTGGGAGGAACTCAGTAAGAAGACGCTAACATAGATGATGATGACAATGGTATCGCTCTGTGCTTTCCTCATGGCGTTTGGCAGGGAACAAAATACACAAATTTATCCCGGAAACTTTTATCAATTTTGTATGGGAACTTTATTACAAGCACTTTCCCAACTTTAATTACTTTAAGTTGTCTATTTACATATAAAAATAAGTGATAAAATTGATACAACATTTTCATTTAAACACCATCAGATAAGAATAATGGCACCACTTTTCCCCCAATCGAGGTGTGAGCTAGCGGACAAAGCCATTAAGGCTGTCATAATGATAAGGACAGGAAGGGACAGTGCCACCCCCTCCCACACGCTTGACGCGTAGGGCAGGGTGGCCGGTGGCAGGCTTAAGGCAAGCAGGAGAATGGAAGGTGGCATTTACATGTAGTTGAGTTTAATAACTGTAAAGAGAGAGAACAGTTTGGAGAGTGTAAACACAAAGATGACGACAACGTCAGGAAGGCGAAGAGAGACATCGTCTTCAAGCGCAAATAATTAGGTATGTTAACTGGCTCCGCCTATATTCCATTATGCTTCCCTATGTCTGGTCTGGCTTCTGGGGCTTGCATGCGGGCACGGGGTTTGTATGGCTGTGTAACTGGGACGAGGGAATTAGCCTCGAGGAGGCGGTCTTTGGAAACAATTCTAGTTCTGGGAGGTCTGTTTGGGTGTTTCTTAAGTTTGATACTCTATTATCTTGCATAAGGATTATAGGGATGGGTTGGGTGAGAGTCAGCCCAAGGGAATTACTGTTTCTGGTGTGCTTGCCAAACTCAAGAGTTGAGGGGAATAAAGTGACAATTTTTGTTGCGGTCGGCCCACCTTGTGTCTTGAATGGTGCCATCTCCAAGCCCCTAAAGAGCGGTAGGCGAGAGAAGGCTATCGTGGGTCATCTTCTGAATTGGGGGAATTAGCATGCAGGGAAGGTTGGCCAAGATAGTCTAATATAGTTGTTGGGAAGGGGGGTGGTGAGTATGCTATGGGCAGGGTGCCTTGTGGGTGTGGGGTCCAGATGTCAGGCTGCGATGAGGCTCTGAGCCATGCTAAGCGGAGGCTAAGGCAGGGGGAATGGGGGCAGAGGCAGTCAGCGGGGGGAAAAGAAGAGGAGGAGCGTGGTACATGCAAGCTTGACCTCTGGGTTATAAGGTGGGTGGGTGGCCATGCACCTCAGACCCAAGACCACGGTTGCAGTGCGAGCAAGGCAGGGGGCATGCAGGGGCATCTCGGGAGTCTCGGGTGGAGGTTCCTTATGCTCGGGGGTTATACGCATAAATCATGGGTGATGGATTTGCTGCATTGTCAGAACCATGGGATAAAGGCAATTCATAATTTAACATTTTGGAAATTATGGTTTCTTGCCATACAATAGGTCAGCCGAGAGGTAAATATCTGCATCCAAGAAAAGCACAGAGGTTTGGTCTCGAACAACGTTGGAGGGTGACCAAAAGGAACAGGGGAATTGAGGCGATGGGTCGAGCAGCGACTACCAATGGCCGTGGGAAGAGACTGCGAGGAAGTGAGGTCGAGGTTGAGCTGAGCACCGTGGGCAAACATTGGGGCAGGAAGCCCGTGGCCAACCTGATACAAGAATCAGCGGCTGCGTATTTGGGGGGCACCAGAGGGGAAATCAAATGACTCATGGTCAAATGGGAGGAAAATATAAACCGGCAGGCAAGTGTGGAGGTAGTAGACACGGAGGATTGGAAGATCCTGATTCCGAACCCGGGACACACTGGCCAAGAGACACAATACAAACAATCCATTTATCTATATTGGCTCATGAAGTGCCTCTTGGGCAAGGACATTGAGCAAAATTGGACGACGGTTGTCCAGGACTTCCCAAATTATAAACAGGACTTTCAAAAGCTGCAATTTCAATTACAGAAGCAACATGGTCATTTGGATTGGATTGAATGCTTGTTTATGTCAACAGAGCTGCCTGGCTCTAGTGCGAAGGATCCGAACTCGGTGGCTTCGACTTCAACCGAACAAGAGGATTAGAATGCTGACTCTCAGTCTTTTAGTTTGATCTGTTTTCATGCGGATAGATTTTAATTTTTAGTGTGCAATCATATATATGTATATATAGCTAAAATATGGTTGTGGACATGACAATCAAGTTTATATAGCTTGGATAGATAGACTAAGAATTTTTTTCTTTTGGATAGCTTATAATGTAGTTAGGTGGTCAATACACTTGGTTTCCCACTGGGCAAGTTGAGACCACCTAGCGAGGATTTATATGTGTGTAACTTGCCTACTTATTTTATAATGAAAAAGAAGGATCTACCAAGCTTAACAAAAAAAAAAAGAATAATGACACCACTTTTAATATCAAAAATTTATTTGAGTCAAATTATTTTTACTCACCCTGGTCTTTCTATAATGCAAGTAAATGAGCTTGAATTTTATCATTTGTTATGTAAGTAACTGAAATTCCATTCTATAATATAACAAGCTATTGCAATAACATACACAAAATCCTTAGTTCTTTTAATCTAATAAAGACTTATTTAGGAAATGGAAAATATAGACAGAAAAAGATAATTGTTTCCTTTTCTTTCAAGGCAAAACCCATAAGCACTTTTTCACATTTTGTGGATGTTACCTCACATAGACCCGACGACGTTGATTACAAACATTGACCTAGAAAAGACAACCAATGCAGGGATCAAAAGCACTAAACCAACTTAGAACCTAATAGTTTCTTATTAACTTTTGACACAAAAGTGCTCTTTGTTTCCACATCTATATTGTTTGAAAACATCAACTCAACTTAGGGTTTTAGTTTCTCTACTAAATTTCCATTGAGAAAGCCCTATTCCTCGCCACCTTGACTAAATAAACCTAGTCTTTATAATTCCCTATAGATTATTAAATAGGGGACAACAATTGTTTCAAGATCTATATTGTTTGAAAGCAATAACTCAACTCCTCTCTACTACATTTCCATTAAACAATGTTTGAAAACATCAATTCAACTCCTCTCTATTGCATTTCCATTAAACGATGTTTTGTAAAAGAATGCTTTAAGTGAGATTGCTTTCCATTCATCTCAATGCAGTATCCTTGAACACACCTATCACAAAAGCAGTGCAGTCTAAGGTGGAGAGAGACTTTGTTGGAGCAACTTGAATCATTTCTAATGGGGCTTTGAAATCAACTTTGTAGTCCTAGTTTCACACATTTTAGACAATACCAACATAAGTCCATCTCCCAGATCTAATAAATAGCAATATGATTAACAAGGATCTATGCTGGTTTATTTTAGTATAGAATTTTATAATTATTATAGTCCATTTTAGTTTTTAGTTTTTATTATTATGCTTAGCTAATTTTTTAATTTTCAGTTTTCTGTACTTTTTTTCCAATTAATTTTTAATTCAGATTGTACTTTTTTTTATTAAATGACAGTGCATAAATATGAGACAAAAGACAACATATTTTGTGTCAATCCAGACTTGTGTTTTATTTAACTATAAAAAAATACCATATTCAAGAAATACATGAAAAACCGCTAGAAAAGGCATTTATATCCAAGACTATACGTTTGAGGTATCCATCAATGAAGATTACAAAGTATTCAACTAATATTGTTGAGCATCCTTAAGCATGTTGCCTAGATCTAGTTGTTAGGAATATTTCACAAAACAATGAATTTAAATGAATGAGCATTCATTTATCAGTTTGTACTTGGAGCAGGATGAGATCCATCCAATTTCATTTCTTCATGGTCGAATGAGATGAAACACCCCCTCCTCCCAGGTCCACCCAAGCAACTGGCTAGCTGGGGTAAACATGCGACGAGAGAGGCTACTATAAGGGATTCAACTTCCTTGGTGACCTTAAGGAAATGGAACCGACGGAACATATCAAACAAACCCATCCACATCAACAACAACACCCTCAGGAGACATGTCAACCACTCAGACATCATGTCCCTAAGTCCCACTGATGATTTAAGCCTTTTAACCCCTAGTCACTCTCATGCTATAAGCAAGACAACGACTAGAAGCCAAAGTCACTCTCAAATGCTTGTGTGCCAACGTCCCTGGACTTTTTCTAGCAGATCTGTGCTAGCATCCCCGAGATTTGAGCCACTTTTCTAGCCCAAAATCCCAGCCTCTGCCCAGAACTTGTTATAACCTTCAGAATCCATCAAAGACATGATGACAATATGAACAAATCAAAAATCAACCTTAGGACTAGGTTTGAGCATCCCCAATCAGGATTGACATTTTGTCAAACACTTGGCATTAATGCAACCTACAGGTCTATGGTACAAGACCGAGCATAAATGACTGAAAGAACTTATGCAGCATAACTAGAAGGATCACCTCCTTCTCCATTGAACTATTATATCATAAATTAGGTCTTGCATCCACCCATTCAACAATTATAAGTAATTACATGAAATAACCATGACATTAACCAATCATTTAACCATGCTTATAACTAGAATAAAATGATATAAATATTAGAGATATGACAGCCATTAAATCCACATACAAACCAATGCAAAAATTAGAGAAATTAGCTTTTATTAATCATAGGCAAATCCAACCAGGTTTGGGACTTCCACGTACCACCCGACTATAGACATGGTTGAACCAAATATCTCTTTCAGCCAGTCACCCCTGTGCCATATTCCAAGCATGAATGCGGATCTCATAGAACAACCAATCCATGAACAACCAAGGGAATCCAGAAGTTAAACCACCTCCACCCTCACCAAGTCGTGATCACACTAAACCCGATGCTCCGATCACAACTGAACCAAACTTGGAATGCCATCCGGAATGCATCACTATCCTTGAGGAATTTTATGTCTCCTTGTCTCTTAGGCTTTACTGCAATCCAATCCCGGATCACTAGGCCCTAAACCGAGACCAATCTCTCAGGCTTTACCACAATCCAAACCCAAACCACTAGGCCCTAAATTGAGACTTCTCCCTCAGGCTTTACTGTGTATCCTGCCAAAACCGTTCAAGGGATTCCTATGCCTTTGGGAATGAAACTTGAGACCACCTCCACCTCGGATTCCAAAATCCATCTAGAAAACCAAAGCTCAAAACTGAGATAAACATCCCAACATACCATGGCATCCAGAAAAAGGCAAGGCTAGGCTGAAAACCATTATCATAACCTGACAAAACCATGCCACTGATAGCAAGAGAACCATACACCAACATGAAAATCCATGCATGTCCAAACCAGCTAGGAAATCACACATGCAAAAGGTTACCTGCAAGTATTCATGCTGAAGCTACTTGATCCTACTTTCCTTTCCTTGATCCTTGCTTTCCTTCCTTTCCCTTTGCTTGTTTTTCCTTCCTTGCTCCAAAGCTAGAGTGCTCCAAGAAAATTCTAAGTGACCAAGAGTGAGAGAGAGAGAATAATGAGAGAGCTCCAAACTTGAACTAACAAAAGGTTACCAACTGATCCTTAGAAGCCTTTTTATTAATGAGGCCTCTATTTTCTTCATTTTCCATTATTTTCCTTCAATTTCCTCCTCACGTGCAACCTGTGACCTTTCATCTTAATTTTCTCCTAACTTCTTTTCTTTTCATAAATAAATGTGCCAAAAATGCCTTTTTGCCTTTTAATGCCTTTTCCTTATCCTTTGCCAATTTTCCTTAGCCAAAACACACATCCAGATATGCCCACTAGGATATCTTTGCCCAACATTCAGCTTGGAATAAGTGTCCTTTAACTGTGGTCTTATTTTGCCTTTATTAACTCTTATTACATGAACTTTTCACCAGGGTTGTTACATGAGATGTGTTCTTGTATTGTCTTCGTTTCTCCTTCACATGCAATTTATTGTATTCTTCCACCTCCTTCTTGTATTGCATCATGGAAATTGCGGCCTCATCTACCCATTTTTGCTTCTGTTGTGCCCAACTCCTGAAGGCTGAAAAGAAAGGGAGGATGAATTTTCAGTTATTATTGATGAAGAGGAAATAGGCTAAAGAGGAAAGCCAGTTTCCCTCAATTATTATTACCTTCCACTTTATAGAAATGAGGGAATTCATGGTTGTGTTGTTGATGCCTGGTCTTTCCTACGCTAACTTCTTCCAAGTTTCTTTGTTGTAAACAAACAAGGCAATGATTTAACCATTCCACTTTCCCCAACTTCACTTCACTTTCAATCAAATAGAAAAACATGGAAAAATGATTTAAGCAAATGAGAACAGTGATTCATTAACTAACATTTAAGTTCATTAATAGGGATCTTTCAATCTTGCAATTTCACTTTGTAAAACATCCACTTACCTTAGTCTTCTTCTCCTTGTACAATGCCATTTCCCCCGTGACTTTTCTTTTGCCTTGGCAACAATCTTCATAAAAACATTTAGCAAAGCCTTTAGTTTGGTGCAGTAGTGGTGAAGTCCAATATTCTTCCTGGACTTACAGGTTGAATTTGTTTGATGTTGTTTTCCTACAACTTAATTCGTTTTCCTCAATTCCTACTACTTAATTCTACAAAGTATGAGAATGTACTTGCTCATATGGATCTCTCTCTTGGTCATGTTTTCCATTCCTCCCCAAAAATTTTGCAGTTTGTCGCAGCTCATTCATGAATACAAGATAGCTAGAGAAACCAAAACAGAAAAAAGTGATGTCTGATATTAAGGGATTTAAAACGACATAAACTTGCAAAACATTGTGATTCTCTACCAGTATGGAAGTACAACATTTATGGGTGAATGCAAAAAAAGCAGTAACTAAATTTTTTGATTTTGATAGATCTTTGTCTTTCCTACCAAATAAGATACTAGTGATTATGTTGCTTCAAATACAAGATATAATATATCTGATAACTTTTGGGAAATGTTAAAAGCCTAATAATATAAGATGAAATGACTACCTTATAAGATGAAATGACTACCTTACACTTAATGAACCTCATAATCATTAATTTTAAAATATTTAAAACAAAATTTATATTTAATTTGTTTTACAAAAAAAAAAAAAAAATCCCCTGGGAAAATCAGTAACTTTCATTAATATTTGAAAATTACATAAGCAGATGCCATGGCATTACTGTCTTGTTCATACAATATCCACCCTATCAGGTGATTTTCAGTGTGTATCAAAAAGAGCTAATTACATTTCTTTGTTCGGCTCTATCGCCTATTCGCATACAAAAAGATTCTGTGCTACAATTATAACAGCAGTGTTTTCAGAAAATCTCCATTCTCGATCAGCTGTTGGGACTATTGTCCCTCTGTTGCCTCTGATCTATATATGGTCGGTGGTAAAACTGATGTTCTTCTGTCCCATTCTGCTCCACTATTTGCCCATCGCCTCGGGGAAGTGTCGAGGCCTCTTTGGAAAGTTTGTCAGCCTCGCTATTGTGTTCTCTGTAGATATGCACACAAGTGAAATGTTCAAAAGCAGCTTTGAGAGTGAGAGTGTTATGTAATAAATTGCTGAGTGTGTGAGAGTGGCATGTAGTGACATTATTGATCCAGTTTACAACCACCAACGAATCCCCAAATATATTGATCTGTGTGTGCTGATGTGATAAAGCAAAGTGAAGGAGATTATGTAATGCAGAGAGCTCAGCGAAATTGTTTGATCCATTTCCTAAACCCAGTTTAGCAAGATATCTATGCTGATCGTTTATGTGAAGGACAAATCCTCCACCGCACCCGGCTTGGTTCGCTGCCCCGTCGAAAAATGCCCAAGGGATGGATCTGTCAATCTCGGGCATAGGCTGAATGGTTCTGAGCCTGTGAGGTGGCGGATCTGGTAGAGCCTGATAAGCAGCAATAACAACAATTTCAATCCGGCTGCCCATAAACGGACGATCCTCGAATATAGCCCTATTCCGGGCGAGCCAGATGTACCAGGTGGCCACAGGGGAGAGGTTGATTGATTTTGAGTCCGGGTGGTTTTGAGACCAGCTACCCCAAGCACTCTGTAAATCAGTTCCGCTCCAAAGTCCCGAAATTCCCAAATGCTGACAAATATTTCTCCATAAGGTTTGAACAGTCGGGCATAGAAGAAAGATGTGGTCTGTGTGTTCCGCCGCAATTTAATTTGTTTTAATTTGTTTTACAAATAATTAATGAAAATATGTTTAAATTTTATTCTATTTTTTAAAAGATTTAAAATAAAATTTATGTTTATTAATTTTTATAAAAAAAATAACTTTTGAAACACTTCACACTATCATTCACAAACACTTAATGAACCTCATAGTCATTAATTTTAAAATATTTAAAACAAAATTTATATTTAATTTGTTATATAAATAATTAATGAAAATATATTGTCCATGGGGTTTTGCATCCGTCTGTGTCTAAAACAATGAAAGTCTAATATAGTGGAATCATTGAGCTCAGGAACTTATCATGTCAGAGAATCCACTAGGGATTTCGCGACATCTACGTCATAGGTGAAGGAGGTTTCAGCGTGGTTTTGGGAAGGAGGTTTCAACACGATTTACTAGGGAGTTGCCAAACGAATCACCTGCCCGGTGGTAAAAATTGATTTGATCTAGGGGTGAAAATTATATATCATTCTTAAGGAAGGTTCATTTTTTTTAGTTATATATATATTTTGATTAATTTTAATAAATAATTATTGAATTAGATTAAATATAAGTATTGATTAGTTTGTTAATTGGAATTAGTTTGGATGGTTGAGAGAAATTATTGTTATTCTCTCCACTCAAATTTAATTCCTATGAAGTGGCATGTTGAGCTCAAATGAGTATGTTGTTGTAATGGCTTTGAGCCTTCTTGTTGAACAACCCTAAGCTCTGAAGAATATCTTACCGTTGCCTTCAAGCTAGAGGATGGGGTTCTTGGTTACATGGGAAAATATGAATTACAATTCAGTTACCATTAGTCATATGAATTATGTCTAGAATTCACCTCTATTGGCCATGAATCATGAGGGAAGAGTAGGGGTGGTGTTAATAATTTCATTTTCTTTGTAGAGTTTTGTTATAACATTAGGTAGTGATCCAACTAATCAATGTGTATGGATCTCTCTTCTATTTCATGAGCGATTACTTATCATTTGTTTTTTTTATGCACCAAACCTCAGTTTCAATCGCACTTGCATGTGGACATGGATCAAAGCGTCTCTACTAGATGCAAAAGGTATTATTAGTAGTGAATTTAATATGGTTGAGAGGGATGGTGATAGGGAGAAGGGGTTGGTTCAGTGATTAGTGGTGCAAAGAAACATGCTTGGTCTAAGTGTAAAACCTCCCTGCAACCTTTTGATCTAAATTGGGGGAATAAGGGTTGGACTACGTTGGATGGTTTAATTTGACCAATTTTAGATAGAGCTTCACCAGAGTTCGGGTTAGGTTAGCCTAAATTTATGGACTAAGTGATGTCATCTCAAATTTTAGTAATCTACATCTAGTTGATGTTTTAATTGTTGTTACAAGTTTAGATCCCTTCCTTATTACAACTTCTAATTCTATAAGGTAAGTGGTGGACTCCAAACCCTCATCTTTATCCAAGCCTAATGTCTTGCATTTGGAGTCTCTATACTTTTGGGCATTGGTTCATAGTGTTTGTAATCGTGTTCCTCATCCTCAAGGGGATAGAGGTTGGATTTTATGGAGGGAAACAATCATCCATCATTTTGTAAAGTTTATAAAGGGATGATATTGCTTGATTATGCAAAAGAATAGGAGAGAGCTTTGAGAGGCTAAAAAACAACTAAAACAGGTATGCATAATATTGGAAGAAGTCTTACATATCATGACACTCTAGGAGGATGTAGCACGATGTGAGAGTGTGGTGTGCAAAGAGGAGGAGTATATTTCCAAAGGGGCTCAAATTCACGTCCAATTGTAGTGGATTCAAAAAGGTGATATGGGGTATAAGTTCTTATTTGCCTTTTTGAAGAGTAAAGTGGTTGTTGACAACATTTGTGGTCTATGTTGAATGGATGGAACTCTTGAGGAGGACCTAGCTAAGATCCAAGGAATGTTTAGTCACCATCTTCAAAATATTTTCTTTGCTTACCATATGTCAGATTCGATTGTTGATGCTAGGGATTATTGTTATCAAGTTGTCCCCCACAAAGGTCTTGATTGGAAATTGGGATAGGTGTAATTGCCTCCTCCCATATTTACCCACTTTTACAAGCTCTCCAGGGTAAACATGAGATGAGTGTCACTATGATATGACTTGACCTCCAAGTTCCAACTATGGAAGTGGGGTCGAAAAACCAACAACCAACTGACAACCCATAGGGACTACAAACCACTCAGGAGCCTGCAAACCACCATAGGTGATCAATCCCTGAGTTTGAACTCTTTTTCACTAGGTTTACACCCCAATCGTACCCTTGACACCTTGTGCATGCATTTATGAGGCTCCAACCACACCCTTGACACCCTGTGCATGCATTTATGAGGCTCCAACCACACCCATAAGCATGCATGCATGTACCTGTGACCCAAATTTATTACTTAAGTGCACGTGGTCGCGAGTTCTATGCCACTTTTCAGGCAAGCCTCCAAATCATTTCCCAAAATTTCCTGTAACTTTCCAGAATCATGATTAAGATGACAATAATGCCAAACATTCAAACTTGAAAAAGATCTTGACCGAGACATACCTAGTACATAACAGACGTTTCACCAAACATATGGTAAACTTGAAATCTACAAGTCATGAATGCATATCTGATCATAAACTTCTGAACTTCATCTTGAGAATCACCAAGAAGGCTCTATGCCCTCTTGAGCTAGGTGCAATAAAACTAATTAGCTCATGCATTCATCAACTATTCAATAACTTATTAAATCATGAGAGAGATCCATAGCTAGAGAACATCATATAATCAGGTATATAACCAACATATAACTAAAATAGAGACAATAACAAATCAACCATAATATCAACATGATAACCAATACAAGTGCTCACAGACCACAATAGAAAAATAGCTCATATTAACATATGAAATGGCCAACCAAATCGGGGACTTCCACGTACCACCCGACCATAGATTGGGCTGAACCAAATCTCTTTGTCATCCAATCACCCCTGCACCATATCCCAAGCATGAATGTGGGATCATAAGGGTTAAACCAAAATAAAACCAACCAAGGCTTCCAGAGGTCAAACCACCTCACCCTCAAGCATAGTGATCTCACCTGTATAGTCCATAAATCACTAACATCAACCAGATTGGTCTTTATCCAAGTCGTCAAGTGCTCCAAGAACTAGTACCTCAACCCATAGTCTCCAGGTAACCCAGATGTTATAGGGCTCCAGAGCGTTTGTCCCAACCCACAGGTTCTAGGGACTAGTAACTCAACTAAAATCCTCCAAGGAACCTAAGTTGTTTAAGGGCTCCAGAGCATTTGTTCCAACCCATGACCATAGGAAACCTTAGAACCAATAATAAAAACCAAATGGGGAACCCACTACACCATGACTATCCAGGAAATGGAAATGCAAGGCTGAAATCACTATCACTCCAAGCAAATATCCATGCCATTGACAACACATAACCAAACAACCGCATGCACATACCATGCATAAAAAAACCAGCATGCTAAATTTCACATGCACACTGTTACCTGCAATCCACAACTAATTTTGTCCCTACTTGCCGTTGTCCAAGCTTCCTCTTGTGCACCCTTGCTTTCCTTGCTTGCGTGTCCAAGTGCTTGTTCTCTCTCCTTTGCTGGTAATGATCAAAATATAAGAAAAAGTTAGCGACTGATTCTATGATGCTTTATTATCATTGATGTCTCATTTTTCTTTCATTTCCCTTGCATGCATATTTGTGTCTCTTCACCTTCCTTTTCTCTTATTTTCCTTTATTTTCATAATTAAATGCCAATTATTGCCTCTTTTTCTTTGCCAATGTCTTTTCCAATTTCCATTGCCATTAATAAACCGCAAGCGATGCCCACTATACTGTTTTCCCAACATTCATCTTGGAATATGTGTCTCGTGACCTTGGTGTTATTTTGTTTACATGGAAAATAAACCAGGGGTTGTTATAATAGGCTAGACAAAGCATTTACAAAAGAAAAGTTATTTATTGCTCTCTCTCCCATGGAAAATGGAAAGTCCCCAAGTATTGATGGTCTACCTTGTGAGTTTTACAAGATGATGTGGGATATGGTTGGAGATGATTTTTATAGCCTTGTTTAGGAAGTATTTTTTACAAGGAGCTCTTCAAAGCTTCATAAAGAAAGGCTTCTCAAGCTTATTGCAAAGAATTATACAACAGACTCTATTAGTGGGAAACATTCCATAACTCTTTTGAGCATTTCCAATAAAAATATGGCTAAGGTTTTAGCTTTGAGGGTAGGGGATGTGGCTCATAAAATAGCTCACCTAGAAAAAATAAGATTTATCCAGGGAAAATTTTCTCATCTTGTCAACTTGGGAGGCTATGTAGTGGGCTAGGGAGAGATAGGTTAGTAGGCCCTTCATTGAAAATGATTTTTGACAGACCTTATGATCACATTTACTAAACATTTATCATAGATACATTGACTTGCCTTGGGTTTGGATAATGATGTGTTGCCATGGTCAACACTTTGTTTAGATGGGGCTATGCTCTTGTTTTAGTGAATAATGTGTTGTCCCCCTGCATCTGTCTTCAAAAGTCCATCAGGAAAGGATGTCCATTGACCCATTATCTTATGTCTTGACAACAAATTCTCTTGGGTATCTATTGGAAGTGACCCTTTATCATAGTCAGTTTAGAGGTGTTTCCCTACCTAAGGGAGAGGAGATGGTTAAAACCACTTTGCAGATGACTGCTATGCATCAATTTCTATTGATTAAGTCATTTTTAGCTACCAAGGGTTGTCTTTCAATATTCTATGAGTCTTCAAGGGCTATCTATTAGAATAATGCTCACACTTGGAATTGGGGGGTGGGGGGGGGGGGGGGGGAAGGGGAGTGAATCAGTGTCACAACTAAGTTAAAAAAAATCACAATTAATCATAATTTTAAACATAACAATGCATCAATATATATCATCATCACATCAACAGATGAAAACATTGGATGTATGTGGAAACCGTTGCTAGAGAAAACCACAAATATTTTATCTTCTTCAATCTTTAAGTACATCGATTCACAGAGACTAACCCCCAAAATGAATTTGCAGGCACCAACCCTCAAAATGTATTTGCAGGAAACAACATGTTGGAGACTGTTATGTGGAATTTTGCATCTATGGATAAATACAATTTGCCTAGGTGGGTAGCTACACCTAGAACAACAAATTTAAAGAGTTTAACCTTTTTCTATAGAAGATAAATAAGACAAGGGACCTACTTGTTATCTTTCGCTTTCCCTTTGTCTCCTTTGTATGGCTCCCATCGCTCCTTCTCGAACTTAATTCGCTCGACAAGTACCTGCAATCATAAACAGAGGATAAAAACCAATCAAAGCAAGAGATCTATCAACTATAAGAAAATGGAATCGAAAGCATTTACACATATAATCATCATACATAAAGACAAGAATATGGGAAAAGTTGTAAACAACTTTATTGAGTACAAGGAAGAGTTACAACCAAGAAGTCCGATCCCATGTCACTCATCCAGCTTGAGTTCCATCCTTCATCACATCATAAGCACAACACTCTGGCAACATAACAATACTTGCTTACAATCTCAAACCTCACACCAACAGTATCTCCTTACAAATTCTCAAAGTCCAGCCCTTGATCACTTAGATGAGTGCTCAATTTATAGGAAAATGGAGGTGGTTTTGTCATAAATGAGGGTATTGAATGGACTTCCAAACTTAGATTTAGTTTCCATGGAGGAAGGGATGAGAGGATAGGAGGTTACTTAACTCATTCCCTATCCAATTTCGAGCTCATAGGAGATGATAAGTGTGGGAATATTCTAGAATGCTCCAGAAGATAAGAATATTCCCAGAACCCTATGAAGATTTCGCTCAATCTCGCCCAGCGCAGGTCAAAGTGGGCCTAGGTGCTTTGCAGAGCAGGCTTGAATGGGCCTAAGTGCTCTGTAATGCACTTACCCTTGACCAAGGTTACGCTGGTCCCTCAAGGAGTCATTTCAGGATGTCTTCAGGCTAGGAAACTCTCAGGAATGATGGCATTCAATGTGATGACTTTTCTAGGGCATGTAGCAACTGAATTAGGGTTTGATGAGCCCTAAAATTATTGATCTGAATGATGGGAGTGATGTGCCCAAATAGAACTGTAACAATTTCCCCCTAAAGCATGAAGTTGAAAATGATAATGTCGAGTGATATGCTTTACGATGTGATGAGGAGGTTCTGAAGCGGATGGTAACCTACATCAATTACAATACATAATATCATGATATTTTGGATTTTTCATGAATTCCTAAGGAAAGGCATACCCATGCTCAGCATATAAAATTTTCATTACATGTACATAGATAGTCGTCTACAGATATAGACCCATGATGGGATGACCATCAGTGTAAAGCCATTGTACAAATGATTTGGTACTTTTCTGAAATCGCAGCCTGGATGGATGAAACTAGATCTAGGGTCTTCTATCTTGTTCAATCATTCACTCAAGTATGAGTGTAACCATGTGAATATGTGATTTGAAGTCGAACATGGGAAGACACCGTCTGATTACCAGCCAATGATGTAAGTTGTTAACAGACACGAGAGAGATCACCGATAATGATAATGATCCTAAAGGCACTGCAATACATTCTACATGGTGTGAATGGATGTTTTGATGTCAAACACCATACAAAGTCTTTCGGTCGAAGGCCAGTGATGTTAACCTATCGCTGGAAGCGAGAATCTTGCCATTGATGTATGCAAGCCTCAAGGTACTGGAAGGGTGTTTCTAAGCCAACTTCTTGGATAATGTGCTGATGTTGACAAGAAGTGACTCATCGCAAGAGGGTCTTGATGTATCCCACATCAATGACACGAAACGAGTGTAATGATTTTTGGAGACGGAATGTGACTGATGACACAAGGTTCAGGAATGACGTTCATGAAAATGAAGGTTTATGAGTATTGCAAAGGATGGATTTAACTGAGTGACTTCTCTTGAACATGTTGGCGACACTGAATGAATTGGTAGCATTGACCCAAAACCAAAGTAATGGATGGTATGATAGACCATAGGTATGATAACCATCAAGCAGATAACCCAACCCAAGTAGTCACAAAGATGAAGTGAAAGTGTCATGTTCAAGAGCGACCTGCTACCATAAAGTGGTTTACCCCTTTTCCCATTTTCCTCAGTCATTGCTGACCAATACCTCTTTATTTTTTATCAAGCTTGAGGAGGATAACATGTACTTGTTGTATAATTCCACCCTTTGGGTGAATCCATCGCTATGTGATGTTTTAATGAGTGTAGCGAAGGTGAAACTCGGTCTTGTCATGATGGACAAGTTTGTCACTATTTTATGTTTTAACGAGTTTAATGACAATGATAACTCGGTCCTTTTCATGTTTAGAGAGTTTGAAAGGGACAAAAATAAAACTCCACAAGTTCTTTTTCATAGATTTGTCTCTCAAGTCCGAAAAAGCGTAAAATAATATGAGAGAGAACCTATTGACCATGTTCGATCAACGTATTCATTTTTCATAAATAATCTATCTCAGTCCAGAAAAGGGTTAAACTTATACTGAGTAGATGTTGTTTCCAATCCGTTAACGAGCTGAAAAGGACAAGCACTTGGTAATCTTTTCATATTTTGAGACTCTAAAAAGAGCTTAAAGAGGATTCTAGTTAGAGGAACGAGTGGTTTCTAGGATAGCAACTGGTTCTGGTGACGTTGGAACTTCTCAAAACATGTTGATTTATGTGAAGAGGCTGGCTAATAAGACCACTCATTGCAAATGTTCCTGAAAAGGGGTAAAACAACCAAGTGAAAGTGTATGATCGGCCAAGAAGATACTGACGATGGAAGGAGAAAAACCAAGATTCATCTGATGGAATAGGCTGATAGAATGGAAATCACGAGGGTTAAAATGGAGATGGGTTCATTTTTACACAAGATTGAACCATAGGGAACTATGCTTGAATTCAGTCAAGGTTCATATGATGGAAGAGGCTAATAGAATGGCAATCACGAGGGTTAAAATGGAGATGGGTTCATTTTTACACAAGCTTGAACCATAGGGAACTATGCTTGAATTTAGTTTCATGTTTACACAAGCTTGAAACGAAAAACTATGCTTGAATTCACTAGGTTCATTTTTACGCAAGCTTGAACCATGAAAAAACTATGCTTGAGATTGGTTTACATGCCCCCAGCATGATGACTCGATTCTAGGTGCATGCCCCCCAAGCTTCTGTTGGACACCTAATCCTCAATGGGTTAGTGTGGAAGTCGAATGGACAAAAGCAGTCCAAGAGACCTTGGGATCTGAAACCCAAGACTCACATAATGTACTATAAATGTATATCTCCTGTTAATAAAAAATGTACTCACATGATTTATCTTTCCTATTCTATGTTTCCCATGTGTGTTTAACATGGTATCAGAGCGGGCGTATTCCTGCCATGCATAATTAATGTGAGCCATTTGTCTTATGGCCTTTCTGTGCAGTCATTTCTGCCATCAATTCTGCATCTCAGGAATATTTTCTCACGAATATTTCTTCAGCTAAATGTTAGCTGCTCCTGACACTGCCAGCGCTGTCCAAGCGGTTCTGAGATGTCTGTCTGTCATTTTTATTGACTGCGCCCTTTGTCATATGCGTTTTAAGTAAACGCTGAACGCTGTGGTAGGAACGCTGGTATAACAGCACTGTGATTATTCTCTGACATGGATTTTCTGCCAATTTTATAACCGCCCTCGCTCCTCTGACATAGTCCTACTAAGTTGCTCTGCTACGCTGCTCGAATTGTGCTAAGACTCTGAATTTGGACTGTTGGGCTTCCATATACAACGCTGGCCTCCATACGCTGCCCTCTCCACGCTGCTGGCCTCATAGACGTTTAGATTCTCCTGCAACTCCTATTTTTCTGCCACATACTCAGTCCTGAATCCTGTGGTCACATTAATTCTCCTGCGCTAAACTAGGGACTGTGCATTTCTGTATTGTGGTTGGTACACTCTCAGGGAAGTTTTTGGAGCGTTGAAGCAACGTATTGCGACTTTGGTGCATGACAGAGTTTCACCGACTTTTGAAGGCGCTGAGTATTTTATTTGAGGAACCAAGTCGCTGATGTGTAGAGGGACAAGTTCCTTTTTCCTGTGTCTATTTGGGCTGCCAACAGAATTGACAACGGAAGTCTGCCTCAAGAATGGCGTTATTCTGATCAAGGACAACCGAGAGAGGAGGCCCCTCTGAATAAGGTTTGAGTGATTGTCTATTCTACATATTTCACAAGCCCTTCAAAGGGGGTCCGATCCATAATTGGAACATGCAAGCATCTAACTTCAAAAAGCTCCGCAAGAGTTTGATGATGCAAGATAAGTCCCAGTCCAGTCCCATCCATTCCTGGTAAGAAAAGCAGGAGTGGAGCATCCTTGGGAGTGCTACCGCACTCCAAAGGACAAAACCAGCGAGAAGGTCCACCGTCAGGTCGAATAAAGTCGAGTGCTCTGTCTAAGTAATCCTTTACGCTCAGAAGCTCGTACTCTCGTCCCTTAGATAATCCCGTTGGCAAAGATTTCGTGACTTCTGTAGCACCATAGTATTTTGTAGTGCTTTTAGCTGCCCCATTTTCTCTTTCATCCAGGTATTCCCCTCTTCCAGCAGAAGAAGCTTCTCCATTTAGTTTTAACCTGCCAATTGATTCTTCCGCTCTATCCGGCAATGGTGTGGTCGACCTGTCAGGTGCAAGAGTGGCGACTATTCCCCTCGTGGAGCAATTGGACACATCTCTGTTCGGAGTATCAACATTCCGATGAACACGTGCGCCGAAAAATGAACTTCTATAATAGACCTTCTTTGAGAATATTGATGCTGCTGGCTGAGGATGCAATTGGAAGGCTGCACGATTTGCGGGACTGCAAGGCTGAAAAATACTAGAAAAGCTTGTGCTTGTTGCCACTATTGTACGTGACTCGTGGAGGAGACCGGGCTTGCCGTGAAGTTGGTAGCCTTCTGGGGTCTCGTTTCAAGAAATCTGGAAAGGTTTTCCCTGCCGGTGTTGTATCCCTTGTCTCTTTGATCATGACTGGTGGTTATCTTCATAGCATATTGCGCAGTTCTCATCATGAAAGTATATGAGGTTGAAAGCCATTTTGTGCGATGAGTGTTTATAAATCACATTGTAATTTAGTTCTTCTAGATTTGGATCTCGGAAATTTCTTTGTGTATGACATTTCTGGTGTATTTTTTACATTAAGATACCGCCCATATATATGTGCACTTGATATTGCCCAGGATCGATGAGTAGAAAATTTGGATATTTATACACTCTTTTTCTCTGAAATCAAGACTTCTTCTGATCAAGCACCAATGTTTGCTGAAATTCATGAGTTGAGTTTCCACAACCAAGGGACTGTACTCTCTGTGATACATTGAGATTGAAGTTCTGCCCACGAAAGGGCAAGTTTCATTCTGTTTCAAGGGACAAGTTCTTTTCCCTTCTAGTGGCCGACTTTAGTCTAAGAAATAGGTTGAGTTTTCCATCACAGTGAGTTGTGCTCTTCCTGTAAGTTGCTGGTGTGAAAAAAATGCAAACAGAAAATCATTCTGGAAGATTGTGCGAGTTGTAGTTGGGGAGAGGGTAAGGGCATAAAGAATGATCTAGCCCCAAGGCTACAAACTTGTATTTTCTGTGGTTGTTTCAGTTGAGCAGCATATCACTGTACCTGTGCTTGAAATCTTAATGAGTATAGACTATTGGAAGTGATTTTTGGTGATGTACCTCTGCTATAAAGGGTCTCAAACTTCCCCATCTCATTGGATGTGTGGCTGTGAATATATTGAAGACACTCCATATTTATTTCTCTGTCTTGGAGCTGAATACGTTGCATATATTATCACTGTGGTGTTTTCTCTGTAATGATGGAGCTTCTTTGATGTTATAACACTTATCTGCAGCCACTGTTCTTCCTAACATTTGCTGGTATATTCTACTTCAGATCTATGTTATTGTTAGAGTTGATATATCAGAGGTATATGTAATCCATTCCTGTAGTTGAAGTTCGAATTTCAAAGAAGAAAGAAGTCATTTAGTTGTGCATCCATACAAAGCGTATCTTGGTATACCTGAGCATTTTAAGGGTGAAATATATCTATTGTATCTGTGTTGGAAGGAATTTGAGCCTCTCATTCTTGCTGGACACAAATATGTTAGTGATTGGCTAAATTCTTAGCTGGAATTAGTTGAGTGCCTTTTGAATACCTTCGGTGAAGTTTTTTACATCATTGGGGTCATTTCCAATAAAAAAAGGGGTTGAGATTCTTGGATTTATTATTGAAGGAAGAGGTCGAGCTACCCTTGTGTATATTCGTGGAGTTTGAGCCGTGTCTCCATTGCTGGTATTCGCAGATTTTTTATTCTTTTTGCATTCCTGAGCTTCCAGAAGGGATATAGAGGCAAGTTCTATAAAGTTTGAAGGAATCAGCTACAAAGTCTAGTCAGATGTGAAATTTCTACAGAATTTAAAGAACATAATCTTTGAAAGTCTGGTATTGGACAATGTATTTTTTAAACTGATATTCTTAATTTTTGAAATCTTCAATAGCTGGGGTTTGTCTAGACTTGCTATAGTCTCCACTAGGATTGTTGAGTGTTCATTTCTTTGTTGAGACAATGGCTAGATTTGATGATGTATTAGAGTTACTGAATACACTAATACACTCCACTATTGGTGGGAAGGTAAATGTTAACAAAGACACTCTTTGTGACATTCAGACCTGCCTACATGATGCAGAAGAAAAGATTGATTTTTTGCAACTAGAATCTCAGTTCCAACAAGATGAGCTTCAACAGATTTGTCATTCCAAATTGTTTTCTGCTCAAAACAATATGTTGTTCAAGGTTAAACCAGCAAGTGGTGAAATTAGTAAGATTGAGGTTGAATCAGATCCAGAATCCAATAAAGCAGCAGTTGTACATGCAGATGCAGAAACTCATTCTGCACTTCCCAAGCCCATCATCAGACCTTGGGAACAACTTGTCCACAACAAGCACAGAACTGGTCTTGGATATGACAAGGACTTGTCCTTTCGTATTCCAGACTATGCCAAGCCCATTCAGTTTCAGAGTGCTGGATTCATTCATGACAGTTCAGCTTTAGCTGTTCCAGACTCTTCCCCTCTTCCACAGCAACAACAACAACAAAAGCAACAGATTGTGAAATGCCAACACTGTGACCGAGTTGGCCATTTGAAAGATCACTGTTTTGATCTTCATCCATGTAAGCACTGTCATAAAACCAGTCATTCTTCACACAGATGCTTCAAAAACAAACGTCCTGCAAGAACAAAGATTCATCTTGGATGGATCGCTTCTTGGCAATGGGCATCAACAGCCAAGAAGATATTCCAAACACATGTTAGAACTTGTTCCAGAGTATTGAACAGTCTTGCAGCTGAGTTTTCTCCATCATCTCACCTTGTATCTGACAGGGGGGGAAATGATGGTCATCTACAAGCTTCAAAGTCACATCAAGCGAGCCTGAGCCACAACCTGCCACACGAGATTCAGAGTTGTAGCCAGAAGAAAAGATGCCCCTGAACATGCCTTCAGTTGGCAATCTGGGACACTTCCTCTAGCAGAAGACACCAGCTTCTTGCCAGTTTTGGAAGAGTTCCAGGAACAAAATTGAGAACACTTCCTCTAGCAGAAGACACCAGCTTCTTGCCAGTTTTGGAAGAGTTCCAGGAATTGCATTAAGCATTCCAGAGTTGTTGGTTATCCTTAAACCATCACAGGTTGAGACTTCCCTTTTCAGGTTGAAGTTTTACCTTTTATGCGGGGTGAGACCTCCCTTTTATGGTTGAAGGTTTCCCTCTTTAAAACAATAGGATCACTTCCTCTAGCAGAAAACTTCAGTTTCTTGCCAGTTTTGGAAGAGTTCCGGGAACTGCACTAAGCGTTCCAGTGTTGGTGGTCATCCTTAAACCATCGCCCTTTATACCAACATTTCATAGAGCACATTCAGCCTAGTGCTGCCATGCATTTTTTGCACATTCTGTATTACAGCTCTCTTCTTGGACTCATACATAACCCTTCGGATTAAGGGGGAGAATGTTGGACACCTAATCCTCAATGGGTTAGTGTGGAAGTCGAATGGACAAAAGCAGTCCAAGAGACCTTGGGATCTGAAACCCAAGAGTCACATAATGTACTATAAATGTATATCTCCTGTTAATAAAAATGTACTCACATGATTTATCTTTCCTATTCTATGTTTCCCATGTGTGTTTAACAACTTCATTACATTCACCTAAGTGGACTACTCATGGCTATCAGGTGGATGGAATGAAGGTTCATTTGGGGATCAAGTGAAAGAATCGACTTGGATTTTACGAGACCTAATCAAATACTCGAATTGGAACTTTGCTCCAGGGGACCTTGTTTCATTTTTTTAACGAGCTTGACACAAGACAAGGAACTTTGCTCAGATTCCTTGTTTCATTTTTTAACGAGCTTGACACAAGACAAGGAACTATGCTCATGGAACCTATTTCATTTTTTTAATGAGGTTGACACAGTAAAAGAACTATCCTCATATTCCTTGTTTCATTTTTTAATGAGCTTGACACAAGACAAGGAACTATGCTCATTCCCTTTGTTTCATTTTTTAACGAGGATGACACAAGACAAGGAACTCTCCTCATATTCCTTGTTTCATTTTTTAATGAGCTTGACACAAGACAAGGAACTATGCTCTGGGATCTGTTTCATTTTTTTAATGAGGTTGAGACAGTAAAAGAACTATCCTCATATTGCTTGTTTCTTTTTTTAACAAGCTTGACACAAGACAAGGAACTCTGCTCGTATTCCTTGTTTCATTTTTTAACGAGGTTGACACAAGACAAGGAACTATCCTCACATTCCTTGTTTCATTTTTTAACGAGGTTGACACAAGACAAGGAACTATCCTCATATTCCTTGTTTCCGACCCATAATGACTTCCAAGAGGTTCTCATCAGATGGGAGAACAATGCTCTGGAAGGGATATGTAGCAAGGAATTCATTAGAGAGATCTGGTTCCAATGCCCCTATTACATAATGTACAACATCATGAAAATGATCGTCAGTTGATGTAGGCATGGAACGGGTTGCCACATAATTAACTCGTGGCAGGGAAGATACCATTGGGACAAAAGGACCATTTAGGGAAGATGGTTGACTGAAAGCCATATTTGGACCAGGAAATGAAAGTTAGTCAACGGTGACAATTCTGCCTTTATGCGGGAAACACATCACTCGAAAGAGTGTTGAAACAATAGCTCCCATGTCATAAACATAGTCATGCCCAAGAAGTAAATTGTAATCTAAAGGGATAGAGACTACCATCACATTGAGATAAACAATCCCCCCCCCCCAAAAGTAATAGACAACCGAGGAAGGATCCCTAATGGTTGACTGGTTCCTCTGTTAAAAGCCAACAGATTCTGGGTAACAGGCACAAGCGGCAGCAAACCGAGCACTTTCCAAGCAATGGAGGAAAGGATACTCACAAATGCACCTTCATCTATAATAGTGCTAGGTACAATCATATTACAAACCTGTACTATGATCTGGAAAGGCACATAAGAAGGAAGACGACATCTTGCTAGTCGATTCCAATCAAAGGAAGTGACCAGACTACTTGGAGGGGGTACCGTAAGAATGGGAGAATTACTCCCTTTAGTTACGAGAACAGGAGGATTTTCCTCCTATCTTGATGGAACAAGAGGGTTGCCTCCAAGCTCATTGGAATCTGAAGAAATGAAAAGAACCTGAGTGGTATCATACTCACTCTCTACGGGAAAGGTACGATTAACTGAAGGTAAATCGGGTCAACGGTTTCCTTGACTTGTGATTGGTCTGGTATAGACTCATGGGATTCACATTCAGAGAGAGTGGGTTTGACTGACGGTTTATTTGGGTCAGTCAATTTATCAACTAGTGAAGGATTGAGGGAGAGTCTCCTATAACCAGATGGAAGTCGCTACAGAGAAGTAGGATGGTTATCCAACACTTTTTTGGCTTCATCCAGATAGGGACAAAGGTGAATGGGGTGATTCCCTTCACATAACCTACATGGAAACTTAACTTTACCCTTGTTTCCATGAACTTTACTACCACTAGTTGATGGTGTGTCACCAGCATGATCTCCAGAAGTTAATGACACAGGATGATGTGAATGAGTAGACCATTCTTCTAAGATCCGAGGAATACCAGAACAATTTCGAAGAAGATGGTCTCCCATACAAAGTTTGCATGGATATCGGACTTTGTGAGGCTTATCGAATGGTTTCTCATTTGAAGTCGCATTCAAAGCAATGGTTGCTTGGTTTCCCCCCTACTAAATTTTATTCTTCTTCTTCTTCCCTTTCTTCTTCTTCTTAGCCACCTGGTTACTAGTGTCAATACTTTCACCAGGAAAAGATGAAGAAGGGGAGGAAGAAAAAACCGAGGAAAAAGGCAAAGGGTCAACTTTAGGATCAACTAGAGGTTGATTTTGTCCAGTTGGAGGAGTACTCGATTGCGGAGAAATCACGACAATTTGACCAAGGAGGTTGAAAACAACCATACTGGCAAGCCAATGGTAAATCCCGGAAGGGACAATGTAGCCATATAAGGAGCACCAATATTTCCAAAAGGAGGAAAAGGACTAGGATTCCCATCAAAAGGAATTCCTTGATCAGTGGACTCCGGAGTTGTTGCCATATGTCTCAACCTAAGATCAACTAAGGAGTGAGCATGGAGGATGTTATCCGCGGTAAATTAATTTTATTTTAATCAAAATAACATAACAAAACAAAAGAGAGATAATCTAGGCAAAAAGATTACCAAGCAATTGTGAACTATAGAATACCTCCCGGCGAACTGAGAAGTACAGGCAGGTAATCTCCCCGAATGCTGTGTTCGGTGTATCACAGTGTACAACGTGGTCGACTCGGTTACCTAAGGATGGATAGAAACCTAATGTAGTCCTCCCATATATACCCGAAAATACATGGAGGCCCAATCCATGTTAGCGATGTCTAATGTGAAACCGCACAGTGAGAGCATTCCTTTATACTTTACATACTGTTACACTGCCCTATATACCCGAAGGTACGTGGACGAGCTACGATATACTTACATACGTGGAATGAGATATCACACTCGGAATGTATCGTAGACAAGTTAGCGACAACTGCTATGTTTAATGACGTCGGAACACGTCTCTAGGCTAGACCTCTAAATGTTATGCGTTAAGTTACAATGCTCCATTAGGTTAATTGAGATAACTTTTAAGTTGATATTCTTAAGAATTTGCTTTTCAAGGTTCACCATGTGATGTATGCTTGCAATTCCTAGAATGCAACTAACATGAGAAACATTCTTTCATTCAATTAACAATGAAAACCGTAGCTAGTAAGGGATAGAGCAATCAGATCTTTGACAAAGAGAAAAGAGCACATCTAATGCAATTTCCCTAAAATATTCCTATGAGCACACACAAACTTTTTCAATTTACAATGCAACTTTTTCTTTTCAATTCCCTTAATGTTGAGATGAACAAAAGGAAACTAATGCACATATAATCAATCAATCTTTTTGCAAGAACGAAGACTTTACGACAATTCCTTTTCGAAAGAAATGAAGACTTTTATGACACTTTCTTTTGAGCAAAGATTAATAGACTATAATCTAACTTTGACAATGAATTGATAGTGATAAAGAAATCATTTAATAAACACTAAACAATCAAGGCCAAAGTAGGGATAGGAAGAGAAATACAAATTGATTTTAGAGACACAACAATCATTGATTTTTCAGCAAGCAAAAACAGAAGGAAATTTGGGAAAAATCAAGTCAAAGGTGGGATTTTTGACCTAAGGAGGATCAACGCAGTCCTGAATGGGAGATAGTGCGCTTCAGAGCACTGTCCTCAAGCCAAGGGTGCTTTGTAGCGCTTTGTGTCCTGACCAAGCCTACGCTGGTCCCTCAAGGAGTCATTTCAGGATGTCTTTAGGCCAGGAAACTCTCAGGAATGATGGCATTCAATGTGATGACTTCTCTAGGGCATGTAGCAATTGAATTAGGGTTTTATGAGCCCTAAAAGTATTGATTTGAATGCTGGGAGTGATGTGCCCAAATAGACCTGTAACAGAGACAATGATTCCCAAATATATGAAAGCACCAACTTGTTGTAGGCTACAACCTGATTGAGGCACCAACCTATGAAATATGCAAGAACCGACTTGTTGTATTCTCCAACCTGATTGAGGCACCAAATTTTGAAATATGCAAGCACCAACTTGTTGCAGGCTCCAACCTGATTAAGGCACCCACTTCCTCTGCCAAAACATAGTGGACCACTTTTCACTAGATCCACAAGCTCAATAAATGCTCCTAACAACTATGATCATGTCAATTCAACTTGTCCTTCAATCTTCAACAGTGGCATCCTCTTCACTTCTTATATCAAGACTAAACCTACTCATATGTCCCAAAACATTTTGACAACAATAAAAGAAATACAACTTCTTGTCCTTAAAAACTTGTCTTCATGCTTTTCATGTCCACCTTGCAGATTAAAAAGAAATTCTTTCCAATTTCCCCTTTTCAAAAATCAATTAGGCCCTCAAAATAGCCTATAAAACATTATTAAAGTTAATAGTTCAACATAATGCACCTTTCAGACACGCAATCTACATAATGCACTTTTCTGGTGCGCGTTAGACAAAATGCACACCTCCAATTTGTTATAAGGTTCAATAGAATGCACTTTTGAGAAAAAAAATAAAATAAAATAGTGAGCTTCACTAAACTCAAAATCGTGACCTCCCGTCGTGCAATAAGACTCAATACCAACTATGTTGTTGTGTTTCTTAATTGAGCCTTCCGAAAAAAAATGTTTTAATCATGGATCAAGCCATGCAACCAAAACCAAGTGCAAAGGCGAGATTCTATCTCACAACCAAGATTCACTCTACATGTTATGTCTCAACCATAAACCATGCCACCAGTGGGTCACAACTTGTCCTTTCCATGTCTCGTAACAGAGATCCATATTAGACCACCATTGCACAAATCAAACCTTGCAACAGAGAACCAAGTCAAACCACACTACGCCAATCAAACCTCACAACAGAGAGCCATGTCAAACCACACTATACCAATCAAATTTTGCAATATAGAGCCACATCAAACCATAAATGTGCCAATAAAACCTTGCAACATAGGGCCATGCCAAACCATAGTTGCACCAATCAAAACTTGCAATGGAGAGCCAAATCAAACCACAACTATCAATGAAAAGTCAAGCCTTGTAATAGAGAGTCATGCCAAACCACAACTTCCAATCAAAAGTCAAGCCTCACAGTAGAGATCCATGTCAAATTGTGTCAATCAAACCTTGCAATGGAAAGCCATGTCAAACCACAAATTCCAATCAAAATTCAGGCCTCACAACAGAGAGTCATGTCAAACCACAATTGTGAAATCAAACCTATCAATGGAAAGCCACATCAAACCACAACTTCCAATCAAAATTCAAGCCTCGCAAAAGAGAGCCATGCCAGACCATGACTATGCCGATCAAACCTTATGACAAAGAGCCACATCAAACCACAACTACCACTCAAAAGTTAGGCCTCGCACGAGCCATGTCAGACCATGATTGTGCCAATCAAACCTTGCAACAGAGAGCCACATTAAACCACAACAACTTTAACCATATGACAGTCTCAACCTAGCGACTTCTTACTATCTAGGGATGTAATGCCTCATTCAAACCACGAGGGCACACCCTCCACTTGTTACATAATAAAATACACAACTCTTGTAACTCCTTACCATCAGATTATACACTTATACATGTGTGGGCCGATGTTGATATGGGGTTGACCTTAAAAAAATATTCATATGACCATACTATGTGGCCCGATACTTAGGAGTCCATAGTCAAACTTGTGCTGATGTCAACATGATGTCACCAATGCCACATGGGATTCTTTGAGTGGTGCCATCTGTCACCCAGATTTTGCCCTATTGGCCATCCAAAAACATTGATTGGACATGCCATGTGGCACCTTATTGTGTTTCCATGGCATCCACTATCCTATCATGTCATCGGTGATGTGTACATCCATGTCATTATCCATGTGCCAATCTCGTGTTTCCACTTGTCCAATATAGTGTCGCCACTTATACATCCACATCGGAGGGTCATATCATCAATCACCTATGTTGGGTGGTCCACTTGGCATCTAGTTAAGGGGTCCACCTGACACCTTCCACATGTCACCATTTCATTGGCTCGAGAAGATCCATGTGGAAGACATGGGGTGCACAAACTCTATTAAATAGCATGCAAGTTTACATACACTCCACTGTACATAATGTCCATGACTATCATATCTGCCTAAAGGCGACTGATGTCCACGACTATTTAAGATCATTAAACAATGCACATGTCTGCGTGCCAATTGTCATTGATTGCTCACTGATGCATGGGTCTACCTTGAACATGCATACATTTTAATAAATTTGGTGTTTTGTCCCTTTTTTCCAATGTCACTTTCAAACTGACTTATCTTCTCAACCCAAAGGAGTTTGACCATGTGTAATATACTGTTGGAACGGTATCAAAGAGGACTATCCAAACATACCATATACACGTTCATTTTATCATCATAAATTTGATAAAAACTCAATAATATTCAAGCCATTATATCTTATTAACATCATTGATGTGTCAATCAAATGCGCTCAATAATATTTAGGCCATCATATCTTCTTAGCAGCAATGATGTGTCAATAAAATGCTCAAAGGTCCTTTATCATGACAAAACTATGCCTAACAATTTCCTTCCTTGCACATCCAAATCATCATACCTTCTTTTATATCAATGATACAACATTAGTTGTCATCAATGGCACCATATGCCTAACAATCTCCTTTCTTTGGCAACCAAAACATTGTACCTCCTTTAACATCAATGACATGACTTTGGTTGTCATCAGTGACAACACTATTTCCAACAATCTCCCCCTTTTTCATTGATGGCAACACCACCAGACATTGATGGTCATTGATGGAAATGGGCTAAACTCCCCTTATCAAGCTATTGGTCCAAAGTATTCTTTTTCCTTTCTCTCCTCGATGAACTAAACTCCCCCTATCAAGCTACTAGTTCAAAACCTACTTTCTCTTTCAATGTATGCTTTATCTCCCCCTTTGACATCAAAGGCAAAGGGACCCACTAAAGATGGTTTTTTATCTAGTGAATTCTTACTACTAGGCCAATGGCACACCGTTGTTCCTATATATTCCTATCGACCTGTTCCCATTGTGAATGAGCTCTCCCCCTTTGGGTGTGGTTTTTTACCTATTTTTTGCGCATTCTTTCCCCAGTTTTGACCCTTCTGTTCTCCAAGCCTATGACTTTACATGACCAATTTCCCTGTTTTCTCACCTTTATAACCTATTCTACTGTCATGTTACTTTGCCATATTTTACTGAGTAATACGATGCTTTATTCCTTTTTGTGGCTAATTGGGAGAGTATTGAAGAAGTATTTTGGGAAGCTCTTCTTCTTTTCAGGTGATGGCTCGTGAGAACAAAGCTATGAAGCAGACAGGCAGCGCAGATTAACTACAGAGAAGGGTAGAATAGTTCGATATTACACCCTAGATGTTGTCACAGGTTGTAGTTACACATTGGATGCTGTTACAGGATGCTATTACACTATGCGCTGGTACCAGAGTCCGTTGTTACACCAAAAGTGATGTCGCCAGCGATGCCGTGACATTCTGAACTGTTATTCACTTGATGATGTTGCACCGAAGCTGGCAATTGTGGGTACTATTCCACATAACAGCTGTCGGCAGTAGGGATTGTTTATTTTGGAAGCAACAGACCCAAGCGTTTACAATCCTAACTACTGTATATTTGCATTTAGAAATAGGTTGTACCTATTATTTTTTATCAGCATGAGAATCGTGAGATTCTCATGACTAATCTGTTTCTAATTTCGGGATGTAATAACTATAAAGGAACTCGATTTTTCATGTACAAGGATACGACATATAGAAAAGTATTATTACTCTGCTTCTGTAATTCTAAGTTTATTTTTAATATTAATCAGCATAGTGATGTTGTTACTGCTCTTCAGCTGATTCATTAATTACTTTTGTGTTACTCCTGCGCCTTGCTGAGGAGGAAGGGCCCTCCTCTTTGGCAGGGATTGCAGTGATAGAGGTAGTGTACATTCTAGTTTAGCTAATTGATTTATGGTTTCTCGTTGTTGTGTACAAATCGTGGATTACATTCGCTGTTGTTTCCATTTATATTATGCTGTTACACTGAGTTAATCAACAGAGTGGTAGTAACCAATTGGAGTAGATATTAGTTCCTGTGTGGTGCACCTTTACTTTGATAGTTGTGAAGTGTGATTAATTCTGTAGAGTGTTTTTATGTCTACATGAATGGTTTGATTCAACAATTTGGTTCAACGACACCTTTTACTATTTTCTGCATTTTCTTATTCTTGGCTGTGGTGTATCAGCATAGACAGTGCGAACTCCATTGAAACAGCAAGACCTACCCTGGGTTGACAATTAAATGTTGCAGTCTCGGTCAATTAGGATTGATTAAAACAACACTACATTTTGGCGCCGTTGTCGGGGATGGTAGTTGACGATACAGTCAGCCAAGTTGTTTGTTTGATGTAGAGTGTTCCTAGTCCACACTTGTTGGGCAGTAAGACGAGAAGTAGGAACCTACGCATCGCTCTAACATATCTTGGGAGGGCTCACCATTGTGATCATTAGGGCACTTAAGGAATTTTGATGTTTTGTTTAGCGTGCTTTCAACTCTTTAGTCGCTGGGCGGTAAGATGAGAGGTAAGAACCTGTGCATCGCTCTAACATACCTGGGTGGGCTCACCACTGTCGAAGACTGAGGCACTTAGGGTGTGAGTTAATACACATAGGGTCCATGTGTGCAATTATAGAAATGCCAGAGATACCAAAATTACCCCCACTTTAATTAGCCATAGGAAAAACGGGTCATAAAAAGGAAAGGAAGAGTGTAGATCTGGGAAGGAAAACATTCATCTAGGAACTAATCTCTAAGGTAGAAAAAGAAGAGTCCAGCTCTCAAAGGGATGCAAGGAAAACAAGGCCGCAGAAAGCTGTTATTGCCATAGCAAAAGCAGAAACCTCTAGTTCCTCTATCTCAGGACCATATCATTCTAAAGCTAGCACCCATACCCCTAAGACCAAGAATTTGATTCAAGGGCGGGAGGGGGAAGCTAGTAGCCAAAATTTGAGGACTGAGGGGCAAGGGGAAACATAGGGGGAATATCGAACACCTGGGATGGAAGAACACCTGTTGGTTTATCAATACCCAGATACAGGTAGTGTGGTAAAACAACCAGCCCCAAGAACATCTGAGCCACTAATCACATCTACGAGACCATCACAAGAACAGTTTGAAGGACGTCTGCTACAACAAGGGTTAGAAGGATTAGACATGGGGGACAATAATGACAAAAATGCTAAAACATATGCTACTATCACCACCTTTGAGTTCCCAATCGGGGGTATCAGAGGTGAAGTTCCTATGAAAAATATCCTTGTATCATCCTTACCATCCTTCCAGGGGATGACTGTGGAAGATCCAAACACATTTTTATTTGAGTTCAATGTCTTATGCAAAAGTTATGATTATACCTCAGATGCACAGAAATTAAAATTATTTCCTACTACTTTAAAGGGGGCAACCTTGAGATGGTTCATGGGATTGGGTTCGAACATGGAATGACATGAAGGAGACGTTCTTATCAAAGTACCAAGACTATTGCAGAACCAGGGACTTAAGGGAGGATATCTTTAGAATGACATGGAAGGAGGATGAAAGCTTGGAAGATTATGTGGAGATATTCCACTATAATCTATAAAGGTCTAAACATAGCGATCTAGACCAGGAGATCTTGAAGAATATATTTATCAGAGGAATGAGGGATGTCTGCCTTGATACCCTGAACCTATTAGGGAAGGGGGATATATCACAAGAACCATTCGATGAAATTGTAAAGCTCTATCTAAGATTATCTAGAGGATCGTCTAAGGGGAGGAGCACAGTTTGAGATGCCTCTGCCCGTATACAAAAATCTAGAGGAGGGGGAGTAACCAGGCCAGAAATAAGGAATTTGTTTGAAAATTTCAAGACCGATATCCTTAATACTCTCTCTGCCTAGATAATGACAATGCAGATCAAGAAGACACATGCAGAAGCTGACACACCTATGGTTGTGTTTTGTCTGAATTACCAGAAGAAACATCCTTTGAGGGAATGCGAATTGAACAACATCAGCTTGTGCAATATTTGTGAGCTGGAACATTCAAAAGGGAAATGTCTGGAGCTTCCTAGACTAAAGGCAGTACTCAGAGAGTCAAGCAAGGAAGTGCATTCCTCTTATTTCATCGCACTAAGGAGACCTTGGCAACCACGACCCCCAGGTATGTCTCAAGATTTTTCCTCTTTCAATTCGTGGAACAAAGCATATAATACTCAACAATATTCATGGAAATATCCCACTCCTCCTTAAGCACAATTTCCTTCACCCTGGAACTAGTGGTCTCCATCTCCCTCTGTCTAATATCCTCAACCTCAACCATATCCTTGGAACCAAAATTGGAGAGGAAATTTCGAGAATTCAACTCTGTCTGGATCACTCATGCAACAACAGCTGCAATTACCTCCTTTCCAAACTCCTACTCCTCCACCACCTGTGCGACCCCAACTACCTATGCAACCTAACCCAAACCCGAACAATAAATTAGCTTAGGGCATAGAGGTTCTGAATACCTTCCAAACCTACCTTATTACCCCCATGGGACTTAATGAAATACAATTGCGATTGGGTAAGGTAATTAAACCAATTCACTGCCCTATCATTACGGAGGAGGAATGTGAACCATCCAGAAGAGATGTCGAAGGTTCTGAGATGGCTACTATGCCTACAACAACCGGTATAGATGAAGTTGTTACATCTATAACAACCAACCCACGAAGGATTATTACTACTGTAACATCCAACTTGGGAAAGGTTGATACACCTGTAACAGTCGATTCGACTTTCGTAACTCAGGACCTTCCGTATCCTCATAGATTGGCTGAACCTGGAATGACTTCACAACCCAAATCTGATTTCTTTCGGGAGTTGCAAAATTTGCATGTACAAATTCCTCTTCTACAAGCCCTTAAGGAAGTACCTATTTATGCTAAAACAGTGAGAGATTTGTGCATCAAGAAACCTAGGAGGAAGCCTAAAGACCCTACCACCATACATGTGATGGGGAAATTATCCGAATTAATGTCTTCTCAGCCTCTCCTAACTAAGTATAATGATCCAAGAAATCCTACGATCACTGTATACATTAACGATTAGCCCATAGCCAACACATTGATCGATCTTGGGGTTGTCATTAATGTAATGACAAAGGACCTCTTTACCACTCTCGGGCTACAGGGACTTAGACATACTCCTACTATACTTGAATTGGCGGACAGGTCCCGTGTCAAACCCGAGGGGGTGTTGGAGGATATTGTGATTACAATAGCTTCCTGGAGGTATTTGGCTGACTTTCTTATCTTGCAGCCCAAATCCAATTTGGGGGGACATCCTTTGATCTTAGGGAGACCTTGATTGGCCACTGCGGATGCATTTATAGACCGTAGATCGGGATCTATGGTGATCTCGGATGGCCAGGCAATAAAGAAGCTTAGCCTTTACCCCCCAAAACCAAATATGGATGTATACAACCCTTGGTGGGATGAGTTTGAGCCTGAGTCAGATCTTTCCTTGCCACTCCTCACTCTTGGGAAAGCCTAGTATTTCAAGGATGAGACAGAAGATGATGTCATCAATGGTTTTATTAGTAACTCAATTTCTGTTGCTTCTGTTAAGAATGAGAATGAGGAAGAAGAGGTGGAAGATATAGATTTTGAACAAATGAGAACCACTTCGAATATTAACAACAGTCCAATTGAGATAGAATATGGAAATTTTTTGAATATTAACCCCAACCTAACTGCTAAGCACAACAAACTGTTGTTACAGAAATACAAAAAGCTATTTGCATGGGACTCTATGGATATGAAAGGGATCCACCCTAACCTATGCACTTACCATATTTATTTGAAGGATGGTTGCAAACCAGTCAGACAACCACAACACCGCATGAACCCTATACTAAAGGAGGTGGTGAAGGAAGAATTACAAAAACTCCTGAGTGCCAATTTTATTTATCCAATATCTGACAGTCAGTGGGTGTTGCCGCTTGTCATCATTCCTAAAAATAATGGCAAGTGGAGATTCTATGTTGATTATAGAGAAATCAATAAGGCCACTTAGAAGGACCACTTTCCCTTACCATTTATAGATCAGGTCCTTGATACCCTCTCCGGAAAGAATTTCTTTTCATTTTTGGACGGATTTAGTGGCTATAATCAGATACAGATTGCCCCGGAAGATCAGGATAAAACAACCTTTACTTGTCCTTGGGGAACCTACGCATACAAAGTACTTCCTTTTGGACTCTGTAATGCGCTAGCAACCTTTCAAAGGGTAATACTGGGAATATTTTCTGATTTGTTGGATGACTACTTGGAAATCTTCATGAACGATTTTACACCTTATGGAGATGCTTTTGAAACAACATTAGTCAATGTGGAAAAAGTGTTGGAACGATGTGTACAAACTAATGTTGCTTTGAGCATTGAAAAATGTCACATGATGATGACTGAAGGGAACGTGCTTGGACACTACATTTCTGCTGAAGGAATCAAGGTAGACCCTGCAAAAATATAGGTAATCTTGAAAATCCCAACCCCCAAAACCCAAAATAGGTATGTAGTTTTTTGGGGCATGCAGGGTATTACAGGAGAATTATAGAAAACTTTTCAAAAATTGCATTGCCATTATTTTCCTTACTTATGAAGGATGTTGATTTTTTGTGGACAGGGAAGTCTCAGCAGGCCTTTTAAAGTTGAAATGTTGTGTATCAGTAGCTCTAGTCTTGTGAGGACCTAATTGGGAACTGTCATTTCACATAGCTATAGATGTGTCTGATATTGCTGTAGGTGTCATTTTGGGCCAATTGGAGGATAAGAAAACTTATGCTGTTGACTACATAAGCAAAAATATAACCCCGACTGAGCTCAACTACACAGCTACCGAAAAGGAGTTCTTAGCAGTCATGCATGCCATCAATAAATTTCAACATTATAGCATTGGGTATCAAGTATTTGTACACACTGGCCACTTTTCCATTCGTTTTTTAATGAATAAGCCAATTACCAATGGTAGGATTACATGTTGGTTATTGTTGTTACAAGAATTTGAATCATATCACAATTGTTGATAAACCTCGAAAAGATAATGTAGTGGCTGGTTTTCTTTCTAGGTTAACTATTGATGACAATTGCATTCCTACTGAGGATTCTTTCTGAGATGAATATCTTTTTGCTATCTCTACTTACTCACCTTGGTATGCAGATATAGCCAATTATCTTGCTGTAGGGAAGTTTCCAGAATATTAGTCCTCCAAGGAGAAAAGAAAGATCATACAACAAAGTGCTACATATACCTGGATAGATGGGAACCTCTATCACACTAGACCAGATTTCCAGATCAGACGTTGTGTTAGAGAATATGGGGTATTTGACATCCTTAAATCCTGTCATGAAGAACCTTGTGGAGGGCACTTCACAGACAAACAGACATGATACAAAGTCCTTTCAACAGGGTATTATTGGCCAACAATATTTCAAGATGCTAAGAAGTTTGTGAAGGGATGTGATAGTTGTTGAAGGATGGGCCAACCACTGCAATCAAATGAAATGTCATTACAGCCCCAAATCGTCTTAGAACCTTTTGAGAAGTGGGATCTAGATTTTGTGGGACCAATTAATCCCTCATCTAGACAGAAATCTTACATCTTGGTATGCACTGACTATGTCACAAAATGGGTTGAGGCAAAGGAACTAACCAAAGCCACAGAGTAGGCTATCTCAGACTTTCTGTTTGAAGACATCTTTGTCCAATTTGGCATACCCAGGGAGATAATCACAGACGGAGGGCCCCAATTCACATCTCATAAAATCCAGGAGTTGGTTGAAAAATATAAAATCCATCATAGAATCACAACACCTTATCATCCACAAGCAAATGGCCAAGTGGAAAGCACTAACAAAGTCATTGAGGGGATCCTTACTAAGACTGTGGCCAGTCACTGAAGAAATTGGGCCGATAAACTTCCAGAAGTGTTGTGGGCATACAGGACTACATGGAGGAATACCACTAGATTATCACCTTATGAACTTGTGTATGGTAAAAACCCTTTATTCCCCATTGAATTTTAAATAAAGACACTAAGAACATCATTGCAGGTCAATTTGGATTTGGCTACAACACAAAAGCAGAGATTGAACCAACTCAATGAATTGGAGGAGAAATGGTTAGCTGCTATCCCTCTAACAAAGATTATCTAGCAACAGAGCGCTAAGTGGCATGATAGATTCAACAAGAAAAATAAGTTCCAGAAAGGAGATTGGGCTCTCTTATACGTCTCAAGATTTAAAGACTTCAAGGGTAAGCTCTGCACTAGATGGCTAGGTCCCTATGAGGTAGATGTAGTCTTTGAAAATGGGACTATAATTTTGGTGACCATTGCAGTGCGAGGACACCATTGCTTGCAAATGGGCACTGTCTCCAGTTATATCACAAACTTGCTTCAAGGGATTCATTTGTCAACATTATCACAAATTCGAATCTTCAGATTACAAGAACAGGGGAAAGCCCCCCTATGCTGCAGAAATTCTAATTTTTCCAATAAGTGTAACAGTGGAAAATCAACTACGGTTGGTGACTATTACACCTTCAACTCCTTAAAAAAATATATATAATAGCAAGCTGGCTGTGAAAACCTTTTTCGGGCACATGAAGACACTTTTTTGTAGCAGTTGACAACCACCTCCTGGCAGCTATTACACACTCTGTAACAACATCTGTTATTTCAAAATAAGTGTTGATACATGATCTTTTCTTATTTCTTTTATGGTAGAAATCAAAATAATATATATATTAGTCGTGTTGGTTGCTACACCTCTAACAGTCGACGATTGTTAAGAAATGAATGAGATATTTTATTGAAATAAATAACGGGCATCACCGTGATCCTCGTCATTAGAATTAAATCTGCGCGTGTCGCTGTCGGAGCTTGGTTCGCGCGTCGCGCCACCCATGACTTCTCCCCACGTCACCCAAGTACATCATCAAAAGGTAATATTTAATTCACTTTATTTGGTAATTATGACAACTTAACAGGATTTTTGATGACCGAGGACGACTGTCACATTTAGGCCCGGGGAGGGGGACCGAATCATATTGCGACATGATCGTTGCATGATTTGTGATTATTCAAAAAATCCTGCAATTAAGGCATGATGACCTGGTAGTTATTTTTAATTAATGCCTGATCATAACAAAAAGGGGAAGTGTACCTTCGATGATACCTCCCATGACTCACCATTAATAAGGAAAATTTATTGTGCAAGTATGAATCATGAGTACAAATCCCAATTTGAAATCCTCACCTACACCACCCTACCACCCTACCATTTACCCCTACTGGAAGCACTGAATCCCCATTCAGAGTGCTCGGAGAAGTGGAAGATAACAGTGCAGGCTGAAATAGCTAGGTTGTGTGTCGACTACCCTGGAGCGTTTAAAGGAAGGGAGAAGGAGGTGAAGCAACACTGAATTTGCATAAGAAATGGGTGGAGTAGCAATACAACATGAGCCAGGGTCCACAAAAGCCTTGGAGGATTGCCTCGAAGCATGCCATATTTTTAAGGATGCAGGCTGGTTCGAATTTTTCCAGAGGTTGGAGGGATCAAACAGCGGTGTTGCCATGGAATTTGCAAAGAATTTGGAGAGAAACCAGATGGAGGTCAGAGGGTTGAAGCTGGAGGTCATGGAAGAAGTGATTGCTAGAGTGACAAGATTACCAGTGGAAGGAAAGAGGTGGTTCAACAGGAAGGTTAATGACCCCTCCTTGAAAGGGGATTTCCTCCAAGAAGAAGAGTCGCTGGTAAAGAAAGGAAGGGGAATTGATAGATTATCACTCCCCCAACCATGGGCTGATGTTTCCCTCTACCTCATCAAGTACATTACTTGTGAGGGAAGGGCAACAATTGTGTTCAATTACCACTTTCCATTGCTAAACCACCTCCGGCATCAGTAACTGATCAATCTTCCTTACTTCTTGCTCAGAAACATTAGGCATATGGCCACAGCTGTGAAAATAGTTGCGCATCCAGAAACGTGATTCACCAACCATGGCCTTATCAATCTCATTATGCTAAACGCCTTGATCCGCCAGGGCAGGAATTGGGAATAATTAATGAGGAAGAAGGCCAGGACCACCCGCAGGAGGCAAACCGGGACGGCTGAGGAGGCTCCAGCGGTGACAAAGGAGTAGCCCCAGCCCTCGATAGTAAGGGTTGGTAAGAGGCCAGTTGAAAACCTAATTGGTGGTAAGCAGCCGAAGCAGAGGATAAGGGTTAGCAGGTACCCAGAGTTCCCATCCATGTCAAGGAAGAACAAAGAAGCGGCAGAGCAGAAGGACGAGGAGTAGGCTCAGGCAGAGAAACCTTCTTTACCTGGTAAGAGCGAAACCCAATCCTTGATGTTAAGAATTGAAAATTTAGAAAAGAAAATAGAGGGTAAGCTAAGGGAACAACTAGTCGAGGGAAAGGCAGAGCTAAGAGCCCCAGGGCTAGATACTTTGGCTGAGGTCATGGACAGGGCTAGAAAGGGAGATGTTTTAGGCACTGTGTGCATAGCCTGTGCTGAGAATCTAGCGACAACAAGATTTAAAGTCTGTGCAACAGACACCACCTCGAGGGAAACACAAACTGAAATCTAGGAAGTTGATACATAAGAACCCGTTGAGGACATTGCTGTTACGCAAGAACCAGCAATGGAGACAACACAATCCATATAAAGTGATCGGGTAATGGATACACAGGAGCTCTTGGTTGACACTACCGTTCCACTAGAACTAGTAGTGGAGGAGGAAGTTAGCCAAGGGAAGGAAGGAGAAGCTAACATCCATGAGCTTGCGGTCGACATTGTTGTTACACAAGAACCAACAATGGAGATAGAAGCCTACCCGGGGAAAAATGATATAGAGAAGTTTGTGGTTAACGCTACTGTTACACAAGAACCAGCAGTGGATATGGAAGTTGACCAGGAAGATAAGGAAAATGTGACGAAATCCACTGACGAAGCTACTGTTACACAAGAACCAGCAACCGAAGTGGAAAATTTTCACCCTCAGGAGGCTGTTACACCTTCAATTGATAGTGCATGTGGGAGAACACCGAGTCCTGATGAAGGATGGCGTTCTGAGAAGATGTTGTTACCAGAGCTGCAAAAATGGAAGCAGCAAGCCCTCTCTCTACAAGAGGGGGTGATCTCGCTCCAAGCTCACAAGAAGATGATGGATTCCCTTAGAGAGAAATGGCTAAAGGAAGAATGGGAAAGAGAGTGGGAAGCACAAAGGCACAAGGAAGCTATAAAGAAGAAGGATGAATAGTTGTATCAGCTAAATCGACAGGTCTCGAACCTGATGAATGATAATACTAAGCTCCATGACCTTGCCCTAAACCTGCTAGCATGCAGGCGGCCGTCCCCATCATATCTAGTGTTCCTTTGGGAACATTATTATTTATTTAAATTAAAAGCAGTTTTTGGTCCTATTTGGGTTCTTCAACCCGTACTTTTCTGGAGATTTTTCGCTCCTACGACTTTGATGACCAGAGCTTGTTGTGCGAGCTATTTTTGCATAATATCATGTGTGAATATGTCAACACGAAGATGGTAGCGAGTGTCTTCTCCTATATGGGAGATTTGTAGTTGCGGGCCTTCCTTTCATTTATGAGGAATCAAATTGAGTGGCATCTGGCCATGAAATCAACAGAAGCTAATGAGGAGAGAACAACATTGTGGGTCAGAGCCGAACCAGGGATGGTTTATGAACTTAGGCGTGAGTTTAAGCTATTCTTGAGCACTCCAGGAATTAGAGAACAATCGATCATCTATAGGAAAAGGATCGTGAGGATTTGCTTCAACCTGTTTGCAAATATGAAAAGCCGAGCGCTAGCAGGGTGTCTTAAGTGCAACGAGGCCTGTAGCGTTGAGTTACAAGAAGGGGATCCTTTTGAGTACAGGAAATTTTTGGTTGTTGTTACACGGGTGCCTGAGTATGATCGGATTGTGCAGACACTGGGGGCATTCTGGATTGGCCTCAGATTCAAATTTCCTTTGATTTGGTTGCCAATAGAGGAGTATCAGCCAAACTACCACCTATGTGACTACGAAGAGGAAACTTGGCCATGACTGTTGATGGCCATTCAAGGGTACAGAGCTCTGGGCGAAGATACTGCTGGTGCCTACAATTTCACAGACTTGCATCGGGGGTACAGTAGGAGGAGCTGAGATTCTGCATGGGGACATGCAGTTGCTTCAGTCAGGGGGAGATGTTGGGTGTGGTTTTTTACCTATTTTCTGCACATTCTTTCCCTAGTTTTGACCCTTTTGTCCTCCAGGCCTATGAATTTGCATGATCAATTTACCTTTTTTCTCACCTTTATAACCTATTCTATTGTCATGTTACTTTGCCATATTTTACTGAGTAATACGATGCTTTATTCCTTTTTGTGGCTAACTAGGAGGGTATTGAAGAAGTCTTTTGGGAAACTCTTCTTCTTTTCAGGTGATGGCTCATGAGAACAAAGTTATGAAGCAAACAGGCAGCGCAGATTAACTACAGAGAAGGGTAGAATAGTTCGCTGTTACACCCTGGATGTTGTCACAGGTTGATGTTACACAGTGGGTGCTGTTACACTACGTGCTGGTACCAGAGTCCGTTGTTACACCAAAAGTGTTGTCGCCAGCGATGCCGTGACATTCCGAACCATTATTCACTCGATGCTATTGTGTCGAAGCTGGCAATTGTGGGTGCTATTCCACATAATAGATGTCGACAGTAGGGATTGTTTATTTTGGAAGAAATAGACCCAAGCGGTTGCAATCCTATCTATTGTATATTTGTATTTAGAAATAGGTTGTAACTACTTTTATTTTTGATCAATTTGAGAATCGTGAGATTCTCATGACTGATCCGTTTCTAATTTCGGGATGTAATAACTATAAAGGAAGTCGATTTTTCATGTACAAGGATACAACATATAGAAAAGTACTGTTACTTTGCTTCTATAATTCTGAGTTTATTTTTAATATTAATGAGCACAGTGATGCTGTTACTGCTCTTCAGCTGATTCGTTAATTCTTTTGTGTTACTCCTGTGCCCTGCTGAGGAGGAAGGGCCCTCCTCTTTGGCAGGGATTGCAGTGATAGAGATGTTGGTATTATGAGACAAGTGTTGTCCTTGATGGCAAATCACACAGATGACAGATCATAGTGCAGTAGGTTAGCAGCAAGGATTTGATGATCAGACTACAAGAATGAAGAGAAAAGACATATACGCAGGTTAATCTAGACAAAGGCGCGTATACACGTGGGTTAGATGTTACAAAGGTGCGTATGCGTATACACGCACTTTCATGCAAGGAAAAGCGCGTATATGTTGGAGAACTTACTTTGGTCCGTGGTAGTTAGTCCTTGGTATTTGAACCTATGGTTTTGGACCATAATGTCTCGTCAGATGTGTTGATCCCAAGTATTGGGTCCATGGTATTGGTTTGTTATGGTTTTTGACCATGGTATTGAGCAAGGCCTAAGACTATAAAAGGAGAAGAAGATCATTAGGCAAAGGAATCGAAAAAGTCTTGAATATCTGATGAAGGATGAGATCCAGTATGTAGGTTATGGGTTTATGATGCATTGCTTGATCTGAGCTAAGCAGGGATCTCACCAGTTAATGGAGAACAAGATCTAAGGATAGATCGAGATCAAATGGTTTGAAATGAACTATCTCTATATGGTTGATTATGTTTATTCTAGATCTATATACTGATGCATGTAATGATATGAACTGGGTATAACTTAAGTTTGAAATTGCTGCAAGTCATGATTGAATATTTATAGATATGTACGTGGGTTGGCTTTGGTGAAAGCGCGTATGTACGTGGGTTTAGTTCATTGTAGTAGCGTATACCATTTCAGCTATGATGTTTGAAGTTACATGTGGTTCTGGTTGTTGATGAGTTCAGATGACAGTTTAAAGGTGTCAGTATTCTGCATATCCAGTTTGGTTGATTGTGTTTAGCTTCAGTATTGATGGATGAGAACTAATGTTGGATCAGGATCATAATGACTCATGTTTATGTGATCTGATGGACTAGATCTGGGTGCTAACACACATATTATCCTTGTATATGTAATAATCTGGATATGTCTGAAGACAAGAAGTGCATCAAGTTATAAGCAAGCAATTGATGACATATACGCTGGTTCACATTGGTGAAGTTGCGTATACATGCTGGTTCAGCACTTCCAAGTAGCGTATGCACTCTGATGCATGATTTTGATGATACAATTGGTTCTGAATATTGTTGCAGGGTTCAATGTTCTGCTCTGTGTTCTGGTGACTGTGTTGTTGATAGGGTTTCAGGGTTTAAGTGATTCAGAAATTGATGATGCTAATATTGACTGTTTTGTGCTTCAATGATATTTATGGGTCCAGTATGAAAATTTGATGAAACGTGGCCTTCAGATTATAGTGTTGTGCTTCAGGAGTATCCAGTCTGAAAATGTATGAAATGTGGTCCTTGGAGGATGAAAGGAGATTGTAGGCCAGCGCCTACGTACTAGTACATCAGCTAGTACAAGAGCAAAGGGGGTAGTAGCTCCCTTCCAGTAGCAGCTAGAGAACAAGTGAAGATTGGAGCATTCAGTAGGTAGGCACCTACGTACTAGTAAATGGATCAGCTAGTACAAGAGCTAAAGGGGTTGTAGCTCCCATCTAGGAGAGTCTGGAGAACGAGAGAAGGTTGTAGCCTTCTGCAGGTAGAAGCCTGTGTACTGGTATAAGACTGCACCAGTATAGAAATATTGTAAAATGAAGTTTCTTATTAAAAGAAGATAGAGCTGACTTGCAGCAGGTGGTTTTCACCCACATTGGGTTTCCAACTTATATCATGGTGTTCATGTGTGCTTCTTGTGTGATGATCTGTTCTGTTTTACTGCACCTGCTTACTATTCATATGGTTAATGAAGTTTTGATGCACTAACTAAAGATCAACATTTAATGGATTAACTGAATCATAAGTATTTTGGATATACGCTAGTTGCATTAGACACAATTGCGTATACACGCAGATTCCATTAACTGAAGTAGCGTATATGTATCTAAGTATGGAAATGAAAAAGTTTTATTGATTTGATAATACTGATTCACCCCCCCCCTCTCAGTATTATTTCCAACAATTGGAATCAAAGCAGGTCCTTTGGTAGAAGCTTGATCGCTTGAAGGAGATCCGTGGAACTATGGGAAAGAAGCTTAAGAAGAAAGCACCTAAGAAGAAGAAGGCATCTCAGAAGAACTATGACAGTGGGTGTATTGATTGGGGAATATGTGGAAGGAGCACATCAGATTCAGAATCACTTCAGAATGAAGATGAACAAGATCTATCAGGTATGAATTTGTTATCCTCTGGTGATACATCTATTTATCCTCTTAAAGATGATGAATGTGATGGCAAAACAATTGAATTTGCACTTATGGGTCAGCAAGAAAGATATCAAATAGAGGCAGAATTTAAAAGGTTTATGGACAAAATTAGAGATCAACAAGATCTATTGAACAAAAGGGAATGTGCTTTTAAAGAAGAAGCTACCAAACTAAAATCTCAACTAGAGGAAGGAAACAAGGTGAGGAAGTTATTCAAGAACAAGGAAGACCAATGTCAAAAATTGCAGGATGAAGTGACATCATTAAGAAATGAAGTCAATGAAAGAAGCTCAATCATCAAGAAACTCAGAGATAGATCTAGTTATTATGAAAGGCTTGAAGCTAAATCATTAAGAATCAAAGAAGCAGAATAAAGATCTACTCCAAAAACAAGAAAGCGAAGTTCTTGAATTGACGCATCAGTTGGAAGAAGGAAGGAAAGCTGAAGAAGACATGAAGAAGCACTATCGTGAAAAGGAAGAACATCTTCAGGTTGAGGTAAATATTCTAAATGATAAATTAGAAGAAAAAGATAAGCTCTTACGATTTCACGATAGTACTAAGATCTTGGATGATATTCTTAGTAGTCAAAGGTCTCCTGCTATCAAAACTGGTCTTGGTTTTTATGAATCCACTAAAAGTGAATCTAGCTCACAAGGAGAGGCAAGAAACTCTAATGAGAAATTTGAAATGCACAACGAAGAGATGAGAAGAAAACCCCATCAACAGCCAAGGAAAGAAATTTTTCAAAGGAAATATTTTACTCCTCCAATGCATAATGTTGAATGTTATATATGTCATAATCTTGGACATGTTGCAGCTAGATGTAGAAGAAGAATGGTTCAAGATCATCACACAGAAAGATCATCACATTCTAGGTACTTTCAGGGATATTGTTTTTCTTGCAATATGTTTGGTCACAAAGCTGTTGATTGCTACAGAAGGAATATGAAACATGTAAGATGCTATGCATGTAACAAGCATGGACATAGAGCAAATGAATGCAGGAACAAAGTACAGGGACCATACCAAAAGGAGAAAACATCATCACGCTTGAAGATATGGAAGAAGAAGGAAGTACAGTCAGAAAGATGTGGCACAACACAATATACTTAGACACAGCACAACACAGACATAACAGACTCAGGGGGAGCTGAAAGTGTAAACCTTTAGTGTCCTAAATCTCATACGCAAGTTTCATAAAGGGAAGTCGCATATATACGCGAGTTAGACACTGCAAAATCGCGTATATGTCAGTCCGAGGAAAAGCTGTGGGGACAGGCTCGAAAAAAGGGTCTGATATGATTCAATCCATTATTTGCTCTATTGGTTAATAGTTACAATCTGCTGAGGATGAGTGGAAATGTCTTGATACCTGTAAGATGTTTAGAAATGTTTTGATCCTAACTTGATGATGATGATGTCTTGATGCTTATTGCTGATATATGCATGATCAGATCTAACAGTAAACAGGTGGCACAGGTTGAGGGGGAGCATATGCCTTTAATAATGTATTGTTGGCATTATGGTTAATAATCCTTGGTGATGATGATTATATGGCTAAATGATATATCTTGCTATGATGTGGTTATGAGTTGTCCATGATAAAATCTCATATGATTCTTGGGGTTACATAGTTGATGTTTAGATCATATTTGTGGATTGATTCTTAGATGGTGCATATATTATGCTCACATGGTGATCTTCATAAGGATAAGGAGAAGTAAAAAGCTTGAATATACAACTTCATTACTTGATGATGAGTCGCTCATATGCTGCTGTCGTCATATGCATAAAGATCATATAATACAGTTATGATGCAGGATTCCCATAGTTCTTGGTGCTCATGTGGATGAGGATTGTTGAAGTTGATGATATAAAGAAGCCTTGACAAAAGATCTTGAGCTCAAGATACATAGCGCTGGATACATGAATGATTACTCAAAGTTGCATTGTTGGAGACATGATGATGATGAGTTCTTACCTATATGTTGATAGACATACCCTGTCATAGGACATTTACAGGTTGCTGATCTGGAAATGGTTGTACGTGAGTTTCATAAGGAGTATCCGTGTATATACGCCTTTTTCTGTGGATACAGTCACGTATATGTTAATTTGAAGGAAATCAGTGGGCCAAACTCAGAATGAGAAGAGTCTGATATGGGCCTGACAGAAACCATCTGGCACAGATGGAACAGGTACATGATTACTGGTCTAGATGTTGTTGAAAGATGCTTATGGAGCAGATCATACAGTATGTATGATAGTTGCTAATGACTGTCATGGTCTTATTTAGATGTTTGGTCTCATGTAAAGGTCATAACAAAACTCATGATGTAATAGTGTGTCTCTATCTATTGTATTCATTTGATGAAATCTCTTCCGGTCACATGATGTAATTTGTAACCCCTCTATGCATAAGAAGGATGATGAAATATTTTAGTCATGTATCAAGGTCATGTAACGACCTATGTTGGTTTCCCCACTATGCCTGGGATGAATGATGTTATACTCTTGTATTATCATGTGTAAACCTTTGGTATATCCCCACTTGGTTGGGAGATGGATGTATGCTAGGAAGGTCACTTATGATGTATAGAGTCATATTTTTCTTGTAGAACATATTTTTGTAGACCTTGCTTACAGTCAGGGGGAGCATGAACGACACACTTCAGCAGAGCATAAACTTCAGCATGTACTCAGAGGGAGCATGGTCAGATTGGTACACCTTGGCATATACAAAGGGGGAGCTCATTCAGAGATTTCAGCAGGTACTCAGGGGGAGTATGGACAGCGGAATGTTTATCTAGGAAAGAGAATATCTTGGTTCGCCCTTTGCCCTTGATGTCAAAGGGGGAGAGTGATTTGGTGTTGTTGCCATCAAGTCCAAAGGGGGAGATTGTTGGCATTATGATGCATGTGTTGTACTTGATGGCAACCCTCTCGTAGAAGAACAACTCACTTACATATAACTAGATGAATCTACAGAAGAGATATCAAATGTAGGACAGCTCAAAGGAATCAGATGATAGTTCTAAGTGTGACAAGTTAGCTTTGCCATCAAGTCCAAAGGGGGAGATTGTTGGCATTATGAGACAAGTGTTGTCCTTGATGGAAAATCACACAGATGACAGATCATAGTGCAGCAGGTCAGCAACAAGGATTTGATGATCAGACTACAAGAATGCAGAGAAAAGACATATACGCAGGTTAATCTAGACAAAGGCGCGTATACACGCGGGTTAGATGTTACAAAGGCGCGTATGCGTATACACGCACTTTCATGCAAGGAAAAGCGCGTATATGTTGGAGAACTTACTTTGGTCCGTGGTAGTTAGTCCTTGGTATTTGAACCTATGGTTTTGGACCATAATGTCTCGTCAGATGTGTTGATCCCAAGTATTGGGTCCATGGTATTGGTTTGTTATGGTTTTGGACCATGGTATTGAGCAAGACCTAAGACTATAAAAGGAGAAGAAGATCATTAGGCAAAGGAATCGAAAAAGTCTTGAATATCTGATGAAGGATGAGATCCAGTATGTAGGTTATGGGTTTATGATGCATTGCTTGATCTGAGCTAAGCAGGGATCTCACCAGTTAATGGAGAACAAGATCTAAGGATAGATCGGGATCAAATGATTTGAAATGAACTATCTCTATATGGTTGATTATGTTTATTCTAGATCTATATACTGATGCATGTAATGATCTGAACTGGGTATAACTTAAGTTTGAAATTGCTGCAAGTCATGATTGAATATTTATAGATATGTACGTGGGTTGGCTTTGGTCAAAGCGCGTATGTACGTGGGTTTAGTTCATTGTAGTAGCGTATACCATTTCAGCTATGATGTTTGAAGTTACATGTGGTTCTGGTTGTTGATGAGTTCAGATGACAGTTTAAAGGTGTCAGTATTCTGCATATCCAGTTTGGTTGATTGTGTTTAACTTCAGTATTGATGGATGAGAACTAATATTGGATCAAGATCATAATGACTCATGTTTATGTGATCTGATGGACTAGATCTGGGTGCTAACACACATATTATCCTTGTATATGTAATAATTTGGATATGTCTGAAGACAGGAAGTGCATCAAGTTATAAGCAAGCAATTGATGACATATACGCTGGTTCACATTGGTGAAGTTGCGTATACACGTTGGTTCAGCACTTCCAAGTAGCGTATGCACTCTGATGCATGATTTTGATGATACAATTGGTTCTGAATATTGTTGCAGGGTTCAGTGTTCTGCTCTGTGTTCTGGTGACTGTGTTGTTGACAGGGTTTCAAGGTTTAAGTGATTCAGAAATTGATGATGCTAATATTGACTGTTTTGTGCTTCAATGATATTTATGGGTCCAGTATGAAAATTTGATGAAACGTGGCCTTCAGATTATAGTGTTGTGCTTCAGGAGTATCCAGTCTGAAAATGTATGAAATGTGGTCCCTGGAGGATGAAAGGAGATTGTAGGCCGACACCTACGTACTAGTACATCAGCTAGTACAAGAGCAAAGGGGGTAGTAGCTCCCTTCCAGTAGCAGCTAGAGAACAAGTGAAGATTGGAGCATTCAGTAGGCAGGCACCTACGTACTAGTAAATGGATCAGCTAGTACAAGAGCTAAAGGGGTTGTAGCTCCCATCCAGGAGAGTCTGGAGAACGAGAGAAGGTTGTAGCCTTCTACAGGTAGAAGCCTGTGTACTGGTATAAGACTGCACCAGTATAGAAATATTGTAAAATGAAGTTTTTTATTAAAATAAGATAGAGCTGACTTGCAGCAGGTGGTTTTCACCCACATTGGGTTTCCACCTTATATCATGGTGTTCATGTGTGCTTCTTGTGTGATGATTTGTTCTATTTTACTGCACCTCCTTACTGTTCATATGGTTAATGAAGTTCTGATGCACTAACTAAAGATCAACATTGAATGGATTAACTGAATCATAAGTATTCTGGATATACGCTAGTTGCATTAGACACAGTTGCGTATACACGCGGATTCCATTGACTGAAGTAGCGTATATGTATCTAAGTATGGAAATGAAAAAGTTTTATTGATTTGATAATACTTATTCACCCCCCCCCCAATATTATTTCCAACAAGAGATAGTGTACATTCTAGTTTAGCTAATTGATTTATGGTTTCTTGTTGTTGCTGTAAAAATCGTGGATTACATTCGCAGTTGTTTCCATTTATTTTATGTTGTTACACTGAGTTAATCAACAGAGTGGTAGTAACTAGCTGGAGTAGATATTAGTTCTTGTGTGGCGCGCCTTTCCTTTGATAGTTGTGAAGTGTGATTAATTCTGTAGAGCATTTTTATGTCTACATGAAGGGTTTGATTCATCAATTTGGTTCAGCGACACCTTTTACTGTTTTCTGCATTTTCTTATTCTTGGTTGTGGTGTATCGGCACAAATAGTGCGAAATCCATTGAAACAACAAGACCTACCCTGGGTTGACAATTAAATGTTGTAGTATCGGTCAATTAGGATTGATTAAAACAACACTACACCCCCTATGGATAAACTCTCCTCGTATAAATTTCTCTTTTCATGTGGCTACCATCATACTCCTTATATTGGAAGTCAGCCCTATGTTCCTTTTACGTGATTAAAAAAATTTGATCCAAAACGAGTGTCTCAATATCCAAGTTGTTGTACAACTTACCTAGACTTCTCAACTACTCTTCTTGATAGTTGCTTCCCTTATGTTTGGGCTTCCTTCTTTCTTCAAATCTACATTTATCATGCATACTCTTTCTTCTTCAAGTCTCATTTCAAATATTCATATACTTGAAAAATATTTGACCAATGGATTAGATCTAAGTGATCAAATCTATCCTTGTCTCTTCCTATTTCCTTCTCCATGCCTAGATGATCTCTCTTGGGTCAGAGAATTTTTTTTCTTGAACCATCTCAAATTAATCTTGTAATCACATGCTATATGCCCTTAATTATGTCATTTGTAGCATTTTGTATTGGGCTTGACTATTGGCAGGAATGGCCCATTTGACCTACTGATATAACTTTTGATTCAATCACCCATACATTTATTCATGGAAATCTGATAATATCCTCTATGCCTGATATAATCATTCATGGCATAGGTTTTGCAATCCCTTGCTTTGTTTCCAAATCTTGTTTATGGGAAACAATGACCAAAAACCATATTTTCATACCTGGTTGAATAAAGTTGTCTTGATGAAGAATTTATTCTGAAGTTGTTCCTTGGAAGAGATTCATCTCTTTGCTAATATTTGACTCCTATTCCATTATTGTTTGTAGATACGTTGAGAATATTTTATGTCATAGTGGTCCTTATACCTTCATCTTGATTTCTTTCCTTACTTAGGCTAGTTGTATCTTGTTCTATTCCTGGTTCCTTTCTTAGTGTCACTTGAGATGTTGAAGTGAATGTGCTTAGGTTGATCCTCTACTTAACTGGAATCTTCAGTTGTGTTGTTATTGGATCATATAAACGTATCAACAAAACTCTCAAGTTGTTCTCCATTTGGTGTCCTTAAGGGTCTTCATTTTTGGATGTCTCGCGATCTTCTTGATAACTAAGGCCTGTTTTGATGAAGGGAGATCTTTGTAAACTGAGGATGTGATATAATGACTCATAACCTTTAAGGAACTTCAAGTATTGATCGATTTGATCTAAGGTATTTTCTACTTCTTCTTTGTAAAGAACAATTTCTTCTTCCAAATTTTCACAGTTTTCTTCCTTTGTTAACTGCTTTGAAAAAATCTCATTTATAATCTTAGTTTCTTCGAATTCAATTTTGAGAGAGACTATAAAGTCCACATCACGATTTTTATCTTTATATTCTTACAGTTGATGTTGTAGTTGATCTACCTTCTTTCTTCCAAGGTGCTTATGAGTTCTCCTTCATGGTATATTGCTACTTCAATATCTTCTTCAACTATGAATAATATTTATCTTCTTTCATCATCAGACATGCTTTCATTGTTTTCATGTTCATTGTCTTCTTTGGAGTACAAGATTCTCATTTTGGAATTTCATTTTCTTTTATGATCATTAGATTTGAAATTCATCATCACTATCATTTACTTTTTCAGAAGGACATTTATAAGCATAGCGTCCCATTCTTCCACATTCAAAACAATTGAATGGAACCCTACCTTTGAAATTTCTAGTTCCCTTCCATAGATTTCTTACAAATTTGGCTTCCTCTTCATCTGATTCATGACTAGAGTCTTCTTGAGTCTCGTGCTTCCTTCCTTCCTTGGTTGCTTTAAATGCAACTTCTCTAGATCGTGTCTTCTCATTTTATGTCCTTAGTTCATATGTAGTAAGAGTTCCATGAAGGGTATCCATGTTTAACTTTTGAATGTCAGATAGTTCCTTAATGGTTGATACTTTAGGATTGAACCTTGAGGGAAGTGATCTCAATATTTTGGAAAAATATCAACTTCCTTGATTTCTTCACTAAGACCTCTAATTGTATTGAAAATACCATCTACTCGAAGGAAATACGAAGTAATATTTTCATCTTCTTCCATTTTCAAACTTTCAAACTGACCTCTATAAGTTTTCAACTTGACCTCCTTTATTTTGTTATCCCCTTCATAACAACTTTTGAGCTTGTCCCATAGGTCTTTGACTGACTTGTAATGCATCAATTTGACAAATTCAATATTCGATAATTTTTGGCCATTGCATTAAATGGTAGAGAGATTTACCAGTTTCATCATAGGGAGCAGTTGCAGGTGCTTGGAAACCATTCTCAATAGTCGCCCATACATTAGTACCCAAAGACATGATGTATGTTTCCATTCTTATTTTCCAAAAAGCATAGTTTGTTCCATCAAACTATGGAGGTTTTCTTAAATATCTGAGATTGGCCATGTTCCCTATGATAAACCTTCCAGTGATTAACTGTTCCTGAATGAACTTGCTTTAAAACCGATTGTTATTATAATGATCACACTAAAGGGGGGGGGGTGAATTAGTTTCATGACCAATTTAACCAATTTAACCAATTTTACAATTGATCATAATTTTAAATATAACAATGCATTGATAAATATCATCATCACATCAAAACATGAAAACACTAGATGTATGTGGAAACCCTTGTGGGAGAAAACCACAAAAAAATTATCTTCTTCAATATTTAAGCACATTGATTTGTAGGCAACAACCTGTTGGAGAACCAAACCCCAAAATGAATTTGCAGACACCAACCTATTGGAAGCACCAATTTGCTAGAGGCACTGATCCCCATATGAAAGAACCAACTTGTTGTAGGCTACAACCTAATTGAGGCACAAACCTATGAAATATACAAGCACCAACTTGTTGTAGTCTCCAACCTGATTGAGGTAGCAACCTATAAAATATGCAAGCACCAATTCCTGTAGGCCCCAACTTGATTAAGGCACCCACCTCCTTCACTAAAATATAGTGTACCACTTTCCACTGGATCCACAAGCTCAATATATGCTCCTCATAAATCTGGTCATATCAATTCAACCTATTCTTCAATCTTCAATAGTGGCATATTCTCCTTTTCTTATATCAAGACTAAACTTTCTCACATGTCCCATAACATTTTTACAACAAGAAAAAAACAACAACTTCTTGTCCTTAAAAACTTGTCTTCATGAATTTTCATGTCCTCCCTTCATATTGCAAAGAAATTCTTGCCTTTTTCCCCTTTTCAAAAATCAATTTGGCCCTCAAAATAACCCATAAAACATTGTAAAAGTTAATAGTTCAATAAAGTTTACCTTTCTGATCCATGGTCAACAAAATGCACTTTTCTTGTGCATGTTCGACGAAATGCACTCCTCTAGTTTGTCAAAAGGTTCAATAGAATGCACTCTTGAGTGAAAAATTGAAAATTTCGGTGAGCCCGACTGAACTCAAACCTGTGACCTTCCATGGCACAACAAGACTCCATACCAAATTTGTTGTCGTGTTCCTCATTCATTCCATTCGAACAAAATTGTTTTAATCATGGGTCAAACCTTACAACTGAAACCAAGTGCAAAGGTGAGTCTTGACCTCTCACGGAGCACCACTATGTTAATAAAACCTCACAACATAGAGCCATGTCAAACCACATTGTGTGAATCAAACCTCACAATGAAGAACCACATCAAACCACACTACACCAATCAACTTCACAATGGAGATAAATTTCAAACCACAAATGTGCCAATCAAACCACACAATTGCGCCAATCAAACCTCACAATATAGAGCCATGTCAAACCATAAGTGTGCCAATTGAACCTTGCAACGGAGAGCCACACCAAAGCACAACTCCCAATCAAAAGTTGAGCCTTGCAATGGAGAGCCACGTCAGACCACAATTGCCAATAAAAACTCAGGCCTCACAAAAGAGGGCCATGTTATACTGTGTTAATCAAGGCTTGCAATAGAAAGCCACATCAAACCATAACTTCCAATCAAAATTTAGGCCTCACGACAGAGGGCCATGTCACATCACAATTGCCCCAACCAAACTTTGCAACAAAGAGCCACATCAAACCACAACTTCTAATCAAAAGTCATGCCTTGTAATAGAGAACCATGTAAGACCATGACTGTGCTAATAAAACCTTGCAATAGAGAGCCACGTTAAACCACAACTTCCAAAAAAAAGTCGGGCATCATACCAAAGAGTTATGTGAGACCACGATTGCACTAATTAAATTTTGCAGTAGAGAGACAAATTAAACCACATTAGTGTTAACCATAAGACATAATTGACCTCACGACTTCCTGCTGCCCAGGGCTATAACACTTCATTCAAACCACAAGGATACACCCCCTTCTTGTTATACAATGCAACGCATGACTCATGTAACTCCTTGCCATCAAATCATATATTTATACATGTGCGGGTCTGATATTGATACGGGGCCGACCCTAAAAAAAACTTTCATATCACCAAATTGTGTGACCCAGTTCTTAGGGTTCCATGATTAAACTAGTCCTGACATTAGCACAACATCACCAACACCACATGGTACTCTCTGAGTGGTGCCACATGTCACCCAAATTCGACCCTATTGGCCATCCAAAAATGTTCATTGATATGCCACATGTCACCTTGTTGTGTTTTCATGTCTTCCACCATACCACCATGTCATCAGTGATGTGTACATCCACACCATCATCCATGTTCCAATTGTTGGAAATAATACTGAGAGGGGGGGGTGAATCAGTATTATCTAGCAATTTACCAAATCTTCCTTATTTCATCTTTTGAATTATTCTTGCATATCAGTACCATAAAACAATGAGCATGAATAAAGAAAATAGACAGTCACACCAAAGAACACAAGATGTAAGGTGGAAACCCAATGCGGGAGAAAACCACCTGCTGCAATATGTCTCTATCTTCTTTCAAGAAATTCTTTTTACAATGATTTTGTACTGGTGCAGTCCTTTACCAGCACGCAGGCTGCAACCTGCAGAGAGCTACAACTCTCTCTCGTTTTCCAGTCTCTCCTGGAAGGGAGCTACAACCCCCTACTTCTTTTCATGAAGAATCAAATGATCAACAAGTATACAACAGATACAGTCCACTACAGATATCAGATCAGTAATTACAGAAATAACCCAGAACACCTTACGAATAGAAATATACAGTCAACAGATCATCTCAAGACAGGGACGCATATTTTCTTTCTGTGACCTGCGACTGGACGCAGTCTACCTTCCACAGTTCTGCGTGCCGACGCACTGTTCCTCTATGCTTTGCTGCGACCGGCGCAACCAGAAACACTATCGCGCCGCGTCTTTTGCTTCAGAGACGCACCCAATAACACAGTCGCGCCGCGTCCTTTGCCTCAGAGACGCACCTGAGCCTTTACTGTACTGCGTCCCGGCGCACTTTCCCTTCACTGAACCTGCGTCCCTTCAGATATAAAAGATATGAGGACTTCAGAACCAACCCAAACACTCAGATCCACAGATCTGATCATGCGCCATAGAGATCACAGTCCATTAGAAGATTCGCCTTCATAGATCTGGACTAGATCTCACCAAAAGATATTCAACCAAGATGATACTTAATCCAAATGAACTCCTTTGCTTTATATAGGCAAGCTTCTCCCCAAAACATGGAACAAAACCACGAGCCGACACCATAGAAACACAAAACCGTCGGCTAGATACCACACAAGAAACCCCCACGTGCTTTTCTCTGCCTTGAAATGTGTGCACTGGGCGGACGCACCTCCTGAACGGCTGGCCTGCGTCCCTGGACGCGGGTTCTGTATGGTATACCTGCGGGGACGCACTTGCTGAACATATTTCCTGCGTCCTTCTTGATTTATCTCCTGAATGGGTTTGCCATCAAGGACAACACCTGAATCATAATGCCAACAATCTCCCCCTTTGGACTTGATGGCAACCACATAATCTTCAGCTTCATTCTCCCCCTTTGACATCAAGGGCAAAGGGTATGCTCCCCCTATGCTCATGCATCTCCAGATCTGTAACCAGAAATCCATCATGAAGGAGATAGAGACATATTGCAGCTATTTCCAAGATCTCCTTTTCCATAATGCCAACAATGCATTATGTGCTCCCCCTGAGCCTATACCACCAATAGGAAGATGATCAACAGTAAGATGATGCATCAACAACCCCCAGCTTTTGCCTGAGGTATTCAAAAGTGTCCCTGGACAACGGTTTGGTGAAAATATCAGCAACTTGTTCCTTAGAAGGAACATACTCCAACTTGACCTTCTGTTCAAGTACTTGTTCCCGGAGAAAATGGTACTTGATTGGTATGTGCTTGGTTTTTGAATGCATAACCGGATTCTTTGAGATGCTGATTGCACTTGTGTTGTCACATAAGATAGGGATTGGAGGAGTACAAGTGATTTGATAATCCTGCAAATTCTGCATCATCCAAAGGAGTTGGGTGCAACAAGATGCAGCAGCAACATATTCTGCTTCAGCTGTAGACAAGGCAATTGAACTTTGTTTCTTGCTGAACCAAGAGACCAGTCTGGGACCCATAAAGAACGCACCACCACTTGTGCTTTTCCTGTCATCCACGCTTCCGGCCCAATCTGCATCTGTATAGGCATGAAGAGTAAGATCTGTATCTCTAGGATACCATAAGCCATAATTTTGAGTCCCTTGAAGATATTTGAAAATTCTCTTCACTGCTTGAAGATGAGTCTCCTTCGGATTTGCCTGAAATCTTCCAACTATTCCAACTGCATGCATGATGTCTGGTCGGGTACCTGTCAAATATAGTAAACTTCCAATCATAGATCTGTAGGTTGGTTGATGTACTGCTGCAGAATCATCATTTGCACTGAGACTACATCCTGTGACCATGGGTGTACATACTGGTTTTGCATCTTCCATGCCATATTTCTTCAAAATCTGCTTGAGATACTTGGTTTGAGATAAAAGGATTCCTCCTTTCTTTTGTTGGATTTGCAAACCAAGGAAGTATGTCAGTTCTCCTAGCAAGGAAATTTCAAATTCTTTCTGCATGACTGAGGCAAAGCTTTGGCTCATAGCTTCTTCATTGCTGCCAAAAATAATGTCATCTACATACACAACAAGTATTAGCAATTTGTCATTTTCAATTTTTATATATAGATTGCTATCTGCTGAACCTTTTGAAAAACCTTGTTGATGAAGATATTTGTCCAACCGGTAGTACCAAGCCCTTGGGGCTTGTTTGAGACCATAGAGAGCCTTTTTCAATCGGCATACAAGATTTGGATCATTTCCAAGAATGAACCCATCTGGCTGTTCAATGTACACTTCTTCTTCCAAGTCTCCATTCAGAAAGGCTGATTTTACGTCCATTTGAAATACTTTGAAGTTCTGAGAACTTGAGAGAGCAAGGAACATTCGGATGGCCTCAAGTCTTGCAACAGGAGCAAAAGTTTCTTCAAAGTCTATTCCTTCTTGCTGTGCATACCCTTTACAAACAAGTCTGGCTTTGTTTCTAATTACTTCTCCATTTTCATTCAATTTATTTTTGAAGACCCATTTTGTTCCGATAACGTTCTTATCCTTTGGTCTAGGAACCAGCTCCCAAGTGTTGTTCTTTTCGATTTGCTCGAGTTCTTCATCCATTGCTTTCACCCAACATTCATCTTTGCATGCCTCTTTCACATTTTGTGGTTCAGTAGAGGAGAGTAATGCCAAATAACTTGAAGCTTCTGCAACTGTTCTTCTAGTTTGTATACCTGCTTCTTTTTGTCCCATGATCTGAGATTCTGGATGGTTCTTTTGAACATATCTGGATGGAGTCTTTTCTTCTATTCTTGTTCGTTCTTCTGCTTCTTCGTGAGGTTCTTCTTGAGATTCTTCTTGCGGTTCTTCTTCTTCATCATTCTGTCTTTGAGGGTAGCTTTCATCTTCTTCGATGTCTTCACGATGTATTTGCCTAGGAATGTATCCCTTCTCATCAACCACTACATCAATGCTGTCAACAATTCTGCCAAGTCTTTTATTGTAGCATTTGTATGCTTTGCTATGTGGAGAATAGCCAAGAAGAATGCCTTCATCTGCTCTAGGATCAAGTTTGCCAAGCTGCTCCTCAGTATTCTTGATATAGCATTTGCTCCCAAAGATTTTGAAGTGCTTTACCGAAGGAGTTTTACCACTCCAGAGCTCATGAGGGGTTTGAGTGCTGTTCACCCGGACATTTGTCTTGTTGAGAATAATAACCGCAGTATGTGCAGCCTCACCCCAGAAGGTTGCGGGGGTTCCTGATTCATCAAGCATAGCACGAGCCATTTGTTGGATTGTTCTGTTCATTCTTTCAACAACTCCATTTTGCTGAGGCGTTCTAGCTGTAGAGAATTCTCTCCTTATCCCATGTTCATCACAGAAATCGAAAAATTCATTTGAAGTAAATTCCCCACCTCTGTCAGATCTGAGGCACTTAATTTTGTGACCTGATTCATTTTCAGCCAAGGCTTTGAAGATTTTGAATTTTTCGAATGCTTCATCTTTGTGCTTCATAAGTCCTAACCAAACAAACCTGGAGAAATCGTCAATAAATAATATCAAGTATTCCTCTCCTCTAGGTGTTCTTTTCCTGAATGGCCCACATACATCTGTATGTACTAGCTCAAGAGGCATGCTAGCTGATCCTTCTTTCTCTGGAAAGTTAGTCCTGGTTTGTTTTCCAAACTGACATGATCTGCATATGGTGTTGTCAGGAATTTTGATATCTGGAAGATCGCGAACTGCCTGATATTTACATGCTTTCCTTATTTGTGAGAAGCTTAGATGTCCCAACCTTCGATGCCATAACCAGTGCTCTTCATCCTTGCTTAGATAGCATTGTTGTTGTCCTTCTTCAAATATGTACAGATTATTTGGAGTTCTTTTCCCTTTGAGAACTGTTTTCCCTGTATCAAGATCACGAACAAGACATCCATTTGATCTGAATATAACCTCGGTTCTTTGATCACACATCTGGCTGACACTTAGTAGATTATGCTTCAATCCATCAACAAATAAAACATTTCCAGCCTTAACATCTTCTTTAAAGGAGCAATACCTTTTCCTTTTATAGTTGCAGGAGTATCATTTCCAAAAGAGACTTTCTTTCCCTTTTCTAAATTAGAATAAGACTCAAGTTTTTCTTTATCACCTGTCATATGCTTCGAACATCCACTGTCAATGTACCATAGATTTTCTTGTCCTTCTGCATAAAATGCTATCCCACATCTTTCTGTTTGAGGTTCCTTTATTCTCCATGTTTTGGCGCCTGAGGCTTGTTCCTTTTTCTGCTCTTGTACCTTTCTTTCCGGAAACCTGCTTCTGCATTCAAAGTCTTTATGTCCAAAATTATTGCAAATAGAACATTCAACTTCATTTTCAAGAGCTGAAAAGTTGTTATAGGTCCTTTTTGTAATCCCTGTCATACTTCTTTGTTTTTGAGCTTCCCTAGTCATGATTGTTTTATACGCAACACATTGAGCTGCTTTGTGACCAAAGTTATGGCAAGAAAAGCATTGTCCATTGAAGAAGCTTCTGCGATTATTGGATCTACCAGCCAACTGATTGTAATTTCTATTTTCATCTATTCTTGAACCAAATTGAGAAGATTTTACCTGTGGCTGGTTGTGGCTTTTGTTCACCCTTGAGCTGGATTGCCCTTGATAGTTTCTGTTTGACATTTGTCCCTGCTTTACCTGATGATCTTCCTTGTGCTCTTGCTCATTTCTTCTTGCTGCATCAAGATAACTTTTTGAAGTGGATGCTTGAGAAGTTTCTCCATTATAGCCCAAACCTGTCTTATTTAGTGGAGACCGCTGCACACTGATAATCTCATCCAAAGTTTCAGATCCTTTGACAAACTTGAGATTAATAGTTTTTGTTTTCTCAATTTCTTTTCTAAGACCAACAATTTCACCTTCTAATTTTTCAAGATGTTTTTCTTTTTCATCAATTTGGAATTGTAGAGTATCAATAATCATGTTCTTTTCTTCTATGCATCTCTTGAGTCTAGTAATTTCATCATAAAGGTTATCCACATCTACAGCATCCTCATAATCATCATCTTCAAATGCCATTAACAACCTATATTTATTACCTTGTTCATCTTCATCACTGTTTGATAAGCCATCACTATCTTCATGGGTGTAGTAGCTTTTCTTATTTGCACTCTGTTTCTTGTTCCATCTAACTGGTTCCTTTCCTTTATCCTTATAAGAGCATTTTGCAGCATAATGACCTACTCTTCCACAAGCAAAGCATTTGAAAGGTAGCTTACCTCTGAACCTTCCAGAACCCCTTTGAAGATTTCTGACAAAATTTGATTCTTCTTCCTCTTCTTCTGGAACATGACTTGCTTCATAGTGATCTTCTTTGCCTGATGCTTTAAAAGCAGCTTCCCTTCTGTCTGATGGACCTCCCTTTCTCATTTCATAAGCAGTTAGAATTCCATGCAGCTGAGACATAGTGAGAACACGGAGATTTTCCTTTTCTTCTACTGCAGATACTTTAGATTCAAACTTGGGGGATAATGATCTTAGAATCTTTTGAACTACTATAGTCTCTTTTATTTCTTCACCCAAATTTTTCATACAATTAACAATCTCATCTACCCGAAGAAAATAATTAGCCACACTTTCATCATTGTACATCTTGAGAGTCTCATATTGAATCCTAAGAGTTTGAAGTTTAGCTTCTTTTACCTGTTCATCTCCTTCATAGCTAGTGATCATTTTGTCCCATATCTCTTTTGCTGATTTGAAGTGCATGACCTTCATGAACTCTGTTTGGGATATACTTCCTAATAGAGTACTGACTTCTTTTGCATTTGTTTCATACTGCTTTTTCTCAGCTGGATCTGTAGGAGTAACTGAAGGAAAGGCATAGCCTGTTTCTACAATGTTCCAAACTTCTGTACCAAGAGATTGAAGATATGCAGTAATTCTTACCTTCCAATAATTGAAGTTTGTCCCATCGAAGACGGGTGGCCTGATTGATGCTTCTCTCTCGTAGTTGCTCATGATGAACGATCTACCTTCAAGCGATCAAGCTTTTCTGAAGGACCTGCTCTTATACCAATTGTTGGAAATAATACTGAGAGGGGGGGGTGAATCAGTATTATCTAGCAATTTACCAAATCTTCCTTATTTCATCTTTTGAATTATTCTTGCATATCAGTACCATAAAACAATGAGCATGAATAAAGAAAATAGACAGTCACACCAAAGAACACAAGATGTAAGGTGGAAACCCAATGCGGGAGAAAACCACCTGCTGCAATATGTCTCTATCTTCTTTCAAGAAATTCTTTTTACAATGATTTTGTACTGGTGCAGTCCTTTACCAGCACGCAGGCTGTAACCTGCAGAGAGCTACAACTCTCTCTCGTTTTCCAGTCTCTCCTGGAAGGGAGATACAACCCCCTACTTCTTTTCATGAAGAATCAAATGATCAACAAGTATACAACAGATACAGTCCACTACAGATATCAGATCAGTAATTACAGAAATAACCCAGAACACCTTACGAATAGAAATATACAGTCAACAGATCATCTCAAGACAGGGACGCATATTTTCTTTCTGTGACCTGTGACTGGACGCAGTCTACCTTCCACAGTTCTGCGTGCCGACGCACTGTTCCTCTATGCTTTGCTGCGACCGGCGCAACCAGAAACACTATCGCGCCGCGTCTTTTGCTTCAGAGACGCACCCAATAACACAGTCGCGCCGCGTCCTTTGCCTCAGAGACGCACCTGAGCCTTTACTGTACTGCGTCCCGGCGCACTTTCCCTTCACTGAACCTGCGTCCCTTCAGATATAAAAGATATGAGGACTTCAGAACCAACCCAAACACTCAGATCCACAGATCTGATCATGCGCCATAGAGATCACAGTCCATTAGAAGATTCGCCTTCATAGATCTGGACTAGATCTCACGAAAAGATATTCAACCAAGATGATACTTAATCCAAATGAACTCCTTTGCTTTATATAGGCAAGCTTCTCCCCAAAACATGGAACAAAACCACGAGCCGACACCATAGAAACACAAAACCGTCGGCTAGATACCACACAAGAAACCCCCACGTGCTTTTCTCTGCCTTGAAATGTGTGCACTGGGCGGACGCACCTCCTGAACGGCTGGCCTGCGTCCCTGGACGCGGGTTCTGTATGGTATACCTGCGGGGACGCACTTGCTGAACATATTTCCTGCGTCCTTCTTGATTTATCTCCTGAATGGGTTTGCCATCAAGGACAACACCTGAATCATAATGCCAACACCAATCTCATGCTGACACTTGTCATCGTGTTGCCACTTGTCCAATCTGGTGCTGCTGTTGGGCCACCTAATTGTCCCATTTTCACCATTCTAAACACCAATTTTCATCACTTTACTGTGCTTATTTGCCCATATATTACCCATCTTGTTGTGTTTTTTTGTGAATGTGCAACATTAAGATTATTCATATTAAAGTATTTAACTATCATTATTTTCATTTATTTTTGATGAATTAGAAAGGATTATTGTTAGTTTTGTTAATGATAGTTTTTCTATTGCTATAATAGGGGTTTCTATGCAGTAACAATTACAACCCCCATGGTTGGCATATTTATATAGCTCTAAAAGGAATTTTAGAACATGGATTTTATTCCTACGGATGTTGACATGGATTTGTGTTACCTAAATCATAACCAATTCAAATCTATTAGGCTCCAGCTCATGGTCTACAACTCAGACAACTCACACAGACAGAATCGAGTAAATAAATTCAGATGTGGTTTGTAGGAAAATGGAGATGAATCTGGTAAATATGCGACATGGGTTTTTCTCAACACATCCGGAATTAGGTAACCCAAAAATGGTTTCTCCAGAAATTTCGTCGATTTGAAGCTACGTACAGTTCTTTTAGGAATATATTTCATGTTGCGACTGTTAACATATTAGGTCCCAAACAGAGCAATCAGTTGGCAAATGCAGTAGCTCCAACCTATTCTCAAATGATTCTATGACAAATAAATATATTGTAATCAGATATTGAGTTATTTTCCAGCTAAGATCTTCCAAAAACAAATAGAGTCAATATTTTGTAACTTGTCCATAATTGTGACAACCCAGGTTTGGGGGAATTGTTCCAATCATCCCCCTTCCCTTTTCTTGTATAAATGTATGGATAAGAGCAAGTTGAAGGCCAAAGAGAGAGTAGTAAGTAAGAAAATGAAAAATTTAGCTTAGGAAGAGGAGGCACCATCATCCATGTAATAACGCATTTTGTAACTTCATTGCTAAAGCTAATTTAATATCTTCAAGTTGTGGCTTATCTTTGAATTGTTGATTTGCGAGCTGTGAATTACCAGCCCCCCTACTAAGGAGGAAGGGCCCTCCTCTTTAGCAGGGGTTTTTGTTTCAATAGAGGTAGATAGTTGTTACACATTAATGTATTTTCAAGTCATGTTAATTAATTTATTATTATATCAGTGTTACAGATTCTTGCTATATGATGCTGCTACTGTTGGTTAATTTAGCTTGTAGAATATTTAATACATATTTCTTGTGTGTCAACATAGGACTCATAGATCAATCCTTACTAACTGTGTGTTAATTTTCAATTGCTACTACAAATTTGTAATTTATTGTTGAAACAAAATGTTAGCTGGTTTTTGTTACACGGTTAATGAATGAGTTGATTTCAGTTGGCTTGATGGTGGTGTGGTTATGATTGAATGGTTTTGTGATGATTGATTTTAAGGAGTGTTATTTCATTTCTGAAGGTGTGATTTCATTTCCAGAATTGTGTGCAATGAGTTATTTTTATGCAAGTGAGTGTTTGACAGTGAGATTTATTTTCATTCTTGTAAGTGTGAAGAGTGACGACTTTGTTTTTGTAGGAGAAAGCTTAGCTTTAGGAATTGGACAATGCTAGTTAACTATTGCTGCCTACATATATTTTACACAATAATCTTGAAATAAAAATACTTACTTGGATTGATAATTTATGTTTGAGCTAATTGATTTGTTTTATTAAGATAGTTCGTTTGCCCAACATTTTGGCGCCATTGTCAGGGAGGTTATTGAGGGTGCACGGGCATAATTGACATTGTTTTCTTTTTATAGATGCATTTTTTATGAGTTTTATTAGGTGTTCCTGGATCTAGAGGATATCGGGTGGTAAGACGAGAGGTAAGAAATTGCACACTGCTTTGAAAGACTAAAGCGATCTCAGCCTCATAAAGAGTTAGGACACACAGGTTACATTTCCTGCAATTAGGTTTTGTTCCAACAAATCTCATTTAAAGTAGGATTTTTTTTCTCTATGTGTTAATCCATGTGTTCACAAAATATATCATCTAGTTGAAGAAGCTTGTTGAGCAATGAAGAAATGGCGCTTCAAGGAAACTTTTAATGAGAAATTCGAAGCCAACGGTGATGCCACAAGAGAGGAAATTAATATTTTGTTTGAAAATTTTAAAAATTATATTATTAGCTCTTTGTCTTCACAATTAGATGGTTTTTAGGAAAAATAAAAGCAGGCTAAAGTTGGAAAAGTACTTCCAATATTATGCTCCAATTGTAGGAAGAAGTACTCCCTTAAAGAGTGTCCACTTAGCAATATGAAAGTTTGTGGTATTTGTGAAGAGGATCACCCAACAAATCATTACCCATCGTTCTCAGGATTAAAGGAAGTATTCAAGGAATAAAGTGAGGAGACATAGCAGACATATTTTAGTGGCTCTAAGAAGCCATGACCAATTTCACCACTAGGTATAGCTCAAAACCCTTCATCATTCTTCAATACTTGGACTAACGTGTATGATTCTCAAAATATTCCTTAACAAATTTAGAATCCCACAGTTCCATGGAAAACTCCTAGTCCTCCTTTAATTCAATACCCCACATTATGCCTGCAATGGCCCTCTCTTATGAGTCAGATATCCCTTTGGCCTCAAGGATGGTTTAAAACCTCTTTTCCAAGGTAGCTTCCCATGCAAACTCAATTACCCATTCATCAAAAGCAAATGCAAATCCCATCCAACGCACCACCACGTAATCCTCCTCTACAGTCCCAATTACTTGTGCAACCTAACCCAAATCCAAACAATAAGGTTGCATAAGCTGAAGCACTTGTTTTTTCCACTTGCTCCCTCATTGAATGTAATAACATACATTTTAGATCAGGGAGAGGAGAGAATTCAAGAACTTCCCCTATTATCACAAAGCATGAAGTAGATAATTCACCCCGGGAAGAAGCCCCAAACCAGATATCATTAGAGGAACAACACATGATTGGAAATTATCCTAAAATTGTTGTTACAATTGATACTACTGTTAAAACTATTGAAACTGTTGTAACAACTAACGCTGCAATAGTGGATGCTATAATAATTGATGTTGTAACATCAAATGTCATAACAACAGTGGATGTTTAAACTGCTAAAACTACTCTTGTTGAAAACGTTAAAATTGTTATAACAATGGATGCTATAACAACAGATGTTGTAATGATATATGTTGTAACAATAGATGCCATAACAATTGTCAATGTTAAATTTGCAAAAAATGTTGTAACAACTGATGTTGTAACACCCATTACTGTTGAAACTGTTGTAACAACCGATCTTATAAAAATTGCTACTATTGAAACTATTGAAGCAGTGACCATTATGATGGGGAAAATTTGTTTTAAATACTTTGGACAACTTGATCACAATCAGAAATACATCTCCATCTCAGGGAAGAGGAGAACAACAAGATAACAATGAAGAAGCCATGGAATGTCTACACATCCTCACAAAGGGAGATATACCAACATTATTTAGTGAATCAAGGGACCAAGAATACATGGATCATATTGAAGCCTTGTTTCAACAATCATTGGCATACATCATTCCTCCATCATTCGACAATCCTTAGCACCATATCAATTAAAGTAGCTAGTTTTTCATGCTTTGGTATGCATTAAAGTTTATATTTCAAATCTGAGTATGAATGCATTTCTATATCTATTATGCACATAGTTTCAATGGAAATACTCCTACACTATTCCTTTCTTCAAATAAAATAGAGTAGGATATTATAGAAAATAAAATAAATAAGTAGATAAACAAATAAATTTCTTTATAAGTGCAGTGTTTGTTGTAATGCGTTTTGTAAATCAAAATGAGTGATAGATATTTGATTTCTTTTGTGTATGTAGATGTATTATATTGAAAATCATATTCCTACAAACATTCACATCCATTCGGATCACCATTTGGGAGAAATCGCTTGTTTATTAAATTTTATGGCATATTGGCTTGATGAAATCACTGAAAACACAGTTGGGACAATCATATTTTGAGAGACCAAATAGGTGTATTTTAAAAACCTATTCCTATCCTAAATACCCCTTGATTTCTACTTTCTAATCCAATTTTAATCACTTAATTTAGATCTCAAACGAAAAAGTTATGACCAAAACATTGAAAGGGTGTATCGTCGGCAGCTCAGGGACAAAGTTGGGACAATCAATTTTTGGATGCTTAAATGGATAGACCTTGAAAACCTATTTCTGTAACAGAACCAGGTTAGAAGTTCATGTAATAAAAGTTAATAAAGGAAAAATAAGACCATGGTTAAGGGACACTTATTCCAAGCTGAATGTTGGGCAAAGATATCCTAGTGGGCATCACTGAATGTGTTTATGGCTAACGGAAATTGGCAAAGGCATTAAAAAGGAAAAAAATGTATTTTGGCACATTTATTTATGAAAATAAATTAAAATAGGAGAAAAGTAAGGTGAAAGGTCATAGGTTTCATGTGAGGATTTGAAGGAAAATAATGAAAAATGAAGAAAATAGAGGCCTCATTGATAACAAGACTTATGAGGATCAGTTTGTAACCTTTTTCCAGTTCAATTTTAGAGATCTCTCATTATTCTCTCTCTCTCACACTCTTGGTCACTTAGAGTTTTCTTGGAGCATTATAGCTTTGGAGAAAGGAAGGGAAAAGCAAGAAAGGGAAGGATAAGGAAAAGAAAGGAAAGCAAAGAGCAAGCAAGGAAGAGTAGGATCAAGCAACTTCAACAGGAATAATTACAGGTAACATATTGCATGTCTGATTTCCTAGCTGGTTTTGACACGCATGTATTGCATGTTGGTATTTGGTTATGGGATGTCAGTGGCATGGTATTGGCAGGTTATGACAACGATTTTTAGCCTTACCTTGCCTTTTTTCGGAGATCCATGGTGTGATGGGATTGTTTCTTCGTTTTGAGCTTTGGAATTGCAGGATGGTTTCGGAATCTGGGGTGGAGGTTGTCTCAGGAAAATTCCCAAAGGCTTAGGAATCCCTTGACTGGTTTTGGTAGGATACATGGTAAATCCTGACAACGCAGTCTCAGTTTGGGGCCTAGTGATCTAGTGTAGATTGCGGTAAAGCTTGAGAGACAAGGAGACAACAAATTCCTCAAGGATAGTGATGGAGTCCGAAGGAATTCCAAGCTCGGTTTGGTTTTATGATCTTGGTTCCATTTTTGGTGAGATCATAGTTTGGTGAGGGTGGAGGTGGTTTAACCTTTGGATTCCCTTGGTTGTTTTTGGATTGGTTTATCCATGAGATCCCAAATTCATGCTTGGAATATGGTACGAGGGTGATTGGCTGAAAGAAAGATTTGGTTCAACCATGTCTATGGTCAGGTGGTACGTGGAAGTCCCGAACCTGGTTGGCTCTTGCCTATGTTTAATAAAAGTTAAGTTCTCTTGCTTTTGTACTTGTTATTATGTGGCCTTAATGGTTGTTATCTCATTGTTATTTACATGGTTTAATGCTGGTTATAAGCATGGTTATATGACTGGTTATAGTCATGGTTATTTCATGTATTTACTTGTAACTGAAAGGATAATGGATGTAAGACCTAATTGATGTCAAAACAGTTAAGGGAAGAGGGTGGTGATCCTTCTTATCAAGTCTCATATGAGTTATGAATAATTTATGCTCTGTCTTATATTCATGTCAGATAGATTGCATTGATGCCAAGTTTTTGACAGAATGTCAGTCCTGTCTGGGGATAGTAAGGCCTAGTCCTAGAGCCAGTTTTTGGCTTGCAAGTCTTGTTATCATGTAAATTATGGATTCTGAAAGCTACAGGGGTTTCTGGGTAGTGACCAAGATTATGGGATTGAAAAGTGGCACAAATCGTAGAGTTGCTGGCACAACACTAAGGAAAAAAGTCCCCATAAGTTCCCTTTCCCTTGCTGTGGGAGCTTCTAGAGCATCCCAGCGCACCGTTGTCCATATCAAGGGAGCATCCAAGGGTTTGATGCACTAAAAATTTAGTTGGTCTTAGGGGCTGGTTACCTGAGTGGTTGGGATAGCTCCTGGGAGTTTTGTTGCCGATGTGGAAGGTCTATGTGGTGTGTTTCCATCGATTCCACTTACTTAAGGTGACTTAGGAGGTTGAGTCTTTTCATGGTAGCCCCTCATATCATGTTTACCTTGGGTAAGCCAGTGAAAGTGGGTAGATATGAAGGGATGCGTTGTTACTGGGGTGTATCAGAGCGGGTTGTGCTCTCTATGGGAAAAGTCTGATGTTGTCAAGGTCATTGTCGTCATGCATGGGATCAGGGTATATTGTTGGTATGGTCATGCATGATGTTATGTGTTGATAATGTTACATATCCATATATTCTTATGTTTATACATGTACATGCTAATGTGGACTAATCTTGCAGATGAGATAAGCCTCCCTTGAACAACAATAAGGTATGGATTTTATTTTGGTATCTATTTGGTTTTTCTGACATGATATACTTGCAGGAAGAAGAGAATCAAGGATGATGAGAAAAATGGTAGACTATAGCTCTCGTGACTCTCCTTATAGATCAGTTGGGCAACAAGGAGATGAGCATTCTCCTGGTATGGTAGATACATTGAGGAGCTTGAGGGTTAAAATCAGAAGTTGCAAGGAAGATAATGACAGGTTGCTTGAGGCTCAGGAAAATAAGATAGAGGTTAATGCAGCTATCCTTTAGAGCTTGTCAAAGTTGCAGAAATAGGGAAAATTAGGATCAGTCAAGAGCATGAAGAGAAGACCAATGGAGCCTATCATAGTAGGTCTTGGTCTGGACATCAGTTGGATAGAGAGGACACAGTTAGAGGTGGAAAATCATTGGACACACCTGACAGGAGGACTGGTATGTATGGGCATCATTCTAGTTCCTCTTCTAGGAGACATTACCATAGTCATCACTGTCATCATCCTTACAGGAAGGGTGAGTACTTGCCTGAGGAGTTTAAGAAATTCAAGTTGCCTACATTCGATGGAGAGATGAAGAAGTCAGAAGATGTTGAGGCATGGTTTCTTGGGTTGAAGAAATTCTTCAGATTGCATAGCTATATAGAGAACATGAAAGCAAAGATAGCCACTTTCAGTCTTAAAGGGAAAGAAAATATCTAGTGGGAGGATGTGAAGAATGTTAAAGGTATTCGGGAGGATGAATTGAATTGGAAAGAGTTTGAGAGGCTCTTGAAGAAGAGATATTTGTCGGAAGGGTACTATGATGACAGAGCTAAGGAGTTTTATGAGTTGTAGATGTGTTGCATGACAGATGATGAGTATACTAGCAGGTTCTTGGAGATGTTGAGATATTTGTCTTATCCTAAGGTGGAGAATGCCAAGGTTCAGAGATTCATCAATGCACTGCTAATAGCATACAGAGATCAAATTGAGTTTGATGAGCCTAGATCATTGAAGGAGGCCATCCGAAATCTGAAACATTTTTATGAGCAGTCGAAATGAAAAGTTGAGCCTAAGCATGACTTGAAAAGAAATGAGAAGTTAAAGGAAAATGGCCACCAAAGCAGGGAAGACCTCAAGATGCAGGTGAGAAAGAAAATGTGGTCCCTTACAAGAAGTTCAATACATTTGAGAAGGGACATGGAGAGAATCAGATTAGAGGCAATGGTAAAGCACCATTGCAGTGTTGGATACGTGGAAAGGATCATTGTAAGAGGGATTTTCCGCAGTATTAGGGTGGTAGACCCCACATATATAGTGCTCGGGAGGTGCATATAGTTGGGGATGTTAGTCATAACATTCCTCGGATTTATGCTATTGTGGACAATAGGTGGGAGGATCATGAGGCATCTATCATTGAGATATACGGTAAGCTTTGTGATCAAGTTGTTTCTATTTTGGCTGATCCCGGATCTCATTATAATTATATTAATTGTGACCTGGTGGATAAGTGTGGTTTGATAAAAGAAGTGCATGCAGAATCTTGGTTGGTATAGTTGGCTACATGTACAAAGAAGAGAGTTCACCATTGGGCAAGAGCTTATGCATTCGAGTTAAATGGTATGCCTACAAAAACACATTTGAATGTACTGCCATTGGGATCATATAGCATGCTTTTGGTTATGGATTGGCTATACTTTCACAGGACCAAAGTGGATTGCTTTGACAAGGCCATTGAGTGCCTGGATGATAATAGGGAAAAGAGAAATTTGCAGGGCAAGAAGAAGCCTATATCAGTGAGGATGGTTACCGCTATGTAGGTTAAGCGTAGTTGCAGAAAAGGTTGTGTTATTTTTGCAATGCATATATCTAGTGACAAGGGTAAAGATGTTGAGGATGCAGAAATATTCAAGAGGTACCCTGTATTACAATAGTATCAAGATGTGTTTCCAGGATAGATTCCAGAGTTACCTCCTCACAGGGAAGTAGATTTCTATATTGAGTTGGTGTTGGGGGCAACACCAACGTAGAAGGAACCTTACATGATGAGTACCCTAGAGCTAGTAGAGTTGAAATTGTAGTTAAAGGAGATGCTTGATAAGGGATACATTAGTCCAAGTGTATCACCTTGGGGTGCACCAGTGTTGTTCATAAAGAAGAAGGATGGTACTCTCAGATTGTGCATTGATTATAGGCAGCTGAACAAGGTGACGATCAAGAATAGGTACCCATTGCTGAGGATTGATGATTTGTTTGATTATTTGAAGGGAGCAACAATGTTCTCTAAGATCAACTTGAGATAATGATACCATCAGGTACACATCAAGGAAGAGGATATCTACAAGACTGCCTTTAGGACTAGTTATGGGAATTATGAGTTCGTTATAGTTCCATTCAGTTTGATTAATGCCCCAACTACATTTATGTGTTTGATGAATAGTGTGTTGTGCCCTTATCGTGACAAGTTTTTTATTTTATTCATTGATGACATCTTGATATACTTCAATATTGAAGAAGAGCATGTCGAGTATTTTGTAGCAGTGTTGAGATTGCCAAGAGCGCATCAGTTGTATGCCAATCTTAGCAAGTGCAACTTCTTTCAGATAGAGGTGCATTACTTGGGACATGTTTTTTCCAAGGAAGGCATAGTAGTAGATCCCAAAAAGATAAGGGCCATCATGGAGTGGGAAACTCCTAAGAATGTGGATGAGGTGAGATCATTCACGGGATCGATAGGTTACTACAGAAGGTTCATCACGAACTTCTCACACATTGCATATCCTATGACATCCTTGGAAGGAAAGGTAAGAAGTTTTAATGGAAAAATAATGTGTATCTGAAGCAGTTGTTGACCAATGCTCCAGTCCTTAAGATTGCAGATCCAGATAAAGAGTTTGTAGTGTGTACAGATGCATGTAAAAGAGGACTTGGTGGAGTCCTTATGCAGGAGGGATAGGTGGTGTGCTATGAGTCCAGGAAGTTGAATGAGCATGAGCAGAACTACGTGACTCATGATCTTGAGTTGGAAGTTATTATTCACACCTTGAACATGTGGAGGCATTATCTTATTGATAGGAGATTTGTATTGAAGAGCGATCATAGTGGGTTGAGATACTTATTTGACCAGCCGAATCTAAATGCCAGACAAGCTAGATGGTTGGATACCTTAGTGAGTTTGACTTCGAGATCAAATACATTAAGAGAAAGGAGAACCATGATGTAGATGCTCTTAGCAGGAAGGTATAGGTGAATCATATAGAAGTTATGAGCTCTTATGGGACAGATTTACAGGATAGGATCTTGTAGGCAGGACAACGGGATGAAATGTATATGGATATTATGCACAGGTTACAACAGAGTACAGGTACATGTACAGGTGATCAAGATCCAAACTATCATCTCACGGTAGATGGTTTGGTGAGATCCAGGGATAGGATCTATGTGTCAGATTGTTGTGAGTTGAAGAATCTTATCTTGAGGGAGTTTCATGTAAGGCCATACTTGGGTTACCCAGGATATCAGAAGTCATGACAGAGTTTGTGGCTAGATGTTTGGATTGTCAATAGGTAAAGGCAAAATGTAAGCATCTAGGTGGTCTATTACAGCCTATTCCAATTCCAGAATGGAAATGGGAGGTCATTTCCATGGATTTCAATGTAGGTCTTCTGAGGACAACGAGACAACACAATTCTATTATGGTCATGGTTGACAGGTTGAGAAAGGTAGCTCAATTCATTCCAGTGAAGACTACATATTCAACTAGTGAGGTGGCACATGTTTTCATCAGGGAGATCGTGAGATTACATGGTGTTCCGAAGAAGATTGTGTTGGATAAGGATGCAAAGTTCACTTCCAATTTTTGGAACGATCTATTTGCAAGTTTAGGTACAGAGTTGGCCTTCAGTACAACCTATCATCTGTAGACATATGGACAAACAAAGAGGGTCGACGAGATATTGGAGGATATGTTGAGGATGTACATGATGCACCAACAAAGAAGATGGGAGGAGTATCTTCCTTTGGTTGAGTTCACATACAACAATGGTTATCAGGAGTCATTGAGGATGAGTCCTTTCGAGGCACTATATGGGCGGAGTTGTAATACTCCCATCAGCTAGAGTGATCCAGTGAAGAGGTTACTTATTAGAACAGATATGTTGGCAGACATGGAATAAGAAATGTTGAGAAATGGAAACAATAAATTCCTGTTTAATTTGTCCTTGAATTAAATTGTGAATTAAAATCGAATACTATTCTCATAGCAACTTGTAAATAGTTAATTAAGTTTAATTAACTGAATTAGCTGAGGAATTTTGAGTTGGAAGTATTTTTGTAGTCATGTATATGTTATCCCTAAATTTTAGGGGTCCAGGATGAGTTTATTTAAGTTGTAGCTAGATAACTCAGTTTGATTGAGTTATGGTCAGTTAAACTAGTTCTAAATGTTTGTGGAACTAGTAGAGGTCTAGTAGTGAGTTGGTGCACTGGTGTATCCTCAGTGCTACTCGATCTAACTGAATATTCCCTCATGAGAAACTCATGCATGTCAGTTCAGAGAAAGAACCAGTTGAGACTAGAGTGCAAGGACAATGTACTATCAGTTGTAGAGTGATACGAGTTGTATAGATCATGCATGAAATCATAAGAGGACCTAGATTTTGATTGCATAGTTATGGAAAAAGGAATTCCTAATTAAATATGGGCTATTGATCACAGGAATTGTGTAAGGAAGTAGGGGCTTGGAGAGTAGTAGAATAGGCTAAGTGCTGGCTTGAGCTAGCTTGTGAGCAGAGAGTTGATTATACTTAAGCAGGAATTATTCTAGTAAGAACAAACTTTGTATTTTCACTCAGATTTATGATTAATGCAATATAGATAGTAAGGGTTTTGAGCAGTGGCTTTCCCCAAATAAATATTGTGTTATGTTCCATTGATGTTCCTCCTCATGCTGATTATTGTTTTCATCAATCATTGTTTTCCGTTGTTTGAGAGTAGAGTAGATTATTGTCTTGTATTTTAGTACATTACATGAGCTGTGAATCTACAGGAAAATATACACGGTATCATAGTTAAAGACAATATACTAGAGGAGATTTCAAAGTTTTGAAGTTTTGGGTTACAGGTGAAATTCAAATTTGAAATACATACTTCATGTTGTGGGGAAAAATGCCTATGCAGGACGATCCTATCCACCTAAGGTGTGACAGCGCCTTAGCAACAAACGAATACAGCTATCATGATTTCTTCCTTTATGAAATGTGAAAGAGGGGAGATTGGTAGACTTACCGTTGTCTTCCGGTTGTCCCTCGATCTAGATTCTCTTCTCTTTGTGTGTCCACAGCTACTTGTCTCCTCGCTTGCTCAAGAGAACAGCTACTTGAATCCCACGAGATCACAAGAGAACAGCTACCTGTGACAAGAGAACAGCTACTTGCGACAAGAGAAGAACACAATACGAAGGCAAATATACATATTCATAAATGATTCAGGATTAGAAGCAAATCAAATATACTAATGCAATCATACAAAATACACCAGCATATAGGAAAGAATCAAGATAGCTTTATTGATAAGTAACAGGGTTCAGGAAGAGATACAACCCATAGGGCTCCAATCCAGCATCTCTTTCCCAGCAGAATGGAATTCCTTCTTCAGCTCCCTTCAAAGCATTAAGCACCCAATGTTTCCAGCCACAAACCAACAACAATTCTTTGCAATCACAAAATTCCAGCCTCCCCTGACCTCATGGAGAGAGATCTATATATAGGGATATTGGAGAGAGGATGAGTCAGCGTGAGACTAGTCTGAGACTGACTAGTGTCCTCTCCCACTTCAGTTCTTGAGTCCACTTGGAGGTTCTTGCTTCCACTTGGAGATTTGGAACCTCTTACTCATCACCAGTCGAATTCCCTGATCCAAGTGTCATTTTGGAAGCTTCCTGGGCATTGACACCTTGAGGAATGACTCTGCCACTTGTCCAAACTCGCTCAGCGCAGGTAGCCTTCTTTGCAGTTGACATTCAACGCAGGTAGATAGTGGAGTAGTTGACATTCAACGTAGATGCTCAGTGGAGCAGTTGACATGATCCAGAATTGCCTTGTTTTGAGTGTTTTCAGGTGGAGAACTTTTGTGAATTGCTGTGGTTTGCTGGCCTTGTTCCTCTAGGGGTAGGAACAACATGTTTAGGGACTTTGGATCCCTTGATTATTGACATTTCATGCTCAGTGATGCGAGGCACAAAAATGTCTATAACAGTTGCCCCCTAAAGTATGAGGCTGTTTATCGGGTGAAATGCTTTATCTAGGAGGGTCCGAAGTTCATCCATCTGCCGGGAGGAGACCTGTAATAAAATACAATACAATACATTATGATTCATTCTGCTTTCATGATCTAGCTGAGGCGGGCATTCCCATGCTCAGCTTTATAAATTCATTTTTGTACATAGAACAGACGATCGTCTGATGGTAGACTGATAATTTTGGTGAAAATTATCATCCTTTGAGTAGGATGATCATCTGCTGCAATGATGTACATGTCAAATGTCTTTATTTTTTCCTGAATATATATCGCAGCCCGGATGGATGAAACTAGATCCGGGGTCTTCAAACTCGTTCGATCTTCACTCTAAGTACAAGTCGATCCATGTGAGAATTGCACTGAAGTCGAACATGGAAAGACATCGCTTGATTACCGGTCAATGATGTAAACCGTTAACAAGCGTGAGAGGAATCACCGATAATGATAATGACCCTCAAGGTACTGCAGTACAATTCACGTGGTGTGAATAAAGGACTTGGCGTCGAACACCATGCAAAATCTTCTGGTCGAAGGTCATTGATGTATACCTGTCGTCGGAAGTGAGAAACTTGCCATTGAGGCATGCAAGCTTCAAAGTACTGAAGGGGTTGTTCCTAGATCAACTCCTTGGATAATGAGTTGATGTCGACAAGGAGCGATCCGTCAAAGGAGGGTCTTAATGAATCCCACATCGGTGACACGGAACGGAGCTAATGATTTTAATGGAGGTGAAAACAATCTGTGACATATGATTCAGGGTGGCGGTCATGAATGGATGAAGGATAATGTATGGCAGTGGATGGGACCCGGTTGAATATGTCTAAATGACTTCTCTTGAACATATGGCGACACTGATGCGGTGGATTGGTAGCATTACCCCAAATATGGATGGTATGGCATGACCATGGTGATATGACCGGTGAATGAAACAACCCAACTTGATTGTGATACGGAGGAAAAGTGTCATGTTCAAGAGCGACCTGATACCATCAAAGTTTTCTTGATTTTTCCCAAATTTTCCCCAGTCATTGCTGACCAGTACCTCTTTATTTTTGTCAAGCTTGAGGAGGATAACATATGCTTGTTCTATAACCTGCCCTTCGGGCAAGCCCATCGCTATGTTTTAACGAGCTTAGCGATAGTGAAACTCGTTCTCGTCTAAAGACAAGTTTGTCGCTATTTAATAATTTTAACGAGTCTAACGACAAGGATAACTCGGTCCTTTTCATTTTTAGAGAGTCTGAAAAGGTACATAAAGTTAACTCCAAAATTCCTTTTTCGTCATCTAATCCCTTAAGTCCAAAAAAGTATAAAACAATACAGAAGGGATGAGTTTTCGATAAATTTAACGAGCCGAATAAAACAAGCGCTCGACCTTTTTGTGCAGTAATCCCTTAGGTCCAAAAAGATTAAAATCTAGAGGAGGGATAGCTCTTCCTGTCGCTTTAACGAGCTGGAAGGCCAAAACTTGGCAATCTTTTCATATTTTACGAGTCAGTTTAAAAGAGCTTAAAGGAGACTCGTCTTTTGAGGAACGAGTGATAAACAGGGATAGCAACTGATTCCAGGTACAGGTTGGAATTTTCCAATCACGGCAGTGTCACAAGGATGGCTAGGTGAAATCACTCTTCGCAGCTGTTCCTCAAAATGGGTAAACAATCATATGGAGGTGAACGATCGGCCAAATGAAAGTGGAGGTGGCAGGTGCAAACACGACCAAGGCTTTTATGGCTGATAAATTACATTCACAGTGGTTATTTACCGGGATGGGTTCATTTTTTAGATAAAAATGAGCTTAAACTCTGGAGGAAACATTGCTCACTGCTTATATTTATTTTTTAACGAGCATGAAGACCGCGTTAAAACTGCTCGGATCTTGCGTTTATTTTTTAACGAGCATGAACTTTATGCTAAAACTGCTCGATGATAAGTTTGCATGCCCCCAGCATAATAACACAAATCGAGGTGCATGCCCCCCAAGCTTCATTGCATTCAACTCGGTGGTTGGAATGAAGGTTTACCTTTGAGATTTGAAAAGGGGATTTGTTTCATTTTTTAATGAGGTTGACACAGTAAAAGAACTATCCTCATGACTCCTAATCCATTAGATGTAGAAGGTTTCATATTCCACTGTGGCCACTTCCGCCAGATTACTTGGAGGCAGTAGGGCAAAAGTACCCATTAAAGCAGGGTCTTTTAGGAGACCTACCCCGATATTTTGGAGCGAATGATTTCTTCCATGGATCATTGGAATGCTTCCCGTAACTTGTGAACTGTTGGGGAGAAAAGTTTGTTGGTCGACGATTGTAATTCCTCCTTGGAAGGGAAATGCAATCTTCCTGAAGTAGGTCGACACAACTGCGGCCATGGCATAGATCCACGGTCTTCCTAGTAGGATGTTGTAATCAAGATTCCCATCGATGACTTCAACATCTATTTCTACTGTTTTCCCTCCTAGTTCAACTTTCAAGTTACTTAGGATACCATATGGGGTATATGTCCTTCCGTCGAATGCTTTTAATGTCGTCGAAGATCGCGACAAGGTTGGAGATCCTAAAGTTTTCCAGCAACTCATCGACATAATGCATGTAGATGCCCCCTCATCAATAATTGTTCGATGAACAGTTTTGTTGAGGGCTTTCACTTGAATAAGGAAAGCTAGTTGAGCTGGTAACTGAGGGTCATATCCTTTATGATCAAAGGCCACAAGATTGGAATCCATTGGGTCAATCCCACCTATTGCTGATAATAAAGCTTGCTCTTGGGAGAAGCAATTTTGCGGTACCCCAAGTGTCGACATAGCGGACGGCGATTGGGCCAGGTCCTCTATCTGTGCTATTTTCGCACAAGGATTAAATGTCGATTTGTGTACCGCTCCCTTTTGCGACTTTATCATTGGCTCAGGAACGATAGGTGGCACAACTTCGGTCAAAGTTGTTGTCGAACTACTAGGTTGTTCATTAGCCTTTTTGTTCGACAGCTTTGGATTCTTGTAATCTTTATTCCTCGTCAAAGCATCATTTCGCTGCTTTGATACAGACAACATAAGCACTTGGGATCGGGAGGCATTTTGATTAGCAACCAGTTCAGTTCCCGGGCTTGGAAACGAATCAGTCAACATAGCTGAGGTTTTCGAACTCTTAAAGAATCTTTTAAGCTCAACTTTGTATGGACAATCTACTGTCCAATGATCCTCATCGCATATATGACACCCCGTAGGGGGTTTCCTTTTTCTCCCTTTCTTTTTCTTCTTGCCCCCTGGTTGCTTCAGTTGTTTGCCCTTGTCGTCCGACACGGCACTTACTTCCGAGGCAAGAAGTTCCTTATTTGCATTTTGACCGGAAATCGCGCCAATCACGCCATCGCCGGCATGAGAGTCATTGTTTGATTTAGGAGGAGGAGGAATTGAGAATTCCGGTCTAGGGGCATCAGGTATTTTGTCGTAGAGCATGCCAGACTGAGTGTAAACCAAGTCCAGATATTGCGCACGAGCGATGACTTGCTCTTCCGTTACGACCCCCCCCTTTGCCACATCTTCCATGATGGCAGGAAGTAATGACTTGATAAACCATTCAGCTAATAGCTGATCGGGAACGTACGTTTTTACCATCCTACGACGACGTCGCCACTCATGTATATGATCAGATATGTGAGTGGCCGTTGTCTGTTTGAAGTTGGTTAGGAGTTCCGTTCCCGTTTCATACCTTATGGGTAATTGAAAATGGGTTAAGAAAGTCGTGGCTAGGGTACTGAAGTTGTCGAATGAAGCTCTAGGCAATTCGATATACCATTTTGCTGCCGGACCAGTTAACGTCCTCTGAAAAAGGTGAAGCCTAATCGAATCATCATTTAGGGTGTTTGATGAACACCACAGATGAAATGTCATCACATGATTCGACTGGGTCTTCACCCAGATTTCCATTAAATTTAGGAATATCTGACGGAAGTTTATGCGGAATCGCTGGCCACCAAGGGGCATAAGCAATTGGATCATTCGTCAGCCGATTTAGATATGGTAATTCTAGAGGTGCTACAAAGGGCAACTGTTGATTCAGGTTAGGCGAAGCATACCCAGGATAAGATGGAATCGCCTGAGCAGTGGGTCTTTGCATACCAGTATAATGTATTTGATGCTGGCAACTTTGACAAGGTTGATGGGCACAACCATTATAATATGGTTGTTGATAACCGCTTTGGAAATGCGATTGTCCATTACTTACAAAGACTTGTTGCTCAGGTCCTGGATATGATTGCTGGAATGGGGGTTGATGAGTTTGAACCAACTCTGGTTGTTGGACCATTTGCTGTTGTCCAATACTGGATGATTGACCAAGATGAGGAGTCATAGTACTTGTTTGAGCCTGAGTCGCTCCAGATAAGGAGGCACTAACCAGAGGTTGCGATTGAGTTGTCGAGACAAGGGGCTGTTGTATGGCAACCTGAGAAACTTGGGGTTGACATGCCACAGGTAGCGCTTGTACTTGCGACGCAATCACCATACCAGGTATAGTGGCAACATTCGACACAGGGTGGACTGGTTGCATTGAATATGCAACCCTTGGTTGTTGAGGCAGTATTGGTACCCATCCGCTGGATGTAATTCCAGTTTGACCTGAATTTTGTTGTAAACTCCCATATGGTTGTTCTCCGGGGGGGAACAATGAAAAGGCATACTGTCCTCCATATGGTGGCAATCCAGTACTTAAAGGGTAGATTGGCCTTTGAAGACACATTGGATCAATTCGTTGAGTTTCAACATAAGAAATACCAGATGATAATCCAGATGAAGAAATAGGAACTAACCATGTCGTCGAAACAGTCTCTGATTGGACTCCAGCTTGTTGTTGACAATTTGCCGGGACAGATGGTATACCAGCGAACATCGTTGGAGTAGCGGCAGGAGGCTCTGCCGCTGCTGTGTCGGATGACACAGTCCTGGATGTCGACGGTTGTTCAGACATATCTAGTCTATCCAAAAGATTTTCTAGCGATTCTACAAGAACTTTGTGATGAAGGTAGACTAACTTCGAAGATCAACGAGGGAATGGTGATGATTATTCCATTTAAAATAAATTTTAACGATGCTTGGACACAACTTGCTTTTTCAATTTTAAAGAGTCGAGAAAAAGCTAAAGATGACTCTAGTCTCCTTTGATGTTTTAACGAGCCCGAAGTGACAAATGCTCGGATGGACTTTTTCTGTTATAGAGTCTGAAAAAGGCCAAAAGAAACTGCTCTGGAGATCTAGGCAGAGGGTGTGCCAAACTTTTCGCAAAACCACAGAATACTTTTTACGGTACGGGTGGTCGATCTTCGTGAATGCTGTGTTCACTGCATTGCGATCAGTAGGGCGGCCGACACGGCTTCCTAAGGATAAAAGATATATGCCTATAGGGGTCTCCCAATATATACGCGACGGTACGTGGGAGCACAATCCGTACTAGCGCTACCGTCTCTCAGGAGGAATCACCCACCTTCTTCGAGATCGACAGTCACTAGGCTTAACGACGCCGGAACACGTCTCTAGCCTAGACCTCTATGTTGTGCGTTATGTTACAAAGCGTTGTTAGGTTCATTCAGTTTATTTTAGGTTGATCTTTTTAAAGTTTGCCTTTCAAGGTTCACCACGAGATGTATGATACAACTTCCTAAATGCAGTCTAAGATGATAAGCAAGCTTTATTATCTTTCAACTTTGAAAATCCTAGCTACTAAGGGAAAAGAATAACACTATCTTTTCTCAAAGAGCAATCAGCACACTCTAATGCACTTTCCCTAAATCCAACATGCAAACTATCAAATGCAAAATGCACAATGCACAATGCAGGTGTTTGTTTTTCACTTTCTTAGTATAAATGCCTACAAAGAAAGCTTTTTGCACAACTTTGAATTTGCTTTTAAAATGATCAATACAAACAAGTTCACTTTCTTCGAAATCAACAAGGGTAGAAGAGATTACAATCACTTTGCGATTTTCGAAATAAAGACTTGTTTTGACACTTTGAAAGAGACAAATTCAAACCAATAAGCAAAAGTAAAACTATAATCAATCTGAAAAACAACCAATGAACTCTCTTCTAAGATAACTATCAATCAGATCTGAATCAAAGGCTACAGAATGACTACTTTACTCATGCAAAGGAAGACTGTAAATGACGCCACAAACACATAAAAACATTCACAATATTTTTGTACAAAAAAGAGGCGGAATCTAAGCAAAGAAAAGGTTTATCAGACTGGTACCTATGCTGGTTAAAGGCTGCAAAAACAGAGATCAAAACAGGGCAACAGAGGACAAAGAACCCCAACTGCACAAGGCCAAACTGGTTCAACGCAACCTCAACACTGAGGACTTGACATTCAGCGCAGGTAGCCCCTTCGGGACCTGCGTTGAAATGCAGACTGCCTTCACAACAGTTGCGCTGAAAGAGAAACTCTCATTTCCCTTGGGTTCTGGGTCATAAAATGCTCAAAAATCAACTGTTTCAGGCCAAATCAGAAACACAAGCAAGGTATAAACAGAGGGATACTTTGATAGGGTACTAAAGACTATCACAAGGATCATCAAATCATTTGTGGATCTAGTTTAGATCATAGACAAGTCCAACAACTGGATCAAAGCAACAACTTTCTACTTTGCATCCGAGAAAGATGCAGTTCAATAGTTGCTGTCAAGTCTATGAAGTAAAAAAATGACAGAAACAAAAATGAAATGAATAAACAAGTTCTCCCCAGCGGAGTCGCCAATTTGTTGTGGGGAAAAATGCCTATGCAGGATGATCCTATCCACCTAAGGTGTGACAGCGCCTTAGCAACAAACGAATACAGCTATCATGATTTCTTCCTTTATGAAATGTGAAAGAGGGGAGATTGGTAGACTTACCGTTGTCTTCCGGTTGTCCCTCGATCTAGATCCTCTTCTCTTTGTGTGTCCACAACTACTTGTCTCCTCGCTTGCTCAAGAGAACAGCTACTTGAATCCCACGAGATCACAAGAGAACAGCTACCTGTGACAAGAGAACAGCTACTTGCGACAAGAGAAGAACACAATACGAAGGCAAATATACATATTCATAAATGATTCAGGATTAGAAGCAAATCAAATATACTAATGCAATCATACAAAATACAACAGCATATAGGAAAGAATCAAGATAGCTTTATTGATAAGTAACAGGGTTCAGGAAGAGATACAACCCATAGGGCTCCAATCCAGCATCTCTTTCCCAGCAGAATGGAATTCCTTCTTCAGCTCCCTTCAAAGCATTAAGCACCCAATGTTTCCAGCCACAAACCAACAACAATTCTTTGCAATCACAAAATTCCAGCCTCCCCTGACCTCATGGAGAGAGATCTATATATAGGGATATTGGAGAGAGGATGAGTCAGCTTGAGACTGGTCTGAGACTGACTAGTGTCCTCTCCCACTTCAGTTCTTGAGTCCACTTGGAGGTTCTTGCTTCCACTTGGAGATTTGGAACCTCTTACTCATCACTAGTCGAATTCCCTGATCCAAGTGTCATTTTGGAAGCTTCCTGGGCATTGACACCTTGAGGAATGACTCTGCCACTTGTCCAAACTCGCTCAGCGCAGGTAGCCTTCTTTGTAGTTGACATTCAACGCAGGTAGACAGTGGAGCAGTTGACATTCAGCGCAGATGCTCAGTGGAGCAGTTGACATGATCCAGAATTGCCTTGTTTTGAGTGTTTTCAGGTGGAGAACTTTTGTGGATTGCTGTGGTTTGCTGGCCTTGTTCCTCTAGGGGTAGGAACAACATGTTTAGGGACTTTGGATCCCTTGATTATTGACATTTCATGCTCAGTGATGCGAGGCACAAAAATGTCTATAACACTTCAGGATAGGTAGATGGTGTTCTATAATTTGCGGAGGCGAGTATGCCTTGAAAGGCAGCTCAAATTATATAGCCTAGAAGGATAGAATGGAGGTCATGTTGGAGGATAATGGCTTAAAGGAATTCGTTGATCAAGACATTCCTAAGCCACCAACATTAGATGCAAAATATTTGGTCGAATGGAAGAAGTGTGTGGCGAAGGTGAGGCAGATAATCCTTGAGGGAGTTCGAGACCACATTGTCTTAGTCTCCATGGGAAGGAAACTCCGTATGCTATGTGGAAAGCATTGACGGACCTATTCCATAACTATAGTGACCATATGAAGTTGGCACTGAAAGGAAAACTTCATAAAATCAAGATGGAGAAAGGCGAGACCATTCCAAAATACTTGACCAAGTTCACTCACTGTTGCGATGAGCTTGGAAGTGTTGGAATAACTATTTTCGAGGATGATATGGTGAGCCTAGCTCTCCGAGGCCTTCCCAAGAGTTGGAATAACTATTAGGACTTTGTCAATGAGAGGGAGAAGCTGCCAGATTGGGAACGACTATGGTCGGATTTGATGTAGGAGGAGATTAGAAGGAACACTAGAGATGTTTCCTCATCAAAGATTGAAGACGCGGAAAATTGTGCCTTCGTGAGTAAGGTAATTGTTGGGCGCGGGTTCCCCCAAGGGAAGTTTTGGGGCTAAAAGCCCATATTTTGGTCAAATTTTGTAATCTAAGTGTAAAGACTCCACAGTTTGTGGTCACGGAGTGCATATATGTTAAAGAGTCATAGGGTTGTCCGCCCTTATTTTGGAAATGTAATGTCAGCTGTAAAAGATCTACCCACGGTTCACGGACCATGGGATTGTATAAATAGAGCTAAGCTCTAAGTAGTTTAAAGGCAATAAATAGAAGATAGACACATGAAGATATGATGTATGAGAGATAACTCTAAGGTAGAAGTCTAAGTTCGGGTCGTAGCGTAGGTAGAGGCTTTTCATCTGAGTGCGCAAAGGCTTAGAAGTCTGTAGTTGAGTGCATGGACCCTTGCAGTCGAGTCTGTAATTTTCCAGAATTATCAATAAAGAGAAGGATTCTATAATTTCTGCGTCTTTATTTCCTGTTTATGCATCTTGTTATGTTGGATATGAATTTCACTTATAATACTTATATGATGCGTGAATATATGTAAATGTATTGGTTAAGTAAACGCAAGTAAGAACGTTTGTCTACGCGAAGCTAACTAAGATTAGTCAATAAGATAAGTAAGACACTTAGCCTAGTTTGGGAGATATCGCAGTTCGCTACCCTAGCAACGTGAAAGTACCTCAGCCCCAAGTTAGGGCTGCGCAAAAGCCAATTGTACCCTTTTGTGAAGGTGTTGAAGGGTGGAACAAAGGGCTAAGAAACCTACACGAAGGCATGTATAGCCGAAATAAACCGACATCACAACCATCTCAAGGGTGCGGAAACTTGGTTCCATAATCCCCCATACTGCTTCGAGTGAGACTTCAATCCGCGCTCTGCGGGCTGATGCCGAAAGGGTTAGTAGTGTAGGGATTTGTTTGGCTAACTAACACTGAACCTAGGTCAGGCCTCCTCAAGCCAACAAATGGTTTCGTTGCTGGGACTGGAATCTGCATAAGAGATGTGTGATGTCATATCACTGGAATCCAAGTAAGAAAGAAATCAAAGGCTGGTTGGACAAAAGGATTCACGAGTTCGCGACACAAGAACACAGAAACCCGCGACTGTCAAAAGAACAGTGGTTGGATCAATACCTGTATACGGAGATCCACGAAATCTTTTTCTCCTTCTTTCCAGTTGAGTTGTACGAGTGGATCGCGAAGCTAACAGATAGGCAAGGAAGGTGGAAACTTGAAGATCCTATTGTGTGGACCCCAGAGCTAGTGCGAAGGTTATAGGCATCGGAGGATAAGATCGCCCACACTGTTGATCATTGGCTGGATCGCATCATAGGAGGATTTGTGACTGAATTTGCGGTCGACACCTCAGTCAGCTATAGCGAGGCGGAGCGATGCTTTTTCAAAGGACTGCAAGGTAAGCACGTAAAATCTCTGAATACTTGGATTAAAATGTTGTTGTACGAAAAAAGGGTTATGCAACTACCTTGATGTTCGGGACTATGCGAAGTGGAAAACTTTACAGAAACAAAGGAAATAAGGGTCCGGAGTATAGCCCCTTGATTTCACCTCCATGAAGAGACGAAGAAGGAATAGTGAAGGTTTCTCTATGAATAGCTATTTAGTTAATAAGACAAGGATTCCCACGAATACCACCTCCACCCACACCACCACTGACTTCACCGCCATCACCTCCAACTTTTCCTGTACCACCTCTGCCTCCATTGTGATTCAGTATGGCAAACACAGTGAAGTTGCCTTTGTTCAAAGGCTTGGGAAATGAGGACCCGGACCAATTCTGGTTCATTGTGAGGACTGTATGGGAAGCTCAAGGTGTTACAGATGATCACATAAAGAAGGCAACACTGGTTAGTGCTCTGCAAGATAGCGTGCTAACCTGGTATATTAAGTACTCTAACGATAACTCGAATGCTAGAGTAGCAGACATCCAAGCATCACTAAATAGGGAATGTAGCAGGCCTAAATCTGAGGCGCAGTTGATTGTGGGATTCAAAGAGATCACGATGCAACCAGGTGAGATGCCCTGGGAACTAGATCAGAGGCTAAAATGTACGATTCGCAAGGCCAACATGAACTTGACAAATGGACAGCATTGCGAATGGTTTGTGGTTTCGCTACTACCACACTTGAGGAGTGCATTGTTGCAGCAAAAGATAACAACTCAGGTAGAGGCCTTGGAGATTGCCATGAGACTACATGAGACTCCGATGCAAGATCCTAATCTAGGAGTCTAGCAGATCCATCCACAACTGAAAAATCTGTGCCTTGAGATGCAAAGTTTGAAGCAGGACAAGACAGTTCGACCAGAGGAACACGAGGAGGTATGTTGCTTGAAATGCAAGAGTCAGGGTCATGACAAAGACCATTGCCTGATCTTTACAAACTACCTTGCAGGAGGAGGACTGATGCCTTTAAGGCTGGAAGCTCAAGCAGGACCTAGCGCGAGGCCTGCATTATGGTTCGCTATTTGTCAAGTAGCCGGAAAACATGCCACAAATAACTGCCACTTGTTACAGAAGTATGTATAAGCACCTTAACAGTTGTTCTGCAACTTTTGTAGGTCGGTAGGACATGATGAGCGTACTCACAGGAGCTATGAATTGATGATGGATAGAACTCCCACCTACTGGGTTCAGGTCTAAACACAACCCCTTGACCAGAATGCAGGGATGGTGGAGACAAGATTTCAGGGGCGCGGACCAGGCAGAGGTAGAGGAGGACCTAGTAGAGGTTGAGGACAGTTGATTTGCTACAATTGCGGAGGACCAGGACATTATGCCCGCGATTGCACTAATCCAACGCACCCATTGTGCAAGTATTGCACGTTGTTTGATCATGAAACGGAAGATTGTCCTACGTTGATAGCTAGGATATGTGACAAAGGGGTGCTACCGCCTCACTCAACTCAGAACCTGCTGATGATGAGGTTTGAGCCGTGCGAGGAAGATTTGAACGTAAATATAGTGCTCTGGAGTGGAATCACAATGGGAGATGACAAGGGGAAACACCTGGAAGACAGTACATGGATTCGCAAGGCCCCGACAAAGGAGGCTGAGTTTGATTTGGAGCACGCTCAAGAAGCATTCATGGAAGCTAAGAAGAGCTTCGCTGAGGCCTCCACTTCAGGAAGCAAGGATAAGCCTGAGCTGGAGATGGACCTCTCTATGCTCACAACTTTCTTGTAAGCTTGTATGAAGTTACTGTGCGATAGTAAGGTTGTAAAAGGGCTACAAGAACTCATCAATAGATGTGCTGGAACCGCACCAGGTGAGCCATGCGTAGTATGAAATATTGGTAAGCATAAGACAAGGACGGGGTGTGAAATGAGACACACCATGTAGATCAGAGAATACGAAATGGATCAGGTCATTTTGGACCTTGGGTTAGATGTGAATGTCCTGCCAAAGCAAACTTGGGAGCGAATGGGGAGACCTGCATTGCAATGGTCTCTGATTCAGCTGAGGATGGTGAATTAGCAGAAAATCATACCTATGGGGTGGCTGCAGCGGGTGACCATGGATATTGAGGGAGCGTGTGCGTTGGCAGATTTTGAAGTGATAGAGATAGTGGATGATAGCAATCCCTACCCTGTGCTCCTGGGAATTGACTAGGCTACTGATATGAACAGGGTAATCAATCTGAAGAAGTGAAATATGATCTTTGAGAAAAAGTCACTGCACGTAATAATACCCCTCGATCTTGCTGATCGATCGCGCTATACTGAACCAGTCCGCGATTATGAGAGTGATGATGATATGGACTACATCTATAAGATAACAATGCGAGACCAAGACTAGGTGAATCCCACCGCGGATGGACGGATTACGTGGGATCGTGAGAGTTCCAGCACTTTGGACTTCGACGAAGAAATAGAACACTAACAGAATCGGTTACACGAAGTAACTACGCTGAATTGCAACATGACGACCCGGTCGCTGCGTTGTGTATTGTCAAAGGAAAGAAATTTGCCTATTTATGATGGTATAAATGAGGTAGATACCTTTTCGGATTCATTTTAAAGAGAGGTGCCAAAAAAGAAACGCTTCCAGGCCTTGGACTGGGCACTGCGTGCTACGCCCGCAAGATGGTGGGGTACGCACAAGGGAAGCTTTGATGATTGGCGCGAATGTAGGAGGATGATGCGAGCATGCTTTGGGAAGCCTAAGATGCGATTGACAGACAAGTACGATGGGCAGGATGACCCGCATGCGCATTTGGCCAAATGGACCCAGGCTTATGGAGAAAAACCAAAACCTGAGTGGGTGCACCTGTTCTGTCATACCCTGGATGTTATCCCAATGAATTGGTATATAAAAATAGAGCTCCGCCATCGGACAGGTGAATGGGATATCCTAAAGAAGGATTCTTGATGACATTCAGATTTGAGGACGGATTTGACAGTATTGATGAAGCACTACAAGAGGTGAAAGCTAACATCTTTAGGATATCACAAGATCCTTTAGACATGATCTAGCCTGAATGGGCTACAGCTGAGTCACACACTAGAATGTTATAATGTAACTGCTGAAGAGGGGGATGAGGATCTACAAAAGATTAACATTCCAGAAACAGAAGGCCACCGCGAGGTTCAAGGACCACAGATTGAGAACACTGATATAATCGTGCCGGTGAAAACTAAACAGGTGAACATTGGTACAGAGGCAGAACCCAAATTCACGAAGCATGGAGACTATCGGGACAACGCGACGATGGATACGGTTGCTAAATTACTTCGCGAATAATAGGACTTATTCCCTACCAATTTTATGAACCTGAAAGGAATAATCGGAGATCTAGGAGTGATGAAGATCACGTTAAAACTCGACACGAAGCCAGTCAAACAGAGGCCTTTGTTGAAAATAGCAACAAGAAATGCTAAAAATAGAAATGCTATAAATAGCATTACTATAGATATCATTTCAGGATATATTCCAATTTTAATTTGTCCTTGAATTAAAATTCGAATTTAGTCTCACCAGCTGTTTGAAAAATAATTAATTAATTCATCTTGAGTTAATTAGTTGGTGAAAATCAAACATGAAGTCTTTGTGAAGACATGCAACAGTTATCCCTTTGATTGAGGAAGTTATCCCTTAATTAAGGAGATAAGGATGAGTTGTATTTGAGTTGTAATTAGTTAGCTCAGTTAACTGAGTTAAGTCCAGTTAAATTAGTTCCAAACAGTTTGTGGAACTAATTGTGAGTTCAGTCAGTTAATGCATGCATGCATGCAACTAGTGTTCTCCAGATAACTGAATATTCTCTCATAAATAACTCATGCATGTCAGTTCAGACAAAGACCCAGTTGAGATTAAAGGCAGGGACAATGTACTATTAGTTGCTAGAATATTCCCATGTGAATATCTCTTGCATGCAGAAGGAATTCATTCCTTGAGGATTGCGCAGTTACTACAGAGGTCAGAGCAGTGTGTGAGGTGAGAATCACACAGGTGGCAGTTGGAGGACCTAGGAGAAACTGCGCAAGGAAATAGGAGGCTTGGAGGACTAAAGGAAGGCATATGTGTTGTCTATTCTGTCTATGAGTAGCAGTGAGGGATTGTATTGAGAGCTGGATAGCTTGTGAGTTAAAGCTTTGTGTAATCCTGAGATATTTCCACTTGTATGATAATACAGATAGCGGGATTTTTAGCTGAGGCTTTCCCCAGAGTATTCTTCTGTGTTTCATGTGTGATTGAATCTTCTTCTCTGTTTTATGTGTTTTGTTTGATCTTGCTCAAAATCGATTAAGCTTTCGCAAGTTTGATTGTAGAAGTAGATTAAGTATTTTACTTTAGTACATTGTATAATCAGTTTAATCTACAGTGAGAATTTCTACAGCCTTACCGCCTAAATCTGAAATACAAGGAGAAGGTCCGCTTAGAGCCAGAAAAAATGCTAGCAGTAGGCATCATTGAGCCTGTGGAAGAATCCGATTGGGTAAGCCCAATGGTGGTGCAAGATAAGAAGCAGAAGGATGAGATAAGGATATGTGTGGATCTCAGAAAACTGAATGATGCTTGTGTGCATGATCCTTTTCCAACTCCGTTCACGGATGAGGTTTTGGAAAATGTAGGTGGCCATGAAGCATACTCCTTCACTGATGGGTTCTCTGGGTACCACCAAATAAAAATCATGCCAGAAGATAGGAGCAAGACAACCTTTGAAACTGAGTGGGGTTGCTTTCAATATACTGTAATGCCATTTGGATTGAAGAATGCACCTGCTATCTTTTCGCACGTGGTTGTTGCGACATTCAAGGAATTTATTCATAAGCTCTTGGAGGTATATTTTGATGACTGGACTATATTTGGGCTCGTTAAGCACCATATAGCAAGCTTACGCTTGATGCTGGATACCTGTCGAAGATACCAGATCACGCTCAACCTCAAGAAGTTTCTGTTTTGTGTTCCTTTTGGGAACCTATTGGGGCATGTGGTTTTCATACAAGGACTGATGGTAGACCCCGCGAAGATCATGGTGATTCTGAACTTGGAAGCGCCGAGGAGTGTGAAACAGTTGCATGCTACTTTGGGACATACGGGATATTACAGAAAGTTTATTAAAAGCTATGCCCAGATCACCGTGCCGATGGAAAAATTGTTGCAGAAGGATGTCACGTTCTACTAGAACGATGGCTATAAGAAAAGCTTAGATATATTGAAAGAAAAGATGGTTACCATGCCGATTCTAGTCTTCCCGAACTGGAAGAAAGAGTTTCATGTACATGTCGATGCGTCATGTATGCCGTTGGGGGCAGTACTAACACAGGATGGCGGAGAAGGCTTGGACCACCCTATCGCGTTGCAAGCCGCATATTATCCAAAGCAGAAAAGAACTATTTTGCCATTGAATGCGAGGGGCTAGCTATGGTGTATACGCTCTAGAAGTACCGACACTACTTGCTAGGAGGCCACTTTAAGATGTATACGGATCACTTCGTGCTGAAGTACCTGGTCAATAAGCCTGTGTTGGGGGGGAAAATCTGCAGATGGTTCTTATTGTTCCAAGAGTACGATTTTGAAATTGTTGTGAAGCCTGAACGATTGAACGTGGGACCAGATCTATTGAAAATAGCAACAATAAATGCTAAAAATAACATTGCTATAAATAGCATTTCAGGATATACTCGAACTCTGTTGGAAATAGAAAAAATAGAAATGCTAAAATAACTTGCTATAAATAGCATTTCGGGATAGTTTCCAATTTTAATTAGTCCCTGAATTAAAATTCGAATTTGGTCTCACAACTATTTGAAAAATAACTAATTAATTCATCTCGAGTTAATTAGTTGGAAAAAATCAAACATGAAGTCTATGTGAAGACGGGCAACAGTTATCCCTTTGATTGAGGAAGTTATCCCTTAATTAAGGAGATAAGGATGAGTTGTAATTAGTTAGCTCAATTAACTGAGTTAAGTCCAGTTAAATTAGTTCCAAACAGTTGGAGGAACTAATTGTGAGTTTAGTCAGTTAATGCATGCATGCATGCAACTTGTGTTCTCCAGATAACTGAATATTCTCTCATAAATAACTCATGGATGTTAGTTTAGAGAAAGACCTAGTTGAGATTAAAGGAAGGGACAATGTACTATCAGTTGGAGGAATTTTCCTATATCAGAAACTCATCCATGCAGAAGGAATCATCTCCTTCAGGATTGCGCAGTTATTTCAGAGGTTAGTGTTGTGTGTGAGGTGATTATCACACAGGTTGCAGCTGGAGGACCCTGGAGAAATTGCACAAGGAAATAGGAGGCTTGGAGGATTGAAGGAAGGCATATGTGTTGTCTATTCTATCTATGAGCAACAGTGAGGGATTGTACTGAGAGCTGGATAGCTCGTGAGCTAAAGCTTTGTGTAATCTGGAGATATTCCCACTTGTATGATAATACAAATAGCGGGGTTTTTAGCTGAGAATTTCCCTAGAGTATTCTTCTATGTTTCATGTGTGATTGAATCTTCTTATCTGTTATATGTGTTCTATTTGATCTTGCTCAAAATCGATTAAGCTTCCACAAGTTTGTTTGTAGAAGTAGATCAAGTATTTTGGTTTAGTATATTGCATTATCAGGTGATCTTCAGTGAGAATTTCTACATTGTATCAGAGCTAGCTGATCTATAGAGAAATTTCTACATGGTATCAGAGCAAAGGTGATCGAAGCAGTGAACAGTATAGAAGAAGAAAATTTGAAGTAAAAAAAAAAAAAAATTGAGCTGCGAGTTTTCAGAGTAGATCTAAAATACTTTGCGCAATTTTTTTAGAAAAAAATAGCAGATCTGGATTCCTTGCGGAGAAAGACCCAAATAAAAAAAAAATTGGTTGAATCGGAGTTCGGATGAGGGAGATATCGCTAATTTAAAATCAACTCTTTTTCTAGAAAATTTTGTTACGACGGGAAAGATGAAACAAATTGGTGTGCTAGCTGAGAACCTGTATGCACTTGAGGTACAAGATGCATGCAAAGCCTTGAGGAGCAAGGCAAGTGTTAGATACTTGGTGGTTGAGAGGGAGAGTAAATTACCTCTCAACATGCAGTGCTAGAAGAAGTCTCAGACAATTGTGGAGGAGCCACAATTGGTGAAGCAACTTCAGGAGGTTGTGGAGCAGCCACAACTGGAGAAGCCGAGAGGAGACCGAGTGGAGGCATCCACTCATGTAGAGACCTCCAGTAGGGGGAAATTTCGAGCCAAGTGGGTAGAGGGATCACATGCATCCATACCTCCAAGTGGGAGGTGGGGCGATGTGGAGTGATAGTCCCAAGAAGGCTGAAATACGGGTAGGATCCTTGAGGTACCTAACATGTTTGATTAGACCTTGCTACGAGGGCCCCGACAAGGAGTAGCAGGACTAGCTGAGTGGGTAGAGATGGATGTGGATGGAGCGGCAGAGAGAGCCACAGTGCAGGAGTCCCAAGACAATGCAGAGCTAGCAGGCTGCAACAATGCGAGAGGCACCGGAGTGTTGCACCAGTGCAATATCACACAGAGAGGTGTGCAACGGTGCGAGATGCAGGGAGTTGTTGCAGTAGCATAGAGGTTAGAAAGGGAGCACTTGTCAGTGGCAGAGGGAGCTTCAACATCAAAGGGTATTTCTAGTTTGACAGGGAGGTTAGTTGGGAGATTAGTTACTTACTTCTCAGTAACTGAGTTGCAGTGCAGCAGTGGGCAGCACGATGCAACATGATGAGAGGAGGTGCAGTGCGGATGCAGTGATGGGAGATAGGACTAGCAACAACACGGATGCAGCAGGAGGAATTAGTGTGATTGATGCAGTCAGAGATCAAATTGACAGAGGCTAGAGCAGTTAGATACTAAAGAGCACAAAGATGCGAAGTTTTCAGTCGACATAGGCAATAACAGTCAGAGACTTTGATGACAGAGGCACCATTCTGATTCAGGTTGGATATTTTTTTTTGTTTCTGGAGTTGCTGGAGCAACAAAACTTGAGAGAAGTGTTGCATGCAGAACATTCCAAAGGTTCAGGATCAGGTTCGAGTTGAATGCCTTTCTTGTTGAGAGGGAGTGTTGAAAATAAAAAAAATAAATGTTAAAAATAGAAATGATAAAAATAGCATTGCTATAAATAGCATTTCAGGATATACTCCAACTCTATTGGAAATAGAAAAAATATAAATGCTAAAAATAGCATTGCTATAAATAGCATTTCGGGATAGTTTCCAATTTTAATTAGTCCCTGAATTAAAATTCAAATTTAGTTTGAGCAGTTGTTTGAAAAATAATTAATTAATTCATCTTGAGTTAATTAGTTGGACAAAATCAAACATGAAGTCTATGTGAAGACATGCAACAATTATCCCTTTGATTGAGGAAGTTATCCCTTAATTAAGGAGATAAGGATGAGTTGTATTTGAGTTGTAATTAGTTAGCTCAATTAACTAAGTTAAGTCCAGTTAAATTAGTTCCAAATAGTTGGAGGAACTAATTGCGAGTTCAATCAGTTAATGCATGCATGCATCCAACTAGTGTTCTCGAGATCACTGAATATTCTCCCATAAATAACTCATGCATGGCAGTTCAGAGAAAGACCCAGTTGAGATTAAAGGAAGGGAAAATGTACTATCAGTTGGAGGAATTTTCCTATATAGGAAACTCATCCATGCAGAAGGAGTCATCTCCTTCAGGATTGTGTAGTTATTTCAGAGGTCAGTGTTGTGTGTGAGGTGATTATCACATAGGTTGCAACTGGAGGACCCAGGAGAAATTGCACAAGGAAATAGGAGGCTTGGAGGACTGAAGGAAGGCATATGTGTTGTTTATTCTGTCTATGAGCAACAATGAGGGATTGTACTGAGAGCTGGATAGCTTGTGAGCTAAAGCTTTGTGTAATCCGAAGATATTTCCACTTGTATGATAATACAGATAGCGAGGTTTTTAGTTGAGGCTTTCCCCAGAGTATTCTTCTGTGTTTTATGTGTGATTGAATCTTCTTCTTTGTTATATGTGTTCTATTTGATCTTGCTCAAAATTGATTAAGCTTCCGCAAGTTTGTTTGTAGAAGTAGATCAAATATTTTGCTTTAGTATATTGCATTATCAGGTGATCTATAGTGAGAATTTCTACAAGATCATTTGTTGCACATCGAAATAGGGGAGGAACCTACTAACTTGGAAGAAGGATTGCGTGATGTGAAGCTCTTTGCTGTACGCGTCGTGGATGGTCATTTAGAGGATATATTACACTTCCTAACAACAGGAACTGCACCAGAAGGATACTTTGTCCAACAAAAAAAGGAATTAGTGTTGTGCGCAGCATATTTCTCTGTCATTGTTGGGCATCTATACAAGATGGGGACTGATGAGATATTGTGACAATATGTACTTGAGTTTGAACGAAGCAGCATCCTCACGGATGCTCATGGGGGCACCGCGCGAGGACATTATGCAGGGAGAGCAACCACGCAGAAGATTCTACGCGCCGGGTTGTGGTGGCCAACCCTTCATCAGGATTCAAAAGCATATTGTAAGGCGTGTGATGTATGTCAAAGAAAAGGTAGGATGAAATGCCTTTGAATCCACAAATGACATTGCAACCTTTCGAGAAGTGGGCAATAGATTTTGTAGGACCCATTCAGCCAGAAGGGAAGATAAGGGTGAGGTGCATTATCACTGCGATGGAGTACTTGACTCGTTGGGCAGAAGTGCAGCCGGTGAAGGATTGCACGAGCGTGATAGCCGCGAAGTTTCTATTTGAACATGTACTGATGCGATTTGGATGTCCAAGGATCTTGATGAGCGATCATGGTATGTACTTCCTAAATGAGATGATCAGCGCACTAACGAAGGAATTTCAGGTGTATCACCAAAAGAGCACACCTTATCACCCACAGGCTAACAAGACAGTGGAGGTGTTCAACAAAGTGCTTGAAAATGCACTGACCAAGGTTTGCAATGCTCAACGAAGTGATTGGGACCTACGCATACCTGCAATATTGTGGGTTTATTGAACAACATGCAAAAAGCTGACGGGACAAACCCCTTTTAGGCTTGTCTATGGTGTGGAAGCCGTAATGCCTATGGAATACATTATGCCTAGTCTGCACATAGTAGTGCTCACAGGTATGACAGATCACGGAGCCCTAGAAGAGAGGCTCGTGCAGTTGGATGAGCTTGAAGAAGAGAGATTTTTGGTTGGATTTCATCAGTAGGTCCAAAAGTAGTGCAAAAAAGCATGGCATGACCGATATATTAAGCTGCACACCTTTAAGGTGAATGACTTGGTGCTATTGTATGATAGTAAGTTTGATAAATTCCCCAG